>CM029669.1:8568743-9768743 GCA_017311315.1 Dendrocalamus latiflorus | reverse complement strand
TTCTTAGATTCGACAGGTTTGGACTTCATCATGGGTAAGTATGATGCTTTTATGCTATTTATGCTTTCATGTGTCGAGCGGTGCTATTTTATGTATTTCTTGTCTGTGTTGGCTGCAGGACGTCGAGGCGGAGTCGTGGTGAGACACGAGGTGAACGGACTAGACACAGGCGGTGTTGAGGTCAGAACGGTCGGATGTGTCGAAGACGGCGAAGATTCGATGTGGTTGCGAGTCGTGGACGACAAGGAGCGCGGAAGCTTCCCGGAAGGTGCAGGAGGGGCGTTTCAGTAAAAACGCAAAGCTGCACAGGCGGGAGTAGGTTCCGTTCGGAGTTGGCAGGCGTAACGGGTTGGAGACCCGTTAGCCGAAGGCTATATAAGGAGGAGGTGCCTCCTTTTGGAATGTATGGCTTTGGGAGAGAGTTAGGCTTTGCTAGAGTCAAAAGAATCTTTGAGAGTTTGTTTTGGCTTTAGGCTTTAGTTGGTGAGGAGTTGGTGTGTGTAAGAGACATGGACAGAGGTGGTCTGTTTGTGTCTCCCGTACTGCTCTCTGGTTGTCTCCTCCCTGAGTGTTCTTCATGAGTATGAGTGCTTGAGAGAGGGAGAAGATGAGTTGAGCCACTTTGTAAACATTCCTCTGCTTGTAATCGTGGTATCGGGACTCCTTGTAATCCTTGTTGGTTGGGAATGAAAGATCTGAAGTTTACCTCTTGTTCGTGCCCTGTTTCTTCTTCGTTGCCTTCTTGGCTTGGTTTTTGACTTTTTGAGTTTTGGCTCGATTCTTGCTGGGGAGTGGCAAAATGGGTTGCTCTATGATGGAATTGTATTTCTAGACCCTTTGGTCAGCTAATTCCAAGAGAACAATGATCAATTTGAAAGAAACAAGTTTCTTGTCTCCCTGTGCCCTGTTGCTTCCTGTTACCCATTTCCAGGGTTTGGAGCCCTTTTCTTTTTCCCTTGAAAGAGTAGGCCCAAATCTGAGTCTCAGGGTCCCAAGGCTATTCCCTAGCTATTCTATTGGTTTCCTGGTCAAAGATTCAGAGTCAAGATGGGAATTTGGATTTTTGGTCAGGCCTCTGCATGTTTTCAGTTTTATGATCAAATCTCAAGTTGATGCTTTTGGGATGGATCTCCTTGGTTCCCTAGGTCCCCTCTGCTATTTGGGATATTATCCTTCTACTCTGGACTGAGAAATCCCAAGAGAATCCTTTTAATTTTCTTGCTGAATCTTGTTCTTGGTTTTCTAAAAATTCAGTCTCCAGCCTGCTCTGAAAATCCGAGGGGCGGTCTGACCGGGGATTGGTTGGCGGTCAGACCGGCTATGCAGGGGCGGTCAGATCGGGTGCTTGGGACCAGTCAGACCGGCGGTGTGCGGGCGGTCTGACCGGCCCAGGTACACCGGTCTGACCGGCCGGCCTCTGCTGACTGCTGCATTCAGTTTTCATTGTTGTTCGTTTTTAGTTCCTGTTCTTTGCAGTAAGTTTGTTGTGTGCTTATTCCTCCAGAGATCTTATTTCTCCAACTTCATAGCTCCTCATAGTTATTGGAGAGGATCTTGGTTTGAATACTTGTGGGGGACGATTTTTAGAGGCCGACATTCACCTCCCTCTGTCGCCATTTCGGTCCAACACTAACCCTTTGAGATCTAAGACTCGGACACTTTGTTCTTCTCATGTGTAGGTTTTGGAATGCAGGAAGAAGAACATGTGCTTAATCGGGTTTCGGTCTTTTGCTTTATCACATGATTGGAACTCTTGATGGTTCTTCACTCCCTTTTGATGGCCTCCAAGAGGTATGTACTTTTACATTTGGTGTTTCCACCTACTTCATGAGGTATCATATATCTTTGTGTTGTTATATTCATATTTGATCATCTTTGGCATATTATGCTTATCCATGTGCTCACTTATACCATATTGGCATGTTTTACTATATTCTTGTTATGACTTTGTGTGTATTTTACTTGTATATCCATGAGCAAAGTCAAGAAGGTTCTTTGTACATTAGGAATAGAAGTAGAAAGAATACATGCATGTCCGAATGATTGTATCTTCTACAATAAAGAGTATACAAACATGCATGTATGTCCGGTGTGCAACGCATCTCGATACAAGCATAAGAATCAATCAGATGACGGCGAGGAAATAGAGGTGAAGAAAGGACCTCCTACTAAGGTGGCGTGGTATCTTCTTGTGATTCCCCGTTTGAAGCGGTTTTTTGCAAACCCAAAGGAGGCAAAATTGCAGCGTTGGCACTTGGAGGAGAGTAAAAATGATGGAATGCTTAGACACCTTGCTGATTCCGTCCAGTGGAGAAACATCGATATGAGATTTGCAGACTTTAGTGCAGAACTGAGTATAATGTTTGGATTGAGTACAGATGGAATGAATTATTTCGGTAACATGAGCAGCCGACATAGCACTTGGCCTGTGACCCTCTACATCTACAACCTTCCTCCTTGGTTATATATGAAGCAGAAGTATATATTTTGCTATTCATACTTATCCAAGGGCTGAAGCAACTTGAGAATGATATTAATGTGTACATAACATCGTTGGTGGAAGATCTAAAAATATTATGGATCGAAGGGGTGCAGGTATGGGATGCATACAAACAAGAGAACTTCACTTTACACTCCTTGTTCTACACCATAAATGATTATCCTGCTCTTACTAACCTATTAGGCTAGAGTACAAAAGGGGCCAAAGCATGTACTCACTTCTTAAATAATACCGAGAGTGTGTAGCTAAAGCACTCGCGCAAAACCGTGTACATGCATCACCATCGGTTCCTTCGGAGAGCTCACCCATACTACAGGATGAAGAAACAATTCGACGAAGAGAAGAAGAATAGTTCAGCTCCAAGACATTTAAGCGAAAAAGAAGTCTATGATATAGTTAAGGATTTAGATGTTGTGCTCAGAAAGGGATGTAAATCGACGACCCCTGAGAAGAACATTTGGAAGAAAATATTAATATTTTAGGACACCTTATTTGGAGCACCTAGAAGTTCGCCACTTCATTGACGTCATGCACATAGAAAAGAATATATGTGATAGCTTGATTGATCTCTTACTGAATATTCATGATAAAACAAATGATGGTATCAACATATAGCTTGACTAGGTTGCTATGGACATCAGGCACGACTTAGCACCGACAAAGACCGACAAAGGACGAACTTACCTTTCCCCTACTTGTCACACTCTGTCCAAGGCTGAGAGAACTGAACTATGCCAATGCTTGCATGGTATGAAAGTTTCGTCTGGTTAGCTCGTCAATATAAAGAAACTTGTTTCGATGGAAGATTTGATGTTAATTGGCATGAAGTCTTATGATTGTCATGTGCTGATGACACAGATGCTAGGAGCTCGTCAAGTGTTATGCTGACATGGTTGGCAAAAGGGCAAACATTTACAGTTGTGACATGGCAAGTGTTGTAGGGGTGGCCCCCACCTAAGCCCAGCAGGCCTGTTAGAGGAATGTAAGGCCCAAAATGGGACATGTATAATGACATGAGCACCCCTGAGCGGAGTACTCATATGTAAGGGTATAATTGTAAAAGCACTCCCCATATGGATGTATATATACAACACAGGCCATGGGGGGAAACCCTAAGCCATTACTCACCTAACTCTCCACTACCATACTCTCTCTCTGTTCGGTCTGTAGCCACAACAGTTAGCGCCGTTCGTGGGGAGGACAGGAGCAAGCCGTAAAATCCGGAGGAGGATGGCACCGAAGAAAGCTTCGTCGATGGCAGCGAAGAGGAAGGCGGACGCGGCGAAGCATCGCATCAGTACCCGGGCTTCGGCGTCGGTAGTCGCAGGCATGGACGGTGACGCGAGCGTGGCGGCTGGTGGCACTGGCGCTCATGACGCGATGGCCAGCCCCGCCAACATCGCCGCGACGAGTAACCCCGCCACCATCGCCGCGATGACCAACCCCGTCACCATCGCCGCGACGACCGACCCCGCCACCATCGCCATGACGACCGACCCCGCCACCATCGCCGTGACGACCGTCGAAACCGCAACGCGCATCGCAGGCAACCCCATCGCAGGTACCGCGCTGGCCGCCGACAGCGCCGCCCAGGCGTCCGGAGCTGGTCATGCCGGCACGCACGTTGACGCGGCGTCTGCCATCCCACCTAGTACAGGAATGGCGAGCGGCTCTGGTGGTAACGGGGGCTTCGTCACCAATTCCGGCCCCCTCCACCCCAGCGCGGCGGGCAATCCGCAAATGCAAGATGTGGTCGCCACCGCTCCGACCGTACCGCCAGGAGTGCCGGCAGTCCCACCTGCGTCCGTAGCAGAAAGCGCCCTGCTGGCGGCCCTCAACGCATTTCAGCGGGAACTAACAGATCTCTGCGGGGCCGTGCGGGACATGCAGGAGGTGCGAAGCCATCAGACCCCGGCAGTGGTCGCGTCGGAGCCCACGCCGGAGAGGGCAGACAGCCGCGACACCCCCACATACAGCCGCGTCCCGCTACGACGTGTGGACCCGGAGTCCCCACTCTCCGCGGGCCTGCAACAGGCGGCGTGGCTAGAAGACATCAAGTTCCCCAGCGCTATCG
This sequence comes from Dendrocalamus latiflorus, assembly GCA_017311315.1. Classification (NCBI taxonomy): domain Eukaryota; kingdom Viridiplantae; phylum Streptophyta; class Magnoliopsida; order Poales; family Poaceae; genus Dendrocalamus; species Dendrocalamus latiflorus. Next base: position 9,764,169 of record CM029669.1, on the reverse strand, counting down.
AATCGTACAAGGGCGACACAGACCCGCGAGAATTCGTACGCGTGTACAAAACCGACGTCGAAGCCGCTGGCAGAGACAACACCACGAAGGCGAAGGGAGTCCCCCTCACGTTGCAAGGCGTGGCACTCTCTTGGTTCTTTACCATAGAGCGAAACTCCATCTATGTGTGGGAGCAGATCCGCGACCGCTTTTATAACAACTTCCAGGGGAACTATGTCGAGCGAGTCGACGCCGATCAACTCTTCGCAGTAAAGCAAAAATCTTCAGAGAAGCTGCGGGATTACTTCAAACGCTTTGCGAAGGTACGCTGCCAAGTCAAGGACATTAACGAAACAACCATTATCAATGCAGCCATACAGGGCCTTCGCCCTGGCCCGATGGCCAAATACAACGCGCGAAAGCCAATCAAGACAGTGGCGAAGCTCTTCGACAAAATGGAAGAATACGCCAGGGCAGAAGAGGACGCGCGTCGAAGACAAGGTGATGACTCTGATACCAATCAAGAACGCCTGGCCAAGAGCGAAGAACCGTCCAAAGACGGCCCCTCGAAAGGCAAGCGCAAGCCGGAGCCGTCGAAGGACGTTTCCGAACGCAAAGACGTCCAACACAAGGAGTTGTCCGCCGACAAGCCCAAACACGGCTAGCAGAAGTCACGGAGGCCCCGATACGTATTCGACATCGAGGGCAGCTCCGAGGACAACGCCCCCGCCGGTCGCGGCGGTAGCGGGCGCCGGGGGCGAGGACGGGGCTGCGGCCGGGGTCGCGACGATAGAGGCCGCGGATAATACGAAGACCACCACCACGGGCAGTGGTGCGAGGTCCACGGCCGAGGCACCCATGACACACGGATGTGCATCTCTATCGCGACACTCCGGTAAAGCGTCACCAGGGACAAGAACGTGGAAGCATGTCCACCCGTCGTGGCCCACATCCAGCAGCCCTCGGAAGCCCCCATGCAGATCCAGGATCAGGGACCGCAGCCCCAGGAGGGCCTCCTGTGAATTCAGTCCCATATACAGCAGCCTCGGGCAGGCCTCTTACAGCTGCAAGCCCTGGAGGGAGCCCAGCGCAGGGTCATCAATGTCATCTCCGGAGGTTCCTCGTTGGAGTTCGCCTCGGCGCGGCAGCGGACAGCCTACGCAAGGAGGCTACACCACGTGGCGGCGTACCCGGCGCAGGCCCCCTAGACTGGGCGCAGCACGAGATCACTTTCACGCCCGCCGACGCTCAGGGTGTGGAATTCCCCCATCAAGACCCCCTCGTCATCCGGGCCGCCATCGCAGGGTGTGACGTTGGCCGCATTCTGGTGGACTGCAGCAGCTCTGCAAACATCTTGTTCGCGGTGGCCTTTGACCAGATGGGGATCCCCCGGAGCCGACTGGGCTCCTCGGGAATCCCCCTCCAAGGCTTCGGAGGTCAACCCCTGCGGGCGCTGGGCCAGATATGCCTCCAAGTCTCCTTCGGCCAGGACGATAATGTACGGAGCGAAGACACCATCTTCGACGTCGTCGATATCCTGTACCCCTACAATGCCATCCTGGGGCGACCGATCCTCAACTCCTTCGGAGCGGTGCCTCACCACGGCTTCCTATGCATGAAGCTCCCAGGACCGCGGGCCATTATCATTATCTGTGGCGACCAGGATATGGCCCGGTGTATTGAGCTCAGCGCCAGAGGTCCGCACCGCGAGGCTCAACGGAACGCCTAAAATGGGAACCGTAATACGAGGATCCACGACGTCCTAGGGAACTCGCATGCCGAACCTCTGCGCAGGTCGTCCTGTTACCAGAGGCTTCAGCCGCGCTAGCAACAAGCGGTTAGTACCTCTGTCTTTTGTAATCGCTCACCCACACAAACGGGAATTTAATAAAGTTCATCGTTTGCCATACTCTCCCTACCGCCTACAGAAATACACGGCGAGAACGCGCGGAGGCTTGCTCCCGCGCGTACTCCCGGAGTATAAACAAAGACACGCGTTCGCGCGCGCACTCTCTATCACAGACACGGGTATGAGTATAAACAAAGACACGCGTCCGCGCGCGCACTCTCTTTCAACGACACGAGCATGAGTATAAACAAAGACGTATGGGGGGACGCCTCCGCACGCACTCCATGGAGTATAAATAAGACGAAGCATCGAGGCTCACCTCCGCACGCAATTTCGCCGCCCGCAACGCGCGGAGGTTCGCCTCCGCGCGTAGTCTCTGGACTCTAAATAAGACGTAGCGTCGAGGTCCGCCTCTGCGCGCACTCTACGGAGTATAAATATGACGTAGCGTCGAGGCTCGCCTCCGCATGCAATTTCGCCGCCCGCAACGCGCGGAGGTTCACCTCCGCGCGCAATCTCCGGACTCTAAATAAGACGTAGCGTCGAGGCTCGCCTCTGCACACAATTTCGCCACCCGCAACGCGCAGAGGTTCGCCTCCGCGCGCAGTCTCCGGACTCTAAATAAAACGTAGCGTCGAGGCTCGCCTCTGCACACAATTTCGCCGCCCGCAACGCGTGGAGGTTCACCTCCGCGCACAGTCTCCAGACTCTAAATAAGGCGTAGCGTCGAGGCTCGCCTCCGCACGCAATTTTGCCGCCCGCAACGCGCGGAGGTTCTCCTCCGCGCGCAATCTTTGGACTCTAAATAAGACGTAGCGTCGAGGCTCGCCTCCGCACGCAATTTTGCCGCCCGCAACGCGCGGAGGTTCACCTCTGCGCGCAGTCTTCGGACTCTAAATAAGACGTAGCGTCGAGGTCCGCCTCCGCACGCACTCTCCGGAGTATAAAAAAGATGCGGATGCTATCCCTGCGCACTCTACGGAGTATAAACAAGACGCAAACCCCGCGCACACATGGGCGTTGCTCCAGTGCATACTTGTCGGAGTATAAATAAGACGTGGATGTTGATCCCACGCACTCTCTGGAGTATAAAAAAGATGCGGATGCTATCCCTGCGCACTCTACGGAGTATAAAGAAGATGCAAACCCCGCGCACGCATGGGCGTTGCTCCAGTGCGTACTCTTTGGAGTATAAATAAGATATGGATGTTGATCCCACGCACTCTCCGGAGTGTAAAAAAGGACGCGTAGGCTATCCCGGTGTACTCTACGGAGTGCAAAGCGCACCACGGGGCCCCCCTATGTGCATCTCCCGAAGTACCAAGGCGACGCACCAGAGGCTGTCCTTGCACAATCCCAAGGGACGGAGCGCTCACGCATCTACTTCGACTAAGGCGCCAGCTCCGCTGCCACCACTTCGAAGGGTAGGGGACGGAGCGCTCGCGCGTCTACTTCGACTAAGGCGCCAGCTCCGCTGCCACGACTTCGAAGGGTAGGGGACGGAGCGCTCGCGCGTCTACTTCGACTAAGGCGCCAGCTCCGCTGCCACCACTTCGAAGGGTAGGGGACGGAGCACGCGCGTCTACTTCGACTAAGGCGCCAGCTCTGCTGCCACCACTTCGAAGGGTAGGGGACGGAGCGCTCGCGCGTCTACTTCGATTCAGGCGCCAGCTCCGCTGCCACCACTTAGAAGGGTATGGGATGGAGCTCTCGCGCGTCTACTTCGACTAAGGCGCCAACTCCGCTGCCACCACTTCGAAGGGTAGGGGACGGAGCGCTCGCGCGTCTACTTTGACTAAGGCGTCAGCTCCGCTGCCACGACTTCGAAGGGTAGGGGACGGAGCGCACGCGCGTCTACTTCGACTAAGGCGTCAGCTCCGCTGCCACCACTTCGAAGGGTAGGGGACAAAGTGCTCGCGCGCGTCCACTTCGATTAAGGCGCCAGCTCCGCTGCCACCACTTTGAAGGGTAGGGGACGGAGCGCTCGCGCGTCTACTTCGACTAAGGCGCCAACTCCGCTGCCACCACTTCGAAGGGTAGGGGACGGAGCGCTCGCACGTCTACTTCGAACTAAGGCACCAGCTCCGTCTCGACCACCCTACCCTCCCGAGGCGCAAATCGTCGTGTACGGGCGAATGCAGTAACCCTTCGAGTTCACCATGGGACAGCATAGCCAGAGGGGCGGAGACGCACTATGCAAGTTCCAACCAAGACTATTCTTTGCATTCGTTAACGACGCTTGCAGAGGTGAATTACAAAGACGTGCAAAGGCCTCCGGCGCACGAGGCTGCTACTCGACAGGCTCGTCCTTAACACGCGTCCGTGTCGAGGCTCCACTCGAAGACGCTCGACTCGCCCAAAAATCCAGCGCTGCCTCGGCCCTTCGCCAGCACCGAAGACGCCGTTGGGTCGCAAGATCGAAAATTAGCAACCGGCCCCGGCTATGTAACTGTTCGCAACAAGGGGGCAAAGATCAGCACAGCACGCCAACACGTGACAACCTGCCATCACACCTGTGGATTCGCAGCATCGTCCGGGGCCCCAGTGCCATCCTCGTCACGCCACGAGACCTCGTCCATAAACTGGCCAAGGATTCCCTCGCCATGTAGTTATTCCACAGCTCGACCATGGCTGCGGCCTCCCCGCAGTACTCCCATATCCGCTCATGGAAGAACTTCACGGCGCGACGAGCGGCGCGCATGGCACCGGACATCACCCCGCCTCCGGCGGGCATCTCGAGTCGAGGATCGGCTAGCCCGGTAACATGTTCGCAGCCGCGGAGTCGCAGGAGCGCGCACAGCAGGCACGACACAACGTAGGCGCAGTGGTTGCCAAAGTTCGTCGCGGCACAGCGTGCAATGGCGGCCGCATCTCCGATCCACCGAAGTGATCGCGACAGGTCCTCGGGCCCGAAGGAGCGTTCCGGCACTTCGGCGATAAGCGTCCCAAGCGGCTACCGAAGCGTCGCCCAAGGCTCGATCCCGCTTCGCTAGATAGGCGGCAAGCTCGCCATTCTCCCTCTCCAACGCAGCGACTTGTTGCAATAAGCCGTCCCGCTCCGCAACAGCCTCTTGCCGCACCGCTGCGGCGGCTGACGCTCACGCTGCAGTGACGAGCTCCTCGGTGCGCATCTTCATCTCCGCGCACTCCACTTCCAGGAGGCGTAGGCGAGCGTCCTGGGCGGAGCGCGCCTCCGGAGCTCCCTGCAACTCCCCTTCGGCGGCCTGCAGCCTACTCCGTAGCGCTCCTTACTCGCGAGCGTGAGCAGCTTGCAGGGCCTGGGCCAACACGAGTGTCTGCGTGGCGGAGGGGTTAGCAAGCGCTAAACGACTGCAAGTGGTCCAAAGGACAGACGCTTACCCTCACTCCCGACACTTGCAATGCATTCCCAAGGCGCCTTGACCCATAGGTCTGCAATGCCTGCTGGCCGATGCTGGCGGCCACATCGTTCGCAATCCCGCGCCATGCCCTCAGCGCATCTAACGGAGGGACGAAGTCTGCCGGGCTTGGACGCGCGGGATCTGTATCGCCAGCGCCAGGACCCCCACGCTCAATGGATGGCTCTTCCTCCGGGATAAGTGCCGCTGCAAGAAGTATACGTTTGTTATGAGGCGCGGAAAGATTGTTCTAAAAGCGATCCCGTCTTAGCTTACCCTCGGTGGCAGAGGGGGGACTTCGCGGGGACGCCTCCCTAGCCCCGGGCGGGGTCGCAATGACTTCGGCCCCAGCGGACGGCGTTGACTCGCGGGGCGGAGGGACCTCCGAGCTGGGACCTAGCGCCAACCGAGTCACTGCGGCCCGAGGGGCTGGGACGGCGCGGAGTAGAGGAACTTCGGTGCTCGACGCGGAGTCCCACAAGCTCCCAACACCGGTCGCCACAGCGAACCCTCGCGAAGTCCGCAGAAGGGGGGACCGCAAGCGTGGCTGCTTTGCCTGAGGGGAAGGCCCCACCTCAGTAACCGCTACAAATGAAGCCTCTCCGGCAACAATATTCATCGAAGGGGTCTCCATAGCTACAACGACGGCGGCCGGAGGCTTCATCCTCATGGCCTCCGCGGGGGGCACCTCTGCCCCGGCCGCCGCTGTTGGCGAAGACTGCGCTCCACATACTTCCACGGAGGGCAGCCCCACCGTGGCCGTAGCCGCAGACGAGGACTTCGCACCGGTGCCGCCAGCCAGCACCACCTCCACCTCACTGAGTACCGCGGGCGACGAGACCTTCCTCTTCCGGTAACCCGCGGCGCGCTCCTCGCGCCTGGCGCCTTCGCCCTCAGTACCCGCGGCCTCCAAGTCTGAGTCGGCGTACTACGTTGAATCCGACTCCGGGCTCGTCGCGCCGGCGGGAGCAGCAGCAACCACCGCATGGGACGTGGTCGCAGTGGTCCGGGTCCTCTTGCGAGACGACACTTTCGTCATCGCGGCACCGTCGTCCTGCTGTGGCGCGTCCGGAGGGGTGCGATCCGGCACGGGAAACCCTAAGGCCTCGCACACGTGGTTTATCCGCCCTAATCCCGCCTCCGCAGTCGCAGCCGCGCACTGCTCATGCTCTCTGCCGGTGTGTGGCCTAAGAAACACGCGCGCTGCGCGCTCCGCGTCCTCCAGGCGAGTTCCTGCACGGGGCGGGAAGCACAGTCACACACGATGCAATACGTACGAACGGAGGGGAGGGCACGGTCGAGGCTTACGAAGACCGGGCGGCACGGGCAGCGAGCGAACAGACGGTTGAACGTTGTCATCCCGACGTTCCCCGGCCATAAAGCGCCAATCGCGGGCGAGCGGTGTCGCACCGCACATCGTGTACTCCTTGGCGAGGTTGCGCATATTGAAGCGAGCGGTGACCCCCGCGAGCCTTCGCGCCCTCCGCCTATCTTCCTGGTCAAGTGTTAGGCCGGGCGTGGTCTTGAAGGCGATCGGCCCACCCGTGCACTCAAGACCACTACCACTCGCCACACGGTGATAGAACCACCGCTTCGTCCAGTGGGACTCCCATTTCCCTCGTGTCGAGTTCGCGGGGAAGAGCCTTTCACACGATGCCCGCAGAACGAAGTTGACGCTGCCGAACTTCGACAGCGTCCCGTCCTTTCGCTCCTTCGGCTGGCACCGGGCTTCGTGCAAATATGCGAACAATGAGGCACTGGGCCAACATGCTTCCGCGCAAAGGGCTCAGCTGTACACGGCAAGGCGAGCCACCGCGTTCGGAGTCAGTTGTGACAACTCTATCTTGAAGGTCTGCAGCACGTCCCCGACAATCACTGCGGACGGTATACGAAGTCCGGCCTCGAAGTAGGCGACGAAGACAATCACCTCCGACTTCTTGGGACGCGGCTCCGTCTCATCATCGGCGGGCAGCCGCACCGCATGGCGGTCCGATAACCTCCCGTCCCGCAACATTGACTGGATCGTGTCCTCCGTCATGAGCGTGCGGCCCAACTCGCCGGAGTATGGACCCTGACTCTTCCTCGCCGCCCACCACTTGTTTGCCACCGCCGGATCGCGCTCCTCGAGCACGTATTTAACCTCAAGCAGCGAGGATCGCCGGCGGATGGCGCAGCTGCCCACCTGAGTATGCTCATCGCGAGTCGCCATGTGGCGTCCACGGGGAACTCGACGGCAAGGAGCGCAGGAACAGGACGAGCAAATATAGGAGGCGGCGTGAACAACCAGAAAGCGTATAGAGAAAGCGCTGGTGCAGTACCACGGGGGGTATTTAAAGACCCCTCGCTTTCCACCATCGGTAAGTGCAAACGGCGAAAGACAACCGCTCTCCTCCCCATGTTCGAAGCCGAAGCGTCGCGATGGCACACGTAGGCCACATATGACCGTGGTCGTACAGTGTCCTGTCACCGCACGATACGCCACTGGCATCCTGCCGCGTGTCGGTCAGCGCAGGGCATAAATGCAGGTTGCACGACCCGACATAGCTTCCGACGCGTGTCGGCGTGGTTCTTCGGACCCATCAACCGCAACAGTCCAAACGGGGTCTCCGCGCCGATAGCGAGGCCCTGACCCCAACCCTGGCAACATCTGTGTGAAGGGACACCGTTACGAAAGCGCCAGAAGCCGCTCCGACTCCAAGACGTGCCAGCGTGAGGAGGACTTCGCCATCCTGTACGGAGGACAACTATAGATCTGCAAGAAGACCGAGAGCTCACCCCACCCCGAGTACTCCGTGCAGTGCCCTTCTGGGATCTAGCTGGGCCCCTGCCACGAGTGCACCCCGAGTGGACAAGCACGTACGACTACAGCAGCCTGCTTGTGCCAGCCCAGGGGTCGGCGCGATTCCCGGAGCCATTAAGGCGCACTACCGCGGGGTCACATTCACCTCGCGCCCAGGGAACATCGTTGGCATTACGACGACCCCCGTTCCAACTTCGGCTCCGCCGCCCAATGAACTCACAGCGAAGCATACCCCACCAACGTGGCCACGGCTTCGACCTCGACTTCGGCTTCGAGGAGCAGACTCGCGCACAGGGACTCGTCCGTCGGCATTCCCCACATATGGTACAGGCAGGAGTCACGTCACGCCAAGTTTTGGATTGTTCTCATAAACAGGCCACCTTCAGTGCATCGACATTCTTTCAAAGTAATGTGGATGGCTCGATCAGAAACCCTGACTGAAGGTGGGCCTGTCTAGGAGAACAGGGCAAACTTTGCCGTTTTATGCAGATTCACAGCACGAAGGCAGGAAGTGCGACCAGTTACCGATAACAGACGCTAACCAAGCTCCCAAGAAAAACAGGCCTCCATCAGTGCATCAACATCCCCCAAGCTGCGTAATGCCACTATGGAATGTGGATGCACTGAAGAGGCCCATTTTAGGGGAGCAACTCCTATCCGAGCGCACAATGCAGGTACAATGCCGCACCAGCACGATATATATACCCCATCAGCAGGAAAGCCAACCGGCAGGAGTCCAACCGGCGGAGGAGCGTCGCAGCATCATACGGTCACGATGCTTCAAGACCTGTGCCGCGCCAAGCATATTTTGCCACGTGGACAGCCAGAAAAAGGAACGTCGCAACGTGGTATGGCCACGACCCCTCAAGTCTCGCGCCGCATCAACCAAGCCCCGCTAGGCAACCCGGCAGTCGCTTATCATCAAGGGCACTCGACGCCGGAGTCCGCGGTCACTTGACGCGCGCGCGACGACTTAGGGGCCCGCTCCGCCTACCTATGCCGATGCATCTGACTCCGCCAACACCTCCAATCCAGCCCGGGCAACCACCGACCCCGCCAAAACGGAGGCGACTTTGACCTCGAATCTACCCCATACGTCGACGTCGGCCCTCGGTCACGATGCCGACCTCAACTTCGACCTTCGCCCCGGACGGCAACCCCGACCCCGCCACAGCAGGACTCTGTGGACGACGAAGACTTCGCCAAGCCGCCCCGTGCCATACCTTCGCGACAGGGCGAACACTACACTTCGACGAACGTTGAAAAAGCTCACAGGCCGCAGGGACGGAGGGGGCCAAAGGGCTCAGCAACATGGCTTCGGCCCGTGAAGCCCTTCACCATGAGAGGCTCCTGTTGTAGGGGTGGCCCCCACTTAAGCCCAGCAGGCATGTTAAAGGAATGTAAGGCCCAAAATGGGACATGTATAATGACATGAGCACCCCTGAGGGGAGTACTCATATGTAAGGGTATAATTGTAAAAGCACTCCCCATATGGATGTATATATACAACACGGGCCATGGGGGGAACCCTAAGCCATTACTCACCTAACTCTCCACTACCATACTCTCTCTATGTTTGGTCTGTAGCCACAATAGCAAGGATATGACATAAATAGGTATATATTTTATAAGCAGGCTCAGGATGTAAAGGGCACTAACCAGAACAGTGTTGTCCGCATAAATGCGTTCAGTGCTGATGGATTGAGGAACTCCTACTATGAGTTCATAGAGGTGATTTGGGAGCTCGACTACATGCTTCTCAAGATTCCATTGTTTCGGTGTCGTTAGGTCCATCTCCCACAGGTGAAGGTCAACAAGTACGGTGTCACTACCGTGAACCTCAAATATGTCGGATACAATGATGAAACATTCATACTCGCTAACCAAATTGTTCAAGTTTTCTATGTAACCGACCAGACAAATATGAAGTGTCATGTAGTTCTTCATATAAAAAGGAAGATTGTCGGAGTTGAGAATATAGTGCATGAGGAAGAATACAATTAATTTGACGAGTTACCTCATTTCGAAAACAGCATAAGGGTCGAGGAAAAATGTGACAAAACTAGCTACATATGCATCGATCATCATGAATGGCTAATTTTTTAAAGGAAACAAGCAAGTGGAATGATGAATGAAAGGTTTATGTGTGATATGTTCTATATTTGCATTTATATATGTATATGAGAATATGTGATATGTATATATATATATATATATATATATATATATATATATATATATATATATATATATATATATATATATATATATATATATGTGTGTGTGTGTGTGTGTGTGTGTGTGTGTGTGTGTGTGTGTGTGTGTGTGTGTGTGTGTGTGTGAATTTGCATTTATGTATATAAGAATGTGTGATATATATGTGAATTTGCATTTATGTATATGAGAATGTGTGATATATATGTGAATTTGCATTTATGTATATGAGAATGTGTGATATATGAATGTGAGGAGGGATTATCACAGACAGTTTAAAGTAAAATCGTCTGTTATATTTATCATCATAGACGGTTATAAATTAAAACCATCTATGATGTTTTATTATTACAAATAGTTTTACTTGAGAACCGTCTGTGATTATGAATATCATAGACCATTCTTAATTAGAACCATCTACCATCTGTGATTGTTCCCCTATACATATGTATTGTGCACTAAGGTTTGTCCCCACTGTACTAACGCCACTGCCTCCCCTGAGCCCATCACCCTCCTCCTCCTCCTTGACTCCGGTGGCACTCTTCCTGATGTGGCCAAGAGGAAGACACAAGATCAATCAAGTTCTCGTGATTGCAGTTCTGTCCATAAAGTTCATGAAGTTCTCAACGTCAATTCTGAGGTTTCTAAGACACACAAAATACATATTTGGAAAGCTAATGAAGTCTACTTTCCAACAAATCAAACAACGCTTGATTTGGAGCTTAATACACAAAGTTATGGCAATTTCATTGGAAGCTGCACGAGCTGTCCAGAGAGACGCGCGAGACTTGCCAAACATAAGGAGTCCGACTATTGCAATGCAAGTAAGGATAAAATCCGACCACACCATGGATTTCTAAAGGTTGAGAAGGATTCCTTTTCAGGTTCCAAACGTATTTGGAAGCCCCTTGAACAAGAAAACAAAACATATAAAGATTTGAAACCGATTCGGACTCGGATTGGGACAGCTGGCAAGACCGATACTAAAACGTCCATAACTTTCACAAACGGAGTCCGATTTGGGCGTTCTCGTTGGAAAGCTATTTTGAAGCCCCACACAATGGATGAAGTGCCAGCCACGGAATCCTCATGGTTAAGTCGCAAATTGAGAGAGCAACCAGAGGTAGCAGTTTAGGTATTTCCTTATTAGTTCGTATTGAAGTTTGTTTCGACCTTAGGCCAAGTAGTGCGTGAGTTGTAATCAAGGCTGTGCATTGTGCACCAATATAAGGCCAGGGCCTTAGCCCCATTGTAACTTAGGCTATGATATGATAAGTTTTTAGACTCGTGAAATAAAGGAGAAAATCGCCATGATGGTTGGTGGCAGCCAAATTGCGTGATTGCAAGGTTTTCTCGTTTGGTGTTTGCGAAGTTGGTGCAAGGCAAGAATAGGAGATTCTTGAGATTGCCCATCGAATCTATAAGGTTCATCTCTTCCAATTCGTGTCTTCTTGCTGAATTCACGGTTTAGGGAGTTCGGCGGATTGCTTCTAGTGTGCGCCTTGCATACTAGTGCAAATTGCCCTTATCAATATTGTTTGCTGCATCAAGACAAGGAGAAGACTCTATCCAAGGAGAAGGAACCTCGCTGATCGTACCGGGAAAGATCGGGCCATCCCTACGCATCAACTAATCCTTAGTTGGTCCGCATCACTTCCCCTGACCACGCCGCCTCCCTCGAGCCCGTCGCCCTCCTCCTCCTCCTCAGAGGCTGACGCCGCTTCCCCATAGCCCGTCGCCACCTCCCCCGAGCCCATTACGCTCCTCCTCCTCCCCTGACTCTGGCAGCACTCCAACCCCGAGCACGCCGCCTCCTCCCCCGAGCACATCGCCACCTCCCCCGACTTCGGTGGCCCTCACCCACATCGTCAACTCAGTGGCTTAGATTGCCATTGCAGCTATGAGTTTTCTTCTTTACTTTGATATTTACTACCATGCTTAGTTTGTCATACTAGTTAATTTCGATTCTATTATCTCTAAAACTCGTAAGTGTTAGCACTAGGGGACTTTGCATGATAGTTTGTGGGTGTTGTGATTGCTCAATGAAGAATTTGGTCAATGTGAAATTCTTATGTGATAATTTGTGATATTGAAGTCAGGTTATGAGCTGAGTTATTATCTTTACATACTGATTCTTACTAGTCATGCTTTCAGTCAGTAAGTCATATATCTGAATATCTCTGTTAGAGCAATTTACTTGAGGTAAATAGTTTTGATATCTGCCTGTAGTTCATTATTAAGTTTGTTGTTGTTCGTCTTCAAATATTCAGTAAGGTAGTCTAGAGTTTAAAGCATGACTAGTTAGAAAAATTGTCACATAAATACATGATCATATTAGACCCTTGTGACAAGGCAGCCCTGCTACTAATAGATGCAACCCGACACCTGAGAGCAAATCAATTAAATTAATCTGTGCATTATGTAGATCATTGTAGCTCACTCACTTGCTCTGTTAAGCATGAATTCCTATTTTTACGAGTGAGATATGCCTTCATTGCCCTATGGCTGCTTGGGGCCAGGCGTATCCATCTAGGCCTGGGGCTTTGGTGCGTGGTGTATCTCTAGCACCAGGTTTCGCAAAAGTGAATATGGACAGTGTTCATGCCAATTTTGAGGTCATCCCACTGCAAATGCCCCTAAACAACAAGGTTGTGACTCTAGGGCAAGTCATTAGAACATTCATCCAGTGGCCTAACAGGGACATCTACCTGGAGGCTCCTGCACCGGTGCTAAGTCCACGAGAGCTATCAACACTGATGCCAAGTCCATAGGAGATATCTGCACTGGTGCCAAGTCCACAGGGGATATTCGCATCAAAGCTACCTGCACCGATGCTAAGTCCATAGGGGCAAGGGCGTGATGCATCTACATCTCGTGTCCGGTCAACTACCATGAAGTCGACCTACAGCCGAGGCGATAAGGGCAACGAGGGCAAACTGAAGAAGACCGATGATGATATCCCCTACTTGCCGTTGGCCTAGAAATTCATGCTAGGCGAGCCGTTGGTCTTCACGATAGAGCACCTCCTAACCCTAAAATTGGCCTGTCAAAGATTGCATACATACTACATGGAACAGGCCAACAAGCCAGAGGGACAACAGTGCTCGGTTATCACCGTCAAGTTCAGGCCACATCATCTTCACCACGATATTCATGACTGTGTTTTCACAGTGACCTTCGAGGACTTATTCTTTCTCTTTACACTCGACACGCTCAATGCCTCACTCATTCAATGTTGGACACTACAATCACGGTCTACGTTAATGTAATATCAATAAATGTCACATATAACTTATTGCTTTTGTCTATATATATATATATATATATATATATATATATATATATATATATATATATATATATATATATATATATATATATATATATATATGTATATATATATATGTATATATATATATGTATATATATATGTATATATATATATATATATATGTATATATATATATATGTATATATATATATATGTCTATATATATATGTATATGTGTATATATATATATATGTATATATATGTATATATATATATATATGTATATATATATATATATATGTATGTGTATATATATATACACACATACATATATGTAGGACGCTAAAATGGGGCACCATGCCTCCCTGCCTTCTATTGTTTTTAGATGTGTGCAAGTGTAATATGTAAGGCAATATATATATACACATATATATAGGACGCTGAAATGGGGCACCATGCCTCCCTGCCTTTCTATTGTTTTTAGATGTGTGCAAGTGTAATATGTAAGGCAAACCCGTTAACATTCATTAATTCGAAAACGCGTCAATTTGGAAAGGAAGTTATTGGTTTAGCATGCTAAATCAATCATGGATGGAAAGTTTCAATCATAGAGCCTGGGAACCATGGTGCCCCTGTTATTTATACCATATATATATAGACACACACACACTAGTTACGTGCTCGTGCATTGCAACGAAATTCATTGGATGTATAGAAAATCATGCTATTAAAGGGGTTGCTCTGATCGGTTGGAAAATGGAGAGCGATGAGAAGTCGAAGAAATAAAGCGGTTAGAGAAGAACGGATGTACAACCACCAATTCATTCTTTTATAATAGTAATGATATTCGTGGTGACTAAAGCCAAATTAACGAAATCACTTGTTGGTTTCCTCAGCCCACACTTGGTCACCGTGGATATCATTAAAGAGGATACATCCTTCGTTAAGAATTACATGACGAAGGCATTGGTGGCTCAATGCAACAAGGAATTCATACTTATACTCTACAACCAGAGGTAAGTGCTCACTAGAGGCTATACTTATTGATTTGTACTTTATAAGCAACATGAATTTAGATTTAATGACCATGACGACATACCTGTGTAGGTTCCACTATATTGTAATTGTAATTATACCAAAATAGAACAAGATAATATACCTTGATTCCCTAAAGAAAAACAAAACCGATTGCACAATTTCCAACAATTAATCAATAGGTAAATACACTTCCTCCATAGATATCTCTATTGTAGTCATTCCTTCCTTCCCAATGATTAAGGCTAACTTTTTGAAATCATGTAGGCTATTTACCTCGTACGTTACATAGGTACGGAAATCCAATGGGGCGAGCAACAACATGTGACATCATCTAGATTTTTGGGTATTCGCTAGTACACATTAATTCTATGTAACACTTTATAGTAATGTCTCTCAAACTAATAAATTCTATTTTTTGCAATGCTACCACAAGTCGCCGGGCAATACCTGTGAATTCTATGTTTGCCACAACATGCAACTACTCCTTGATTCCGCGAAGACCAATGATCTTCAAGTTTGTCAATCTTGCAGTTTCATAGTTATCAATTTATATATGTATGCCCAGCATTGGTATTCCTATAGACAGGTTGCATCCATCGCTACAACTCCGTTGGAACAGGCCGACCTCAATCAAATTCGATGATAGTGGGCGGTACTTCTTGATGTTTAACGTCGTAAAAGAAGACGTGAAGTTCCACATGTGAAATGAATTTGATTGGGATGAGATTGATCTAATTAATTGTACATGTGTGTATTTGTTCGTGGATGGATAATTTATTTTATTTCAGTTAAGTGATTTATGAAATGGATGTTCCTGTTTCTGAAATGAATGAATGTGAATTGAATGTATATTGTGTTGATCTGCTTGTTTCAGAGGGTATGGCTAGTATTTACTGAGGCTAACCAACAAAAAGGAATAGATTTAGGAATAGAAAAGAATATCACAGACGGTTCTTAACTTGCAACTGTCTGTGATAGTGTACTATCACAGATGATTTTTAGTTAACTATCACAGACGGTTAAGAGTTAATAACTGTTCGTGATAGGCTGCATCACAGACGGTTCGAAAGCCGTCTGTGATGACCTCATGTCATTACTGACCCATAAACTCAGATGGCTTATGAAACTATCTGTGACGACGTGTTTGAACTGTCTATGATGACCTTTTCTATAGTAGTGGTTGGTACTACAGACATAGTATTACTAGGCATAGGTTAGACTTAATGGGTCTAACAATCAAATTATAGTTGCTTTCTTTTTGGTAATCATCGTGTGATGTTTCAATGGTTAATTTTCAAAGTTTTCTTTCCTGCCTTGCAGGTACTAATTTCTGTGCTGAAATTTGGAGACTGGGATGCAAAACTCTTGCAGCGCACAGCTTTATAGTAATATTTTTCATTCCATTGTACTAATAATAGTAGTCTAGTTTAACCACCAAACATAGCCTTGCTTACTTCTCAACCTATTTTTCCATTCATTTACTTTCCTTGTGACCACCTCTGTGAATGTTAACTGATCGAAGTGGCTACACATGGCTGTTCCCATCCAGGGGCAGATCCACCTACAACCTGTGCTGTCACAGGACAGTAATGCTTTTGGACCAAGCCTGTATTGATGACAGCAGCCCAGCCTACCATATGACCTCAATATCTCTCTAAAAGCAGCCCACAACCTTTTATTTGGATAATGCTCAGCCCGTCGGCCGACGGCCCGACGGCCCAACGGCCCATGACTCTCCAATCTCCTGAGCCCATGTATATTGTATAGCCCATGTCTCCTTGACTCTTGCGTTTCCTTCTCCACGAAGCACGAAGAGTCAGTCGGCACAGCACAACGCATTGGCGAAAATAAAACAGCACAGCGCCCGGCAGCCGGTGGCCAGTCAGCTCGGCTTCGCACCTTCGCGTTCGCGAATCGCGCCGCTTGCTGCCGCTCCAGTGACCAGCAGGCAGCAGAAGCACCCGTCACTCGTCTACTTGTCGGGCTGCAATCTTTCAGATTCTCCTCGTCACTTGTCAGGTAGGAAAAGTAGTATTGTTTTCAAAAGATGGAAAATCGTAACCGCAAAATGCTTCTATGAGAGGTAAATATCAGCCAATGCTTATGTCTACATTGTTTAATTGTTTGGTTGTTTTTGATTAATATGGGAGTTCATCCAAATTGGTTCGTTTCTAGCGTATTATTTATTTACTAGAAGCCGTGATTGTTAGTTGACAAGTTTATGGTGACACCATTAATGTGAAATCCTGGATCCGCCCCTATTCCCATCATGTTGCTACGAACCATTTATTATCAGAAAACTGCAATTAATTTTCTATATTGCACAGATCCATAACATTATGGTTTCCAGACAGGTCGATATATAACGAAATAAGAAAGCAGGTCACGCTTCTGTATTTGGTATCACATGGGATTCATAAAGGTCCTCTGATCTTGGGTTAATTCCTCACACTATTTATATTACAAAAGGATCCGCAAGTTGCAAGAGTACTTGTTCGATTGACATCTGTCAAACAAAGCTTAGAAATTTTTAGTTGCAAAATGCAATATAAGTGAACAATTTTGCAGATAATTCTGCAATGATATCTTGTTTCTGAGAGCACCCAGCATGGTGCTGATTGGCTTGCCAATATAAATATTGGCAGCTTCCTCTATCAATCTATTTAAATTTGAATAGACATTTGAACAGTGGGTTGTAATTTGCCAATAGAAGCTCTTTGCTTTCCATTGAATTAGAGATGGATTGGTCCTTTCAGGATTCCAAGTGTGTAGTTGAGTGTAGAGGATCACCCTTGCATGGTACGGTGCAAATGGATGAGTGTGCTGCAACTTGTAGCACTAGAACCAAAATTTTACAACGGAACAGTGGAAAGCCACAAACAACTTGCAATATCTGATCAACTGAAAGAGGCGCAGTAGCCCTGGCAAGCTACTTTTGTCCTCATTTATTTTACATATTGTAACATAGAACCAGAATTTCTACTGCCAAGACATCCTACAGTTAGTTAGTTTATATAATATGATATGGTACAAATACATGACACACTGAAGTTCTCTAATAACCAATGTGACAGAGAAGAAAACAAGAAACGCAGTTATTGACACAGTGATCTCTTCTTTTGTAGGATGCTCTTCTGTACCATACGAGGAGAGCTCGCTACCAGTTGAATGAGAAGTAGGACCTGCAGGTGAGTGGAAAGACAAGAGTGGATCACCAAGAAAAGATTCCTCGTTGAAAGTAGAGAGTTGCCCACTGCTTGGAACCTCGCCCGAGAGAAGCGGATTGTACGAAACATTGAATTCACTCAGTTTAGAGAGCTTCTCTAGGCTTGATGGAAGTGCACCAGAGAAATTATTCCAAGACAAATCGAGGCTCTCAAGGGAACCCAGATGACCAATCTCGACTGGAATCTCACCAGAAATATAATTGTGCGAGACATTTAAAGCAAGTAGTGGAAGCCAACCAATCTCGGATGGTAGGTTTCCAGAGAGCCGGTTGCCATCAAGAAGGAGCAAGCTAACGTTTTTCATTGCACTAATTGTGGAGGGTATCTCTCCGGACAGCAGATTTCCTGACAACTGAACATATCCTAAGGGTGTTCGTAACAGTGTAAGCATGCCATACCCCATCAGGAACCTGTTCCATATGGTGCTGCACTTCTTCCGAGACATCATCGTTGATTCAACAAAGTTGAACACTGGATAATTTGCTGGGACCCACCGGTATACAGCAAGACATTTACTGAATGCAGACTTCATCAGTGGAGGATTCCTTCGATTCTTCGCAAAGGTTGGGCTGGGGTCCCTCCCCATTCCTGCCATCTCTGGTGGGATTTGACCGGATATTCGGTTTCCAACAAGGTTGAACCAACGCAAGCTAGTACAGTTCCCTATCTCCCTTGGGATCTCTCCTGAAAGTTGGTTCCCAGCAAGCATCAACAAGAGAAGCGATGTCAGGTTACCAATGTCTGGTGGAATCTCGCCGGAAAGGCTGTTGTATGACAAGTCCAATGCTTGGAGCCCGATAAGCTGACCGTAAGATGGTGGGATTCTACCAGAGAAGTTGTTATCTGCAAGCATGAGGACATTTATGCTTGCCATACTAGCTATCTCACGAGGTAGCTTGCCAGAGAATTGGTTAACGCTGAGGTCAAGCACGGTCAGCTTTGGCAACTGTAAAATGCCGGAGGATACAATGCCTCCACTGTAATTATTCTCTTGAAGCACCAGATTCTTCAGACTCGTTAATTTTCCAAGGACCTCTTGCACCTCCCCTCCAAAATTATTGTCACTGATGTCCAAATATTTCAGGTTGGTGCAGTTCATCAGCTCAAGTGGTATCTTGCGATCGAAGTGGTTGCTCGCGAGAACCAGCTCCTTAAGCCCGGAGATTGAGCCAATTCCTCGTGGTATAGATCCACTAAAGGCATTATGCCATAGGGACAGGGATGTCAAACTTGAGCAATTGGCAATTGAACTTGGAAAATTACCATATAGTTGGTTGCTGGAGAGGTCTAGAGACAGCAGTTTGCACCCTATGGAAAACGTGCTCGAAGAAATTCTTCCTGTGAGATTGTTCTTTGCAGCCTGGAACTGTGTAAGCCTTGCAATTCCTTTCCATACCTTTCCAGTGAAGCGGTTCCAGCTGAGATCAACGTCCTTGAGCATAAAGCAGTTGCTGAATAGTCCGGTTATTCTGCCTGTGATGTTGTTGCTGGACAAATTGATGACACTGAGGTTGCGGCAGATCGCTGGGAAGTTTGTGCTCATACTGCCCTGGAACCGATTCTGCGATACATCTAGTATCTGCAGGTTGGTCAGGCTGGACACGTCTAGGGTACCTCCGATGAGGTTATTTGATAAGTTTAGGTACTGGAGATGCCGGCAGTGTTTGATATCAGCCGGCAGTTCGCCAGTGATGCTGTTTGCTGAGAGATCAAGGTGGGTGAGCCTACTGAGGCCAGAGAAGTTACCGAAGGCTGGACCGGAGATGTTTGAGTTTGAGAGGTCAAGAAAACTGACACGTCCGGCAGCATCACACGCAACACCTTGCCAACGGCAAGGTGAGGTCTCCGACTCCGACCAGTTGTCATACCCACCACGCTTTATCGGGTTTTGCGCCTGTAGGAAGTTCTTCAGTTCGAGGAGCACCTCCTTATCACTTTGCCCAAGAATCACCTCAGCTGTTGCAGAAAGACAGCGCCAAACTCAGATGCAGTTAACATTAAGAAGAAGAACAAAAAGATAATTATGTACGGTGTGTTAGAAGCACGACCCATACCAATGATAAGTACATGGCAAAAAGCCTTGAGAATCTGATGAAACACGGACATGGGTAAAGAACTTTTAGCTGCTATTGCACTGTGTTATGAATTCACTCGTTTGGTTTGCAGGTTGTACAGCTTTTATCTGACAAAGAATAGCATGTCCCTGTGAAAGCGTGGAAAACTTGGAACAAACACGCAATGTATATTCCAGTCTCAAAGGGTTAAATATATATAGCCTAGTATGGCTAATGGGAAAGCATGACTAGGTGGCGGACGCAGGAATTTTGGAATGGGTGTTCGAAATTGTAAAAATATTTTGCAGTACAAAACATAAAGATCTACAGTAGTAATAGTTAACATACAATTGTTCATACTAGGGATAATATGTCAAATAATATAGAAAAATTACAAAACAATTACAAAAGTTCACAAATTAACTCGGCGATGCTTCATGCCTTGGAAGCGTGATATTATGTCATCATCCTTAACTTGCAGAAAAAATTCTCGCTCAAGAAATGTAACCAAGCAGTCATTCAAGTATTGTTCTCCCATTCTATTTCGTAGCTTATTCTTCACATAATTCATTGAAGAAAATACTCTCTCCACACTAGCAGTTGCAACGGGAAGAATAAGCATCAATTTGAGAAGCTTGTAAACAATTGCATAATTGAGGCTCTTCTTTGTTTGAACAAGCATAATGGAGAGCTCAGAAAGGTTGTTCACTTTTCTAAACCTTTCATCTCTACGCACATCAGTAATGAAGAGTGCAAGTTGAAATGGAAGATGCATCAACTCTGTATTTGAGAAATCCTTAGGATAAAACTGAGCAAGCCTAACCAAATTGTCCTTGTCATAAGCAGCAAATGAATCAGCTGGATTGAATGACGCCATGCAAAGATGCAAATCCGTGTTTACCTCATCAAACCTGTCGTTAAGTTCTCGAAGCTGCCTGTCAATAACACTTAAGAACATTTCAACATGGAAGCGATGGAGATTCTTGACTTTTCTGATTCTGAAATTCAACAATAACTCAACATTTCATCTAAAAATGTAATCTTGATACAATGACACATTGAGACATCACCATTCACTAATCACCAGTCTAAACTGCCAATTTCTCAACCGATTTAGTCAATCAGTCATCATCATGCTCATTGCTCAACAATTCAACATTTCAATTTTCAACAATTCAACTCAACATTCAACAATCAACATCAATACTGCAATACAATGATACATCATGCTCATTTGCTCAAGCTCAAGTACTCACTCACTGCTCACTGGCCGACTGGGCAACTGGCGGAGGCGGCGAGGCGCGGTCGCGCGGAGAGGAGGCCGGTCGGCGGTGCGGTGTCGCGGTCGGGGCCGCCGTCGAGGTGCCGGCGGAGCGGAGGGCCGGACGGCCAGATCTGGAATCCGGCGCCCGGCGGAGCGGAGAGCTGGAGGCTGGAGCGGAGGGGCGCAGCGCCGGAGCCCGGAGCGGAGCGGCGGAGACTGGAGGGGCAGAGCAGGCGAGCGGCGGCGCGGAGGGCTGGACGGCCAGATCTGGAATCCGGCGCCCGGCGGAGCGGAGAGCTGGAGCGCCGGAGCGCCGGAGCCCGGAGCGGAGCGGCGGAGACTGGAGGGGCGGAGCGGGCGAGCGGCGGTGCGGTGGAGCCGATTAGGGTTCGCGAAATGGGGTCGGGGACCGGGGGTTCGGGTGCCGGGGGATTGGGGGAAATGCAATGCCGAATGGGGGCTGGGTGTCGGGGGAGCGGGCTGCAGGCGCAGGCGCGCGGATTCGCTCGGGCTGGGCCGCTGGGCTGGCTTTCCCTCGGATGCGCGCGCGCGGAACGATTCCCTCGGGCGGTCGCCAGTCGGGCTGAGCAGCAGGTCGATAAACATGCCCAGACGCCCAGTTATACATATATACATGTAATATACCTTACATATACTAGATTTTTTGTCAAAAATTTTGGGTGTTCAGCTGAACACCCTTGACCCACTGTAGATCCGCCCCTGGCATGACTAATGTGAATAGGAATGGCTAGTAGGAACACATGACTAATATGAACACAACACATGATTAATGTGAACTCAAGGTTGGCTAGAGTCGAGGCGACACACAAAAGCCGAGACGCAGAAGCCGAGGCCGTGTGAACACGCAAGACTTGCTCACACCCTCCCGCAGTCTGAACAGGAGAAGGCCGAACGTTCAGATTTGAACGGAACTCCGTAAAGACTGAAGACGACAGACCCTTCGTGAAGGTGTCGGCGTACTGTGACGAAGTGGACCCGAACCTGCCCAAGGCCAACACACTCACGGACAAAATGTAGGTCGATCTCCACATGCTTGGTGTGTTGATGCTAAATCGGGTTGCTAGAGAGGTACACGGCACTGACATTTTCACAGTAGACAAGAGTTGTGCGCCGGAGTGGACAGTGCAGCTCAAGGAGAAGCTGGCGCAGCCATGAGGCCTCAGCAACACCGTTGGCAACCGCACGATACTCGGCCTCGGCACTGGAGCGGGACACTGTCTGCTGACATTTGGATGACCATGAGATGATATTATCACCGAGAAAGACACCATAGCCTGAAGTGGACTTCCGTGTGTCGGGACAACCAGCCCAGTCAGCATCTGTATAGATGGTCAGACTCTCCGGAGAGGTGCGGCGAAGTAGGAGGTCGTAATCATGGGTACCCTAAAGATAGCGTAGAATCCGCTTCATCGCAGCAAGATGAGGCTCACGAGGATCGTGCATATGTAGGCAGACCTGCTGAACAGCATAGGTGATGTCGGGACGAGTGAAGGTCAGATACTGCGATGCACCAGCAAGACTTCGGAAGTGACTGGCATCTGCCACGGGCACACCAGCAGAGGAGAGCCTCGACTGAGTATTCACAGGAGTAAGGCAAGGCTTGCAGTCTGACATTCCTGCTCGACAGAGAATGTCCAACAAGTACTAGTGCTGAGACAGAAAAAGAGAGCCGTCCAATTGTTGAGCAGACATGCCCAAAAAATGATGGACCTGACCCAAATCCTTCATAGAGAACTCGAGCTGAAGAGCTGCAATAGTGCAGTGCAGTACTGGCGAGGAAGAGGCCGTTGAGACAATATCATCAACATATAAGAGCAAATACACTGTGTCGGCGCCACGATGAAACACAAAGAGAGAGGTGTTTGTCTTCGCTTCAACAAAGCCGAGAGAAAGCAAATAGGTAGCAAATCGACTGTACCAGGCACGAGGTGCTTGCTTCAGCCCATAGCGAGACTTGTTGAGGCGACAAGCATGATCTAGACGAGCAGGATCAACAAAACCTAAAGGCTGCACACAGTAGACTGTCTCGGTGAGGGTGCCATGAAGAAAGGCATTTTTTACATCCAGATGATGAATTTTCCAATCCCGAGAGAGCGTTAGAGTGAGAACTGTGCGGATGGTCGTTGGCTTTACCACAGGACTGAAGGTCTCATCAAAGTCAATGCCAGGACGCTGAGTGAAGCCCCGAAGAACCCAGCGGGCCTTGTAGCGATCAAGAGAGCCATCAGTGTTGAACTTGTGCCTAAAAACCCATTTGCCAAGGACAACATTAACACCGGGGGGCGCGGGACGAGCACCCAGGTGTCGTTGCTGAGGAGGGCATCGAATTCTTCATTCATCGCCTGACGCCAATTTGGATCAGCCAGTGCACCTCGATAGGAAGTCGGAATGGGTGAAAGTGCCACTGCATGAAGATTGAGGCGCTCGTCTGGCAATTGGAAGCCAGTTTTACCCCACGTGACCATTTGGTGATTATTGGTCACGGGCGGCACCGAGACCGCAGTGGCAGGGCGTGGAGGCCACCGAAGGCCTCCGGCGTGAGCTAGCTGGTCAAGGCCGGCACCAAGAGTAGCGGATGCGGGGCAGCCGACCGGCTGGTGAGCGGACAGCATTGGGTCGACGAGAGGCCCTAGGGGCGAGCTAGGTCCAAGGGGCGACCCGGGCCCCAGGGGCGAGCCAAGGCGCACACGGGGGCCAAGCCCAGTAGGCGAGCTGGGCCCTGGGGACAATGTGCCAGGTCCAGGCAGTCGGCTAGAGCTGCATGGCATGGCCGACCGAGGCCCGTTTGTCGCAAGTGGCGGCCCAGGAGCAGGGACAGCGCCCGAAAGGAAACCGGTGGTGTCCTGAACATCGTGACCTACATGGGATTGGGAAACAGTAGCGTCAGCTAAAAAATCAAGATCCAGCGGCTGGGAGGAGGCCTCGAGGAATGGAAAGGAGGTTCATCAAAGGAGACATGGCGTGAGATGATAATTTTATTGATGGAAAGATCAAGACAACGGTAGCCCTTGTGGTCGGAAGGGTAGCCAAGGAAGACGCACAGGGTGGAACGGGGAGACAGCTTGTTGGAAGCTGTGGAAGAAAGGTTGGGGTAACACTTACACCCAAAAACATAGAGATGGGAGTAAGGAGGGGTGACTCCATAGAGAGCAAAGTAGGGGGGTCAGAAAATTGAGGGTCTTGGTGGGATGGCGATTCAGCAAATAGGTGGCTGTGTGCAACGCCTCGACCCAGAAGGAATGTGGGAGACCGGCTTGGAACATGAGGGAACTCATGATGTCATTGGTGGTGCGAATGATTCGTTCAGCCTTCCCATTTTGCTAAGATGTGTAGGGACATGACATACGTAGAGTGATGCCATGGGTTAGAAAGAAAGCATGTGAGGTGGAGTTGTCGAACTCACGCCCATTGTCGCACTGGAGGGCCTTGATGGAGGCACTAAACTGCGTGCAGAAAAGGCAACGAAATGAGAAATGTGAGAGAACGTATTAGACTTAAGGCGCAATGGAAAAGTCCATGAAAAATGCGAGCAGTCATCTAGAAGGACAAGGTAATATTTATAGCCAGACACACTGAATACAGAGGATGTCCAAAGATCACAATGTATCAAATCAAAGTTACAACTAGCTCGAGAGGATGAAGTGCCAAAAGGTAAACGAACATGGCGTCCAAGCTGACACGTGTGACACAGGGAGGAGGGACCCAATGGTGAGCATGGCAAGGTGTTGGAGCTGGTGAGCTTATTGAGGGCAGCATGACCAATGTGTCCGAGGAGACGGTGTCACAAGGTTGATGAAGTAGTGCTGACGAGAGCTTCAGGACGGACTGATAGATGAAGAGGATAGAGATCCCTGGAGCTATTACACCTGGTGATCACATTCTTGGTACAAAGATCCTTGATAAAGAAACAAAATGAATCAAATTCGACAAAGCAATGATTATCAATAGTGAACTGCCAAACGGAAATAAGATTTTTTATGATGTTCGGAGTAACAAGAACGTGACACAAATGTAAAGGTGTGGGTGTGGGAAAAGCCACCGAACCACTAGAAGTGACAGGTAGAATGGACCCATTGCCAACAATGACATTGGGATGATGCGAGGGGTGGGGGTAAGGGAGGAAAGGACACCGGTGTCCGAAGTCATATGAGAGGATGCTCCCGAATCCATGTACCATTCAGTGGGGGAGGCGGGTGGATTGAGTGTCGTGGTGCTAAAGCTGCTGGCGAGCTGCTGCTGATCCCAAAAACTGGTGCCAAACATGGGGTTCCATGAGGCCAGTTGCGGGGAGGTAATTCCCCCGACGTCGGGTGGGACTCCCCTAGTGTGTAGGACGGACCCAGCACCATAGGCTGCGCTGTCGGACCCAAACCGGGTGGGTGCAATGGCAGTCATCACATGCTGTGGTTGAGGAAGCGGCACAAGCCGAGGTGTGGGCATGGGCGTGCCGGGCGCACGGGCATGCGGCCACACCTGCATAGTGCCCGACCACGGGTTCACAGGGGGCCAGTTGTGTGGCAGACTGGCAGAGGGGCCGCTCGGAGGACGGCTAGGCATACCACGCAGCGCACTGCCTGAAGCACTAGTCTGGAACGGTGCGCCAGGGACGTTGCCTCCTCCTGAGGCAGGCTGGGAGCCGCTGCCCACACGCCAGCGACGCCGGTTTCCTGATTGCCAAGAAACTGGTGCTCGAGATTGAGCCACACGGTGCGAGCCGTTGTTTGCAGCATCATGACGAGCTCGACAAGATCAGAGGCGATGGGGGTGTAGAGCCAAGATCCCACCAATGCAATCCATGTACGCCTAATCGCCGGTCGGCGTGGCCGGAGCGTCGAACAGGACGTGATCCGTCAAAGTGTACTTGCTGAGCGTGGTGAGAAAGATCCCCCGCCACTTGGTGTAGTTAGCGGATCGGAGATCAAGGGTCACCGGCACAAGAGCTTTGATATTGATGACACTGATGGCTTGGGCGTGCAGAGCAGCGATGGTGCACCCAGATGCATCACCGAAAGTAGGTTGGAGAGGGTCATTGACGAGAGCACCCGAGGACGTGGTGTGGGGCGCCGGTGCACTGGACGAAGTCGCCGACAGGAAGTTCGAGCGCTCGACGTCGAGCGCAACCAGCACGTCCCCGCGAGCGCGGTCAATGGCTGCAGAAACCAGGGCCTCGATGCGCTTTTCCTCAGTGGCGACAGTGGCAAGACACTAGGCTTCGACGTCCTTAGCTGCACAGCGCACCACCTCGGTAGTGGCGGCAGCGGCCGCGTTGCCGTCAGGAGAACCAGCCGTGGGAAGGATGGTGGCTAGGGTTGGGAGCGGAAGTGTGTGGTTACAGGAACAAGCGCATCTGATACCATGAAAGCGTGGAAAACATGGAACAAACACGCAATGTATATTCCAGTCTCAAAGGGTTACATGTATACATATATACATACATACATACATATATATATATATATGGTATTTTTCCTATATATATATACATATATATATATATATATATATATATATATATATATATATATATATATATAGCCTCTTTTCTACACCCGGGTGTAATTACACCCTATATCGTATCTCACAATATAGATAGTATCTCGCTTAACGGAGGGTATATACATGTAGTATATGGGTATTTAAAACCATATAGGTGGT
The DNA here is from genome assembly GCA_017311315.1 of Dendrocalamus latiflorus. NCBI lineage: Eukaryota > Viridiplantae > Streptophyta > Magnoliopsida > Poales > Poaceae > Dendrocalamus > Dendrocalamus latiflorus. The sequence goes on along the minus strand of CM029669.1, from coordinate 9,737,420 downwards.
ATGAATAATTTTCCAGAAGTGGTATGTTCATTTTTTTGACATACTCCTTTTTATGCGCGTACATGAAGGTATTTATAAAATACGCTAAAAACTATGGACTTCTTTGTAGTTTTTTCATGTGGTTCACATTGGAGTATCTTATAATTAGTATATGAGTATACTTAAAGCAATAAAGGAGTATTTCATGTTTATTTAGGTGGTATATTAGAGGTGGGTGTAATTACACCCGGGTGTAAAAGATATTTTTCCTATATATATATATATATATATATATATATATATATAGCCTAGTATGGGTAATGGGAAAGCATGACTAATGTGAACAGGAATGGCTAATGGGAACGCATGACTAATATGAACACAACACATGATTAATGTGAACTCAAGGTTGGCTAGAGTCGAGGCGACACACAAAAGCCGAGACGCAGAAGCCAAGGCCATGTGAACACGCAAGACTTGCTAACATCCTGTTCCCCTTGTTATATCACCTTCCTTGACCCAGTTTGCGCTAAGTATTTGCTGCTTCAGACTATTTCTATGGCATGACCTGGTCGTTGGAGAACAATGTTAAGCCTAGTCACCAATCTACCTTCAGAAGTGATGGTGCCATCCCTTGACCTCAACGTCAACATTTCTCCCTGTACACTCAAAATTTGGAGCTTTGGTATATTTGGCCACTTATGGCACCATAAGTATCCTTAAAATTAAAACTTATTCTTGCCAATTTGACAAAAGTGTCATACTCAAGCCACCAGCAACCACGCAAAATTGTGGAGCATTTAGAGCTCCTGCCTGCTCATCCGAAGATATTTCTCAAAAGGGCCCTTTTAGGGGGGGAATTATGCCCTCTAAAAAAGGAGATTTTTCTATGTTTTTGCCCTCCCATTGTAATTAGCCTTGTTAGTTATATGTTCTAGAGGTAGTCATAGAGATAATTATATCACTTATATATTTATGATCTTTTGAATAAATGTTATTATGTTCATTAAATGAATCATCATTTATAAAGTTTAACAAGTATGTGACTTGATGAAGCTTTTGTTTGTTATATGATATTATTTTGAAGGGATCCCTGGTCGGATGCCACTGGTCGGAACACTAGTGATTTATAGACTAGCATATGTATTGATCTATGACCAGTCTTCACCGGTCATAGATACGGGGATATCAAATAAATGATGCGGACACATATTAGAAAACATAGTGTTGGATTGACCTATCTTGAGACATTATTAAGATTATTATATTTTGTGTGCCATTAATTGGTCTCAAGCAATGATAATATATAATCCTTGTACTTCATATCAACATAATTTTCCACATGTGTAATAGTGAAATTAGGTGTTACCAAAAGCTACTCGTAACTGGGTAGTTATAGAAGTAGCTTTCGGGTATGTTATGAAACATGCGGAGGAATGTGACTGGTCGGATATAGGATTTGCCCCTTCTACATAATATGAGAGATATCTCTGAGCCCCTTGATGATGATCGGATAAATAAAGCGCATGGCTATGCCATGAGTGATCAAAGAATCGACCACATGAAGTTATCCATCACTAGATCGAGAAAAAATTGAACTGTCTATGGATGACATATTTCTCACCTAGAGTTCCATCGGATATCGTGAGGCAAAAGAAGAATACACAAATTGGTCATTAAGTTTGACCTGATACGAACTGGTCGTATGGAAATACTGACTAGTCGTAAGCTGGTCGGACATATCACAAACTGGTCTGTAAACTGGTCGTGTGGGGATACGAACTAGTCGTGACCATATATGATTTGATCGTAAGGAGTTATGAGCTGATCGTGGCTGACTCAGACTTGGTTGCAAATCGTATTGTATAAAGTTCATCCAGATTAATATTTGTGTATATTTAGGGGTCGATATGTCCTGCTAAGGACCGCTATAGACCAGTGATCGAAAAGGTATTTTCAAATTACAACCATGTATACATAAACCTACACGGTCACACACTTAATGGGTTGAAACAGTAAGGGTCCGGATGATAGACTTTAAGTGGGATACGTTTTCTATTTATATTGGATAAGAATCTGGATGGAGGCTTTCTGAGTAAGATATTGTCTCTACTCGTATTGGATATAGATTTAGTGGGAGTCTCTATATAAAGGGGTGTATGGGCTATGGGTTACGTGCAAGTGTGAGTCAGACACACACCCACCGAAACCCTAGCCGTCTCCTTCCAAAAAGCCCTACTATACGCATTAGTGCTAGTACACTAGCGCACGGTGTTCTATTTCTAGACTTTAGACTTTAGTAGAGGTACTGTTGTGACTGCGGTGCTGAACAGGACGATCATGATAAGGAGACGGTTTGCCCGTAGAGATCGACTACTGCTTGAGGACAATCGTCTTCTGAGGATACTAATCGGGACATTGGACGATCAACTACTTTTACTATATCTACACGTACTATGTTGAATCGGACTGCTTCAATTCTTCTTCCGTTGCACTGCATGTTTAGTGGTAATAATTTATGATCTCTTATTCACATTACTTTTCTGGAGTAACTCTAAGATTCCATTAAATTTTGCGCCAAGGTCAAATCGTCGGCTACTACACTTGTTGTTAGGCCAGTCTCAGTGGGAGTTTCATGGAGTTTCATAGGCATTAAATATGCTGACATGGCACTGCATTGCTGAAGAGAGAGATGATAAAAGTTTCATGGGAGTAGAGAGAGTTTCATGGGGATGAAACTCTTCTGCACTGTTTCCAAAATATGGGTGTGTTGGAAACTGGGACATGAAACCTCCACTGAGACTGGCCTTACAAAATCTGGGAAGCAGTCCAACCATTGCTTCATTTCTTTGGTGTGAGGGAACCGGTCCACTGCCCTGCTGTTGACGTCTTTCTATAGTGTTATGTATCTTTTCATTACCTCTCTTTTTCACATAATGTTTCATATTGGTCCTCTTCTCTTTCCAGTTTCCATTATGGCAATTAGATTCTACTTTTATCAAAACTAGACATTCATGTGCAATTGCCTACCCGGGTCGAATCAATCAGATTATTGTTGATGGATAGGATGTCAGACATGTTCTTTTAGACTGCGATTTATGACTTTTGACTATAGCTTATTAGTCTAACAAATAGTAATTATTGTAAAAAGCTGAAGTAAAAAAACGATTGAAAAGCAAAAAAGAACAGGGCCATTGTATGATTTAAGCTATATATTCCATTGAACTATAGGTAGAACCATTTGTTGTATGAACTATGTGTTTAAGCTAAACTATTTTGTTGTCTAAATTATATGTTCGATCCACGTCTCATTAATAAAATAATTTGTCCATGTAGTGCGTGTGAACTTGCTTTCATGGCATGCATCCGAATAGGCGGTAGACGATGGGCATGGATAAAACATGCGTGGTAGGCACGAGTATATTCCACTAGTACCTGTGTTTACTGTGCCTGTTTGCCATCCTATTAATTATATCACTACTACAGAAAACAATATTACAGACGATTCCGAAACGTCATCACAGACGGTTTTCTGAACCGTCTGAATTTATGGGTCAGTGATAATGGAAGGTTATCACAGACGGTTCGAAAACCGTCTGTGATTATTAGATATCACAGACGGTTTTTACTCAAAAACTGTCTGTGATATTCCTTTCAACCCCTAAATCTATTTCTGTTTATTGGCTAGCCTCAGGAAATGCTAGCCATGCCCTCTAAAACAGCAGATATACATACAATTACTCACAAACATACAACATCCAATTCACATCGCACTTCATTTGACAAACATAAAACATCCATTTGACAAACATAAAGCATCCATTTTGCAAATCAATTAATTGAAATGAAATAAAATATCCATTAACAAATATACTGTCGTAGGGATGGCCCCCACCTAAACCCAGCAGGCCTGGTAGGAGATTATAAGGCCCAGAATAGGCCATGTGTAATGACATAACTGCCCCCAGAGGGGATAACCAGATGTAAGGGTATAACTGTAAAAGCACTCCTCATGTGTATATATATATGAGAGTAAGCCATGGGGAGGACCCAGGCCATTACACTTATCTTCATCACTCTCCACTACCATATCTCTCTCTGTTTGGTCTGTAGCCACAACATATACAATTACAAAAGATCTACATTGTATTTGCCCTTAGATGGTAACATTGCATTTTTTATTGCTCTATCACTCCGGAATCGAGGTCTCACGAAAGGAACAGATCCATAATCAACGAACTTGTCAGACTACATAAGCTATACTTGGATGGTGCATGATTGATCGACATTCAAGTATTGCTTATGCAGCCGATAAGTTCGTTGATTATGGATCCATTCCTTTCGCGAGACCTCGATTTTGGAGTGATAAGAGCAATAAAAAATCATTGTGCGCAGTGGAACTCTCTATCTAATCTTATGACTTTAGTCCACAAAAACCAAGCAAACTCTCCTCGAATTTTTGCAAAGTCCGGCTGTTTCAATGCAGATGTAGAGATGGGCGCAGCCTGTCGATAGAATATCAACGCGCGTACATATATAACCTGACAAGTATGAAATAAATGTGGGAAGATTGACAAACCTTAGAATTGGTGATCTTCGAGGAATCGAGGAGTAGTCTCATATGGTGGCACACGTAGAATCCACACGTGTTGCCCGGCTGCTGCTGGTGGCACTGCAAAAAAAAGATTGTGTTAAATCAAAAGGCATTACTGCTAAGTGTTGTATAGGATTAATTAATGTGTAGCTAGCAAATACCCGAAAATTGCGAGCATGTTTCAAGGGCTTGGCCCCTGTCATCGAGCCACGTGTTTGTTGAACGTACGTGGTGAATGACCTTCGTTATTCGAAAAAGTTAGATTAGTCATTCAGAATGAAAGAAAGAGTACAATGTACAATGTACTTACCTATCGAGTATTTGGGCGATAGCTGTGTACTTGAATTTGTTCTTACTTAGAGAATCAAGGTATATAGCCTTGTTCCATTTTTGGTATAATTACAATTAAAATGCAATGGAAGTGCTCATTGTATGGCATAAGAACAAATTCCTTATCGCGGTGAGCCAGCAGTGTTGTTGTAATATAGTTCTCGACGAAGGATGCATCCTCGTTGATGGTATCAATAGTGACAAAGCGTGGGTCCAGGAAACCAATTGGTGATTTCGATGATCTAGCTTCAATCAGCATGAATCTATATATATACACAGAAAAGCAACAAATTGTGACATATATCGGTATTACGTGAACAGAGACTGTGATTGTTCAGACTTACAGCGTCCAGCATCGAACGAGTGAGACGTCGAGAGTGTTGAGCGTGAAAAGACCAAATATATCATCAAAGGTCACCGCGAAGACACATTCCTGAACTTCGTGCTGGAAATGTTCCCGCTTGAATTTGACAGTGATACCTGAGCATCGTTCTGCCTCTGGCCTATTGGACTGTTCCATATATCAAGCGTGTAATCTTTGGCAACCAAGTCCTAGGGTTAAGAGGTGCTCTTCCGGGAATATCATCGGCTCGCCTAGCACAAATTTGCGGGCCAATGGCAGGTACGGGATATCGTCATCATCCTTCGTCTTTGATTTGTCATGGCCACTGCCTCGACTGTAGGTCAACTTTATGGTAGTCGACTGTAATGGTACAGATGGTGCAAGTTGCTTTGGCGAGAATAGCACCTGTAGAGATAGCACCGGTTCAGGTAGCTCTGCTTCGCACTGCCCTTGTGGAGATAGCACCAGTGCATTTAGCTCTGGTTTGCGCTGCCCTTCTGGTCCGGCCACCAGTGAAGAAGCCTCCAGGGAGATGTCGCATTTGGGCCACTGGATGAATGTTCCAATGGCCTGCCCTAGAGTCACGATCTCCTCGTTGGGGGCCTTCGGTAGCGGGACGACCTCAAAATTGGCATGCACACCATCCACATTAACTTTTACGTAGCCTGGCGCTAAAGGTTGACCGTGCACCATGGCCCCGATAGCAGACTGATATGCCTGGCCCCAAGCAGCATACAAGGGAACGGAGGCACATCTCACTTGGAGCCTGCACTTCGTAGGCTCCTGCATAACGATACAAAATTAGCTACTCCAATAGGCCTATCAATAGAGCAAGCATTCGAGAGATAATAATTATTACCTGGATGTTGTCCACAGGAAATCTGGCCTCGCTTTCCATCGGATTGGACGCGCAACTACTCGGACGATTGTGCGGGCTAGTTAGCACAGGAGCGATGGCCTGTTGACTTTCTGTATGTTTCCGCACCTCATCTCTGACTACATCAGCCAGCTCACCCATTAGCTCCTCTTTAAGAGATACCTTGATCTCTTCTCGTAGCCGCTCCTCACGCTCGGCTTTGGTTCTCTTCCTACGCCAATACATTTCAGAGTCATCTTGGAAACCATGTGTTCCAAGGAACGTAAAGCTCAAGGCCTCTCGTACGGCCCGGGTGCTCCTTGTTTCCCAGGGCCACGGAGAGCATACCATTCTCCCTTGTTCCCTGGAATGATCCCAGGGTAGATTCAAAACTCAGCTCTTCCTCCAAGAGCACGACATGTCATTTCAATTCATACGAAGTTGTGGAGTAATTACAAGCTACGTAGTTCGATCGATATCTTACCAAGCGCTGGGACACTTGCTGGTCTGCAGGGTTTCGAAAGGAGACGTCCCCCGATGTCGTTGTAGATGACCTTGCTCTAATCCAATTTCGAGCGCGGTCATCTGGGATATTGCTAAATGGCAGGGCGATGTCCTGCATGGCTGCCAGATCATCCTCCTTCCTCCACTGCGGGATTTTACACCCAGTTGTGCCAAGTCTGTGAGGGTGTGTGTTTTTTGCCTGGAGGGCCTTATGCGTCGTACTTGTACTTTTGAAATCTTCGGATGTCTTCATCACCTTGAACTCTTCCCAATGTGGTTCCAGGAATGGGTATATATGAAAAGGCGTTTCATCCGTCTCCACGTATTTCTTGACAAGTGTGCTCTTGAAGTTCTTCTATGCTTTGCACGCCGCTAGGTAGGTTTGTCGTTGCACAGCGTCTTGTGTTCTTCTGGGATCTCGAACGATGCCAAAATTTCGGTCCATAGCTCACGTTTCCGAGTCTCAGGCACGTTCTTCCACGAATTGAATGTGATCTCAATTCGTTCTCGTGCAACTATTCCGATCAATGTTCGGAATGCGCTTACTGCTTTGCGAGGAAGGAGAGGGATCCCAGATGCATCGACCGCTGTGATGGTAAATCGGCCATCAGGCTTCTTCGATAGCCCTCTTCCTTGGCGTCTTGATGTTGGAGCGGACGCCTCCGGCGATGGTGTTGAAGAATGCGCGGATGACATGTTGCTCAATTTGTGGGTCTATTAGGATAAGATAAGAAAGTGAAACACGATGTTCAATGTTAGGAAGAGAGGAGAGGAGTAGAGGGAAGGGGGAGAAGGGAGGGGGTGATGTGGACAGAGAGGGGATGACATCCAAGCTAATGTAAAAGAGTAGTTAAGGAAGAGATGATAATAGTATCTTATGGAAGATATTGCCTATTTAAAAGAATCAGAAAAGCTAGTCTAGAGATTGGTAGAAATGAGATAGATGAGGTGAGGTAAGAGAAAACAAATTAATTGAGTTACGTGGTTGCTAAATACTATGCATTAGAAGGAATTGATTATATGCCACTGCAATCGTGTTCCTTTGAAAAATACCATTCCAATCGTGAAATACTCCTAGCAATGGCATTATACTCAATAAAAGCCCATTTTATATGAATACACCTCTCTTATGTTGATATATATTCCATCAATGCAAAAACAAAGGCAAACTAGCATGTGGTGAGCATGGACGCACACATTAAAACAAAGGCATAAATCTACAAACACATCATGAAAATAGCTACATACTGACAGAACATGAAAATAACTACATCATGAAAATAGCTACATAGTGTGCAGTGCAACATGTCCTCATTTTCACTTTCTTATCCATAGTGAGAGAACTAATTTCATCTTGTGCAGTGGGGAAATGAACAGAGCTTACCAAGAAACTCGGGGAGGTGGCGACGGGCTCAGGGAGGCGGCCGGCGAGGGCTCGGGGGGGGGGGGGGGGGGGCGGCAACGGGCTCGGGGAGGCGGCCGGCGAGGGCTCGGGGAGGCGGCGATGGGCTCGGGGAGGCGGCCGGCGAGGGCTCAGGGAGGCGGCGACGACGACGGGCTCGGGATTTAGATCTAGATCGAATAAGTGCAGCGCACACGGAAAACCCTATCCAGAGGGTATATATAAGTGGGGCTTATTACAGACGGTTCTAAGTTTATAACCGTCTGTGATAGTTATACTATCACAGACGGTTCTAAACTTAGAACTGTCTGTGCTAAACTTAGAACCGTCTATGATAAGCCTTTACCCGACTGTAGTTATTAAGACAAACACCAACCAGCTGCATTCATGATCAACCACCAAACAGCTGCATTCATATACAGCGCCAACCAGCTGCATTCACACAGTGTATTTCTTTACACATTTTCTCATTCTCAAAATTCACAAATACATCACACTGCAGCATTGTTCTATACATAAATGCCAATTCACATATACGTCACACATATACATCACATATACATAAATGCCAATTCACAAACACATCACACTGCAGCATTGTTCTATACATAAATGCCAATTCACATGTACATCACACATATACATCACATATACATAAATGCCAATTCACATATACATTCACATATATGTCGCACATTCTCATTCTACTTGCTTATTTCCTTTAAAAATTAGCCCTTCATCATGATCAATGTGTACGTAACTAGTTTTGTCACGTTGTTCGTCGTCGACCCTTATAGGGAGCATCTGTGTCATCAGCACATGACAATCATGAGACTTCATGCCATTTAACTTCAAATCTTGCATCGAAACAAGTTTCTACACGTTGTCGGAGTAACCAGACGAAACTTTGACACCATGCAAGCACTGGCACAGTTCTGTTTTCTCAGCCTTGGACAGAGTGTAATACGCAGGGGGAAGGTACGTTCGTCCATTATCAGTGCATGTCGGTGCTAACTCAGACCTGATGTCCATATCAGCCAAGTCAAGCCGTGCGTTGACGTCGTCCTTTGTTTTATCACGAATGTTCAGTAAGAGACCAATCAAGCTGTCGCATACATTCTTTTCTACGTGCATGACGTCGATGCAGTGTCGAACATCTAGGTACTCCCAATAAGGTAAGTCTCAAAATATTGATCTCTTCTTCCAGGTGTTCTTCTCATGAGCCCTCAATTTACGTCCCTTTCCGAGGACAACATCTAAATCCTTAACCATATCATAAACCTCGTGTCCCCTTAAATGCCTTGGAGCTAAAGTATTTTCCTTCTCTCCGTCAAATTGTTTCTTCATCTTGCGGTATGGGTGAGCCCTCCGAAGGAACCAGCGGTGACGCATGTAGACGGTTTTGCGTGAGTGTTTCAGCCACACACTCTGGGTACCATCTAAACAGTGAGTACAAACTTTGGCACCTTTTGTACTATGGCCCGATAGGTTACCAAGGGCAGGATAATCATTTATGGTGCAGAACAATAATGAGCGCAGAGTGAAGTTCTCTCGTTTGTATGCATCCCATACCTATACTCATTCGTTCCACAGTACTTTTAGATCTTCCACCAATGGTGCTAGGAACACATCAATATCATTCCCAGGTTGTTTTGGCCCTTGGATAAGTATCGACAGCAAAATATACTTTCGCTTCATACACAACCAAGGAGGAAGGTTATAGATGCAGAGAGTCACGGGCTATGTGCTATATCAGCTACTCATGTTACTGAAAGGATTCATTCCATCTGTACTCAGTCCAAACCTTATATTCTTTAGTTCTGCACCGAAGTCTGCAAAACTCCTATCGATGTTTCTCCACTGCGCGGAATCAACAAGGTGTCTTAGCATTTCATCTTTCTTGCGCTCCTCTGAGTGCCAACGCAGTAGTTTTGCCTCCTTGGATTTGCAAAAAACCTTTTCAAACGGGGAATTATAGGAAAATACCATGCCACCTTAGCAGGAGGTCCTTCCTTCGCCTCTGTACCCTCGCCATCATCTGATTGATTGTTATGTTTGTATCGGGATGCGTTGCACACCGGACATACATGCATGTTTGCATACTCTTTACGGTAGAGAATACAGTCGTTCGGACATGCATGTATTGTTTCTACTTCCATTTCTAACGGACAAAGAACCTTCTTGGCTTTATACGTGGTTTTAGGCAACTCATTTCCCTCCGGAAGCATGTCCGCTAAAAGACCTAGCAGCGCCGTGAAACTCTTGTCGGACCAACCGTTGCTTACTTCAATTTCAACAGTTCAAGCATGGCCGACAACCTCGTGTACTTGCAGCACGTGAACAAAGGTTTCTCCGAATCCTCCATCAAGCCCCGGAATTTAACATACTCTCTCTCATCATAGTTCTTTTCTACATCGCGAAGCATCTGATCCAGATTATTATCGTGCAACCTATCCGAATCCGAACCACAATCGACATCATCCAGCGGCATGTCATTCACTTCACCGGCGATGTCATCCGGTGGCATATCATTCACTTCACCGGCGATGTCATCCGGCGGCATTTGATCATTCACTTCGCCATGACTGGTCCAACACGTATAACCCTTTTTGAAACCTCTCCGAATCAAGTGCGCTTCAATTTGCCCTCGGTTCTTAAACATCTTTAAATTCTCGTAGTCAGTGCATGGATAGTACATATATTCCACCCTCTTATTCAACATATCCTCCTCGGCAGCTCTTGTAAAAAGCAGACACGCCATTAATGTACTCTTCACTCATACGGCTCGCGGCATACATCCAGCTTCGGTCCTACGTTACGTACATATATAACAACTTAGTATTAAAAATTAAATCAACTAATTATTACTACATATATACCGGCCACATGTATTATATTGAGGCTTAATTTGCTAGCTCAATTCATATTATAAACACAACAGCTATTATATAACCAACAATTTTGCAAACCATCTTCAATTATAATAACACTCACCAATTACTTAGATCTAAATTGTAATGCATGCAAAGAAAAAATAAAATTCATTACTAACCATATCTAGAGCAACCAGGAAAGTATGAATCTTCAAAGCTCAATATATGCCTCCTCCCACCAAATTAACTGGCCTGAAATCGCCTAGCTTGCCCCCTGAGCGAAAGAGCGCAGCAGCGGCTACATCTGGATCGAAATGAAGACAAATGCGGTCTGAGCAGCGCAATAAATGCCTAGTGCCATTATCACAGACGGTTTTTAATTAAAAACTGTCTGTGAATTATCACAGATGGTTTTTTTATTAATAACCGTCTGTGATAACCAACTTATCACAAACATTTTTTTTATTAAAAACCGTCTGTGATAATCTGGGATTATCACCAAACGGTTTTTAATACAGACCATCTGTGATACTACAGTATCACAGACGGTTCATCGGTAAGAACCGTCTGTGATACTCGTTTTCCCCGACGCCGCCAACACAGACGGTGTCCAAATTAAAACCGTCTGTGTTAGTGTCAGTCACAGACGGTTTTGTCAAACCGTCTGTGATTGGCCGTCTAGTATTAAGCATTCTGTAGTAGTGTATCCTCCATTATTTAGTAGAAACGAAGGTCTGCTGTGAATCCATGATAACCTAGAAATCATCCGATGGACTGTACCCTAGTGAACATGTGCTCACTGATAGCACGTATGCAAGGCTCTTTTGGCTGCCATGAAAGATCTAAAAGGCATCAAACTGCCACCGCCTCATCAGATGCTTGGACTGTGATTTTACTAATGAGGATCATTTCCCTAGAGAATGCAGCTATCATCTTGATTACGTGATACGTATGTCGAAAGTGTTGTAGGACCGAGAATGGGACTAGAGCGGAGTGAATAGAAGCTAACATAATTAAAAGTTTTTCCAAATTCTCTTCAAAAAAGAAAGCAAAACTCTTTACTCGAATAGTTATTAGAAACTATGAAGATTAGAGACCAATCACCCATAAATAAACTTCCAAAAAAAATCAAGCCAAATAAACCAAAACTTACCCAAACGCTCCGAGTACAATGCAATAGGTGGTCTCTAACCTCTTAGGGGCGGCCAGACCTGAGACCTCTCTCAGTATTCCACCCGGGTAGACAATTGCACCATGAGTGTGGTTGCCGGCACTAAAAATATGAACAGTTAGGGTATGACCCACAAATTCTCCGGTAAATGGGTAATCATCTATCCTTGGATAGAAAGATTATGACTAAAAATATATTGTCACTTATTAGCTAATATATATCCAAAATAATAAAAAAATAAAAGCATTTTGAAAAGCCACCACAGTGGGCCAGTGGCAAACGCAAGCCTTTGAAGTTTAAAAATTACCACAACAATCCTTAAATTAAAAAAAGAAAATTATAGAAATTCCACGATAGTTCAGAGAAAAAAGAAAAGATCTTACACGACAACCAGATGGCCCACATATACTATAATGATTAGGATGTCATCAAAACACGTACAAATAGCGAATCGTCTCCTGGTCTTAACTTGCCAATCTCTGTGTTTTAGATTAGTCGGACTCTCCAATCACCAAATTCTTGTAAATAGGTTCAATTGTGTCCGACTGCGACTCTTTTGGGCTCTGCCCCATGCGTATATCTTCGTCTGTGATTCTCACGTATTTCGTCTCCCTAATGCTTGACGCCCGTCTGTATCCAGAACCATCCTGGAAATCTATCGAATGATTTGTTACATATTATTTATATTGGATTTCTAAGGAACATATGACAAGGTCCAGAATAGTGTTATAATGAATCATTGTAAATTTTGTAGATTGAATATTCGATTTTGTAAAGATTATATTTTATCTGGATCGGTTTTAGAAATTTTTAGACAAGCCAACTAACCGCTGGGCAGTTGCCAGTCAGATCGGCAGGTGGTGTGACCATGGTGGTCAGACCGCAGAGCGGTAGTACCGTGAGTAGATATCTATTTATATAGTACTTCAATCGGTCTGACCACTGTAGTTGGCGGTTAGACCGGCCCAGATTTTGGAGTATTTTGAATTTTGTTTAGTCAGTGCATTAATGTTACATAAAGCATGTTTTGATTAACGTGAGTCAAGTTAAGAAGAACTTGTCTCTGAAAACGATTTCTTGGTATTTAGATGTGCAAGATCATTTAGAGTCAACTATGGTCAACGGCGAGGATCAGAGCTACGCACATGGACGAGCCAATACCTAGAATAATCAAGGATGCCGGGTGGGATAGCTAAGCTCAAGCATGGCACGAGAAAGATGGGGAATTTGAATGGAAGTTCGAGCGACGGGTTGCACCGTGTGGAATGGTCAGTTCAAGTGAGGCATGGTTCAGTAGAATCAGAACAGGAGAGACTTGCTGACGCATGGTAAGCTAATTGTGCACCTACATGTGGCAAGCATGGCAATTGCTTGTAAAGAAAAATGAAGATCAGGGTAAAAAAAATGGTATTTTGATAAGTTGACCAAAATACTAAAAACTACCTTAGATCAAAACTGTGGTGCTTGGAAAAGCAGTTTAGGTAAAGATGAAACTGAGAAGATCTAGTTGAATCAATGGCTAAAGACGTAGTAGATTCGGACTTATGTGCTTTGAAAAAAGTGCATAAATGCAGTGTGCGAGTAAAATTCGTGTTATGTGGGGTTAACGAGTTTCTCTCAATTGTGCTCAGTAAATAGTATCTACTAGGGTTTGATGGGACTAGATACCTAATCTATTTAATGGGTTGGGATGGAGCTTGCTAGTTAACCATCCTAATTTTACTCATTGAAGCCAAGTGTTCTAGGGTTAGGGTTCGAGAAATATGAGTGATGTGATGCATTCTCTTGTCCTTCAAATAGAGTGGCTATAAAACCTTCATTCTTAAGTAGCAGTATATCAAATTTCTTCATCTCTTATTGATATCTCTTATCTTGGTTGATTTGCTCTCTATTTGGTTAGTTTTGATCTTATCACTGCCCTTCTTGATCTTTCTAAATGCCATGGACGAGTTAGTGACAGAGATATATCATGGAAATCAATCTACATCCATCTAGGCGTCAGTACTGACAAGTTTATAAAGTTGTCTAGTTTTACTTAGATTTGACTCTCTCAAGTGATTTCTTGTTCCATTTATTTTTTCCTCGATTCCTTGGATGTTCTTGCTTGCTGTGATATATGGAAATACATCTAGAGATATCTTGGACATCCTCCACCCACAAGCTGTTAGGATATGGGTAGTCAACACCAGCGCAAATTAAAATTTTCTACCACGTAAACCAGGAAGCCATGCGAGTAAAAGATCATAAGTCGTTACTACTAGACGCGTAGTGCAGTAAAAGTAGAGTGGAAGTAGTCGATCATCATCTGGCCAACTGTCTCCTCCTCATGATCGTCTCGATCAGCGCTGTAGTCGCAACTATATCTCTACCAAGGTCCACACGTCTAGAGATGAAACATCGTGCGTCGGTGTACTAGCACCAGTGCACATAGCAGGGATTATGAGATGTGGCTGCTAGGGTTTCGATAGGTGTATTTTAGGATGCCTCCCTTAGCCCCGCACCTCTCTTTATAGAGCTTCCCATTGGATTCTTATCCAATATGATTAGATATCGTATCTAACTCGGAAAGCCTCAAGTTAGATCTTTATCCAATACAAGTAGAGATCATATCCCAGAAGACTATCATCCGGACCCTTATTGTTCCAGCTCATTAAGTATGTGACCCTCTAGATTCATGTATATTTGTCCATGGGCTGAAAACTCCTTTCCTATCTATAAGTCGGTAGCGGTCTTTAGCAGGACATAACGACTTCCAAACATACATAAAGGTCATATAGGAAAAATCTATATAGTGCTTATGAACTGAGCTATTTGCCTCATGTTACCAGATCGAATTCAAGATGAGAAGTGTGCCATCCTATGATAGCTCGATCCTTCACTCGAACCTCTAACAGATTACTCAGTTGTGATTGACTCCTCAACCACATTCGGCATGACTATGCACTTCCTTAATCCAACCACACCAAGTGGCCCAGAGATATCTCTCCGGTTATGTAGGTGGGGTAAATTCTATCTTGATCACTCATATTCCTCTGCATATTTCATAGTAAACCCGAAAGCTACCTTTATAACTACCCAGTTACAGAGTAGTATTTAGCAAACCCTAATTAAACTATTACACATGTAGAAACACAATGATGATCTCAGGTCTAAAGATTCTACATACAATATGTATGAAACCAACTGATGACATTTAAAAATATAACAATCCCCG
This sequence comes from Dendrocalamus latiflorus, assembly GCA_017311315.1. Taxonomy (NCBI): domain Eukaryota; kingdom Viridiplantae; phylum Streptophyta; class Magnoliopsida; order Poales; family Poaceae; genus Dendrocalamus; species Dendrocalamus latiflorus. The sequence goes on along the minus strand of CM029669.1, from coordinate 9,722,154 downwards.
AAGTGTCGCATGGTGGGTCAATCCAACATTATGTTCTCTAACATGTGTCTACATTATTAATTTGACATCCCATATCTGTGATCCGTGAAACATGATCATCAATTAATACATGTGCTGATCTGTGAATCATAATTATCCTGTATAATGATGTAAGATTAGGGATAATTTAAAATAACATCAAAGCATGAATAAACAATTTCACGAACAAGTCACATACTTGTTGATCAATATGTTAGACATTTATTTAAGATATTGTAGGACCGAAATGGCAACAGAGGGGGGGGGGGTGAATGGTGCCTTCAAACCGCCCCAAGTATTCTCACAATCCGTTTCTCCTATAGCTACAGAAGCTATGAAGAAAGAGATCAACTGCTTACTAAAGGGATTAAAAGTCAGACTGACAACATAACAAGATCAAAACCAAAATCAGAGCAGCAAACTTCTTTGAGAATAATCCAGAGTGGTCGGCTCATCTCAGGAAAGTTGATTGACTCTCTGCTGTGGTCGAAATGACCGAAGCAGTTTCAAAGCAGTCGGGACTTAGCTCTGGGATACCGATAGACAAAAACCAGCAAACAAGAAGGAAAGACTGATAACAGACTAGAAGAAAAGAACGCACAACCGCAAGAGCTGAAAGACGAAAACCCTTCGATTGACCAGGAGTTTTCGACTGAAACAAGATTACGACCTCGGGTTAAGAAATGTCAGTATGGTCGAAACTTCTCCACTATAGTCAAGAAGAACAGTGCAATCGAAATGGAAATAAAGGATTCTTCGAAGCGTTCGACTGCAGAGCTACGACTTTAAAGATCTTTCAGTCCAGGGAACCAACAGCTACGAAACTCGAAAATAGCAAGAGCACATCTTCTACGAGAGGAAATACCAGGAAGAAGCAAACTCGTTGCTGCGGTCTAACGAGAAGACATGGTCGAAGATGAAACAGAGCATCTCAGGGACGAACGACTGCTTGGCCGAACTAAGCACAAGAAAGACTTTGCTCTCGGGAAGAACCTGACCAAATGGTCTTGAGTATGGATCCCAGTTCTGAGCAGAAGAAATTAAGGCAATTAGAGCAAAGTATTCTATTCAGATAAAGAAAGCCAGAGCGCAAATGAGAACCATCATCTCAGATGTATATGAGGAGAAGAAAAGATAAGGCAGTAAACCGAACAATCAAACAACTCATAAGACAAGAACTTCAACAAAAAGGAAGAGAGATGAATGATTGATCATGGAGGTTTTTACAGCCACTCCAACTGGGAGATACACGAGCACACTTGCTCCATCCCGAGAACGCACACAAAAATAAACAGAGAAGAACAAGCAACTCGGGAACCGAATCTCGCCGAACACCCGAGCTCTACCCTCTCTATTTATAGCCTTCTGCTACTGGGGGGAGAACCCGTTAACCCCAACTAACACTGGGTTTTTCAATTACTTTACCCGTTTACTCGATGCTTTGCCTGTTACCTCTAATCCGTGCTGATAGAGCCAACAAAATCCACTTCCACCTTGCAAGCTTTGTGCATTTCACCAAAATGCCATCCCTGGATTTTCCTGGAAGCTTCCTCCTGCCTTGCTGTCCACGCATGCACCCACCTTGAGCCCCAAGTCTTGTTCGGCTTCACCCAGTCGTTCTGGACCTCAACATCCCCCATGTCTAGTCCTGACCACTCCAAGCCTCACCAAGACTTGTCTCCAAGATCCTGCAAGCATCACAGACAAGAACACATTCATAGCACCGCACAAAACACTTGAAACAACCTTTGCATTAGTAAAAGTGAAGTTTAAACCCACTCCACAACGTTGTAAGTGTGATAGATTAGTTGAAATGACAAAACAATAAATGCACAAGGTCTACGACCACCTCACAAGTCTTTACGACAGATTCCCTGCTGAAACGACTGCTCCTGGAGGTCATACGACCGATTACAAGCGACCTACGACCACATTCAAGACTCTCGGGAGCTTCCGACCGCTTACGCGTGCAAAACAACCACTTCCGACCGTAACCGAGGCTTGTTCGACCGCGTCCGACCAGCTACGACCACAACCAACCCAGCCCGAGTCAATTTGACCACATTCGACTGCCTCTCAACGTGGTCGAAGACTTCGAGTGCTGACTTCCGACCACGACCAACGTGGTCGTAAGGGCCCTCGACCACGACCAACGTGGTCGTAAGGGCGCTCGACTACTGCCATTGTGGTCGTAGTTGCCGCTAACCAAGGCCAACATGGTCGTAGCTACATTCAACCATGGCCAACGTGGTCGTAGCTGCGATCGACCACTGCCAGAGTGGTCGTAAACTTCCCGGATGGCCTTAACGTGGTCGTAAACCTGTCTGAGGACCTTCGACCGTGATCAAAGTAGTCGTAAACCTTTCCGACCACGGTCAGAATGCACTACAGTGGTCGTAATTACTGCAAGTGATTTCCGACCACGGCAAAACCAGTCGTAATCACCTCGGGTGACTCCCGACCACGACAAAACCGGTCGTAATAGCTCCTAGTGTCTTCCGACCACTCCTAAGGGCTGCGAATTTGCAGGAAACGCCCAAACCAAACTCAATCTTTCTAAAACAAAAGTCAATTACTCATCACAAACATGTGGTCACCTCCACATGGTCTCATAGAGATAAAACAACATATTATTTAAAAGATCATAAACATAAAAGTGATACAATCATCTCCATGATTGCATCTAGATCATAAACATTTATTCTTCGTTTTCCCTTTTTTGCCCGGTTTTGGCGTAACATTTCTCCAAACAGAAAAAGGTCAAAAATTTGACAACAATTTTCTTTATCATTGATTGAAATATATTTTTGATATTCTAGAGAATGTGCATACCAAGTTACAAGTGATTTGGAGTCTCGATTTGAGAGCTGACTTATTTTGTGGTTTGAACCCGGTTTTGCTGCAACAGAGCTTTAGGAGCCAAAATGTCCCAACCTTCTTGTGATATCGTAAGATCTCTTATTGTTTTAAATTTTTAAAGCTGTAATCTTGCTTTGGTTCAAATTTCAAGTCATTTAGACCTTCCATGTAAAAGATGTATGGTTTTTGATTTTATTTGTGTTGAATTTTCTGTGCTGATCTGAGGGAAAGATAGTACTACCCATTGCATGGCGGTAGTACCACAGTGTTAGTACCGCACCTTATATAGTGATAGTACCACTCAAATGTGTCGAGTCCCATTTATCTCGGTTTTTCTTGGGGATTTCTCTAGAGAGTGCTTAGGTTCTAATCTTCATACCTTATCGTAGATGTTGGAGTGAAAGATTCTAATACTTTTTAAGCAAAAGATTTTAGATAAACTATTATGGATGTGACCCCTCTTCAGCCCCCTCTAATCACCACCATCTTTGGTGCTACAAATTCTATATAATTTTCTATAGGTTGTAAAAATATTATCGGGTCGATTGACATCACAACCATAGCTGTCCCCTTTGTTGTTTATCCGATGATCCAGTCGTTTTGTTTTACTGCGAAGTCCATGAAAGTCGTGGATGTGGGCATATGTCCAAAGCCTCCATCACAGTTGTCGACTAGTTCCTAGCAAAAGGTCACGTACAAGTTGACTACAACTCGCCTCCATCAAAGCCATCCACAAGCTGTCCACGAGTGTGCCATACTCCAAAACATGGCAACTGTGAACTTAATCAATTTGCAGGTTTTAGACAATTAATTGTGCACATTCCTGTCGGTAACCAGTAATCTAATTGGGCTAAGACGCGGACAATTATTTTTTATATATTAAAATTGTGCCGATTAGATATAAAGCTCAAACCTCTTACCTCTAATATCATATCGAGTTCTATGTACTAATCTGTTCAACTAAATAGTTCACCCATACATATTTTCTCTTGCAATTCACTGTTGAATTTTCTGTCCTCTAAGAACTGCAGGAAGACATGATACCAAATTTGCACTACATTGCAGAATCAATAACCATGAATACTTACTAAGAGTGAAATAAAACGAACGAGAGAGAGGAGGCAAGCACCGTATGGCATAAACACCTATTCGTGCACACATATATATAGCATCAGCAACAGCCGCGCATATACAGGGAAGTTGAAGCACAATCCGAGATTGATACAACTGGTGGTTAGCTTTAGAAACAAAAAAAAGACTATTTCTATCTATAGCTAGTAGTACAAGGAAAGTTATCTCTAATACCCGCCCGCAGTCCTTGCGTGGATGCAGGAAGTGACTGAACGCAAAGACTGGATCGAAAATCAGTGAATAGTTGTGTAGGCAACCCCTTCATCATGATATCGGCAAACTAATGAGAATACGGCACATGCAGAACACGCACTTCACCAAGAGACACTTTTTCTCGGACAAAATGGATGTCAATCTCAATGTGTTTGATTCGGTGGTGTTGAATGAGGTTTGACATATGTAAAAAACACTGACATTGTCGTAGTATACAATTGTTGCCGTGGCGAGGGATAATGCAACTCCTGTAGAAGTGGGCGTAACCAGCAACACTCGGTGACGGCGTGAGCGATAGCTCGGTATTCGGCCTAAGTGCTAGATCGTGATACAGTTGTTTGGCGCTTTGAGGACCACAAAACCAAGTTGTCCCCGAGGTAGACGCAGTAGCTCGATGTGGAGAGACGAGAGTCAGGGCAGCTGATCCAGTCAGTGTCGGAGTAGATCATTAGTGTTGAGGCAGGAGAGGAACTGCTGGAGAGACCGTGATCTAGGGGGCCCTTGACAGAGCTAAGAATCTGCTTAATCAAGGTGAGGTAAAGCTCACGTAGAGCATGCATGAAGAGGCACACCTACTAGACGCGTATGCCAAGTCCAGATGTGTGAGATTCAGGTACTGGAGGGCGTTGGCGAGACTCCGTTGGATCAGCGACAAGAAAGCCGACGGAGGTGGATAGCTTGGCACAGGCATCAATACGAGTCGCCATAGAGTGACACTCAGCCATGCCAGCACGCTGAAGCAAGTCGATGGCGTACTGGCGTTGAGATAGGAACAACCCATGTGTTTTCTGAGTTATAGAGATGCCGAGAAAGTAGTGACGCTCGCCAAGGTCCGTCATGGAGAACTCGGAGTGGAGGTGATGGGTGATATGCTCCAGAAGCTATGGAGTGGACGCCAGGAGGATCATGTCGTCGACGTAGAGAAGGAGAAAAGCGAGGTGTGCTCCATCCTTTAACACAAATAGAGACACGTCACAAGCCAAACTGACGAACCCCATAGTACGTATGTGTGAGGCAAAACACTAGTACCAAGCACGAGGTGCTTGCTCTAGACGAGAGGGATCCACGAATCCAGAAGGTTGCTGGCAGTACACAGTTTCATCAAGATTGCCATGGAGAAAATCATTCTTGACATTCAATTGATGAATTAGCCAGGCATGGGAGGTGGCAAGGCTAAGGATGATGCGGATTGTAGAGGGCTTCACAACAAGGATGCCGCGTTAGAGAGGCCATGTTGCTTGTGCGCCCAGTGGAGGTCACCCATGGTTGTGATGAGTAATTAACCTTTGAATTAGAATTTGTGTAGAGTTTGAGTTTGATTTTTGAGGCTTTTGCAGAGGTTTGCTTTCTGGTTGTCGTTCTCGTGGTCTACGACTTGGTAGTCGTAGGTGCTCTTACGACTTTTTGGTCGTAGGTGATCTTTCGACTGGGTAGTTGGCAGTCGATCTTTCGACTTGGTAGTCGGCAGTCATTTTTACGACTTGGAAGTCGGCAGTCGGTTTTACGACTTGGTGGTTGGTAGAGACTTTTACGACTTGGTGGTTGACAGAGGCTTTTACGACTTGGTAGTCACCAGAGTCTTTTATGACTTGGTGGTCGACGAGTGCTCCTACGACTTGGTGGTCATAGCTTTTGCTGGTCGATAGTCATAGCCTTTGCTGGTCGTGATCGATAGTCATAGCTCTACTTAGCTTGTGATCAACAGTCGTACGTCGTAGCGACCAGCTGCTTGTGTTCGATAGTCGTAAATCGTAACGACCAGATGCTGCGAGTGATAGTCGTAGACTGGTGATCAATGGTCATAGCTTATTTCCTGGTCGTGATCAACAGTCGTAAGCTCTGTTGTTGGTGGTCGTAATGTCTGCTACATGGTCATAGTAGATTATAGTGTGGTCGTAGGCTGCTGGAAAGATCTCATTTCTTGTGCATCCGAGTACTCGTAAGTTGTATAAGACCAGTCATTGTGCTGAGTTTGTTCCCCGGAATTGCTGGTGTTTTGGTCAAGGTTGACCAGGGTGTTTGTTGCTTTGAGCACATGAGGTTATTGCTTGGTTCTAGGATTGGAATTAGTATTTTGGGTGCATACATTTTGTTTGTGCCAATGGATGATCTTTATGTATCGTGCGGTGCTATGTGATGGTTTGCTTGTTGGTGTTGGTTGCAGGACTTCGGAGCTAGGTCATGGTGAGGCGTAGGAGGACCAGGACTAGGCACAGGGAGGTGTTGAGGTCTAGAACAGTCAAGGAGATGCTGAAGATGATCGAGACTGGTGAGGTGGTTGCAAGCCGGGATGACGAGGAATCAGAGCTGGAGCTACCGGAGGTTGAAATGATGGACAACGCCGAGGTGGACCAGGACTAGGCTCAGGGAGGAGTCAAGGTCCAAACGGTCAAGGATGCCAGGTGTCGTCATGCACGAGGAGAAGCACGTGGTGCACCAAGTGACTTGGGTCGTTTGCAAGCGAGGACGGTTCGGTGGGATCCAGACGCGTGAGAGGCTTGACGACAAGTCATTGGGCCACATGTAAGCTGCTTTGAGAAGTATGCGTGAGTAAAACTCAGTGTTAGGTGGGGTTAACAGGTTATCCTCGGTTTGGACTAATGGTAGGATCCATTAAGGTGTAGGGTTCATTAGTGAGCCTATAAAAAGGGGAGGGGATGCAAGAGCTAGGGTTGAGAAGGTTGGCCAAGCCTTGGTGGTTGGCACCTCTCCCTCCCATGGGAGTTAGGTTAGAGAGTGAGTGTTGGCTCTAGGGTTAGAGCCTGGTCCTCCCGAGGGGAGTGGCTGTGAAATCATTCATCTGAGAAATACATCAATCTTCGATCTACATTTTATGTGTCTCTTCTATTTGAGTTTGCTCGGCTCGATTTAGTTCTTCCTCTGTTCTTCTTTTTCTTTGGTTCTCCATTCTGTTCCTCTCTCTTCTTAATCTGAAGGTGTTCTTGGCTATATCTTGATGTTATTCTGAATCACAATGACATGTGGGATTGTACTCCAAGCCATCTTGGCTACCCTTGACCCACGAGCCGTTCTGATTGTCTTCTTATTCTCTCGGATTTGGTTTTGGGCGTTCTTGGTGAAATCTCATGAAGCTCTCATTTTAGTTACTAAATTTTCAATTAAAGATCAGAGCAACCTCTTGAGACCCTAACCATGTTGTGTGCAAAGTTTCATGGCTAGTTGAACTCTTAATCAAAAGTTATTTGGATTCTGGATCATGCAATTGTGCACCTCACTAGCTTCCTCTGTTCTTTCGAGTCTGTTACGACCACGTTCAAGTTTCCTCACGTGCAATTGTGCATACCTTAGTCATTGAGTACGGTGGAGTCGACCACACATTGATCTTCGACCACGTAGTTTGCGATCACGTTGGTCTTTGACAGCACTGGTTTCCGACCACCATTGGTCCTGAACTACGCTGGTCTTTCGACCGCACATTGGACATCGACAACGTTGGTATTGACCACACTGGTCTTCGATAATGTTGGCGTTCGACCACGTTGGTTTCGACCACTGTGATTTCGACCACTGTTGTTTCGACCACGGTGGTTACAACCACGTCGGTTGCGATCATGTTGCCTGTTTCGACCACGTTGTCTGCCCTTCGACCACGTTGTCTGAATTTTAACTACGCTGCTTTTCTCTGCTATCTAATTGCATTTAGTTTTGCTGTCCAACAATTTCCAACAAGTAGTTGTAATTGACCATATTGTGTTTCTACTGAGTGGTCGTAATCGATCACGTTGCGTTTCCGCCGAGTGGTCGTAATTCAACCACGTTGTGCTCTGAACTGGTCATATGGAGCTCTGTGTTTCTCTGCTTTTAAGTGGTCTTCACTTACTAATATTTATAGCTTTGTAGCTATTGGAGAAAAGGAATATGTGAATATTTTGAGGAAAAATCTTTAGGCACCATTCACCCCACTCTGTTGCCTGTCCAGTCCTACATAGGGATAGGAGAGGCATAGGAGGATGTCGTGGTCATCACAAAAGGAGGAGAATGCCTAGTTGACAAACTTAGTCCTGTTGTCAGTGTGAATTGCACGAATAGGAGAGCGAAATTGAGTATGTGTGTATTGAAGGAATGCGCGTAGGCTACGAAAGCAGAAAACAAAACTTTTATACCGCGCACCGAAGAATATCATGCTAAGGAGGGATCATGGATCGTTACCACTAGACGCGCAGTGCAGCAGAAGAAGAGTTGGAGAAGTCGATCCAACCACGCGCGTCGAGGTAGTAGTGCAATTAGCCGATCGTCCCGAACAGGTCGTCTCCTCCACACGATTAACCACACCACGAGCAGATCTAATCTGTAGGTTGTTGATGCCGATCAACACCGCAACGAGCAGCGCCTCCACCGGTATCCACACGTCCGGGGCTGGAACGCCGATCGCGAGTGTACTAGCACTCGTGAGCGGCTAGGGTTTGGCTCGGGAGGTGGCGGCTAGGGTTTTTTTTTGGAGCGCATCCCCCTCAGCCCCTCGCCTCCATATATATATAGACCTCCTCACTTGGGCCTTGTGGACCGAGGCCCAATAGGAGTCTATTCGGATCTCTATCCGAATTGAGCCACATCCGAATCATATTCGAATTAGTGTTCCAACCTGTTAAGTGTGCGACCCTGTAGGTTCACGTATACTTGGTCGCGACCCGGAAACGCCTTTCCGGTCACCCTGTTAATAGCAGCCTCTAGTAAGACATATTAACCCCAAAGTATACGTAAAGATCATATCGGCTGAACCTGTAATGTTCTCATGTACGAATCCCTCTGCCTAACGATATAGATCGAGCTCAAGGCGAGACCTGTGTCATCCTCGCAATAGCTCAATCACTCTCTCAATTCCGTGATGGATTATAAACTTATGATTGACTCCTCAATCACCTTGGCATGGCCATGCACTTTCATAATCCATTACATCGAGGGGCCCAGAGATATCTCTCCCATAAGGAGGGGCAAATTCTATCTTGATCATTCACATCCCACTACATGTTTCATGGCAAACCCGAAGACTACTTTTATGACTGCCCAGTTACGGAGTAGTGTTTAGTAGTCCTAAAATAAGCTACTACGCATGTTGGGAACCATGATGATCTCAAGTCTAAGGATTCTACATAAACACTACTTGAGACCAACTGATGACACATGGAATCTCTGCAGTGTCTCATGGCGGGTCTATCCAACATATGTTCACTAACACATGTCCATATTATTGATTTGGTATCACCATACCATGATCCATGAGACATGATCATCAATCAATACATATGCTGATCTTTGAATCATATTTGTTCCTCATATGATATATGATCAGGGATCATTTAGAAATAGCAACATTTTAGCATTAACAGTCTCATGAATAAGTTACATACTCATTGATCAATAATGATAATGTCTATTTCAAGGAACAAAGTAATGTATCATAAACATAGTATGTGATATATATAACATCTCCATGTTGCCTCTAGGGCATATCACTAACAGTCTCCCACTTGCACTAGAGTCAACCATGTAGGTATCTAATACCCATTGCCCTAGTGTGAGCCTCATGCTTTGGCTGGGGAAGCGGCTTTGTCAACGGATCTGCAATGTTCAAATCCGTTTGTACTTTGCATATCTTCACATCGCCTCTCTCCACTATCTCGCAGATGAGATGAAATCGCCGTAAAATGTGCTTGGACTTCTGGTGCGATCTAGGCTCCTTGGTTTGCGCAATGGCCCCACTATTGTCACAGTAGAGGTCCATTGGGCTGGAGGCACTAGCCATCACACCAAGCTCAGAAACAAATTTCTTGATCCAATCAGCCTCTTTAGCAGCTTCAGAAGCTGCTATGTACTCGGCTTCTGTTGTAGAATCAGCAACCGTCTCCTGCTTGGAACTCTTCCAGCTCACCGCACCACCATTCAGGCAGAACACAAATCCAGATTGCGATCTAAAATCATCTTTGTCAGTTTGGAAGCTAGCATCGGTGTAACCATTTACAACGAGCTCTTCCTCACCCCCATAGACGAGGAACACATCTTTAGTCCTTCTCAAGTACTTCAAGATGTTCTTTACGGCAATCCAGTGACCTTCACCTGGATCTGACGGGTATCTACTCGTAGCACTTAAAGCATACGAGACATCTGGACGTGTACAAAGCATGGCATACATAATGGACCCAATAGCCGAAGCATATGGAATCGCATTCATTTTATCACGCTCATCAGGTGTACTAGGACACTGATTCTTGCTAAGATTTATACCATGTGACATAGGTAGAAAGCCTTTCTTGGAATCCTGCATGTTGAACCTTTTCAACACCTTGTCAATGTACGTATCTTGGCTTAATCCAATTAGCCTTTTTGATCTATCTCTATAGATCTTGATGCCCAGAATATATGCCGTCTCTCCTAAATCTTTCATAGAGAAACTATTTTTCAATGAAGACTTAACATATTCGAGCATAGGAATGTCATTTCCGATCAGTAATATGTCATCCACATATAAGACCAGAAATACGAGTGCGCTCCCACTAGCCTTTTTGTAAACACAAGGCTCTTCTTCGTTCTTGATGAAACCAAACCCTTTGATTACTTCATCAAAACGAATGTTCCAACTCCGAGATGCCTGCTTTAATCCATAAATGGATCTTTGCAGCTTGCATATCTTTCCAACTGATTGCGGATCGACAAACCCGTGGGCTGTGTCATGTACACATCCTCACTCAGATTTCCATTAAGGAAAGCTATTTTGACATCCATTTGCCATATTTCATAGTCGAAATATGCAGCAATCGCTAGAAAGATCCGAATAGACTTTAGCATTGCGACGGGCGAAAAAGTTTCATCATAATCAACACCTTGAATTTGTTTGAAACCTTTGGCCACCAATCGCGCTTTATAGATGTGAACATTTCCATCTATGTCTAACTTTTTTTTGAAAACCCATTTGCACTCAATGGTTTTAACACCATCAGGTGGATCAACCAAGTTCCAAACTTGATTACTGTGCATGGATTCAATTTCGGATCTCATGGCTTCAAGCCATTTCTCAGAGTCTGGTCCCACCATCGCTTCTTCATAGGTCTTAGGCTCATCGTTGTCTAACACCAATATGTCCCGTTGTTGAGTAGTCAAGAACATGTACCTCTCAGGTGCACGACGTGACCTCTCTGACCTACGTGGTGCCGGTGTGTCCACAACAGGTTCTTCAACGGTTTGTTCATCCTGTTGTGGTTCTGCAGGAGCTGAAATATTTTCAGGTGTTTCTCGAATTTCTTCAAGTTGCACCGTGCTCCCACTATCCCTTCTTGAGAGAAACTCTTTCTCTAAGAAGACACCATGCCGGGCGACAAACACTGTGCCTTCTTCTTGATTATAGAAGTAATATCCTTTTGTTTCCTTAGGATACCCGATAAAGAAGCATTTATCAGATTTAGGAGTGAGCTTATCAGATTGTAAACGTTTTACATAAGCCTCACATCCCCAAATCTTAAGAAAAGACAAGCTAGGACGTTGTCCTGTCCACATCTCATATGGTGTCTTTTCTACTGATTTTAATGGAACCCTATTTAGTGTGAACGCATCTGTTTCAAGAGCGTACCCCCAAAAAGACAACGGAAGATCACTTTGGCTCATCATGGAGCGCACCATATCCAATAAGGTGCGATTTCTCCGTTCAGATACCCCATTCCATTGAGGTGTTCCTGGCGGAGTCAATTGTGGAACAATTCCACAATCCTTCAGATGATTGCCAAACTCATGGCTCAAATACTCGCCTCCACGATCAGATCATAGAAACTTGATTGTCTTGCCTAAATGATTTTGCACTTCATTTTGGAATTCTTTGAACTTTTCAAAGGATTTAGACTTATGCTTCATCAGGTAGATATACCCATATCTACTAAAGTCATCAGTAAAAGTTATGAAGTACTGAAAACCACCTCTGGCTGTTGAGCTCATTGGTCCACATACATCAGAATGTACGAGTGCCAATAAGTCACTTGCCCGTTCACCTTGACCGGTGAAAGGTGCCTTTGTCATCTTGCCAAGTAAACAAGATTCGCATGTCTCAAATGATTCAAAATCAATGAGTGCAGAATACCATCTCTATGGAGCTTCTCCATGCGTTTCTCATTTATGTGACCTAAGTGACAGTGCCAAATAAACGTGGGATTCAAATCATTCGGACGTTGCCTCTTTGCATTAATGTTATAGACCGGTGACCCTTCAAGAGTAAGAACGTATAACCCATTCACCAATGGAGTATGACAATAGAACATATCTTTGAAATAAAGAGAACAACCATTGTCCACAGATCTAAAGTCATAACCTTTTGCTTGCAAACATGAAGCAAAAATAATGTTCTTGGAAAGAGATGGAACACAATAACAATTATTCAATTCCAAAACTAATCCTGAAGGTAAAGACAATGGCATGGTGCCAACAGCCACCGCAGCAACTTTTGCTCCATTGCCAACGCGAAGATCCACTTCGCTCCTCCTCAAACTTCTACTTCTTCTTAGCCCCTGCAACGATTTGCAGATGTGAGCAACCGATCCGGTATCAAATACCCAAGAATCAGTGGATGAAGTAGCAAGATTGATTTCTATAACATTTATACCTGGAGTGGAAGTCGTACTTCCCTTCTTCTTCTCAAGATCCTCCAAGTACTTTGGGCAGTTCCTTTTCCAATGTCCTGATTGCTCACAGTAGTAACAATCTGCATTAGGAGCATCGCCCTTCTTGACTTGCTTGGCCTTAGAACTGCTCGCGATCTCATCGGGAGCTAACTTTCTTTTGACCGCGCCTTTCTTGACATTGGGCTTGCCCTTGCCTTTCTGCATCATCATCACATGATTGCTGCTTTTCTTAATGCTTTCCTCGGCAGCTTTTAGCATCCCATGCAACTTAGCCAAGGTCTTGTCCATGTTGTTCATGTGATAGTTCAGTATGAATGGCTCAAAGCTCCGGGGAAGCGACTGGAGAATCATATCAGTATCCAACTCTTGGCTAAGGGGAAAACCAAGCTTTTCCAGACTCTCAATGTAGCCAATCATCTTAATCACATGAGGGCTGACGGGATTCCCTTCTGTAAGCCTGCACGCAAACAAGGACTTTGAAGTGTTGAACCTCTCAGCCCTTGCTTGGTTCTCAAACATACCACGCAACCCCACAATGATATTGTAGGCATCTGTGTTCTCATATTGCTTCTGAAGCTCAGAGGACATTGTGGCAAGCATGAGACAGCTCACATCAAGGCAATCATTCGTTTGCTTCTTATAAGCTCTCCGTGCAGCCGCAGTAGCATTATCAGGCAAGTCTTCGGGGTAAGGAGACTCAAGGACATACTCCTTGCGCTCTTGCTTGAGAACAATTCTCAAGTTGCGATACCAATCCATAAAGTTCGTTCCATTGAGTTTTTCTTTCTCAAGAATAGATCGCAAATTAAAAGTACTGGATGCGGCGTTAGCTGACATGATCTACAACACAATAATATGCAAAGTTTAGCATTATGTTTATGTTCATCTTTTATTAAACTATTTAACAAAAGACTCCCACTATGTGTTTTGCAACAAAACTCCCTCTAAGTTACATAGTGGGTCAAGATCCTCATTTCACTAATTCCTAGTGAGCTTTGGCATCACTGCTAGAAAACTAGTGACATGGGTAAGCAACACCTTGCTAATCACATCCCTATGTGACTCCTGCTTGTTGGGTGACATCAATATGCCCCGGCCCTAACCTATGCCCCAAGGTCCAAAACTATTTTGATAACCTTGTTAAGTAAACCAAATGTTTCCGCATGTAGATGTCCGACATCTACCCCAAATAATGATGATAACCGACGGCACTCTACTTTGGTAGACCTACCATACGATGATCATTATCTTTTGGTGCAACATATGGAAAGGCATTAACACCTAATTTTTATGAGGGATTCTATCCTACCAAAGCAACATATCACATATATCATTGCATAAGAATAAGAAAGATAACATCACAGATAAACACATTTAACTGTGAAGTAGTATGGCCCAAAAAATGGTGATATCCATCTCCATGTAGGTGTAGACGATCTCCATCCTCCACATCACTCCTTTAGGCCACCATGCTTGAAAGCTTGTAACCTCAAAACTAGGCTACTACCTATAATAGCTAGAAATTGAAGATTACAAAGATAGATTCAAGCATTAAGGTCGACACGCAGGTCGTTAAATACAATATAGACAGCTAACAATAGCTGAAATAATCATGACACGCAGGCCATGAATGAATGTTACATGCATCACATACATCTCATACATTCCAATAAGCTATAGGGCCATCCTATTCACATCATTCCCTGCAAAAACAAGTTAGACGTAGAATCGCATTCTACCTAACGATGTGAACCCATGACGCTATACAAGGGGGTACGCACGATGGTCCCGCTGGTTTCCGACCACCATTGGTCCTGAACTACGCTGGTCTTTCGACCGCACATTGGACATCGACAACGTTGGTATTGACCACACTGGTCTTCGATAATGTTGGCGTTCGACCACGTTGGTTTCGACCACTGTGATTTCGACCACTGTTGTTTCGACCACGGTGGTTACAACCACGTCGGTTGCGATCATGTTGCCTGTTTCGACCACGTTGTCTGCCCTTCGACCACGTTGTCTGAATTTTAACTACGCTGCTTTTCTCTGCTATCTAATTGCATTTAGTTTTGCTGTCCAACACTTTCCAACAAGTAGTTGTAATTGACCATATTGTGTTTCTACTGAGTGGTCGTAATCGATCACGTTGCGTTTCCGCCGAGTGGTCGTAATTCAACCACGTTGTGCTCTGAACTGGTCGTATGGAGCTCTGTGTTTCTCTGCTTTTAAGTGGTCTTCACTTCCTAATATTTATAGCTTTGTAGCTATTGGAGAAAAGGAATATGTGAATATTTTGAGGAAAAATCTTTAGGCACCATTCACCCCCCCCTCTGTTGCCTATCCAGTCCTACATAGGGATAGGAGAGCAATAGGAGGATGTCGTGGTCATCACAAAAGGAGGAGAATGCCTAGTTGACAAACTTAGTCCTGTTGTCAGTATGAATTGCACGAATAGGAGAGCGAAATTGAGTATGTGTGTATTGAAGGAATGCGCGTAGGCTACGAAAGCAGAAAACAAAACTTTTCTACCGCGCACCCAAGAACATCATGCTAAGGAGGGATCATGGATCGTTACCACTAGACGTGCAGCGCAGCAGAAGAAGAGTTGGAGAAGCCGATCCAACCACGCGCGTCAAGGTAGTAGTGGAATTAGCCGATCGTCCCGAACAGGTCGTCTCCTCCACGCGATTAACCACATCACGAGCAGATCCAATCTGTAGGTTGTTGATGCCGATCAACGCCGCAACGAGCAGCGCCTCCACCGGTATCCACACGTCCGGGGCTGGAACGCCGATCGCGAGTGTACTAGCACTCGTGAGCGGCTAGGGTTTGGCTCAGGAGGTGGCGGCTAGGGTTTTTTTGGAGCGCATCCCCCTCAGCCCCTCGCCTCCATATATATATAGACCTCCTCACTTGGGCCTTGTGGACCGAGGCCCAATAGGAGTCTATTCGGATCTCTATCCGAATTGAGCCCACATCCGAATCATATTCGAATTAGTGTTCCAACCTGTTAAGTGTGCGACCCTGTAGGTTCACGTATACTTGGTCGCGACCCGGAAACGCCTTTCCGATCACCCTGTTAATAGCGGCCTCTAGTAAGACATATTAACCCCAAAGTATACGTAAAGATCATATCGGCTGAACCTGTAATGTTCTCATGTACGAATCCCTTTGCCTCACGATATAGATTGAGCTCAAGGCGAGACCTGTGTCATCCTCTCAATAGCTCAATCACTCTCTCGATTCCGTGATGGATTATAAACTTGTGATTGACTCCTCAATCACCTTGGCATGGTCATGCACTTTCATAATCCATTACATCGAGGGGCCCAGAGATATCTCTCCCATAAGGAGGGGCAAATTCTATCTTGATCATTCACATCCCACTACATGTTTCATGGCAAACCCGAAGACTACTTTTATGACTACCCAGTTACGGAGTAGTGTTTAGTAGTCCCAAAATAAGCTACTATGCATGTTGGGAACCATGATGATCTCAAGTCTAAGGATTCTACATAAACACTACTTGAGACCAACTGATGACACATGGAATCTCTGCAGTGTCTCATGGCGGGTCTATCCAACATATGTTCATTAACACATGTCCATATTATTGATTTGGTATCACCATACCATGATCCATGAGACATGATCATCAATCAATACATATGCTGATCTTTGAATCATATTTGTTCCTCATATGATATATGATCAGGGATCATTTAGAAATAGCAACATTTTAGCATTAACAGTCTCATGAATAAGTCACATACTCATTGATCAATAATGATAATGTCTATTTCAAGGAACAAAGTAATGTATCATAAACATAGTATGTGATATATATAACATCTCCATGTTGCCTCTAGGGCATATCACTAACATGTATGCATGGAATTGAACCAAAATAGTGTAGACGTCTGATTTTTGCTTTAAAGGAAAGGTCTAGCAAAAATGAGAAAAATCATCAATGATTGCCAAATAATATTTGTAACCAGAATTACTTAAAATTGATGAGGTCCAGACATCGCAGTGAATTAACCCAAATGGCTCCAAAGTGGAGGAACTAGAACTAGAGAAACAAAGACACACGTGCTTGCCAATTTGGCAAGCATGACAAGTAGTGTGATCCAATTTATGACACGAGATAAGAGATGACTTGTGGAGGGCATCAAGGGCGTCGCGACCGGGGTGACCAAGATGCTGGTGCCAAAGGTGAGCAGTGGCGGTAAGGAGACGGGGCGCGTGATGCATGTGTAGGCGATGCTGGCAGGAAGGAGTAAAGGTCCCCATGGCTATTGCAGCAAAGAATCATGCACCGAATCTTGAGGTCCTTAGTTGAGAAACCAAAAGGGTCAAACTCTATGAAACAAGCATTATCTCATGTAAACTGATGAGCGGAGATGAGATTTTTAATAAGAGAAGGAACGATAAGAACACTGTTGAGACGAAAGACAGATGAAGGAGTATGGAGGGTGGTGTTACCACGGACAGAGGCACGAGCAGTGGTGCCATTGCTGATAGTGACAGTAGAGGGAGAGGAGAGAGGGGAGAGGGTGCTCAAATTGCCATCGGTGGCTATCTTGTGCGAGGATGCACTAGAATCCATGATCTAGCCCTCTTGGGTGGAGAGGTTGTTCATGGCTACGATAAGAGCAGCCTAATCCTAGGTAGGCGCAGAAGGCAGGGTCGAGGACATAATCGATGGAGCATTCATAGTGAACGCCTGAGCGGTATGGGGCAAGCACCAAGGATGCCGCTGCCTAGCTGTGGGTGCCCTGTGAAGTAGCATGGATTGAAGCAAATCCATGGACTGGTTGGCATGGGTGTAGTGGATGAAGTCTAGCGAGGCGGGGCACCACCACCATTGGAGGTGTCCTTGCCGCATTTGTTCTTCCCCTTCTTCTAGAGCCACTGCCGCCAAAACATGAGAATGGTGGTGGCATCGGGCTCGGACCAGAGTCACAAGACACCTGCTGACTGCGCTGGTAGGTGCTGAAGAGAGCGGTAGCCGAAGTGATGTGGGACTCGTTCTCCATGCGCATCTCCTGCAGAAGAAGCATGGAGCGCATGTTGGTGAATGTGGGCAATGGGTTTGTCATCGAGATGTATGTAGCCATGCTAGAGAAGTGGTGGTTGAGGCCACACAGAGTGTTGAGGATGAGCGTGGAGTCACTGACGGGGTGGCCGATGTCACGGAGAGAGTCAGCGAGGTTTTTGATCTTCTGGCAATAGTCCGAGATGGACATGGAGCCCTGGATCAAGGAGTGAAACTCGTTGAGGTAGATGGCATGGGTTTCCTTATTGTCATGAAACAAGGATTCCACGCGCGTCCAGAGGGTGTAGGCAAACTAATTTGGCTCCATAACAATGACGAGAAGGTCGGTGGATATGGAACCACACATCCACGACAACACGATGAAGTAATCCTGCTCCCAGGTTGCGTCGTTCACTGTGGGGCTGGCTCTCCTGATGTGGGGAAGGAGACCGAACTTGTCACAGAGCACGAGAAAGAAGGTGCTCCACATGGTGTAGTTCAAATCCTAGAAGTTGAGGATGACCAGAAGGCGGAAGCGGCGATGGTGTAGCTCCATATAGAAATCATGAAAACCCAGTGTTCCGAACAGGGCCTTATTATATCGAAGAAATAGCTCAGATTGAAGGCAGTATGCCCTATGTCCATTGCCAGATGGATAAGTTTGGTACATGAACACCGTTCCTTCTTATGGGGGGACTCACAAGGCTCTCCACCACCTTGCCAAATTCCGACGAAGACGACTAAGATGATGTTGCTTGAAGAAGCCCCCATCAATGCATAATTGGCCAAGCCAGTTGCCAAAGTTTATCTCCCGACATGGCAATGGTTCCAGAATGGATCATGAAGTTGTTAATAATAACTGAAGATGGAGTGAGATAGCTAATCAGGGCAAAGCTAACACAAAAAAAATACGTGTTCTATCACGTCGAGAGTTCCAGACGAGATGCCATGGCAATGACAAGAACGGCGACGTCAATGGCGCATGTCATCTCTGACCAACGAAGTGCTCAAGGTGGAGGCCTGGCGCGGTGCCATACAACACATTGATGGGGTGACTAGCGCCGACAAACTCGACTTGTGCATTGTCCTATATATGGGAAATGTTACTGTCCAAAATACTTTTAGACTAGAAAAATTGTTTGAAAAATCTATTTTAATAAATCGTTATATTTATTTCAACTTTTAAAAAACTAAAAAACCAAAAGACCACAAAAATCGGACTAAAAGATCCATGTCAAGATGTAGACAACGGTGGAGCCAGGATCCATGTCAAGATGCCTCGACGCTATGCTCTGAAGGAGTTGTTGCTCCAGATCTCGTAGTCGATTTCCCTCGATTTATTTGACTGGTAGATCTTCTGATGAACTTGACAAAATGCCTGGTTTTCATTTCAAGACGAATACCTTCATTTAGGCCCTGGTTGAAGCTCGTAATTTTGTAAGAATTTCTTCAGAAATAAAATTCAATTCGTGCAGAAATTTTTAAAAAATACCATATTCCAAATGCCTTACAGTTTGAACAGTGTTTCTGTGATTTTCAAAAAAAATAATTAGTAAATTTTACTAAACGACACTACTTTAGTAAAACTATAACAAAACTACACTTTTAAGCAATAGTTTCAAAGAATTACACTTTTCTTTGTGTAACATCCCAGAAAACCATATTTTCAAGCATTACTGTCTTATCCAACAGATCGGACCCACTTGTTGGTCTCACAAAGCTATGCATGTTACAAAATGGAAACATGATAGGCTTATGAAACCAACGAGTGCGTTCAGACCGTTGGATACTTAAAAGTGTGGTTTTATCAAATATTATACAAAGGAAGTTAGTTCTCTGAAATTATTGCTTAAAAGTATGGTTTTATAATAGTTTTACCAAAAGTACTGTAGTATTGTGAAATTTACTCAAAAATAAAATGCACAATTAAAGCAATATCATTTATTTTTTCAAAAGAAAACATGTCATTCTTTATCTTAAAGGAAACTAAGCTTACAGTTGGGACGCATTCGTGTATGGTGTATATGTGTGGTGGTGTGTGCATGTGTACATCTACCTCATAATAAAAAAAAACTTACAGTTGAGAAATGCAAAATAATTCTTACGTTCAATTTAAGTCTACTGTTCAATTAGTCTACTGTTGTAGCTTTTCACAGCTGTGATCTTACGTTTTGGTTCGTCAGTTTGTCTGCTTTTCCTTTTAGTCTCACTGCTGTAAAAATGTAAAATGCCAGCTAACATACTTGCCTTTATTTGTTGCTTACATCTCCACCACGAATAAAATTCTGGTTTTCAGCTGGACTTACAGTCCTCTGAAAAAAGTGGTTATTTGCTCGTAAATAATTCTTCAATTTACGAGAGTTCATTTGCAAAAAGCCAATTTATGAGGCTAACCCACCGCTCAGAATCTCAAGCGGTCCAGAGTTTGGCTTTTTTCCCATCATGATTTGACGCATCATGCACGCTGCCGCAAAGTTTGACTCATGCACTGACTCCGCTTGGTGTATGTCTTCTTGTGCCGTGACTTAGACCTTTCCAAGTGTTTAGATTTATAAAATAGAAATAATATAATAATAATTCCTATCACATACTCTCTCCGTTCTTTTTTACTTAACTTCCTAGAATCTAGACCGTCAAACTTTCTAAAATTTAACCATCAATAGGTTTTAAACTACCTCGATTGGCTATACAAAAATTATATCATTAGATTTGTCATTAAATATACTTTTATAATATTATATTTTTATTAGTATATCTTAGTGTAAAGTTATAAAAATTAACGGCCCAAGTATCATCTTGAAGACCATGAAAAATAAAAAACAACAAGTAAAAAAGAACAGAGGTGTACTTCCATATGGCTATCGCCTAGGTTTGGTTCGGTTGCCTTGTGTAGTCTTGCTTTACTAGTGGTCAAGAAAATTCTTGTTAGCAAAGGAAAGCTAACCCTCGAAAATAAGGAAATCCTCTCATCTTACCAAAAAAGTAAAGCTCGACAAGGAAACCGAATATACCTTCAAAAACTTTTATGCTTCTTGTTGAATACCTTTCAACAAGATAAGGCACAACCATTCATTCCTTTTTTTTGTCCATCTCACAATCTACACCTTCAATTCCAACGACTTCATTAATTCCTCTCGTCACTCTTTGTGTAGAAACGCTTTGTGAGCCAATCCCAAAAATTCTCATCCCCTCTCTCCGTATGTGGGCTCTCACACATCCACGCATGTGTTTGTATTGTGGTGCTGGACTCCACCACCTTTCTTGAGGAAGTAAGACATCATCGATGGTCACTTGCTAACAATCTAAAACCACACCGAAGAGTGAAAGATCTTGGAGGTTTAACCAGTGGGTGATTGGAAGCAAAATAGACATGGGTCTGAAGGAAGGTGCCAAATTGTTAGTGATATCCCATATAAGCAATCATGAAGATGATTGAAGTGGATTTGATGTCCAAGAGAAGAATGAATTGGGATTCTTTTTACTAATGGCTAATTTTAAAATTATTACCTTTTCTAGCCCAACCTACATGCTAAAGCTTCTAATGTAGTCAATCAACTCCTACACATGTCTATTGAAGTTTTACAACCTAGGTTCCATTCATTTACTCCCTTTATGACACCACATATATGGAGTTAACTGTGAGATCATGTAGAGGTCACCCCATAGTTGTGATGAGTAGTTGACTTTTGGATTAGAGTATTTGCGGGGTTTGAGTTTGATTTTTGAGAGTTTTTAAGTTCTTTAGTTAATTCTATTGCTGGTAGTATGACCGGCATTGGGGCCACAGGCATACCAGCCAGGTGTGGTAGTACCAGTCTTGAATAGTACTCAGACCGAGGCGTGGTACTACTGAAGTTGTACGGGCGGTACTACCAGAGTGAGGTTGTATGATCGGCTTTTGGTTGACGGTCATACCGAATGAGGAGTTGTTGGGTTGTTCATTGTTTAGATTCATTGTGTCAATTGATGACTTTATGTCTTGTGCGGTGTATGTGATAATTTGCTTGTTGTTG
The DNA here is from genome assembly GCA_017311315.1 of Dendrocalamus latiflorus. Lineage (NCBI taxonomy): Eukaryota > Viridiplantae > Streptophyta > Magnoliopsida > Poales > Poaceae > Dendrocalamus > Dendrocalamus latiflorus. Next base: position 9,700,258 of record CM029669.1, on the reverse strand, counting down.
TTGGTTATAGGACTTCAGAGCTAGGCCATTGTGAGGCGTAGGATGACTGAGACTATGCACAAGGTGGTGCTAGGGTCCAGCACAGTTAGGGAGACGCCGAAGATGACCGAGGCTTATGGGGTGGTTGCAAGCCAGAATGACGAGAAACCGAAGTGGGAGCTACCGGTGACGGACATGACAGGCAATGACAAGGTGGATTGGGACTAGGCTCAGGGAGAAGTCAAGGTCCTATGCGGTCAAGGAAGCTAGGTGCCATCATATGCGAGAAAAGACATGTGGTGCACCATGTGACTTAGGTCGTTTGTAAGCATGGACAGTTCGGTGGGATCCAGACGTGTGAGAGGCTTGGTGGCAAATCATTAGGGCCACGTGAAAGATGGTGAAGCATGGGCGATGCTTCATGGCGAAAGAAATGGGAAGCTTCGTAGAAAATGGTAGAGGGGCATTTTGATAAATTACCCAATACAGAAAAAGTGGTGGTGTATGAAACCCCACCGTTGGCCTAAGTGGTTTAGGTCTTGTATGTGCTAAAAATAATAAGTGGATTAAGTTTTGATTCACTAATGGGTTAATGGTTGAAAATCGCTTTGAGAAGTGTGCATGAGAGAGTAAACCCTGGTGTTAGGTGGGGTTAGCAGGTTATCCTTGGTTTGGCCTAATGGGTGGATCCATTAGATTTTGGTTCAAATTGCAAAGCTAATAAGTGGAGGAGAGGCAAGGGCTACGATTTGATAATGTTGGCTAAGCCTTTTAGTGGCTAGCTCTTCCTCCCTTTCATGGGAGATAAGTTAGAGAGAGATTTGAGATATTAGGGTTAGGGTTCCTTGGATTGGAGCCTTGTGTGTGTGCTATAGACTTAGAACTCTACTATCTTGAGGGATTGGCTGTAAAACTTACCTCCTCAAGTAAGCAATACATTAATCTTTGATTATCTCCATCGATCCCTCATGTTTTGATTGATTTTCTTTTGATTTAGTTAGTTTTGATCTCTCCTCTTCTCTCTTCTTGATCTTGTTGTGCTAACGATGTGAATGATATGGAGATAACCTAATGAAATCAATCTCCTATCACCTAGGCGCTTTGATAGTAAGTTCATCAAGAAACTCGATTTTGGTTGTTTTCGACCGCACCAAGCAATTTCTATTTTCAAGTGTTTTTGGGTCATCTTCTTTAGTGTTCTAGCTTTTTGTGATATATAAGAATACATCTAGAGAGATCTTGGCCATCACCTACCCACGAGCAAGTCGTATTCACCGTTTTTTTGTTTTTGCTCGGTTTCGGTGTACCTTTCCTTCAAACTGAAAAAAGGTCTCAACTTTGGCCATGATTTTTATGATCATTTGTTGGAATAGGTTTTTAATATCCTAGAGAAGATCCCTGTAAAGTTTCATATCATTTGGATCTATGGATCAAAAGTTCCATCGATTTTAGTTTTTGAAATCGTGCTGAAAATACTAATCACCTTGATTTTACTGTAGTTGCGGTAGTACTGCAGTTAATGTAGCAAGCGATAGTACCGCAAGTATAGTGGCAGTAGTACCATTTTTCCTGATTTTTCTTGGGATTTCAATGTCTCGGTTCACTAGTTTTTGTGGTGGATTTTCATCCTAATCTTCATAGCTCTGTAGCTATTGAAGTAAATGATTGGTGAATATTTGGAGAGCACTTTGAAGGCACCATTCATCCCCCTCTATTGCCATCTTCGGTTTTATAAGTGGTATCAGAGCCATGTTTGCTCTTTGTTTGATCTTAATCTATCATAAGCATGGCAACTAGTAGGAAAACTTGTAAGCTCTTCTTTACGGCTTGCCAGAATATTTTTACCAATGATGATGTTCTTTGTGACAAGAGACTTGAAATTAACTAAAGAGTAATTTTATTTTCAAGAAACTACAAGTGTGAGCTTTGTGCTACATTCTTTACCTTTGGTTGTTCAAGTCTTAGGAAGAAAAAGCTTTTGGAGTCCAAGGACGATGACGATGATATTGACAAGCAGGGTGAGCTTCGACTCATTAATAGTAAGGTAAAACCTCATGTGACCTTGGCTTTGTCCAAGATGAATATGCTCGATCTTAAGGATTATGTGAGATGCCTAGATGATAAGAATGCTAGATTGTTTGATGTTGATTGTGCTAGGTCAGAATCTTACTTACCATGTGTAGGTTGTGAGTTTTTACATGTTGAAAATTTGTATACTTCTATTGCATGCTTAAAATCTAAAAATGAGAAATTAAAATTGACTCACCGCACATGTGTATAGAAAATTGAGTTTGCTAGGGCTGGGATTAGTGAGTCAAGTGCTTCTGTTCATGATTCTCGTGTAGCCTCAATATTTCTCGTGTTGATAGCCTAGCTCTCTTGTTTTGTTTTTATACTAGCAATGTTCCTCATGTTGACTGAATTCATTGCTTGCTTGTATTTTCCATCTTTTGCGTATATTGTCATTTTTTGAGAGATGGTGTAATACTTTGAGGAGAGAGCGCAATGATATGAACGCTGAATATTGCAACTTAATCACCTCCTTGCATTTGGATTTAAGTCTTCCTAATAGTGAGCATGATTCTATCATTGTTGGCACTTGTATTATAACTTTAGATGCTCCTATTTTGGCACTTCTATCATTGTATCCTCTACAATAAAGAGTATATAAACATGCATGTATGTCCAGTGTGCAACGCATCTCGATACAAGCATGAGAATCAATCAGATGACGACGAGGGAATAGAGGTGAAGAAAGGACCTCCTGCTAAGGTGGCATGGTATCTTCTTGTAATTCTCCATTTGAAGCGGTTTTTTGCAAACCCAAAGGAGGCAAAATTGCAACGTTGGCACTCAGAGGAGCGTAAAAATGATGGAATGCTAAGACACTTTGCTGATTCTGTCCAGTGGAGAAATATCGATAGGAGGTTTGCAGACTTTAGTGCAGAACTGAGTATAAAGTTTGGATTGAGCACAGATGAAATGAATCATTTTGGTAACATGAGCAGCCGACATTGCACTTGGCCCGTGACCCTCTGCATCTACAACCTTCCTCCTTGGTTGTATATGAAGCAGAAGTATATTTTGCTGTTGTACTTATCCAAGGGCTGAAGCAACCTGAGAATGATATTGATGTGTACCTAACACCGTTGGTGGAAGATCTAAAAATATTGTGGATCAAAGGGATACAGGTATGGGATGCGTACAAATGAGAGAACTTCACTTTATACTCCTTGTTCTACACCATAAATGATTATCCTGCCCTTATTAACCTGTTAGGCCAGAGTACAAAAGGGGCCAAAGCATGTACTCACTGCTTAAATGATATCGAGAGTGTGTAGCTAAAGCACTCACGCAAAACCGTGTACATGCATTATCATCGGTTCCTTCGGAGAGCTCACCCATACTACAAGATGAAGAAACAATTCAATGGAGAGAAGGACAATAGTTCAGCTACAACGCATTTAAGCGAAAAAGAGGTCTATGATATAGTTAAGGGTTTAGGTGTTGTGCTCGAAAAGGGATGTAAATCGATGACTCATGAGAAGAATATCTGGAAGAAGAGAAATATTTTAGGACTTACCTTATTTGGAGCACCTAGAAGTTCGCCATTTCACTAACGTCATGCGCATAGGGAAGAATGTATGTGACAGCTTGATTGGTCTCTTACTGAATATTCATATTAAAATAAAGGATGGTATCAACATATAGCTTGACTTGGTTGCTATGGATATCAGGCATGAGTTAGCACCAACAAAGACCAACAAAGGACAAACTTACCTTCCCTGCTTGTTACACTCTGTCCAAGGCCGAGAGAACTAAACTATGCCAATGCTTGCATGGTATGAAAGTTCCATCTGGTTAGCTCACCAATATGAAGAAACTTGTTTCGATGGAAGATTTGATGTTAATTGGCATGAAGTCTCATGATTGTCATGTGCTGATGACACAGATGCTAGGAGCTCGTCAAGTGATATGCTGACATGGTTGGCAAAAGGGCAAACATTTACAGTTGTGACATGGCAAGGATATGACATAAATAGGTATATATTTTATACGCAGGCTCAGGATGTAAAGAGCACTAACCAGAATAGTGCTGTCTGCATAAATGCGTTCAGTGCCGATGGATTGAGGAACTCCTAGTATAAATTCATAGAGGTGATTTAGGAGCTCGACTATGTGCTTCTCAAGATTCCATTGTTTCGGTGTCGTTAGGTCCATCTCCCACAAGTGAAGGTCAACAAATACGGTGTCACTACCGTGGACCTCAAATGTGTCGGATACAATGATGAAACATTCATACTCGCTAACTAAGTTGTTCAAGTTTTCTATGTAACCGACCAAGCAAATAAAAAGTGTCATGTAGCTCTTCATAGAAAAAGGAGGATTGTCGGAGTTAAGAATATAGTGCACGAGGAAGAATACAATTAATTTGACGAGTTGCCTCCTTTTGAAAACAGCATAAGGGTCGAGGAAAAATGTGACAAAACTAGCTACATATGCGTCGATCATCGTGAAGGGCTAATTTTTAAAGGAAACAAGCAAGTGGAATGATGAATGAAAGGTTTATGTGTGATATGTTCTATATTTGCATTTATATATGTATATGAGAATATGTGATATGTATGTGTGTGTGTGTGTGAATTTGCATTTATGTATATAAGAATGTGTGATATATATGTGAATTTGTATTTATGTATATGAAAATGTGTGATATATATGTGAATTTGTATTTATGTATATGAGAATGTGTGAGGAGGGACTATCAGAGATAGTTTAAAGTAAAATCATCTATAATATTTATCATCATAGACGGTTATAAATTAAAACCATCTAAGATGTTTTATTATTACAGACGGTTTTACTTGAGAACCGTCTATAATTATGAATATCATAGACAGTTCTTAATTAGAACCATCTACCGTCTGTGATTGTTCCCCTATATATATGTATTGTGCACTAGGATTTGTCCCCACTGTACTAACACTACTCCCTACTAACGCCATAGCCTCCCCCGAGCTTGTCGCCCTCCTCCTCCTCCCTTGACTCCGGTGGCACTCTTCCCCTGAGCACATCGCCTCTCTCGAGCCCATTGCCCTCCTCCTCCCCTGAGGCCGACGCCGCTTCCCCAGAGCCCGTCGCCGCCTCCCCCGAGCCCGTCGCTGCCTCCTTCAAGCCCGTCGCGCTCCTCCTCCCCTGACTCTGGCGGCACTCCAACCCCGAGCATGTCGCCTCCTGCCCCGAGCCCATCGCCGCCTCCCCCGACTCCGGTGGCCCTCCTCAACCACATTGTCAACTCAGTGGCTTAGATTGCCATTGTGGCTGTGAGTTTTCTTCTTTACTTTAATATTTACTATCATGGTCAGTTTGTCATACTAGTTAATCTCGGTTCTATTATCTCTAAAACTCGTAAGTGTTAGCACTATGGGACTTTGCATGATAGTTTGTGGGTGCTGTGATTGCTCAATGAAGAATTTGGTCAATGTGAAATTCTTATGTGACAGTTTGTGATATTGAACTCAGGCTGTGAGTTGAGTTATTATCTTTACATACTGATTCTTACTAGTCATGCTTTCGGTCAGTAAGTCATATATCTGAACATCTCTGTTAGAGCAATTTACTTGAAGTAATAGTTTTGATATCTGTTTGTCATTATTAAGTTTGTTGTTGTTTATCTTCAAATATTCAGTAAGGTAGTCTAGAGTTCAAAGCCTGGCTGGTTAGAAAAATTTTCACATAAATACATGATCATATTAGACCCTTGTGATAAGGTAGCCCTGCTGCTAGTAGATGCAACCCGACACCTGAGAGCAAATCAATTAAATCAATCTGTGCATTATGTAGATCATTGTAGCTCACTCACTTGCTCTGTTAAGCATGAATTCCAATTTTTACGAGTGAGATATGCCTTCGTTGCCCTGTGCGCTGCTTGGGGCCTAGCGTATCCATCTAGGCCCAGGGCTCTGGTGTGCGGTGTGTCTCTAGCGCCAGGTTTCGCAAAAGTGAATATGGACAGTGTTCATGCCAATTTTGAGGTTATCCCACTACAAATGCCCCCAAACAACGAGGTTGTGACTCTAGGGCAAGCCATTAGAACATTCATCTAGTGGCCTAAGAGGGACATCTGCCTGTAGGCTCCTGCACCGGTGCTAAGTCCACGAGAGCTATCAACACTGGTGCCAAGTCCATAGGAGCTATCTGCTCTGGTGTCAAGTCCACAGGGGCTATTCGCACCAAAGCTACCTGCACCGATGCTAAGTCCACAGGGGCAAGGGCGCGGTAGATCTACATCTCGTGCCCGGTCAACTACCATGAAGTCGACCTACAGCCGAGGCGACAAGGGCAACAAGGGAAAACCGAAGAAGACCGATGATGATATCCCCTATTGCCATTGGCCTAGAAATTCATGCTAGGCGAGCCGTTGGTCTTCACGATAGAGCACCTCCTAACCTTAGAATTGGCCCATCAGAGATTGCATACATACTACATGGAACAGGCCAACAAGCTAGAGGGACAACAGTGCTTGGTTATCACCGTCGAGTTTAGGCCGCATCATCTTCACCACGATATTCATGACTGTGTCTTCACGGTGACCTTCGAGGACTTATTCTTTCTCTTCACACTTGACGCCCTCGATGCCTCAATTATTCAATGTTAGACACTGTAAGTGTGTACAATCACGGTCTATGTTAATGTAATATCAATAAATGTCATACATAACTTATTACTTTTGTGTAGATATATATAATATAAGACGCTGAAATGGGGCACCATGCCTTCCTGCCTTTGTATTGTTTTTAGATGTGTGCAAGTGTAATATGTCAGGCAAACTCGTTAACATTCATTAATTCAAAAAGGCATCAATTTGGAAAGGAAGTCATTGCTTTAGTATACTGAATCAATCATGGATGGAAAGTCTCAATCATATAGCCTGGGCACTAAAGGAAGCGGGTTTGGATAAAGCATCGAGTAGGTGGTGACCTAATGGGTAAAGCATGTGCAAACCCATTAGTGGGAGGCTATAAAAGGAAAGGGAGAGGTTGTGCTGAAATTGTGAGAGTGGGTGTAAGAGTTAGGGTTTCATTTGGTTCTCTCCATGTATGAAAAATTGAGAAAGAGAGAAAGAGAGGAGGTGTGAGCTTCTCTCTATGCTCTCCAGGCGTATGGGGACTTAGTGTGCGTTCTTGAGAGTAGTGGACAGCATGTAAACACTCTTTTTAATCATGTATGTCTCCGTTCTAGTTTTCAAGATTTCTTGTGTTGAGTTGGCTTGGTTTTATGCGTCTCTTCTTGTTTCTTGTTTCAGTCTATTTTTGGCTTGCGGCAGTGCAGTCTTTGGCCAAATCATATTCCCTGTTCATTCGGTTTCTTGTGGTCAATTTCCTGCTCTAAGTTGGTTCGGCTAAGCAGTTTTTATTTTATGGTTGCATTCAGTCCGAAAGTCCATTTGCATTTTCTTGGTTCGGCTGTGACTCTCTGCACTATTGTTTTCCTGCTACTTGAGTTTCCTTTTGGTTTGTAGCATTGGCCAAGGAAATTTCTGCATGCCAATGACTAAAGATTGCATGTTCTTCGGCCATTTTGAGTCCTTGTTTTTGGCACTTTAGTTGTTAAAAAAAAAGGAGCAGCAATTCATTGTCTCAGTACTTGCTGTTGGTAGTAAACAACAGTCCTAGTTGCAGCTGTTTCTTTGTGCTATTCAGCTGGTTCTTTGTGCTGTTCGATTAGAGCATTTTGATGCCAGTTTTTGGTACTATTTTCAGTGTTCTGTTGCTGCTTTTAGTTCCTTCCTTGCAGCAGGTTTAGCCTCCCTTTTTGCCTTTAATTTTCTGCAGTAGAGACTACTTTTCAGCAGCTAGTTTGTCCAGTTAGCTTGCAGAATTTTTGTGAGCTTTTGGCTGCCTTCTTTTAGTGCTTTTGGCTAGCAAAATTTGTGGGGCGGCAGCTCTGGTTTCAGTAGCTTGCATTTTTTTTGGTCAATTTGGTAGCTCTTCTCTGCAGTCTTGTGTAGCTCTTGTTCCAGTGTTTGTTTTTAGTCTATTTCCTCTTCTCTGTTATTTTCCTTGCCGATTAATCTCTTGTGAGGTCTCAGTGGTTTATTTTTTTAAAAAAAAGGTCTTCCGCTCCAGTCTTTTGTTTCATATTTTATCGAGCTCTCAAATTTCTTGCTTCATAGCTTTTTAGCTAACAGAGAGGAAATTTTGTGTGGATACTTATGGGGACGATTTTCTAAAAACGACATTCACCCCCCCCCCCTCCGTCGCCGACTTCGATTCAACAATTGGTATCAGAGCCGGTTAGCTCTCGTCTATAGATCTTAACCGGTCTGTGAGCCATGGCGACGAACAAGTACTCTACCAAGCCTCCGATCTTTGATGGCATCGATTATCCGTTCTGGAAAAGTCGGATGGAGACCTACATCCAGGCTCAAGGATATGCCATCTGGCGGAAGGTCAAGGTGTGATATGTTGTTCCTGCCGATGAGAACATCAATGCTGGGAACATGGATGATGTTGAGGCAAATGCTAAGGCTAGGAACATCATCATCCAGGGGTTGAGTCGTAGCGAGTTTGACCGCATATCTCATCTTTCGTCCACCTTCGATATTTGGGAGACCCTCGATGCTTACCATGAGGGCACCACCCAAATAAAGACGGTGCGATAGGACCAGTTCAAGCGAGATTACAACAAGTTTGAAATGCTCACTGGCAAGTCCCTTGATGAGTGCTTTGCGCGTTTTCACAAGATCTTGAGCAACCTCCGAGCGGTCGGTCTCACATACCCCGACTCGGATAACGCTCGACAGATGCTCGCTGCACTTGATCTGCGCGTTTGGGAGATGAAAGTGACCACCATCAAGGACACCACGGACCTCTCGACTTTGACTCTTGATACGTTGTACTCACGCCTCAAGACTCACGAGATTGACATTGTCTCTCGCAAGTCGAAGTCAAAGTCGATGGCCCTAGTCACCGATCCCAGTTCGGCTTCTGGTCTTTCTTCTGATTTGCTGTGTGGTTTCTCCCTTACTGCTCTCTGTGACGTAATTGATGATCAATTAGAGCAGCTCGAGGATGAGCAACTGGCCCTCCTAGCTCAGAAGTTTTCCCATGCTTACAAGAGGAGGAGGGACAGAAAGAGAGGAGGACCTATGATTTGCTTCGAGTGTGGTGGCCCCAACCACATTCGAACAAACTGCCCCAAACTGGAGAAGGGCAAGAACGACTACGGCGGTTCAGGCAAGAACGACTACACCGACAAGAACCGCAACAAGAAGCCTCTAGGGCACCCTCAAGGCAAGAAGAAGTTCCGCGACTTTGGGAAGACCAAAAAGTTGTTCCACCGCGTCCTCACCGCGTTCGACGACCTCGACCTCAGCGAGGTGGAGGGATGGAGCGACGATGACCGGACGGGTGACCAAGACCCCAAGAGTGGCGACGACTTCTCCGGCATGTGCTTCATGGCCCTTGAGGGTGAACTGAGCGACAGCGAGCTGTACTCCGACGAGGTATGTCCCACCTACGACCAGCTCAATCATGCTTTTCTTAAGCTAGGTGGATTTCATGCTAGAGCTAGGGCTAGGTGTACCGAGTTAGAGAAGGAAGTAGATAGACTATCACGGGAGTTTACTTCACTTACACCTGCTCCCTCCCGTGATGATTGTGATACATGCTCTGCTCTGTTGGGTGATATGGAGAAATTAAGGACCTCGCATGATAGTTTGTCCTCCGAGCTTGATATTGTTAAGGTGGAGAACATTAGTCTCTTGGCTGAACTAGAGATGAGTAGGGTTGCTTCTATTTCATCTACTACTGTTGAGACTGTTGCTTGCACCTCATGTGAGGATAAGGACAATGCTGTTAGAGGTCTTTATACCATGCTTCTGCATCTGCCCGAGTCTTGTGAAAATTGCAATAATCTGAAGATGAACCTAAAACGGGCAGATCATAAAATTGCTGAACTACAAGCTTTTCTTCTTGAGCCTATAACTTCATGTGTTAATTGTCCCAAATTGACTGCTGAGCTTGAATCTTTTTCCAAACAGTTTCAAGAGATGATTGACAATAATAACAAGTTGGCTCAACATGCTTCTAAGGACTCTGTTAGCTCACCATGCATTAATTGTAATAAACTAAAATCTGATTTGATTGCATTGGATGAGAAATGTGTGAAGCTAACTAAGAACCTACTAGAGAAGCAACCATCAGCTTGTAATGTGATTGCTGAGAAGGGGAAGGAGCCTAAGGGTAAGGTGGAGACGCTTAGCGACGTAAACCAACCGGCTAGTAGTAGGACTGTCCCCTCAGAGTCGACTGTGTGTGCACAAGCCATTCTTTCCTCTACTGTTGGTTCTTCTTCTGCTCTCTTACCTTCTGTTGTTCCTTCTTCCCCTTGCTCTTCTTGCACCTCTCTCTTTTGGGAGTGTCAGTACCTTATGAACACTCTCGAGAGGTTTGTAGGAGGCAAGAAGAAGCTTAATCTTATTCTAGACCAGTCTAAGATTTGCAGATTTAATCAAGGTCTAGGATATGACTTTTATGAGGACATAAGGAAGCATCCACCTGCTATTCTTAGACCCATAGTAGGAGGTGTGATCGAGGTCGAGCCCAGATCTGATGAAGTTAAATTCAAGTCTGCGGGCTTTGTCCAAGGGATTTCTGACAGCAAGGTGAGTCCACCTGCAGCTTCGGCCTCTCAGAAGGCGAAGCTATCTCATGCTACTTCTGCCTCTCAGAAGGCGAAGTATCATTGCACCTTCTGTCAGAAGGATGGACACTTGATCGATCGATGCTTCAGGCACGCCAGGATCACGCAGAGAGACCGTGTTGCAGCTCTTAGGCGTATTTAGGGTCAGCCCCAGACCTTGAGTGCACCTAAGACCAACACGAGGTCTAGGTTTGCTTCAGATGCTTCTGATGGTTTTGGGCAGCATCAAGGACTTGGTTTTTCCGAGTTTTTTGGTTTTCGTCCTCATGCTCCCTTTGGTCGTGACTTCCACCGTCCTGAGGGTAGATCTCGTTTCCCCTATCGAGATAGCTACCCGCGGCGTGTTCAGCGTGTTGCCGGTGCTCCGACTCGCTCGCCCGTAGCAGTCGGACCCAGCAACAGCTTCTGGTCTACACGTAGACCTTCTGGGTTGTTGAGTGACAGAGAGTGTAGGGTAGATAGAGGTCAGTCGTGCTTAACTACTTCATCTACTCGACGTGTTACTCAGTATTGGGTGCCAAAATCACGCTTGATTTATCCTATTACTGAGCATTTACTCTCTGCTTGACTCAGGTTCGCCAGGCAGGGAAGGGAGAGGTTTGGCTTGTAGACTCCGGTTGTTCTCGTCATATGACCGGAGACTCCCATTGGTTCTCTTCCCAAGCCTGCGCTCCAAGTGATGAGACGATCACCTTCGGAGACGCTTCGTCTGGGCGCGTCATCGCCAAAGGTACTGTACATGTTAATGATTCGTTTCTTTTGAGAGATGTTGCCTTGGTTAGTAAGCTGCGTTATAATTTGCTTTCAGTCTCTCAGCTTACCGATGACGGTTATGAGGTGAGCTTTAAGAAAAACGCTTGCAAAATTCTTGATTCTTCGGGTAGTCTAGTTTGCGGGATTTCTCGTTATGGGAGGATCTTTTGTGCTGATTTTTCTGAGTCTTCTGGTGATCCCCTCCGGTGTTTGGTTGCTTCTGAGTCCCGCGACTTGACTTTCTGGCATAGAAGAATTGGTCATATAGGATTTGACCATTTGACCCGAGTTAGCGGCCACGATCTCATTCATAGTCTGCCGAAGCTCAAGATGGTCAAAGACCTTGTTTGCACTCCATGCCGGCACGGCAAAATGGTTGCCGCTTCTCATCCTCCGGTCATAGTTACTATGACCGATGCACCGGGACAGCTGCTCCACATGGACACTGTTGGACCAGCTCGAGTGATGTCCGCAGGAGGGAAGTGATATGTTCTTGTCGTGGTCGATGACTATTCGAGGTTCTTTTGGGTGTTTTTCTTAGCATCGAAGGATGAGACGTTTACCCATTTCCGAGGTCTTTTTAGTAGGCTTTCTGTTGAGCTCCCGGGTGCCTTACGAGCGATCCGCAGTGACAATGGCACGGAGTTCAAGAATTCCTACTTTGAGAGGTTCTGTGATGAGACAGGTGTAGAGCACTAGTTCTATTCTCCGCATGTCCCACAACAGAATGGCGTCGTGGAGTTGAAGAACCGTACCTTGGTCGAGATGGCCAGAACGATGCTCAATGAGTACTCTACACCGCGGAAGTTTTGGGCTGAGGCTATAGCTACCGCTTGCCATGTTTCAAATTGAGTTTTTCTTCGGGCACACTTGCACCGCACTTCTTATGAGCTGAGATATGGACGAAAGCCCAACGTCTCTCATTTTCGTGTGTTTGGTTGCAAGTGCTTTATTTTGAAGTCTGGGAACATAGATAAGTTCGAGTCACGATCTTGTGATGATATCTTTCTAGGTTACTCGACTTCTTCGTGGGCGTATAGGGTCTGGAACTGCGAGTCTAGTAAGATGGTAGAGACCTGTGAGGTGACCTTCGACGAGGCCAGTCCGGGGACTAGGCCCGATATCTCAGGTTCTTTAGAGCAGTCCGAGCCCATCTTTGTGGACGATAAGGAGGATGGAGATGAGGGTTGTCTACCCGATCCAGTTCCTCATTCTCCCCTTGAGGTGCCTTCTTCCACTGCACCTCCAGGCGATCAGCCCATGCCTTCTGCTTCCTCGGGAGCTAGTGGCTCTGTTCCTACCTCTTCAGCTCATGAGGTAGAGGCCACTTCTTCTCATCCAGGACCTCCCCGACATATCCAGAAAAGGCATCCTTCCGAGCAGATTATTGGAGACCTCTTTGAGCGAGTCACTTGCTCAAAGTCCGACATGTCACATTTCTGTCTCCATTCTGCTTTTGTTGCCATCTTTGAACCCAAGGATGTTAGTCATGCTCTATCTGATGAGTCTTGGGTCAATGCCATGCATGAGGAATTAGAGAATTTCGAGAGAAACAAGGTCTGGTCGCTTGTTGAGCCCCCACGAGATCACAATGTCATTGGGACTAAGTGGATGTTCAAGAACAGGCAGAGTGAGGATGGTGTGGTTATTCGAAACAAGGCTAGACTGGTAGCTCAGGGGTTCTCTCAGGTTGAGGGTCTAGATTTCGAGGAGACCTTTGCCCCTGTAGCTAGACTTGAGGCCATTAGAATTCTGCTTGCCTTTGCAGCTTCTAAGGGTTTCAAGCTTTACCAGATGGATGTCAAGAGTGCCTTCCTCAATGGCTTTATTGAGGAAGAAGTCTATGTGAGACAGCCTCCAGGTTTCGAAAACCCCAAATACCCAAACCATGTCTACAAGCTTTCCAAAGCATTGTATGGACTTAAGCAGGCCCCTAAAGCTTGGTATGAGAGGCTTAAGTCCTATTTGTTGAGTCATGGTTTTGAGATGGGTAAGGTGGATAAGACCTTGTTCATTCGCCGGCATGGCACCGACCTCTTGCTCGTCCAGATTTATGTGGATGACATCATCTTTGGCAGCTCTTCCCATGCTCTCGTTTCACAGTTCTCGGATGTCATGAGCACCGAGTTTGAGATGAGCATGATGGGCGAGTTGACCTTCTTCCTTGGCTTCCAAATCAAGCAGACTCGAGAGGGTACTTTCTTGCATCAGGGCAAATACACTCAAGACCTCCTGAGGCGCTTCGACATGTCTGATGGTAAGCCTGTGTCGACTCCCATGGCATCTTCCGCCACGCTTGACCAAGACGAGGATGGCGAGCCAGTTTATCAGAAGGAGTATCGTAGCATGATTGGCTCTCTCTTGTACCTCACTGCCTCGAGACCAGACATACACTTCTCCGTGTGTCTGTGTGCTTGCTTTCAGGCTTCTCCTCGCTTATCTCACCGCCAGGCGGTGGAGCGCATTCTTCGGTACCTTCGAGCTACCATTGACTATGGTATCTGGTACTCTTCCTCGTCCTATCTTTCCTTGAGAGCCTTCTCGGACGCAGACTTTGCCGGCTGTAGGATAGATAGGAAGAGCACTTCTGGCACCTGCCAATTCATTGGCACTTCTCTTGTCTCTTGGTCTTCTAGGAAGCAGTCCGGTGTTGCACAATCCACCGCAGAGGTCGAGTACGTTGCTGCTGCTAGTTGCTGCAGCCAGGTACTTTGGATAGTCTCGACCCTGCGGGACTTTGGGTTAGTTATCGACAGTGTTCCACTCTTTTGTGATAACACTTCTGCGATTAACATTGCTAAGAACCCAGTGCAACACTCTCGGACCAAGCATATTGATATTCGCTATCACTTCCTTAGAGACCATGTAGAGAAGGGTGACATCGTGCTCCAGTTTGTGGAGAGTGACCACCAGTTGGCTGATATCTTCACCAAGCCATTGGATAGCTCTAGGTTTTCAGCTCTACGGGGAGAGTTTGGGGTGGTCTGTCCTTACAGACTGTTGTGAGGGGGAGTTTTGTGCTTTACTGCTTTATTATATTGATTATGCTCTTACTCCTTACTGTTGCATTGCATACGGGTGCATTGGGTTTAGTCCTTCTAGCATAGATTAGAGTGTTTCTCTTGTCTAGCTGTTTAGACTTCGTACTCTTATCTTGTGATTCTAGGATGCTGCTTATTAGCTGTTTCTCTTCTCACTAGGTTGAGCTTACTCACTGCTTGTAGGTTCTAGCGAGGGTTGGGCCACCCTCGGGTAGACAGGGTACGTGTTTGCTCCTTAGTCTGTTAGATGACCAGTTGATAGTCCTAGAGTCATATGGGGTGGATAAGAGTCAGTCTAGGCCATAGTATCCTCTATATCTTATCTATGCTTTAAGGACTGCCTGTTTGGTTTTCTTTGCCAGCTTCTCGATTTTATTGCTTTGGTTCAGGGGAGTTCATTTGGGAGCTTCTAGAGCTTAATATTGACATAACTCAACTTGAACTAAAAGTTGCATCACATGTTGAGGGGGAGCTGGACTTTCTTGCATTTCAGCATTTCGCATTGTAATATAACTACATTGAGCCTTGATTATTATCCTGTTATGATATGTTTACAATGCTTTACACCTTGCCATGACTTGTGCTTATTTGCTAGATTGATCATGACTTTATATGTGTAATTTAGTCTTTGCCATGATAGACTGATTAAAATGCTCAACTTGAATTAATTCATGCCATGTTAGCATTTGAGACTAGTTTGCCTTTAGTTATCCTCTTATGATTCATGCCATGTCAAATAGGCTGAGTTGAGTCTTGAATCTTTGTTGAGCTTTAGATTGAGCTATGCTAGTTTCTTGATGTCGCATGAGTTAGTACAAGTCTTATGTTCATGAAAATGCAAAAAGATTTCTTTTGTGCGAAAAAACTGATCTCACCAATTCTTTCTCATGAGACGCTTGCCATTGCACTAGGCATGAACTCAGGGGAGTTTTGGATGACCTAGACCATCTTCTTAAGCTTCTTGCTTGGAGTGGTCGCATAAGGCTTGAGATCTAGCACATGACTAAACAAAAATCTTGGTTGAAAACAATCATGAGTTTCTCAAAATAAAAATATGTCAATTGTGCTCAATTTGCTTAAATTACAAAACTTACAAGTACTTAAACAAATGTCTCATTCTTGAACTTGTAGCACTCTAAATTGATTCAATACTAGCTTCATGGTTCCACTTAGCTTATTGACATGGCCTGCATCATCTTTGGATACCTTTAGCTAGACTATAATCATGGTTGACTTGACATGCTAAGAAATTCGACTAATATTCAGATTATGACTTATTTGGCTTAGCTTGATTTTACATGTCTTGTCATGATCTTGATAGTACTTATATGGTTTTGGCTTGATGTAGTACTTCTCCGTCATTATGGATAATCTTCATGGCTCTAAATGCTTAAAATGAATAAATTTCAGCCATTTCATCCATACTTGTGACCTTATTCTCTCTTTTGCATCCTTGATGTGTTTATTCCCAAAAGGGGGAGAATAGAAAAAAAACCATTTGGGATCTTTCTAGAGCTTTGGAGAACAATTTACTCTTTCTGTTTTAGCTCTAGTATTCATTTTGTCGACATGGTCATAAGCTTCTTGATTTTCTTTAGACCATGTATGACTTTCTCAAACTCAACTTTACGCTTTTTTCGGGTTTGTCAATATACTCATCAAGGGGGAGATTGAGAGACCATGTGGTCGTGATCCCATGTTTATGATGAGTAATTGACAAGTGGTTTGGATAGCTTGAGTTTGATGTGAGTGGTTCGAGCCGAGTTGTCGCATCATACAGTTGTCGTGTGATACGGTTTGGTTTCGGTCGGACCTGGTCAAACCTAGTCAATCGTGTTTAGGATGGGTATTCCTTTGATTCGACAGGTTCGGGCTTTATCATGCTAATTTTGATTACATGTATCGAGCGGTGCTATTTGATGTGTTTCTTGGTTGTGTTGGCAGCAGGACATCGAGGCGGAGTCGTGGCGAGACATGGTGGACCGGACTAGGCGCAGGTGGCGCTGAGGTTAGAACGGTCGGGAGGTGTCGAAGACGGCGAGGGCTCGAGGTGGATGCGAGGCTTGCAAGGCAAGAAAGGAGGAAGCTTCCTGGAAGGTGCGCGAGGGGCGTTTCGGTAAAAACGCAAAGCTGCACTAAAGGAAGCGGGTTTGGATAAAGCACCGAGTAGGTGGTGACCTAATGGGTAAAGCATGTGCAAACCCATTAGTGGGAGGCTATAAAAGGAAAGGGAGAGGTTGTGCTGAAATTGTGAGAGTGGGTGTAAGAGTTAGGGTTTCATTTGGTTCTCTCCATGTATGAAAAATTGAGAAAGAGAGAAAGAGAGGAGGTGTGAGCTTCTCTCTATGCTCTCCAGGCGTATGGGGACTTAGTGTGCGTTCTTGAGAGTAGTGGACAGCATGTAAACACTCTTTTTAGTCATGTATGTCTCCGTTCTAGTTTTCAAGATTTCTTGTGTTGAGTTGGCTTGGTTTTATGCGTTTCTTCTTGTTTCTTGTTTCAGTCTATTTTTGGCTTGCGGCAGTGCAGTCTTTGGCCAAATCAAATTCCCTGTTCATTCGGTTTCTTGTGGTCAATTTCCTGCTCTAAGTTTGTTCGGCTAAGCAGTTTTTATTTTATGGTTGCATTCAGTCCGAAAGTTCATTTGCATTTTCTTGGTTCGGCTGTTACTCTCTGCACTATTGTTTTCCTGCTACTTGAGTTTCCTTTTGGTCTGTAGCATTTTGGCCAAGGAAATTTCTGCATGCCAATGACTAAAGATTGCATGTTCTTCGGCCATTTTGAGTCCTTGTTTTTGGCACTTTAGTTGTTAAAAAAAAGGAGCAGCAATTCATTGTCTCAGTACTTGCTGTTGGCAGTAAACAACAGTCCTAGTTGCAGCTGTTTCTTTGTGCTATTCAGCTGGTTCTTTGTGATGTTCGGTTGGAGCATTTTGATGCCAGTTTTTGGTACTATTTTTTGTGTTCTGTTGCTGCTTTTAGTTCCTTCCTTGCAGCAGGTTTAGCCTCCCTTTTTTCCTTTAATTTTCTGCAGTAGAGACTACTTTTCAGCAGCTAGTTTGTCCAGTTAGCTTGCAGAATTTTTGTGAGCTTTTGGTTGCCTTCTTTTAGTGCTTTTGGACAGCAAAATTTGTGGGGCAGCAGCTCTGGTTTTCAGCAGCTTGCATTTTTTTGGTCAATTTGGTAGCTCTTCTCTGCAATCTTGTGTAGCTCTTGTTCCATTGTTTGTTTTTAGTCTATTTCCTCTTCTCAGTTATTTTCCTTGCCGATTAATCTCTTGTGAGGTCTCAGTGGTTTATTTTTTTTTAAAAAAAAGGTCTTCCGCTCCAGTCTTTTGTTTCATATTTTATCGAGCACTCAAATTTCTTGCTTCATAGCTTTTTAGCTAACGGAGAGGAAATTTCGTGTGGATACTTATGGGGACGATTTTCTAAAAACGACATTAACCCCCCCCCCCTCTGTCGCCGACTTCGATCCAACAAGATGTATTGAAAATCATGCTATTAAAGGGGTTGCTCTGATCGGTTGGAAAATGGAGAATGATGAGAAGTCGAAGAAATAAAGCGGTTAGAGGAGAACGGACATACAACCACCAACTCGTTCTTTTATAATAGTAATGATATTCATGGTGACTAAAGCCAGATTAATGAAATCACTTGTTGGCTTCCTCAGCCCACACTTGGTCGCCGTGGATATCATTAAAGAGGATGCATCCTTTGTCGAGAATTGCATGACGAAGGTATTGGTGGCTCAATGCAACAAGAAATTCATACTTATACCCTACAACCAGAAGTAAGTGCTCACTAGAGGCTATACTTATTGATTTGTACTTTATAAGCAGCACGAACTTAGAGTTAATGACCATGACGACATACCTATGTAGGTTCCACTAGATTGTAATTGTAATTATACCAAAATAGAACAAGATAATATACCTTGATTCACTAAAGAAAAACAAAACCGACTACACAGTTGTCCAACAATTAATCAATAGGTAAATACATTTCCTCTATAGATATCTCTATTGTAGTCTTTGCTTCCTTCCCAATGACTAAAGCTAACTTTTTGGAATCATATAGATATCTCTATTATAGTCTTTCCTGTTTCTAAAATGAATGAATGTGAATTGAATGTATATTGTATTGATCTGCTTGTTTCAGAGGGTATGGGTAGTATTTACTGAGGCTAACCAACAAAAAGGAATAGATTTAGGAATAGAAAAAGAATATCACAGATGGTTATTAACTTGCAACCGTCTGTTATAGACGGTTTTTAGTTAACTATCACAGACGGTTTCAACTGAAAACCGCTATCATAGACGGTTAAGAGTTAATAACTGACAGTGATATGATGCATCACAGACGGTTCGAAAGCCGTCTGTGATGACCTCATGTCATTACTGACCCATGGACTCAGATGGCTTATAAAACTATATGTGATAACGTGTTTGAACTATCTGTGATGACCTTTTCTACAGTAGTGGTAGGTACTACAGACATAGTATTACTAGGCATAGGTTAGACTTGATGGGTCTAATAATCAAATTATAGTTGCTTTCTTTTTGGTAATCATCGTGTGATGTTTCAATGGTTAATTTTCAAAGTTTTCTTTTCTGCCTTGCAGGTACTAATTTCTGTGCTGAAATTTGGAGACAGAGATGCAAAACTCCTGCAGCTCACAGCTTTATAGTAAAATTTTTCATTCCATTGTACTAATAATAGTAGTCTAGTTTAACCACCAAACATAGCCTTGCTTACTACTCAACCTATTTTTCCATTCATTTACTTTCCTTGTGAACACCTCTGTGAATGTTAACTGATCGAAGTGGCTACACATGGCTGTTCCCATCATGTTGCTACGAATCATTTATTATCAGAAAACTGCAATTAATTTTGTATATTGCACAGATCCTTAACATTAAGGTTTCCAGACAGGTCGATATATAACGAAATAAGAAAGCAGGTCACGCTTCTGTATTTGGTATCACATGGGATTCATAAAGGTCCTCTGATCTTGGGTTAATTCCTCACACTATTTATATTACAAAAGGATACGCAAGTTGCAAGAGTACTTGTTTGATTGACATCTGTCAAACAAAGCTTAGAAATTTGTAGTTGCAAAATGCAATATAAGTGAACAATTTTGCAGATAATTCTGCAATGATTTCTTGTTTCTGAGAGCACCCAGCATGGTGCTGATTGGCTTGCCAATAGAAATATTGGCAGCTTCCTCTATCAATCTATTTAAATTTGAATAGACATTTGAACAGAGGGTTGTAATTTGCCAATAGAAGCTCTTTGCTTTCCATTGAATTAGAGATGGATTGGTCCTTTCAGGATTCCAAGTGTGTAGTTGAGTGTAGAGGATCACCCTGGCATGGTACGGTGCAAATGGATGAGTGTGCTGCAACTTGTAGCACTAGAACCAAAATTTTACAACGGAACAGTGGAAAGCCACAAACAACTTGCAATATCTGATCAACTGAAAGAGGCGCGGTAGCCCTGGCAAGCTATTTTTGTCCTCATTTATTTGAGAAATTTCGATATTTGACACTGAATACGTGCGTCTCTCAACTTTTAACCCCCAATTCGCACGCCTTTTAAAATTTAACCCTGTCACTGCGAATTCTTTTGATTCAAGGGATTCTCCTCATTTTCTCTTCTTTTATATTTTGACACTTGTCACTGCGAAAATGAGGATAATCCCTTGAATCAAAAGAATTCGCAGTGACAGGGTTAAATTTCCAAAGGCGTGCGAATTGAGGGTTAAAAGTTGAGAGGCGCACGTATTCAGTGTCAAATATCGAAATTTCTCCATTTATTTTACATATTGTAACATAGAACCAGAATTTCTACTGCCAAGACATCCTACAGTTAGTTATTTTATATAATATGATATGGTAAAAATACATGACACACTGAAGTTCTCTAATAACCAATGTGACCGAGAAAAAAACAAGAAACGCAGTTGTTGACACATTGATCTCTTCTTTTGTAGGCTGCTCTTCTGTACCATACGAGGAGAGCTCGCTACCGGTTGGATGAGAAGTAGGACCTGCTTGTGAGTGGAAAGACAAGAGTGGATCACCAAGAAAAGATTCCTCGTTGAAAGTAGAGAGTTGCCCACTGTTTGGAATGTCGCCCGAGAGAAGCGGATTGTACGAAACATTGAATTTACTCAGTTTAGAGAGCTTCTCTAGGCTTGATGGAAGTGCACCAGAGAAATTATTCCAAGACAAATCGAGGCTCTCAAGGGAACCCAGATGACCAATCTCGAATGGAATCTCACCTGAAATAGAATTGTTCGAGACATTTAAAGCAACTAGTTGAAGCCAACCAATCTCGGATGGTAAGTTTCCAGAGAGCCGGTTGCCATCAAGAAGGAGCAAGCTAATGTTTTTCATTGCACTAATTGTGGAGGGTATCTCTCCGGACAGCAGATTTCCTGACAACTGAACATATCCTAAGGCTGTTCGTAACGGTGAAGATATTGGAAGTATGTCATACCCCATCAGGAGCCTGTTCCATATGGTGCGGCAGTTCTTCCGAGACATCATCATTGATTCAACAAAGTTGAACTCTGGATAATTTGCTGGGACCCACCGGTATACAGCAAGACATTTACTGGTCACAGACTTCATCAGTGAAGGATTCCTTCGATTCTTCGCAAAGGTTGGGCTGGGGTCCCTCCCCATTCCTGCCATCTCTGGTGGGATTTGGCCGGATATTCGGTTTCCAACAAGGTTGAGCCAAAGCAAGCTAGTACAGTTCCCAATCTCCCTTGGGATATCTCCTGAAAGTTGGTTCCCAGCAAGCATCAACAAGAGAAGCGATGTCAGGTTACCAATGTCTGGTGGAATCTCACCGGAAAGGCTGTTGTATGACAAGTCCAATGCTTGGAGCCTGATAAGCTGACCGTAAGATGGTGGGATTCTACCAGAGAAGTTGTTGTCTGCAAGCATGAGGGCCTTGATGCTTGTCATACTAGCTATCCCACGAGGTAGCTTGCCAGAGAATTGGTTAAAGCTGAGGTCAAGCAAGGTCAGCTTTGGCAACTGTAAAATGCCAGAGGATACAATGCCTCCACTGTAATTATTCTCTTGAAGCACCAGATTTTTCAGACTCGTTAATTTTCCAAGGACTTCTTGCACCTCCCCTCCAAAATTGTTGTCACTGATGTCCAAATATTTCAGGCTGGTGCAGTTCATCAGCTCAAGTGGTATCTTGTGATCGAAGTGGTTGCTCGCGAGAACCAGCTCCTCAAGCCCGGAGATTGAGCCAATTCCTCGTGGTATAGATCCACTAAAGGCATTATCCCATAGGGACAGGGATGTCAAACTTGAGCAATTGGCAATTGAACTTGGAAAATTACCATATAGTTGGTTGCTGGAGAGGTCTAGAGACAGCAGTTTGCACCCTATGGAAAACGTGCTCGAAGAAATTCTTCCTGTGAGATTGTTCTTTGCAGCCTTGAACTGTGTAAGCCTTGCAATTCCTTTCCATACCTTTCCAGTGAAGCGGTTCCAGCTGAGATCAACGTCCTTGAGCATAAAGCAGTTGCTGAATAGTCCAGTTATTCTGCCTGTGATGTTGTTGCTGGACAAATTGATGACGCTGAGGTTGCGGCAGATTGCTGGGAAGTTTGTGCTCATACTGCCCTGGAACCGATTTTGCGACACATCTAGTATCTGCAGGTTGGTCAGGCTGGACACGTCGAGGGTACCTCCGATGAGGTTATTTGATAAGTTTAGGTACTGGAGACGCCGGCAGTGTTTGGTATCAGCCTGCAGTTCGCCAGTGATGCTGTTTGCTGAGAGATCTAGGTGGGTGAGCCTACTGAGGCCAGAGAAGTTACCGAAGGCTGGACCGGAGATGTTTGAGTTTGAGAGGTCAAGAAAACTGACACGTCCGGCAGCATCACACCCAACACCTTGCCAACGGCAAGGTGAGGTCTCCGACTCCGACCAGTTATCATACCCACCACGGTTTATCGGGTTTTGCACCTGTAGGAAGTTCTTCAGTTCGAGGAGCACCTCCTTATCACTTTGCCCAAGAATCATCTCAGCTGTTGCAGAAAGACAGCGCCAAACTCAGATGCAGTTAACATTAAGAAGAAGAACAAAAGGATAGTTATGTACGGTGTGTTACAAGCACGACCCATACCAATGATAAGTGCATGGCAAAAAGCCTTGAGAATCTGATGAAACACGGACATGGGTAAAGAACTTTTAGCTGCTATTGCACAGTGTCATGAATTCACTTGTTTGGTTTGCAGGTTGTGCAGCTTTTATCTGCCAAAGAATAGCATGTTCCTGTTCCCCTTGTCATGTCACCTTCCTTGACCCAGTTTGCGCTAAGTATTTGCTACTACAGACTATTTCTATGCCATGACCAGGTCGTTGGAGAACAATGTTAAGCCTAGTCACCAATCTACCTTCAGAAGTGTTGGTGACATCCCTTGACCTCAACGTAAACATTTCTCCCTGTCCACTTAAAATTTGGAGCTTTGGTATATTTGGCCACTTATGCCACCACAAGTATCCTTAAAATTAAAACTTATTCTTGCAAATTTGACAAAAGTGTCATACTCAAGCAACCAGCAACCATGCAAAATTGTGGAGCATTTAACAGCTGCTGCCTGCTCATCCGAAGATATTTGTCAAAAGGGCCCTTTTAGGGGGGAATTGTGCCCTCTAAAAACAGAGATTTTTCTCTATGTTTTTGCCCTCCCGTTGTCATTAACCTTGTTAGTTATATGTTCTAGAGGTAATCATATAGATGATTATATCACTCTTATATTTATGATCTTTTGAATAAATGTTATTATGTTCATTAAATGAATCATCATTTATAATGTTTAACAAGTATGTGACTTGTTGATGAAGCTTCGGTTTGTTATATGATATTATTTCAAAGGGATCCATGGTTGAATGCCACTAGTCGGAACACTAGTGATTTATAGACCAGCATATGTATTGATTGATGACCAGGCTTCATCGGTCATAGATATGCGGATATCAAATAAATGATGCGGACACATATTAAAAAACATGGTGTTGGATTAACCTATCTTGAGACACTGTTAAGATTATTATATTTTGCATGCCATCAATTGGTCTCAAACAATGATAATATATAATCCTTGTACTTGATATCAACATAATTTTCTACATGTGTAATAGTGCAATTAGGTGCTACCAAACGCTACTTCGTAACTGGGTAGTTGTAGAAGTAGCTTTCGGGTATGTTATGAAACATGCGGAGGAATGTGACTAGTTGGATATGGGATTTGCTCCTTCTACATAACAGGAGAGATATCTCTGAGCCCCTTGATGTAATCGGATAAATAAAGCGCATGGCTATACCATGATTGATCAAAGAATCGACCACATGAAGTTACCCATCACTAGATCGAGAAAAAATTGAACTATCTATGGATGACATATTTCTCACCTAGAGTTCCATCGGATATCGTGAGGCAAAAGTAGAATACACAAATTGGTCATTAAGCCTGACCTGATACGAACTGGTCGTATCACTACTACAGAAATCCACATTACAGACGGTTCAGAAACGTCATCACAGACGGTTTTCTGAACCGTCTGAAATTATGGGTCAGTGATAATCCAAGTTATCACAGACGGTTTTCGAACCGTCTGTGATTATGCGATATCACAGACGGTTTTTAAAAACACCGTCTGTGATATCGGATAATCACAGACGGTTTTTAATAAAAAATCGTCTGTGATATCGCATAACCACAGACGGTTTTTAATTAAAAACCGTCTGTGATATCGCATAATCACAGACGGTTTAATGAAAAACCGTCTGTGATACTCCTCCCCCCAGTAGAATCTATTTCTGTTTATAGCTAGCCTCAGGAAATGCTAGCCATGCCCTCTGAAACAAGTAGATAATCACAGACAAAAAACATACAATTCACACATCTCATTTCCTTTCAGATACATTTCACAGACATAAAACATCCCATTGACATCGCACTTCATTTCACAAACATAAAGCATGCATCCATTTCGCAAATCGATTAATTGAATTGAAATGAAATATCCATTAACAAATGCACCGTTACAAAAGATGTGCACTGCATTTGCACTTAGTGATAAGACCAATAAGAAATCATGATGCGCAGTGGAACCGTCCTCCTGGCGTTATGACTTGAGTCAGCAAAAAGTACGCCAACTCTCCTCGAATCCCTCCAAGAACAGACTGTTTCAATGCAGTTGACGGGATGGACGCAGCCTGTCGATAGGAAGAGTGACAAACCTTGCGATTGGTGAGCCTCGAGGAATCGAGGAGTAGTTCCATATGTTGGCAAACGTAGTATCCACAGTACTTTTAGATCTTCCACCAACGGTGCTAGGAACACATCGATATCATTCCCAGGTTGTTTTGGCCCTTGGATAAGTATCGACAGCAAAATGTACTTTCGCTTCATACACAACCAAGGAGGAAAGTTATAGATGCAGAGAGTCATGGGCCATGTGCTGTGTCGGCTGCTCATGCTACTGAAAGGATTCATTCCATATGTACTCAGTCCAAACCTTATATTCCTTGGTTCTGCACCGAACTCTGCAAAACTCCTATCGATGTTTCTCCACTGCGCGGAATCAGCAAGGTGTCTTATCATTCCATCCTTCTTGCGCTCCTCCGAGTGCCAACGCAGCAGTTTTGCCTCCTTTGGATTTGCAAAACACCTTTTCAAACGGGGAATTATAGGAAAATACCATGCCACCTTAGCAGGAGGTCATTTCTTCGCCTCTGTTCCCTCGCCATCATCTGATTGATTGTTAAGTTTGTATCGGGATGCGTTGCACACCGGACATACATGCATGTTTGCATACTCTTTACGGTAGAGGATACAGTCGTTCGGGCATGCATGTATTCTTTCTACTTCCATTCCCAACGGACAAAGAACCTTCTTGGCTTTATACGTGGTTTTAGGCAACTCATTTCCCTCCGGAAGCATGTCCACTAAAAGACCTAGCAGCGCCGTGAAACTCTTGTCGGACCAACCGTTGCTTGCCTTCAATTTCAACAGTTCAAGCACGGCCGACAACCTCGTGTACTTGCAGCTCGTGTACAAAGGTTTCTCTGAGTCCTCCATCAAGCCACGAAATTTAACATACTCTCTCTCATCATAGTTCTCTTCTACATCGCGAAGCATCTGATCCAGATTATCATCGTGCAACCTATCCGAATCCGAGCCACAATCGACATCAACCGGCGGCATGTCATTCACTTCACCGGCGATGTCATCCGGGGGCATATCATTCACTTCGCCGGCGATGTCATCCGGGGGCATATCATTCACTTCACCGACGATGTCATCCGGCGGCATATGATCATTCACTTCGCCATGACTGGTCCAACACGTATAATCCTTTTTGAAACCCCTCCGAATCAAGTGCGCTACAATTTGCCCTCGGTTCTTAAACATCTTCAAATTCTCACAGTCAGTGCATGGACAGCACATATATTCCACCCCCTTATTCAACATATCCTCCCGGCGGCTCTTATAAAAGCAGAAACGCCATTAATGTACTCTTCACTCACACGGCTCGCGGCATACATCCAGCTTCGGTCCTACGTTACGTACATATATAACAACTTAGTATTAAAATCTAGATTAACTAATTATAACTACATATATACGGGCCATATTTATTATATTGAGACTTAATTTGCTAGCTCAATTCATATTACAAACACAACAGCTATTATATAACCAACAATTTTGCAAATTAACCATCTTCAATAACCACTAATGGATTACTTAGACCTAAATTGTAATGCAATTAAAGAAAAAATAAATTACATTACTAACCATATGTAGAGCAACCAGGAAAGACTGAATATTCAAAGCTCAATCTCTGCCTCTTCGCACCAAATTAACTGGCCTGAAATCGCCTAGCTTCCTCCCGAGTGAAAAAGTGCGCAACAGTGGCTAGATCTGGATCGAAATGAAGACAGATGCGGTCTGAACAGCGCAATAAATGCCTTAGCCATTATCACAGACGGTTTTTAACTAAAAACTGTCTGTGAATTATCACAGACGGTTTTTGATTAAAAACCGTCTGTGATAACTAGCTTATCACAGACGGTTTTTTTATTAAAAACCGTCTATGATAATCTGGGATTATCACAGACGGTTTTTAATACAGACCGTCTGTGATACTTTGGTAATAACCGCCTGTGATAATCCATTTTCCCGCCACAAATACCACAGACGGCCTCCTAATTACAACCGTCTGTAATAGTGTTCATCAGAGACGGTTTCACAAAACCGTCTGTGATGAGGCGTCTACTATGAGGCTTTCTGTAGTAGTGTATGGAAATACTGACTGGTCGTAAGCTGGTCGGATATATCACAAACTGGTCTGTGAACTAGTCGTATGGGGATACGAACTAGTCGTGACCATATATGATCTGATCGTAAGGAGTTATGAGTTGATCGTGGCTGACTAAGACTTGGTTGCAGATCATATTGTATAAAGTTCATCCAGATTAATATTTGTGTGTATTTAGGGGTTGATATGTACTGCTAGGGATCGCTATATACCAGTGATCGAAAAGGTATTTTCAAGTTACAACCAAGTATACATAAATCTATACGGTCACACACTTAATGGGTTGAAACAGTAAGGGTCCAGATGATAGACTTCAAGTGGGATACGTTTTCTATTCATATTGGATAAGAATCTGGATGAAGGCTTTCTGAGTAAGATATTATCTCTACTCGTATTGGATATAGATTTAGTGAGAGTCTCTATATAAAGGGGTGCATGGGCTATGGGTTACGTGCAAGTGTGCGTCAGACACACACCCACCGAAACCCTAGCCGTCTCCTTCCAAAAAGCCCTATTATATGCATTAGTGCTAGTACACTAGCGCACGGTGTTCTATTTCTAGACATGTGGACTTTAGTAGAGGTACTATTGTGACTACGGTACTGAACAGGACGATCATGATAAGGAGATGGTTTGCTCGTAGAGATCGACTACTGCTTGAGGACAATCGTCTTCTGAGGATACTAATCGGGACATTGGACGATCAACTATTTTCACTAAACACGTACTATGTTGAACCGGACTGCTTCAATTCTTCTTCCGTTGTACTGCATGTTTAGTGATAACAATTTGTGATCTCTTATTCGCATAACTTTTCTAGAGTAACTCTAAGATTCCATTAACTTTTGCGCCGAGGTCAAATCGTTGGCTACTACACTTGTTAGTTGTTACAAAATCTGGGAAGCAGTCCAATCATTGCTGCATTTCTTTGGCGTGAGGGAACCGGTCCACTGCCCTGCTGTTGACGTCTTTCTATAGTGTTATGTATCTTTTCATTACCTATCTTTTTCACATAATGTTTCATATTGGTCCTCTTCTCTTTCCAGTTTCCATTATGGCAATTAGATTCCACTTTTATCAAAACTAGACATTCATGTGCAATTGCCTACCCGGGTCGAATCAATCAGATTATTGTTGTTGGATAGGATGTCTGGCATGTTCTTTTAGACTGCGATTTATGACTTTTGACTATAACTTATTAGTCTAACAAATAGTAATTATTGTAAAAAGTTGAAGTAAAAAACGATTGAAAAGCAAAATGAACAGGCCATTGTATGATTTGAGCTATATATTCCATTGAACTATAGGTAGAACCATTTGTTGTATGAACTACGTGTTTAAGCTAAACTATTTTGTTGTCTAAATTATATGTAAGATCCACGTCTCATTAATAAAATAATTTGTCCATGCAGTGCGTGTGAACTTGCTTTCATGGCATGCATCCGAATAGGCGGTTGACGATGGGCATGGATAAAACATGCTTGGTAGGCATGAGCATATACCACTAGTACCTGTGTTTACTGTGCCTGTTTGCCATCCTATTAATTATGTCCTCCATTATTTAGTAGAAACGAAGGTCTGCTGTGAATCCATGATAACCTAGAAATCATCCGATGGAACTGCCACCGCCTCATCAGATAGCACGTATGCAAGGCTCTTCTGGCTGCCATGAAAGATCTAAAAGGGATCAAACTGCCACCGCCTCATCAGATGCTTGGGCTGTGATTTTACTAATGAGGATCATTGCCCTAGAGAATGCAGCTATCATCTTGATTACGTGATACGTATGTCCAAAGTGTTGTAGGACCGAGAATGGGACTAGAGCAGGGTGAATAGAAGCCAACATAATTAAAAGTTTCTCCAAATTCTCTTCAAAAGAGAAAGCAAAACTCTTTACTCTAATAGTTATTAGAAACTATGAAGATTAGAGACCAATCACCCATAAAGAAACTTCCAAAAAAAATTTGAGCTAAACAAACCAAAACTTACCCAAACGGTCCGAATACAATGCAATAGGTGGTCTAACCTCTTAGGGGCGGCCTGACCTCTCCTCAATCATTTTCGATATTCCACCCGGGTAGACAATTGCACCATGAATGTGGTTGCCGACACTAAAAATATGAACTACCGCTAACAGTTAGGGTATGACCCACGAATTCTCGGGTAAATGGGTAATCATCTATCCTTGGATAGAAAGATTATGACTAAGAAAATATATGGGAAAATTTGTTCAGTAGCACTGAAAGATCACCTCTTTCGGAAAATACCACTAAAAAAACGGGGTACCGGAAATTACCACCGAAAAGTTCATTTTTCTTCGGGATTTAGCATTTTGGACAAAATTACCCCTCTCCCTCCCCTCCCTCACCTTCTCTCCTCCTGCGCCCCGCCCCGTCCGCCTCCCTCCCTCTTTGCCGCCGGCCTCCCCGCCTCCTCCCCGCTCCTCTCCCTCTTCTCCCCGCTCCTCCTCGCCCCAGTCGCCCTTACCCCTCCGCTCCTCCTCCTCCGCAGCCGGCTGGCCGAACAGAGGAGGTGTGGGGCGCATGGCGGCGGCGGGGGCTCCGGCGAGGGGAGCGCACCGAGGCGGTTGGAGAAGGCGGGGGAGACCCAGAGAGAGCCCGCGGCGAGAGCTCAGGGCGGCGCGGCCATGCGCACGGCGCCGGCGACGCACGGGCAGCGGGAGCTTCGGCCGGCGGTCGGGATGGTGTCGCCATGTCACGGTGAGGCTCTTCTTCGTCGTCGCAGCTCCTCCGGCCGCCGTCCTCCGCCCGTGGCCGCCCAGATCTCCCGCCCCTCTGGCCCCCCCTCGCCGGAGCCCCCGTCGCCGCCATGCGCCCCACACCTCCTCTGTTCGGCTAGCTGGCTGCGGAGGAGGAGGAGCGGAGGGGTAAGGGCGACTGGGGCGAGGAGGAGCGGGGAGAAGAGGGAGAGGAGCGGGGAGGAGGCGGGGGCGAGGAGGAGCGGGGAGAAGAGGGAGAGGAGCGGGGAGGCCGGCGGCAAAGAGGGAGGGAGGCGGACGGGGCGGGGCGCAGGTGGAGAGAAGGTGAGGGAGGGGAGGGAGAGGGGTAATTTTGTCCAAAATGCTAAATCCCGAAGAAAAATGAACTTTTCGGTGGTAATTTCCGGTACCCCGTTTTTTTAGTGGTATTTTCCGAAAGAGGTGATCTTTCAGTGCTACTGAACAAATTTTCCCAAAATATATTGTCACTTATTAGCTAATATATATCCAAAATAATAATAATAAAAAAAGCATTTTGAAAAGCCACCACAGTGGGCCAGTGGCAAACGCAAGGCTTTGAAGATTAAAAATTACCACAACAATCCTTAAATAAAAAAAGAAAATTATAGAAATTCCACGATAATTCAAAGAAAAAAGAAAAGATCTTATACGACAACCAGATGGCCCACATATACTATAATGATTAGGATGTCATCAAAATACGTACAAATAGTGAATCGTCTCCTGGTCTTAACTTGCCAATCTCTGTGTTTTAGATTAGTCGGACTCTCCAATCACCAACTTCATGTAAATAGGTTCAATTGTGTCCGACTGCGACTCTTATGGGCTCTGCCCCATGCGAATATCTTCGTCTGTGATTCTCACGTATTTCGTCTCCCTAATGCTTGACGTCCGTCCGTATCCAGAACCATGCTGGAAATCTATCGAATGATTTGTTACATATTATTTATATTGGATTTCTGAAGGAATATATGACAAGGTCCAGAATAGTGTTATAATACATCATTGTAAATTTTGTAGATTGAATATTTGATTTTGTAAAGATTGTATTTTATCTGGATCGGTTTTAGAAATTTTTAGATAAGCCAACTAAGCGCTAGGCAGTTGCCGGTCAGATCGGCAGGTGGTGTGACCATGGTGGTCAGACCACAGAGCGGTAGTACCGTGGGTAGATACTATTTGTATAGTACTTCAATCGGTCTGACCACTGTAGTTGGCGGTTAGATCGGCCCAGATGGAAATTTTTTAGATTTTGGGAATTTGATTTCGGAGTATTTTGAATTTTGTTTAGTCGGTGCATGAATGTTACATGAAGCATGTTTTGATTAACGTGACTCAAGTTAAGAAGAACTTGTGTCTGAAATCGATTTCTTGGTATTTAGATGTGCAAGATCATTTGGAGTCAACTATGGTCAACGACGAGGATCAGAGCTACGCACATGGATGAGCCAATACCTAGAATAATCAAGGATGCCGGGTGGGATGGCTGAGCTCAAGCATGACACGAGAAAGATGGAGAATTTGAATGGAAATTTGAGCGACGGGTTGCACCGTGTGGCATGGTCAGTTCAAGTGAGGCATGGTTCGGTAGAATTAGAACAGGAGAGACTTGCTGACGCATGGTAAGCCAACTGTGCACCTATATGTGGCAAGCATGGCAATTGCTTGCAAGGAAAAATAAAGATCAGGGTAAAAAAGGGTATTTTCATAAGTTGACCAAAATACTAGAAACTACCTTAGATCAAAACTGTGGCGCTTGGAAAAGCAGTTTAGGTAATGAAGAAACTGAGAAAATCAAGTTGAATCAATGGCTAAAGACATAGTAGATTCGGACTTATGAGCTTTGAAAAAAGTGCATAAATGTAGTGTGCGAGTAAAATTCGTGTTATGTGGGGTTAACGAGTTTACCTCAATTGTGCTAAGTGAATAGTATCTATTAGGGTTTGATGGGGTTGGATACCTAATCTATTTAATGGGTTGGGATAGAGCTTGCTAGTTAACCATCCTAATTTTACTCATTGAAGCCAAGTGTTCTAGGGTTAGGGTTTGAGAAATATGAGTGATGTGGCGCATTCTCTTGTCCTTCAAATGGAGTGGCTATAAAACCTTTGTTCTTAAGTAGCAGTATATCAAGTTTGTTCATCTCTTATTGATATCTCTTATCTTGGTTGATTTGCTCTCTATTTGGTTAGTCTTGATCTTATCACTGCCCTTCTTGATCTTTCTAAATGCCATGGACGAGTTAGTGATAGAGATATAAAATGAAAATTAATCTCCATCCATCTAGGCATCAATACTGACAAGTTTATAAAGTTATCTAGTTTTACTTAGATTTGACTCTTTCAAGTGATTTCTTGATCCATTTATTTTTCCCTCGATTCCTTGGATGTTCTTGCTTGCTGTGATATGTGGAAATATATCTAGAGATATCTTGGACATCCTCCACCCACAAGCTGTTAGGATATGGGTAGTCAACACCAGCGCAAATTAAAATTTTCTACCGCGTAAACCAGGAAGCCATGCGAGTAAAAGATCATAGGTCGTTACTACTAGATGCGCAGTGTAGCAGAAGTAGAGTGGAAGTAGTCGATCATCCTCCGGCCAACTGTCTCCTCATGATTGTCCCGATCAGCGCCGTAGTCGCAACTATGTCTCTACCAAGGTCCACATGTATAGAGATGAAACATCGTGTGTCGGTGCACTAGCACCAGCGCACACAGCAGGGATTATGAGAGGTGGCTGCTAAGGTTTTGATAAGTGTGTTTTAGGATGCCTCCCTTAGCCCCGCACCTCTCTTTATGGAGCTTCCCATTGGATTCTTATCTAATATGATTAGATATCATATCTAACTCGGAAAGCCTCAAGTTAGATCTTTATCCAATACAAGTAGAGATCATATCCCAAAAGACTATCATCCGGACCCTTATTGTTCTAGCTCATTAAGTATGTGACCCTCTAGATTCATGTATATTTGTCCATGGGCCGAAAACTCCTTTCCAATCTATAAGTCGGTAGCGGTCTCTAGCGGGACATAACGACTTCCAAACATACATAAAGGTCATATAGGACAAATCTATATAGTGCTTAGGAACCGATCTATTTGCCTCATGTTACCAGATCGAATTCAAGACGAGAAATGTGCCATCCTATGATAGCTCGATCCTTCACTCGAATCTATAATAGATTACTCAATTGTGATTGACTACTCAACCACATTCGGCATGGCTATGCACTTTCTTAATCCAACCACACCAAGTGGCACAGAGATATCTCTCCTGTTATGTAGGTGGGGTAAATTCTATCTTGATCACTCATATTCCTCTGCATGTTTCATAGTAAACCCGAAAGCCACCTTTATAACTACCCAGTTACAGAGTAGTATTTGGCAAACCCTAATTAAACTATTACACATGTAGAAAACAATGACAATCTTAGGTCTAAAGATTCTACGTACACTATGTATGAAACCAACTGATGACACTTAAGATTATAACAATCCCCGCAGTGTCACATGGTGGGTCAATCCAACATTATGTTCTCTAACATGTGCCTACATTATTAATTTGATATCCCATATCTGTGATCTGTGAAACATGATCATCAATTAATACATGTGCTGATCTGTAAATCATAATTATCCCACATAATGATATAAGATTAGGGATAATTTAAAATAACATCAAAGCATGAATAAACAATTTCACGAACAAGTCACATACTTGTTAATCAATATGAAAGACATTTATTTAAGAGATAAAACAACATATTATTTAAAAGATCATAAACATAAAAGTGATACAATCATCTCCATGTTGCCTCTAGATCATAAACATTTATTCTTCGTTTTCTCTTTTTTGCCCGGTTTTGGCGTAACATTTCAGAAATTTGACAACAATTTTCTTTATCATTGATTGAAATATATTTTTGACATTCTAGAGAATGTGCGTACCAAGTTACAAGTGATTTGGAGTCTCGATTTGAGAGTTGACTTATTTTGTGGTTTGAACCCGGTTTTGCTGCAACAGAGCTTTAGGAGCCAAAAAGTCCCAACCTTCTTGTGATATTGTAAGATCTCTTATTGTTTTAAATTTTTAAAGTTGTGATCTTGCTTTGGTTCAAATTTGAAGTCATTTAGACCTTCCATGTAAAAGATGTATGGTTTTTGATTTTATTTGGGCTGAATTTTCTGTGCTGAACTGAGAGAAAGATAGTACTGCCCATTGCATGACGGTAGTACCACAATGTTTGTACCTCACCTTATATAGTGATAGTACCACTCAAATGTGTCAAGTCCCGTTTATCTCGGTTTTTCTTGGGGATTTCTCTAGAGAGTGTTTAGGTTCTAATCTTCATACCTTATCGTAGATGTTGGAGTGAAAGATTCTAATACTTTTGAAGCAAAAGATTTTAGATAAACTATTATGGATGTGACTCCTATTCAGCCCCCCTCTAATCACCACCATCTTTGGTGCTACAAATTCTATATAATTTTCTATAGGTTGTAAAAATATTATCGGGTCGATTGACATCACAACCATAGCTGTCCTCTTTGTTGTTTATCCGGTGATCCAGTCATTTCTTTTTACTGCGAAGTCCATGAAAGTCATGGACGTGGGCATATGTCCAAAGCCTTCATCATAGTCGTTGACTAGTTCCTAGCAAAAGGTCACTTACAAGTTGACTACAACTCGCCTCCATCAAAGCCGTCCACAAGCTGTCCATGAGTGTGCCGTACTCCAAAACACGACAACTGTGAACTTAATCAATTTGCAGGTTTTAGACAATTAATTGTGCACATTCCTGTCGGTAACCAGTAATCTAATTGGCCTAAGACGCGGACAATTATTTTTTATATATTAAAATTGTGCCGATTAGATATAAAGCTCAAACCTCTTACCACTAATATCATATTGAGTTCTATGTACTAATCTGTTCAACTAAATAGTTCACCCATACATATTTTCTCTTGCAATTCACTGTTGAATTTCTATCCTCTAAGAACTGCAGGAAGACATGATACCAAATTTGCACTGCATTGCAGAATCAATAACCATGAAAACTTACTAAGAGTGAAACAAAACGAACGAGAGAGAGGAGGCAAGCACCGTATGGCATAAACGCCTATGCGTGCACACATATATAGCATCAGCAACAGCCGTGCGTATACAGGTAAGTTGAAGTACAATCTGGGATTGATACAACTGGTGGTTAGCTTTAGAAACAAAAGAAGACTATTTTTATCTATAGCTAATTGTACAAGGAAAGTTATCTCTAACACCCGCCCGCAGTCCTTGCGTGGATGCAGGAAGTGACTGAACGCAAAGACTGGATTGAAAATTAGTGAATAGTTGTGTAGGCAACCCCTTTGTCATGATATCGGCAAACTAATGAGAATACGGCACATGTAGAACATGCACTTCACCAAGAGACACTTTTTCCCATACAAAATGGATGTCGATCTCAATGTGTTTGGTTCGGTGGTGTTGAACGGGGTTTGACGATATGTAAACAGCACTGACGTTGTTGTAGTATACAATTGTTGCCGTGGCGAGGGATGATGCAACTCCTGTAGAAGTGGGCATAACCAGCAGCGCTCGGCGACAGCGTGAGCGATAGCTCGGTATTCGGCTTCAGTGCTAGACCGTGACACAGTTGTTTGGTGCTTGGAGGACCACAAAACCAAGTTGTCCCCGAGGTAGACGTAGTAGCTCAATGTGGAGCAACGAGAGTTAGGGCAGCCGACCCAGTCAGTGTCGGAGTAGACCATTAGTGTTGAGGCAGGAGAGGAGCTGCTGGAGAGATCGTGATCTAGGGGGCCCTTGACATAGCGGAGAATCTGCTTAATCAAGGTGAGGTAAGGCTCACGTAGATCATGCATGGAGAGACACACTTGCCTGCATGAAGAGACACACCTGCTGGACGGCATACGCCAAGTCCAGATGTGTGAGAGTCAGGTACTGGAGGGCATTGGCGAGACTCCAGTATTCCGTTGGATCAACGACAGGAAAGCCGACGGAGGCAGACAGCTTGGCACAAGCATCAATACGAGTCGCCATATAGTGACACTCGGCCATGCCAGCACACTGAAGCAAGTCAATGGCGTACTGGCGCTGAGATAGGAACAACCCATGTGTTTTCCGAGTTATAGAGATGTCGAGAAAGTAGTGAAGCTCGCCAAGGTCCATCATGGCGAACTCGGAGTGGAGGTGACGGGTGATATGCTCCAGAAGCTATGGAGTGGACGCCATGAGGATCACGTCGACGTAGAGAAGGAGAAAAGCAAGGTGCACACCATCCTTTAACACAAATAGAGACACGTCACAGGCCAAACTGACGAACCCCATAGTACGGATGTGTGAGGCAAAACACTGGTACCAAGCACGAGGTGCTTGCTCCAGATGAGAGGGATCCATGAATCCAGAAGGTTGCTGGCAGTTCATAGTTTCATCAAGATTGCCATGGAGAAAAGCATTATTGATATTCAATTGATGAATTAGCCAGGCATGGGAGGTGGCAAGGCTAAGGATGATACAGATTGTAGAGGGCTTCACAACAAGGCTGAAGGTCTCGTCAAAGTCTATGTTGGGCTACTTTGAGAACCCACGAAACACCCACCACACTTTGTGGCGAGCAAGGGAGCCATTAGATTAGAACTTCTACTTGAAAATCCATTTGTCAGAGATGACATTGGCGCCAAGTGGCCATAGAACGAGTGACTAGGTACCATTGTCCATGAGTGTGCCATACTCATCAAACATGGCTTTATGCCAATTGGGGTGCTGCAAGGGCACTCTGATAATTGGTGGGTATCGTAGAGACCGAGGAGTATGTTGCCAAGAGGTTGAGCTAGTGAACTGGATTGACCATGCTATCGCGTGCCCAGGTGACCATGGGATGCGGTCCGGGGTAGGCAGAGGATGCCGCAATTGTGTGAGAGGGGCCATGTTGCCTATGTGCCCAGTGGTGGTCACCCCATAGTTGTGATGAGTAATTAACCTTTGAATTAGAATTTGTGTAGATTTTGAGTTTGATTTTTGAGGCTTTTCGCAGAGGTTTGCTTTCTGGCTGTCATTCTCATGGTCTATGACTTGGTAGTCGTAGGTGCTCTTACGACTTTTTGGTCATAGGTAATCTTTCGACTAGGTAGTTGGCAGTCGATCTTTCGACTTGGTAGTCAGCAGTCATTTTTACAACTTGGAAGTCGGCAATTGGTTTTACGACTTGGTGGTCGGTAGAGACTTTTACGACTTGGTGGTCGATAGAGGCTTTTACGACTTGGTAGTCGCTAGAGTCTTTTACGACTTGGTGGTCGACGAGTGC
Source organism: Dendrocalamus latiflorus (assembly GCA_017311315.1). Taxonomy (NCBI): domain Eukaryota; kingdom Viridiplantae; phylum Streptophyta; class Magnoliopsida; order Poales; family Poaceae; genus Dendrocalamus; species Dendrocalamus latiflorus. The sequence goes on along the minus strand of CM029669.1, from coordinate 9,663,352 downwards.
TCCTACGACTTGGTGGTCATAGCTTCTGCTGGTCGATAGTCATAGCCTTTGCTGGTCGTGATCTGTCAGACCCGGATTTTTCAATCCGAATCTACTGTGTTTTACTGCACTAATCCCTGGATCAGTAGTTAGTGCACACAGGTACATAGCTGGATCATGTCATACATCGCATATTAATATTACAGAAGTTGAAATACACCACATCGGGTGACAGTTTACAAAAGGCCGCTTTGGCCAAATATCATCATTACAGTCATACAGCGGAAACGGTAGCAAAAGTAAGCCCAAGACCACAGGCAAGCGACTGGAAGGGTAATGTGTGCAATATATATTACCGGGATTCCGGAATATACGTGCACACAAAGCCACGGGTCTACTTGTCTATGGCTAGCAAAACGAAGCCTACGCCCTAATCTCCTTCGTTGGATATTCCTTCAGTGACAGGGGTGTCTTCGTGAGCATAGTGATCCTGCGTCCCTGTTTCTGTATTATGTCGCAAAAGCGAGCATGAGCACTCCGACCCCGTGCTCAGCGAGTCAACACACAGAATGCAATATTTAACATGTATGGCTAATCAAAGAATGGCTTGGGCTCATTTTATTTTGCGAAGAGTGCTTTTGAATACAATTATATAAAAATTCCTAAGACCTAGCATTTTGAACAAAAGCATAATGTTCAAGAACATGCAATAATACTAGCGATCCAGATTCCATCCACCGTTACATGGCATCTGCACCATATAGCAATGTTTCAGCGTTATAGCCGCTTAACTTACCACTGGGACAACACCCAGGACAATTCCAAACCAGGGCAGTCCATCGCCCTTTCACTTTTCCATTCCCACCCACAAAGCATTTTGAAATAGAACTATATCTGGTTAAGTTCCCATGTCCGCCCTTGACCGTGGGCACGGCTATTCGAATAGTTTTAGACTCTGCAGAGTTTGTACACTTTCACCACAAGAGACAGTCAACTCGTTGCCCCACACGATTCCTTAGCCATGTGGTTGAGCAGACCATCACAGTAACTTTTCAAAGTATCTAGTCCCTTTTCTCATCTCACTTTATGGGCTTCTCCCACTTGCGGTGGGTCCCATCTATGCGCGGGATGTTCCCCACAGCCACTAACGCAGCCGGGCTCCACTCCCCGCAACGTTAGGACAGCTGGGCAAACTTCACCCTCCACTGGTGTCCCTTCAGGCCCCCTTGCCATAGCTTAACACTTCCCTCCTCTACCGGTGAGATGAGTCTGGGGTTTTCGATAAATTTACTTAGCCAAGCTATACTTTACAGACTTGTGGTTGTACTGTTTTACATGGGTTGACAAGACAAGATTCGGTCCTTAGTAGTATCTGGGCGGTCTACCACTAACCCACTTTGTGCATCCACTGCACCACACTCACACCCTCGAACCAATCCGCCCAGATATTTAAGCAAGTTGAGGATTTTGGGAGCATAAAATAACAATGTCAACATATATCAGTCATTACCACCATGACTGCCCAACCAATTTTTCTCAGGATTAAAAGTGATGCTAGGGCGCTCTCGCGCCCATGAGTATCTAAACAATACTACGCATGGCATATAATTACGGACTTATTTTCAAAAGATTACTACTATAATTTGTGCTAGGGCGACAATGTTGCCATATTCAAATATTCCAAAGGAGGGGTAATATTAACCAAGTACACAATGGATATAACTAGAATCTTAAATTAACATGTATTTGCATATAACGTAACAGCATGCAATTTGATAATTTAAACAAAAGTAATTTGCAGAAAACATAGGTTCAACATGATCAAAGTATTGACTCGCCTTGGTCACAGGGGGTGTTTCCTGGATCGTCTGAAGCTTCTAGTGCTGCTGTCTCTGCCTCCTCCTCTTGTGCTTCGTAAGCTATTTTTAACGCGCGCGAAAATTTGGATAAAAGAAAAAGGCAATCAACAACCAATAAACACTCGCCAAAAGACCCAAATAAATTCAACACCCATTTTCTAGTTGCATTTGTTTTGGTGTTATAGAAATCCCATTTTGAGTAGCTAAAGTTTTAATCATACTCATTTGAATATACTGCATTCTATAGAGATTAATACACAAGGTCTAATTACAAGATTTTACTAATGGTTGATTTTCCATACTCTTCAATTGATGGGCCATTATTTCATGTGACATTCTCCCTTAGCCCCACTATTACTAAATTCTCTCTCTTGACAAGAACTAGAATAACTACTCATGCTACATCTATATCCAAGTGCTACCTTCAATCACATGATATATACATCCACCCTCAAAAGTCCCAAATACTCTTAGTTGTAATCTGTAAAGACTAATACTCAAGATCTAAATACAAGATCTTTGCTATTTTATGTGCCACTTAAATTATGTTTAATCATTCATTCTATTTATTTGCTAAAGGTTTAAACAAACTTATTTATTGCACAAGCTCATATGTGTACACAGGGACACTCACAGTCGGCTGGTTTCATTGCTACACAGTGGTAATACCAAAAAAAAATTAAACCCAAAAACCCACACCCGGCGCGGCGGTGAGGGATCGAACGCGCGCTGCCTGGGTGTATCTTAGCGCCGACGCCGCTAGCCAGGAGGGCATCTCCATCGTTGCTTACATACATAGGGAGTTATTACCTTTTGAGGTATGTGCTAGCAGAGGCCGGGCAGAGAGAGCCGGAACAAGGGAAGGCTTCGGCGGTGGGCTCGTCGGCGTGAAGGGGCCGGGGAGGCTCGGGTGGCGGGCGAAATGGAGTCCTTGCGTCCTCGTGAAGATGATGGAGTTGGCGGCGACGGTCGGGAGTCACCGGAGCAGGGCCGGCGGCGTGCGGTGGCGAAAGTCCGGGAGGGTCGTCGGCGCCGGTGGTGCAGAGCTTTCGGGAGGCTCGGCGGACCGCTCGGTTGTCTTCACGACATCACGGAGAGGCTGTAGGTAATAGGAATCGAGAAATGGTGGGGCGGTGAGGGAGATGGCTCGGCGGCCGGACTTGGGGAAGAAGGGGGGTTGTGGCGGCGATTTGGGGCGAAATCTCGATTCTTTTCCTCTGGACGGAGCACGCGAGAAGGGGAGTCCGTAGAGGCCCTCGGTGGCTCTTATAGGCGCGCGAGGAGGGCTGCCCTCGGGAGCTTGCCCGCGCTGCTGCATCCGGGAGCGCCGAGATCGATGATGGCAGGGCAGGGGAGTCTCGCGGGGTGGACTGGGCATCATGCCACTGCGCTGCGACTGCTGGTGGCAGGGAGCTCGATCTATCCACCTGGAGAGACGGCTCAGACAGCACGGGGAGGAAAAAGAGAGCCGGCGGCAGCGTGGTGAAGAAAAAGAGAGCAGGGAGGCACGGCGAACCAATGGGGGAAGGCGACGTCGTCCATCATTTCCGAGGTGAGGCGGAGGAAAGGAGGCGCGGAGGGAAGGGGCGACGTGGAGCTAGCTTGGCCGCGCAGCGAAGAAAAGAATGGAGGGAAGAAGAAAAACAGCGCTGGCAGGGGGAGGGCTCTCGGGCGGAAGAAGAGAAGAGGAGGTGGGCTGTGCGCGCCGCTGGGAAGAGAGGTGGGGCTGGGCTGGGCCGATCCGGCCTGGTCTGGCTCCCCTCACATTTTTTTTCTGTTTCTTTTTATTGTTGCTTTTACATGTGACTATGTATGTGTACATATGTATATATATATACATACCCTGGTATATACATGCATACTTAGCTGTATCTATTTTCTGGGTTATGCACATATCTACTCTATTTACACATACATACATTTACATATATGTTTATTTGCTTACTTCTCCACCTAGTTTTCATGTATACACATATATTGGTATTCTTATGTGTCTGCATACATGGGTAAATGCTGGCCTCTTTAAATTTGCTTGCCATTATTTTTAGGGATGAGATTTCATGCTTAGTTACATTTTCTCCTCTGGTATTTTATGGATCATCTTTTCAGATTCTTAATTTAGATTTTTAAATCTCTACCATTTAAATATAGCTACTTATTTTGATCCAATTTAGCTTTAAAAACCTTTTGCCAAACTTCCAGGAAAAAGAAAGAAAAAGAAATCCTTGTAAATCAAAATGCAACTGTTATTATATTGCAAAATAACCAACAACTTTACATTTTTCCTAATACCATTTTCAGGATGTTACATGATCGATAGTCGTAGCTCTGCTTGGCTTGTGATCGATAGTCGTATGTCGTAGCGACCAGCTGCTTGTGTTCAATAGTCGTAAGTCGTAACGACCAGATGCTGTGAGTGATAGTCGTAGACTGGTGATCGATGGTCATAGCTTACTGCCTGGTCATGATCGGCAGTCGTAAGCTATGTTGTTGGTGGTCGTAGTGTCTGCTACATGGTCGTAGTAGATTGCAGTGTTGTCGTAGGCTACTGGAAAGATCTCGTGGGCTACGAGTACCTCATTTCTTGTGCATCCGAGTACTCGTAAGTCGTATAAGACCAGTCATTATGCTGAGTTTGTTCACTGGAATTGTTGGTGTTTTGGTTAGGGTTGACCAGGGTGTTGCTTTGAGCACATGAGGTTATTGCTTGGTTCTAGGGTTAGAATCAGTATTTTGGGTGCATATATTTTGTTTGTGCTAATGGATGATCTTTATGTATCATGCGGTGCTATGTGATGGTTTGCTTGTTGGTGTTAGTTGTAGGACTTCGGAGCTAGGTCATGGTGATGCGTAGGAGGACCGGGACTAGGCACAGGGAGGTGTTGAGGTCTAGAACGGTTAGGGAGACGCCGAAGATGATCGAGGCTAGTGAGGTGGTTGCAAGCCGGGATGACGAGGAAACGGAGCAGGAGCTACCGGAGGTGGAAATGATGGACAACGGCGAGGTGGACCAGGACTAGGCTTAGGGAGGAGTCGAGGTCCAGATGGTTAAGGATGCTAGGTGCCGTCATGCGCGAGGAGAAGCACGTGGTGCACCAAATGACTTGGGTCGTTTGCAAGCGAGGACGGTTCGGTGGGATCTGGACACGTGAGAGGCTTAACAACAAGTCATTGGGGCCACATGTAAGCTGCTTTGAGAAGCGTGCGTGTGTAAAACCCAGTGTTAGGGGGGTTAACGGGTTATCCTCGTTTTGGACTAATGGTACGATCCATTAAGGTCTAGGGTTTATTAGTGAGCCTATAAAAAGAGGAGGGGAGGCAAGAGCTAGGGTTGAGAAGGTTGGCCAAGCCTTGGTGGCTAGCACCTCTCCCTCCCATGGGAGTTAGGTTAGAGAGTGAGTGTTGGCTCTAGGGTTAGAGCCTGGTCCTCCCAGGGGAGTGGCTGTGAAATCATTCATCTGAGCAATACATCAATCTTTGATCTACATTTTGTGTGTCTCTTCTGTTTGAGTTTGCTCAGCTCGATTTAGTTCTTCCTCTATTCTTCTTTTTCTTTGGTTCTCCATTCCGTTCCTCTCTCTTCTTGATCTAAAGGTGTTCTTGGCTAGATCTTGATGTTATTCTGAATCGCAATGACATGTGGGATTGTACTCCAAGCCATCTTGGCGACCCTTGACCCACGAGCGGTTCTGATTGTCTTCTTATTCTCTCGGATTCGGTTTTGGGCGTTCTTGGTGAAATCTCATGAAGCTCTCATTTTGGTAGCTAAGTTTTCAATTAATGATCAGAGCAAACTCTTGAGACCCTAACCATGTTGTGTGCAAAGTTTCATGGCTAGTTGAACTCTTAATCAAAATTTATTTGGATTCTGATCATGCAGTTGTGCACCTCACTGGCTTCCTCTGTTCTTTCGAGTCCGTTACAACCACGTTCAACTTTCCGACCGCCTCTCTGTGTGTAATGCCACGCTCAAGTTTTGATCGCTGTGTGATCATTGGTTTTTGTTCTGAACTGAAATAGACATGATGTTTACAATCTGAAGTCTTGACGACCTTTACAATCACGTTAGCTTAGTCCACGATCGAGTTCTAGCTCGTATCGCTCTATCTTCGACTGCATTCGGTCTTTCGACAACTATGCGTGTTTTTGACCATGCCGGTTGTTTAACCACCTGTTGGTTTATGACCACGTTGGTTCCGACTTCGTTGATCTTTTGTTTGCAGTCTGGTTTCGACCACGTTGATTGTTCGACCATTCCATTGGCTTACAACCATGTCGGTTCCCACTACACCCATCTTTCGATCACAATGGTTTTGGTATTTGTGGTTATCAACTACAGTGATTTCTATTTGGTAATCGATTTTCGACCAAGCTATACTTTAGTCGAGTAGTCGAATTTACGACCACTGTGCAAGCTATCAACCACGTTGTCGGACTTACGACCACGTTGAAAATTTCGATCACGTTATCATTCTTGGTTTGATTTCTTCGATGCTGCTGCTTGCTGTGACATGTGGGATCATGCTCAAAGCCATTTTCGCTATTCTCTTCCCACGAGCAAAGATCTGCGCATTGTTTTTGTTTTCAGATCTGGTGGTCGTGTGCCTCTTATGTTTCTTCTAGTTGATCACAACCACAACTGATCTCCTCAATGACCTTAAGTAGTGTGGTCACGTGCCCTTGGCACTTCTAGTCGTTGTCGACCACATTTGGTTTTGATCGCTCAATGGTCGTAGATCTCTCAGTCTTATTCTGATCTATTACGACCACATTCTGGTTTTTTATTGTATGTATTTTTTGTGCATACCTGGGTCATTGAGTACGATGGAGCCGACCACACATTGATCTTCGACCATGTAGTTTGTGATCACGTCGGTCTTTGACAGCGCTGGTTTCTTGCCACTCATTGGTCCTGAACTACGCTGGTCTTTCGACCGCACATTGGACATCGACAATGTTGGTATTGACCACAGTGGTCTTTGACAATGTTGGCGTTCGACCACATTGGTTACGACCACATTGGTTACAACCACGTTGGTTACGACCACGTTGGTTTCGACCACTGTGGTTTTGATCACTTTGGTTTCAACCACGGTGGTTGCGACCACGTTGGTTACGACCATGTTAGTTTCGACCACGTTGGTTACGATCACGGTGGTTTTGACCACGTTGGTTGCGATCACGTTGCCCGTTTCGACCATGTTGTCTGAATTTTGACTACGCTGCTTTTCTCTGCTGTCTAATTGCGTTCAGTTTTGCTGTCCGGCGCTTTCCGACAAGTAGTTGTAATCGACCACGTTGCGTTTCTACCGAGTGGTCGTAATTCAACCACGTTGTGCTCTGATCTGGTCGTATGGAGTTCAGTGTTTCTTTATTTTTAAGTGTTTTTCACTTCCTAATCTTTATAGCTTTGTAGCTATTGGAGAAAAGGAATATGTGAATATTTTGAGGAAAATCTTTAGGCACCATTCAGCCCCCTCTGTTGCCTATCCAGTCCTACATAGGGATAGGAGAGGCATAGGAGGATGTCGTGGTCATCACAAAAGGAGGAGAATGCCAAGTTGACAAACTTAGTCCTGTTGTCAGTGTGAATTGCATGAATAGGAGAGCAAAATTGAGTATGTGTGTATGCATGGAATTGAACTAATTTAGTGTACACGTCTGATTTTTGCTTTAAAGGAAAGGTCCAGCAAAAATGAGAAAAATCATCAATGATTGCCAAATACTATTTGTAACCAGAATTACTTAAAATTGGTGAGGAATAGACATCACAGTGAATTAACCCAAATGACTTCAAAGTGGAGGAACTAGAACTAGAGAAAGAAAGACACACGTGCTTGCCAATTTGGCATGCATGACAAGTAGTGTAATCCAATTTATGACATGAGATAAGAGATGACTTGTGGAGGGCATCAAGGGCGTCGCGACCGGGGTGACCAAGATGCTGGTGCCAAAGGCGAGCAGTGGTGGTAAGGGTGACGGGGGCCCATGATGCATGTGTAGGCAATGCTGGCAGGAAGGAGTAAAGGTCCCCGTGGCTATTGCATCAAAGAATCACGCACCAAATCTTGAGGTCCTTGATTGAGAAACCAAAAGGGTCAAACTCTATGAAACAGGCATTATCTCTTGTAAATTGATGAACGGAGATGAGATTTTTAATAAGAGAAGGAACGACAAGAACACTGTTGAGACGAAAGACAGATGGAGTATGGAGGGTGGTGTTACCGTGGACAGAGGCACGAGTAGAGGTGCCATTGCCGATAGTGATAGTAGGGGGAGAGGAGAGAGGGGAGAGGGTGCTCAAATTACCACAGATGGCTATCATGTGCGAGAATGCACCAGAATCCATGATCCAGCCCTCCTGGGTGGAGAGGTTGTTCACGGCTACGATAAGAGCAGCCTGATCCTAGGTAGGCACAGAAGACAGGGTTGAGGACATTGTCAACGGAGCATTCATGGTGAACGCCTGAGCGGTATGGGGCAAGCACCAAGGATGCCGCCGCCCGGCTGTGGGTGCCCTGTGGAGTAGCATGGATTGAAGCAAATCCATGGACTGGTTGGCATGGGTGTAGTGGATGAAGTCTAGCGAGGTGGGGCACCACCACCATTGGAGGTGCCCTTGCCGCGTTTGTTCTTCCCCTTCTTCTAGAGCCTCTGCTACCAAAAGATGAGAATGGTAGTGGCATCGGGCTCGGACCAGAGTCGTAAGACACCTGCTGGCCGTGCTGGTAGGTGCTGAAGAGAGCAATAGCCGAAGCGATGTGGGACTCGTTCTCCTTGCGCATCTCCTGCTGAAGAAGCATGGAGCGCACGTTGGTGAACGTGGGCAACAGGGTTGTCATCAAGATGTATGTAGCCGTGCTAGAGAAGTGGTGGTTGAGGCCACGCAGAGTGTTGAGAATGAGCACGGAGTCACTGACGGGGTGGCCTACGTCGCGGAGAGAGTCGGTGAGGGTTTTGATCTTCTGGCAGTAGTCCGAAATGGACATGGAGCCCTGGATCAAGGAGTGGAACTCGTTGTTGAGGTAGATGGCATGGGTTTCCTTATTGTCACAAAACAAGGATTCCACACGCGTCCAAAGGGTGTAGGCAGACTAATTTGGCTCCATAACAATGGCTAGAAGGTTGGTGGAGATGGAACCACACATCCACGTCAACACGATGAAGTCATCCTGCTACCAGGTTGCGTTGTTTGCTGTGGGGCTGGCGCTCCTGACGTGGGGAAGGAGATCGAACTTGTCGCAGAGCACGAGGAAGAAGGTGCCCCACATGGTGTAGTTCAAATCCTAGAAGTTGAGGATGACCAGAAGGCGGAAGCGGTGATGTGTGCCGGGCTCGATGTAGCTAGAGCGATGGTAGTGGAGAGGGCACCGAGGTTGTTGTAGGCGAGCTCAGGGGTAGAACCCATGGTGCCAGGGATGATGGGCAGCGGAATAGTAGATTGGATTGATGTCTAATCTGATACCATGAAACAGAACGAACGAGAGAGAGAGAGAGGAGGCAAGCACCGCACGGCATATACGTGTGGGCGTGCACACATATATAGCATCAGCAATAGCCGTGCGTATACAGTGAAGTTGGAGTATAATCCAGGATTATACAACTAGTGGATAGCTTTGGAAACAAAAAAAAGATTATTTCTATCTATAGCTAACTGTACAAGGAAAATTATCTCTAATAAAAAGGCTGCTGAAAATCCACTCTCTTAATGGGAAGTTTAGAACACACAAATTTTACATGAATTTTATAGAACCTCACAAGAAACAATTTTATCCATATAGAAATCATGAAAACCCAGTGTTCCGAACAGGGCCTTATTAGATCGAAGAAATAGCTCAGATTGAAGGCAGCATGCCCTATGTCCATTGCCAGATGGATAAGTTTGGTACATGAACACCGTTCCTTCTTATGGGGGGACTCACAAGGCTCTCCAACACCTTGCCAAATTCCGACGAAGACGACTAAGATGATGTTGCTTGAAGAAGCCCCCATCAATGCATAATTGGCCAAGCCAGTTGCCAAAATTTATCTCCCGACATGGCGATGGTCCCAGAATGGATCATGAAGTTGTTAATAATGACTGAAGATGGAGTGAGCTAGCTAATCAGGGCAAAGCTAACACAAAAAAAAAATGCGTGTTCTATCACGTCGAGAGTTCCAGACGAGATGCCATGACAATGACAAGAACGGCGATGTCAATGGCGCATGTCATCTCTGACCAACGAAGTGCTCAAGGTGGAGGCCTGGCGCGTTGCCATACAGCACATTGATGGGGTGACTAGCGCCGACAAACTCGACTTGTGCATTGTCCTATATATGCGAAATGTTACTGTCCAAAATACTTTTAGACTAGAAAAATTGTTTGAAAAATCTATTCTAAGAAATCGTTATATTTATTTCAACTTTTAAAAAATAAAAAAACCAAAAGACAATTTCAAGATCTCGTAGTCGATTTCCCTCGATTTATTTGACTGGTAGATCTTCTGATGAACTTGACAAAATGTCTGGTTTTCATTTCAAGATGAATACCTTCATTTAGGCCCTGGTTGAAACTCGTAATTTTGTATGAATTTCTTCAGAAATAAAATTCAATTCGGGCAGAATTTTTTTTAAAAAAATACCATATTCCAAATGCCTTACAGTTTGAACGGTGTTTCTATGATTTTCAAAAAAAATAATTAGTAAATTTTACAAAACAACATTACTTTAGTAAAACTATAACAAAACCACACTTTTAAGCAATAGTTTCATAGAATTACATTTTTCTTTGTGTAACATCCCAGAAAACCAAATTTTAAAGCATTACTGTCTTATCCAACAGGCAAACCCACTTGTTGGTCTCACAAAGCTATGTATATTAGAAAATGGAAACATGATAGGCTTATGAAACCAACGAGTGAGTTTGGACCGTTGGATACTTAAAAGTGTGGTTTTATCAAATGTTATACAAAGGGAAGTTAGCTCTCTAAAATTATTGCTTAAAAGTATTGTTTTATAATAGTTTTACCAAAATTACTGTAGTATTGTGAAACTTACTCAAAAATAAAACTGCACAATTAAAGCAATATCATTTATTTTTTCGAAAGAAAACATGTCATTCTTTATCTTCAAGGAAACTAAGCTTACAGTTGGGACACATTCGTGTATGGTGTATATGTGTGGTGCATCTACCTCGTAATCAAAAAAAAACTTACAGTTGAGAAATGCACAATATTTATTTTTTGTGTTAGTCCATTAAATCCGCCCCCCCCCCCCCCCCCCCCCCAACTGGCCAACAAATACAACGCAGCATTCAGAATTTCGAATTTAGTATTTCAGCGTAGACTTGATATGTTCAATTAGTCTACTGTTGTAGCTTTTCACAGCTGTTATCTTACGTTTTGGTTCAGCTCGTCACTTTGTCTGCTTTTCCTTTTACTCTCGCTGCTGTAAAATGTAAATTGCCAGCTATAACATACTTGCCTTTATTTGTTGCTTACATCTCCACCACGAATGAAAATTCTGGTTTTCAGCTGGACTTACAGTCCTCTGAAAAAAGTGGTTATTTGCTCGTAAATAATTCTTCAATTTATGAGAGTTCATTTGCAAAAAGACAATTTATGAGGCTAACCCACCGCTCAGAATCTTAATCGGTCCAGAGTTTGGCTTTTTTTTTCCATCATGATTTGACGCATATGCACGCTGCCGCAAAGTTTGACTCATGTACCGACCCCGCTTGGTGTATTCTTGTGCCGTCGCTTAGACCTTTCCAAGTGTTTAGATTTATAAAATAGAAATAATATAATAATATTTCCTATCAAATACTTTCTCCCTTTTTTTACTTGACTTCCTAGAATCTATATCGTTAAACTTTCTAAAATTTAACCACCGATAGATTTTAAACTACCTAGATGAGCTATACGAAAATTATATTATTAGATTTGTTATTATAATATTATAATTTTATTAGTATATCTTAGTGTAAAGTTATAAAAAATAACGGCCGAAGTACCATCTTGAAGACCGTAAAAAATAAAAAACAAGCAAAAAAGAACAGAGGGCGTACTTCCATATGGTTATCACCTAGGTTTGGTTCGGTTGCCTTGTGTAGTCTTGCTTTACTAGTGGTCAAGAAAATTCTTGTTAGCAAAGGAAAGCTAACCCTCGAAAATAAGGAAATCCTCTCATCTTACCAAAATGTAAAGCTCGACAAGAAAACCAAATATACCTTCAAAAACTTTTATGCTTCTTGTTGAATACCTTTCACCGAGATAAGGCACGACCATTCATTCCTTTTTTGTCCATCTCACAATCTACACCTTCAATTCCAACGACTTCATTAATTCCTCTCCTCACTCTTCGTGTAGAAACGCTTTGCGAACCAATCCCAAAAATTCTCATCCCCTCTCTCCGTATGTGGGCTCTCACACACCCACGCATGTGTCTGTATTGTGGTGCTGGACTTCACCACCTTTCTTGAGGAAGTAAGACATCACTGATGGTCACTTGCTAACAATCTAAAACCACACCGAAGAGTGAAAGATCTTGGAGGTTTAACCAGTGGGTGATTGGAAGCAAAATAGACATGGGTCAAGAGGAAGGTGCCAAATTGTTAGTGATATCCCATATAAGCAATCATGAAGATGATTGAAGTGGATTGGATGTCCAAGAGAAGAATGAATTGGGATTCCTTTTGGTAATGGCCAATTTTAAAATTCTAACCTTTTCTAGCCCAACCTACATGCTAAAGCTTCTAATGTAGTCAATCAACTCCTACACATGTCTATTGAAGTTTTACAACCTAGGTTCCATTCATTTGCTCCCTTCATGACACCACATATATGGAGTTAACTGTGAGATCATGTAGAGGTCACCCTATGGTTGTGATGAGTAGTTGGCTTTTGGATTAGAGTATTTGTGGGGTTTGAGTTTGATTTTTGAGAGTTTGCAAGTTCTTCAGTTAATTCTGTTGCTGGCGGTATGACCGGCATTGGGGCTGCGGGCATACCAGCCAAGTGCGGTAGTACCGATCTTGAATAGTACTCAGACCGAGGCACGGTACAATCGAAGTTGTATAGGCGGTACTACCAGAGTGAGGTTGTATGATCGGCTTTTGGTTGGCCGTCATACCGAACGAGGAGTTGTTGGGTTGTGCATTGTTTAGATTCATTGTGCCAATTGATGATTTTGTATATTGTGCGGTGTATGTGATGGTTTGCTTGTTGTTGCTAGTTGTAGGACTTCGGAGTTAGGCCATTGTGAGGCGTAGGATGATCGGGACTATGCATAGGGTAGTGCTAGGGTCCAGAACAGTCAGGGAGACGCCGAAAATGACCGAGGCTTGCGGGGTGGTTGCGGCCGAAATGACGAGAAACCGAAGCGGGAGCTACTAGTGACGGACATGGCGCAATGATAAGGTGGACCGGGACTAGGCTCAGGGAGGAGTCAAGGTCCTATGCGGTCAAGGAAGCCAGGTGCCATCATGTGCGAGAAGAGACATGTCACCAAGTGACTTGGGTCGTTTGCAAGTGAGGACAGTTCGGTGGGATCCAGACGCATGAGATGCTTGGCGGCAAATCATTAGGGCCACGTGAAAGATGACAAAGCATGAGCGATGCTTCATGGCAAAAGAAATGGGAAGCTTTGTGGAAAATGGTAGAGGGGCATTTTTATAAATTACCCAATACAGAAAAAGTGGCGGTGTATGAAACTCCGCCATTGGCCTATGTGGTTTAGGTCTTGTATGTGCTGAAAATATGAAGCGGATTAAGTTTTGATTTATTAATGGGTTAATGGTTGTAAAATCGCTTTGAGAAGCGTGTATGAGAGAGTAAACCCCGGTGTTAGGTGGAGTTAGCAGGTTATCCCTGGTTTGGCCTAATGGGTGGATCCATTAGATTTTGGTTCAGATTACAAAGCTATATAAGTGGAGGAGAGGCAAGGTCTAGGGTTTAAGAATCTTAGCTAAGCTTTTTAGTGGCTAGCTCTTCCTCCCTTTCATGGGAGATAAGTTAGAGAGAGATTTTAGATATTAGGGTTAGGGTTCCTTGGATTGGAGCCTTGTGTGTGCTATAGATTTAGAGCTCTATATCTTGAGGGATTGGTTGTAAAACTTAACTCCTCAAGTAAGCAATACATCAATCTTTGATTATCTCCATCAATCCCTCATGTTTTGATTGATTTGCTCTTGATTTAGTTGGTTTTGATCTCTCCTCTTCTCTCTTCTTAATCTTGTTCTGCTAACGATGTGAATAATATGGAGATAACCTAATGAAATCAATCTCCTACCATCTAGGCACTTTTATAGTAAGTTCATCAAGAAACTCGATTTTGCTTGTTTTCGACCTCACCAAGTGATTTCTATTTCAAGTGTTTTTGGGTCGTGTTCTTCAGTGTTCTAGCTTGTTGTGATATATAAGAATACATCTAGAGAGATCTTGGCCATCACCTACCCACGAGCAAGTTGTATTCACCTTTTTTGTTTTTGCTCGGTTTCATTTTACCTTTCCTTCAAACTAAAAAAAGTCTCAACTTTGGCCATAATTTTTCTAGTGATTTGTTGGAATAGGTTTTTAATATCCTAGAGAATATCCCTGCAAAATTTCATATCATTTGGATCTATGGATCAAAAGTTCCATCGATTTTAGTTTTTGAAATCGTGTTGAAAATACTATTCACCTTGATTTTACTGTAGTAGCGGTAGTATTGCAGTTAATGTAGCAAGCAGTAGTACTGCAAGTATAGTGGCAGTAGTACCATTTTTACAGATTTTTCTTGGGAGTGTCTCGGTTCAATAGTTTTTGTGGTGGATTTTCATCCTAATCTTCATAGCTCTGTAGCTATTGAAGTAAATGATTGATGAATATTTGGAGAGCAATTTTAAGGCACCATTCATCCCCCCTCTATTGCCATCTTCGGTTTTATAAGTGGTATCAGAGCCATGTTTGCTCTTTGTATGATCTTAATCGATCATGCACATGGCAACTAGTAGAAAAACTTGTAAGCTCTTCTTTACATCTTGTCAGAATATTTTTGCCAATGATGATGTCCTTTGTGACAAGAGGCTTGAGATAAACTGAAGAGTGATTTTATTTTCAAGAAACTACGAGTGTGAACTTTGTGATAAATGATGATATTGACAAGCAGGGCGAACTTCAATTCATTAATAGTAAGGTAAAACCTCATGTGACCTTGGCTTTGTCCAAGATGAATATGTTTGATCTTAGGGATTATGTGAGATGCCTAGATGATAAGAAAGCTAGATTGTTTGATGTTGATTGTGCGAGGTCAGAATCTTACTTACCATGGTTGTGAGTTTGTACATGTTGAAAATTTGAATCCTTATCTTGCATACTTAAAATCTGAAAATGAGAAATTAAAATTGGCTCACCGCACATGTGTATAGGAAATTGAGTTTGCTAGGGCTGGGATTAGTGAGTCAAGTACTTCTATTCATGATTCTCGTGTAGCCTCAAGTGTTTCTCATGTTGATAGCCTAACTCTCTTGTTTTGTGTTTTGTGTTTGTACTAGCAATGTTCCTCATGTTGATTGAATTCATTGCTTGCTTGTATTTTTCATCTTTTGCATATATTGTCATTCTTTGAGAGATGGTGTAAATACTTTGATGAGAGAGTGCGATGATATGAACGCTGAATATTGCAACTTAATCACCTCCTTGCATTTGGATTTAGGTCTTCCTAACAATGAGCATGGTTCTATCATTGTTGGCACTTGTATCATAACTTTAGATGCTCCTATTTTGGCTAGTGTAACTCTTGTTGGTTCTTCCAGTGTTGTTCAATGGATTTCCAGCAATGACGGTACTTCTACTTTATTTGGTACTGATTCATGCAAAATTAAGTACCATTGTACCTACTGCAAGAAAGATAGACACAAAGTTCGAGTATGCTGTCAAGTTCGTGCTTCTAAGTCTCTTGGAGTTCATAGTCTTGCCCACGATATGAACAACCAAGTGCAAAGCATGAAACCTCGATTTTGGAAGCCAAAGCATAACGACAACCTTGTTTTTTTTGTTTGGACCTAGGCGAGCGGTCATACCGCTATTACCCCTACAATCAGACTGGCCGATCAATGGCGGTGTGACCGTCCCTGAGGTGACTTGTCTCTCCTTTCTTGGTTTTCAGTGGAGTTCTGGATCTTTGTCACTTTGTTCTTCTATCTCTACCTAGAGGACTTCTTCTGTTTGCCTTGTTGATGTTGTGTCCACACGGACTATGTCTCCTAGTAGACCCTTGCATCATTGCTCATTTTGTGAGAACGATAGGCATGGAGTGGAATTTTGCTTGTGGCATGCCAAACACATGCATCGAGCCCATGCTTCTAAGTCCCTGGGTGGATATAGTCCTTCTCATGACATGATCACTTGTGAGCATAGCATGAGGGCTCGTTTGGCTTATGGGTTCTTTGTCACTTTTCCTAGTAGTGTCATTTAGTGTCGTGGACATGGTTCTTATGTGTTTGATTTTAGTCCACGTGTTGTTCTGAGGAATGATTTTCGTCATTTCTCAAGTGGCGGATCTCATTCCCCCCATTGAGGTGCGCACCCATGGCGAGGAAGAGTTATGAGTTCTTTTGGTGCTCCTATTAGTTCTCATCTTGGTGCTTTTAAGCAAAGTTCCCATCGCTTCTCTAGAGATGGCACTCGTTCTCTTCATTGAGTTGTCTACTCACGATGTGCCTCTAAAATTGGATTTTCTTGCATAAATCATTTATTGCATCATGCTAACTCGCATACTTCTAGTGGTGGTGTGCTCATGTTTTGGGATCTTAAATACTTGCTTACTAACTGAGAGACCATGTGGAGGTCATCCCATGTGTATGATGAGTAATTGACATCAATTTAGGAAAGTCGAGTTTGGTTTGGGTGGTCTGGACCCTAACGTTGCGAGGTGCAAATGGGCTCGGTCGGACTTGGTCAAACTTGGTCGTATGGGATTAGGATGCCTATTCTTAGATTCGACAGGTTTGGACTTCATCATGGGTAAGTATGATGCTTTTATGCTATTTATGCTTTTATGTGTCGAGCGGTGCTATTTTATGTGTTTCTTGTCTGTGTTGGCTGCAGGACGTCGAGGCGGAGTCGTGGTGAGACACGAGGTGAACGGACTAGACACAGGCGGTGTTGAGGTCAGAACGGTCGGATGTGTTGAAGATGGCGAAGATTCGATGTGGTTGCGAGTCGTGGACGACAAGGAGCGCGGAAGCTTCCCGGAAGGTGCAGGAGGGGCGTTTCAGTAAAAATGCAAAGCTGCACAGGCGGGAGTAGGTTCCGTTCAGAGTTGGCAGGCGTAACGGGTTGGAGACCCGTTAGCCGAAGGCTATATAAGGAGGGGGTGCCTCCTTATGGAATGTATGGCTTTGGGAGAGAGTTAGGGTTTGCTGTCAAAAGAATCTTTGAGAGTTTGTTTTGGCTTTAGGCTTTAGTTGGTGAGGAGTTGGTGTGTGTAAGAGACATGGACAGAGGTGGTCTGCTGTGTGTCTCCCGTACTGCTCTCTGGTTGTCTCCTCCCTGAGTGTTCTTCATGAGTATGAGTGCTTGAGAGAGGGAGAAGATGAGTTGAGCCACTTTGTAAACATTCCTCTGCTTGTAATCGTGGTATCGGGACTCCTTGTAATCCTTGTTGGTTGGGAATGAAAGATCTGAAGTTTACCTCTTGTTCGTGCCCTGTTTCTTCTTCGTTGCCTTGGCTTGGTTTTTGACTTTTTGAATTTTGGCTCGATTCTTGCTGGGGAGTGGCAAAATGAGTTGCTCTATGATGGAATTGTATTTCTAGACCCTTTGGTCAGTAATTCCAAGAGAACAATGATCAATTTGAAAGAAACAAGTTTCTTGCCTCCCTGTGCCCTGTTCCTTCCTGTTACCCATTTCCAGGGTTTGGAGTCCTTTTCTTTTTCCCTTGAAAGAGTAGGCCCAAATCTGAGTCTCAGGGTCCCAAGGCTATTCCCTAGCTATTCTATTGGTTTCCTGGTCAAAGATTCAGAGTCAAGATGGGAATTTGGATTTTTGGTCAGGCCTCTGCATGTTTTCAGTTTTATGATCAAATCTCAAGTTGATGCTTTTGGGATGGATCTCCTTGGTTCCCTAGGTCTCCTCTGCTATTTGGGATATTATCCTTCTACTCTGGACTGAGAAATCCCAAGAGAATCCTTTTAATTTTCTTGCTGAATCTTGTTCTTGGTTTTCTGAAAATTCAGTCTCCAGCCTGCTCTGAAAATCCGAGGGGCGGTCTGACCGGGGATTGGTTGGCGGTCAGACCGGCTATGCAGGGGCGGTCAGACCGGGTGCTTGGGACCAGTCAGACCGGCGGTGTGCGGGCGGTCTGACCGGCCCAGGTACACCGGTCTGACCGGCCGGCCTCTGCTGACTGCTGCATTCAGTTTTCATTGTTGTTCGTTTTTAGTTCCTGTTCTTTGCAGTAAGTTTGTTGTGTGCTTATTCCTCCAGAGATCTTATTTCTCCAACTTCATAGCTCCTCATAGTTATTGGAGAGGATCTTGGTTTGAATACTTGTGGGGGATGATTTTTAGAGGCTGACATTCACCCCCCTCTGTCGCCATTTCGGTCCAACACTAACCCTTTGAGATCTAAGACTCGGACACTTTGTTCTTCTCATGTGTAGGTTTTGGAATGCAGGAAGAAAAACATGTGCTTAATCGGGTTTCGGTCTTTTGCTTTATCACATGATTGGAACTCTTGATGGTTCTTCACTCCCTTTTGATGGCCTCCAAGAGGTATGTACTTTTACATTTGGTGTTTCCACCTACTTCATGAGGTATCATATATCTTTGTGTTGTTATATTCATATTTGATCATCTTTGGCATATTATGCTTATCCATGTGCTCACTTATACCATATTGGCATGTTTTACTATATTCTTGTTATGACTTTGTGTGTATTTTACTTGTATATCCATGAGCAAAGTCAAGAAGGTTCTTTGTACATTAGGAATGGAAGTAGAAAGAATACATGCATGTCCGAATGATTATATCTTCTACAATAAAGAGTATACAAGCATGCATGTATGTCCGGTGTGCAACGCATCTCGATACAAGCATAAGAATCAATCAGATGACGGCGAGGGAATAGAGGTGAAGAAAGGACCTTCTACTAAGGTGGCGTGGTATCTTCTTGTAATTCCCCGTTTGAAGCGGTTTTTTGCAAACCCAAAGGAGGCAAAATTGCAGCGTTGGCACTCGGAGGAGAGTAAAAATGATGGAATGCTTAGACACCTTGCTGATTCCGTCCAGTGGAGAAACATCGATATGAGATTTGCAGACTTTAGTGCAGAACTGAGTATAATGTTTGGATTGAGTATAGATGGAATGAATTATTTCGGTAACATGAGCAGCCGACATAGCACTTGGCCTATGACCCTCTACATCTACAACCTTCCTCCTTGGTTATATATGAAGCAGAAGTATATATTTTGCTATTCATACTTATCCAAGGGCTGAAGCAACTTGAGAATGATATTAATGTGTACCTAACATCGTTGGTGGAAGATCTGAAAATATTATGGATCGAAGGGGTGCATGTATGGGATGCATACAAACTAGAGAACTTCACTTTACACTCCTTGTTCTACACCATAAATGATTATCCTGCCCTTACTAACCTATTAGGCTAGAGTACAAAAGGGGCCAAAGCATGTACTCACTGCTTAAATAATACCGAGAGTGTGTAGCTAAAGCACTCGCGCAAAACCGTGTACATGCATCACCATCGGTTCCTTCGGAGAGCTCACCCATACTACAGGATGAAGAAACAATTCGACGAAGAGAAGAAGAATAGTTCAGCTCCAAGACATTTAAGCGAAAAAGAAGTCTATGATATAGTTAAGGATTTAGATGTTGTGCTCAGAAAGGGATGTAAATCGACGACCCCTGAGAAGAACATTTGGAAGAAAATATTAATATTTTAGGACACCTTATTTGGAGCACCTAGAAGTTCGCCACTTCATTGACGTCATGCACATAGAAAAGAATATATGTGATAGCTTTATTGATATCTTACTGAATATTCATGATAAAACAAAGGATGGTATCAACATATAGCTTGACTAGGTTGCTATGGACATCAGGCACGACTTAGCACCGACAAAGACTGACAAAGGACGAACTTACCTTTCCCCTACTTGTCACACTCTGTCCAAGGCGGAGAGAACTGAACTATGCCAATGCTTGCATGGTATGAAAGTTTCGTCTGGTTAGCTCGTCAATATAAAGAAACTTGTTTCGATGGAAGATTTGATGTTAATTGGCATGAAGTCTTATGATTGTCATGTGCTGATGACACATATGCTAGGAGCTCGTCATGTGTTATGCTGACATGGTTGGCAAAAGGGCAAACATTTACAGTTGTGACATGGCAAGTGTTGCAGGGGTGGCCCCCACCTAAGCCCAGCAGGCCTGTTAGAGGAATGTAAGGCCCAAAATGGGACATGTATAATGACATGAGCACCCCTGAGGGGAGTACTCATATGTAAGGGTATAATTGTAAAAGCACTCCCCATATGAATGTATATATACAACACAGGCCATGGGGGGAAACCCTAAGCCATTACTCACCTAACTCTCCACTACCATACTCTCTCTCTGTTCGGTCTGTAGCCACAACAGTTGGCGCCGTCCGTGGGGAGGACAGGAGCAAGCCGTAAAATCCGGAGGAGGATGGCACCGAAGAAAGCTTCGTCGATGGCGGCGAAGAGGAAGGCGGACGCGGCGAAGCATCGCGTCAGTACCCGGGCTTCGGCGTCGGTAGTCGCAGGCATGGACGGTGACACGAGCGTGGTGGCTGGTGGCGCCGGCGCTCATGACGCGATGGCTAGCCCCGCCAACATCGCCGCGATGACTAACCCCGCCACCATCGCCGCGACGACCGACCTCGTCACCATCGCCGCGACGACCGACCCCGCCACCATCGCCGTGACGACCGTCGAAGCCGCAACGCGCATCGCAGGCAACCCCATCGCAGGTACCGCGCTGGCCGCCGGCAGCGCCGCCCAGGCGTCCGGAGCTGGTCATGCCGGCACGCACGTTGGCGCGGCGTCTGCCATCCCACCTAGTACAGGAATGGCGAGCGGCTCTGGTGGTAACGGGGGCTTCGTCACCAATTCTGGCCCCCTCCACCCCAGCGCGGCGGGCAATCCGCAAATTCAAGATGTGGTCGCCACCGCTCCGACCGACCGCCAGGAGTGCCGGCAGTCCCACCTGCGTCCGCAGCAGAAAGCGCCCTGCTGGCAGCCCTCAACGCGTTTCAGCGGGAACTAACAGATCTCCACGGGGCTATGCGGGACATGCAGGAGGCGCGAAGCCAACAAATCCCGCCAGTGGTCGCGTTGGAGCCCACGCCGGAGAGGGCGGACAGCCGCGACGCCCCCACATCCAGCCGCGTCCCGCTACGACGTGTGGACCCGGAGTCCCCACTCTCCACGGGCCTGCAACAGGCGGCGTGGCCAGAAGACTTCAAGTTCCCCAGCGCTATCGAATCGTACAAGGGTGACACAGACCCGCGAGAATTCGTACGCGTGTACAAAACCGACATCGAAGCCGCTGGCAGAGACAACACCACGAAGGCGAAGGGAGTCCCCCTCACATTGCAAGGCGTGGCACTCTCTTGGTTCTTTACCATAGAGCGAAACTCCATCTACGTGTGGGAGCAGATCCACGACCGCTTTTATAACAACTTCTAGGGGAACTACGTCGAGCGAGTCGACGCCGATCAGCTCTTCGCAGTAAAGCAAAAATCTTCAGAGAAGCTGCGGGATTACTTCAAACGCTTTGCGAAGGTACACTGCCAAGTCAAGGACGTTAACGAAACAACCATTATCAATGCAGCCATACAGGGCCTTTGCCCCGGCCCGATGGCCGAATACAACGCGCGAAAGCCAATCAAGACAGTGGCGAAGCTCTTCGACAAAATGGAAGAATACGCCAGGGCAGAAGAGGACGCGCGTCGAAGACAAGGTGATGACTCTGATACCAATCAAGAAGGCTTGGCCAAGAGCGAAGACCCGTCCAAAGACGACCCCTCGAAAGGCAAGCGCAAGCCGGAGCCGTCGAAGGACGTCTCCGAACGCAAAGACGTCCAACACAAGGAGTCGTCCGCCGACAAGCCCAAACGCGGCTAGCAGAAGTCGCGGAGGCCCCGATACGTATTTGACATCGAGGGCAGCTCCGAGGACAACGCCCCCGCCGGTCGCGGCGGTAGCGGGCGCCGGGGGCGAGGACGGGGCCGCGGCCGGGGTCGCGACGATAGAGGCCGCGGAGAATACGAAGACCACCACCACGGGCAGTGGTGCGAGGTCCACGGCCGAGGCACCCATGACACACGGACGTGCATCTCTATCGCGGCACTCCAGTAAAGCGTCACCAGGGACAAGAACGTGGAAGCACGTCCACCCGTCGTGGCCCACATCCAGCAGCCCTCGGAAGCCCCCATGCAGATCCAGGATCAGGGACCGCAGCCCCAGGAGGGCCTCCTACGAATTCAGTCCCATATACAGCAGCCTCGGGCAGGCCTCTTACAGCTGCAAGCCCCGGAGGGAGCCCAACGCAGGGTCTTCAATGTCATCTCCGGAGGTTCCTCGTTGGAGTTCGCCTCGGCGCGGCAGCGGACAGCCTACGCAAGGAGGCTACACCACGTGGTGGCGTACCTGGCGCAGGCCCCCCAGACTGGGCGCAGCACGAGATCACTTTCACGCCCGCCGACGCTCAGGGTGTGGAATTCCCCCATCAAGACCCCCTCATCATCCGGGCCGCCATCGCAGGATGTGACGTTGGCCACATTCTGGTGGATTGCAGCAGCTCCGCAAACATCTTATTCGCGGTGGCCTTTGACCAGATGGGGATCGCCCGGAGCCGACTGGGCTCCTCGGGAATCCCCCTCCAAGGCTTCGGAGGTCAACCCCTGCGGGCGCTGGGCCAGATATGCCTCCAAGTCTCCTTCGGCCAGGACGATAATGTACGGAGCGAAGACACCATCTTCGACGTCGTTGATATCCTGTACCCCTACAATGCCATCCTGGGGCGACCGATCCTCAACTCCTTCGGAGCGGTGCCTCACCACGGCTTCCTATGCATGAAGCTCCCAGGACCGCGGGCCATTATTATTATCTGTGGCGACCAGGATATGGCCCGGTGTATTGAGCTCGGCGCCAGAGGTCCGCACCGCGAGGCTCAACGGAACGCCTAAAATGGGAACCGTAATACGAGGATCCACGACGTCCTAGGGAACTCGCATGCCGAACCCCTGCGCAGGTCGTCCTGTTACCAGAGGCTTCAGCCGCGCTAGCAACAAGCGGTTAGTACCTCTGTCTTTTGTAATCGCTCACCCACACAAACGGGAATTTAATAAAGTTCATCGTTTGCCATACTCTCCCTACCGCCTACAGAAATACACGGCGAGAACGCGCGGAGGCTTGCTCCCGCGCGTACTCCCGGAGTATAAACAAAGACACGCATTCGCGCGCGCACTCTCTGTCACAGACACGGGTATGAGTATAAACAAAGACACGCGTCCGCGCGCGCACTTTTTGTCAACGACACGGGCATGAGTATAAACAAAGACGTGTGGGGGGACGCCTCCGCACGCACTCCATGGAGTATAAATAAGACGTAGCGTCGAGGCTCACCTCCGCACGCAATTTCGCCGCCCGGAACGCGCGGAGGTTCGCCTCCGCGCGTAGTCTCCGGACTCTAAATAAGACGTAGCGCCGAGGTCCGCCTCCGCGCGCACTCTACGGAGTATAAATAAGACGTAGCGTCAAGGCTCGCCTCCGCATGCAATTTCGCCGCCCGCAACGCGCAGAGGTTCGCCTCCGCGCGCAGTCTCCGGACTCTAAATAAGACGTAGCGTCGAGGCTCGCCTCCACACGCAATTTCGCCACCCGCAACGCGTGGAGGTTCGCCTCCGCGTGCAGTCTCCAGACTTTAAATAAGACGTAGCGTCGAGGCTCGCCTCCGCACGCAATTTCGCCGCCCGCAACGCGCGGAGGTTCTCCTTCGCGCGCAGTCTCCGGACTCTAAATAAGACGTAGCGTCGAGGCTCGCCTCCGCACGCAATTTTGCCGCCCACAACGCGCGGAGGTTCGCCTCCGCGTGCAATCTTTGGACTCTAAATAAGACGTAGTGTCGAGGCTCGCCTCCGCACGCAATTTCGCCGCCCGCAACGCGCGGAGGTTCGCCTCCGCGCGCAGTCTTCGGACTCTAAATAAGATGTAACGTCGAGGTCCGCCTCCGCACGCACTCTCCGGAGTATAAAAAAGACGCGGATGCTATCCATGCGCACTCTACAGAGTATAAACAAGACGCGAACCCCGCGCACGCATGGGCGTTGCTCCAGTGCATACTTTTTAGAGTATAAATAAGACATGGATGTTGATCCCACGCACTCTCTGGAGTATAAAAAAGACGCGGATGCTATCCCTGCGCACTCTACGGAGTATAAACAAGACGCGAACCCCGCGCACGCATGGGCCTTGCTCCAGTGCGTACTCTTCGGAGTATAAATAAGACATGGATGTTGATCCCACGCACTCTCCGGAGTGTAAAAAAGGACGCGGAGGCTATCCCGGCGTACTCTACGGAGTGCAAAGCGCACCACGGGGCCCCCCTATGCGCATCTCCCGAAGTACCAAGGCGACGCACTAGAGGCTGTCCTTGCATAATCCCGAGGGACAGAGCGCTCGCGCGTTTACTTCGACTAAGGCGCCAGCTCCGCTGCCACCACTTCGAAGGGTAGGGGACGGAGCGCTCGCGCGTCTACTTCGACTAAGGCGCCAGCTCCGCTGCCACCACTTCGAAGGGTAGGGGACGGAGCGCTCACCCGTCTACTTCGACTAAGGCGCCAGCTCCGCTGCCACCACTTCGAAGGGTAGGGGACGGAGCGCTCGCGCGTCTACTTCGAATAAGGCGCCAGCTCCGCTGCCACCACTTCGAAGGGTAGGGGACGGAGCGCTCGCGCGTCTACTTCGACTATGGCGCCAGCTCTGCTGCCACCACTTCGAAGGGTAGGGGACGGAGCGCTTGTGCGTCTACTTCGATTCAGGCGCCAGCTTCGCTGCCACCACTTAGAAGGGTAGGGGATGGAGCGCTCGCGCATCTACTTCGACTAAGGCGCCAACTCCGCTGCCACCACTTCGAAGGGTAGGGGACGGAGCGCTCGCGCGTCTACTTCGACTAAGGCGCCAGCTCCGCTGCCACGACTTTGAAGGGTAGGGGACGGAGCGCGCGCGCGTCTACTTCGACTAAGGCGCCAGCTCCGCTGCCACTACTTCGATGGGTAGGGGACGGAGCGCTCGCGCGCGTCCACTTCGATTAAGGCGCCAGCTCCGCTGCCACCACTTTGAAGGGTAGGGGACGGAGCGCTCGCGCGTCTACTTCGACTAAGGCGCCAACTCCGCTGCCACCACTTCGAAGGGTAGGGGACGGAGCGCTCGCACGTCTACTTCGAACTAAGGCACCAGCTCCGTCTCGACCACCCTACCCTCTTGAGGCGCAAATCGTCGTGTACGGGCGAATGCAGTAACCCTTCGAGTTCACCATGGGACAGCATAGCCAGAGAGGCGGAGACGCACTGTGCAAGTTCCAACCAAGACTATTCTTTGCATTCGTTAACGACGCTTGCAAAGGCGAATTACAAAGACGTGCAAACGCCTCCGGCGCACGAGGTCGCTACTTGACAGGCTCATCCTTAACACGCGTCCGTGCCGAGGCTCCGTTCGAAGACGCTTGACTCGCCCAAAAATCCAGCGCTGCCTCGGCCCTTCGCCAGCACCGAAGACGCCGTCGGGTCGCAAGATCAAAAATTAGCAGCCGGCCCCGGCTATGTAACTGTTCGCAACAAGGGGCAAAGATCAGCACAGCACGCCAACACGCGACAACCTGCCATCATACCTGTGGATTCGTAGCATCGTCCGGGGCCCCAGCGCCATCCTCGTCACGCCACGAGACCTCGTCCAGAAACTGGCCAAGGATTCCCTCGCCATGTAGGTTATTCCGCAGCTCGACCATGGCTGCGACCTCCCCGCAGTACTCCCATATCCACTCATGGAAGAACTTCACGGTGCGGCGAGCGGCGCGCATGGCACCGAACATCACCCCACCTCCGGCGGGCATCTCGAGTCGAGGATCGGCTAGCCCGGCAACATGTTCGCAGCCGCGGAGTCGCAGGAGCGCGCACAGCAGGCACGACACCACGTAGGCGCAGTGGTTGCCAAAGGTCGTCGCGGCACCGCGTGCAATGGCGGCCACGTCTTCGATCCACCGAAGTGATTGCGACAGGTCCTCGGGCCCGAAGGAGCGTTCCGGCACTTCGGCGATAAGCGTCCCAAGCGGCTACCGAAGCGTCGCCCAAGGCTCGATCCCGCTCCGCTAGAGAGGCGGCAAGTTCACCGTTCTCCCTCTCCAATGCAGCGACTTGTTGCAATAAGCCGTCCCGCTCCGCAACAGCCTCTTGCCGCACCGCTGCGGCGGCTGACGCTCACGCTGCAGCGACGAGCTCCTCGGTGCGCATCTTCATCTCCGCGCACTCCGCTTCCAGGCGGCGTGCGCAAGCGTCCTGGGCGGAGCGCGCCTCCGGAGCTCCCTGCGGCTCCCCTTCGGCGGCCTGCAGCCTACTCCGTAGCGCTCCTTGCTCGCGAGCGTGAGCAGCTTGCAGGGCCTGGGCCAACACGAGTGTCTGCGTGGCGGAGGGGTTAGCAAGCGCTAAGCGACTGCAAGTGGTCCAAAGGACAGACTCTTACCCTCACTCCCGACACTTGCAATGCATCCCCAAGGCGCCTTGACCCATAGGTCTACAACGCCTGCTGGCCGATGCTGGCGGCCGCGTCATCCACAATCCCGCGCCATGCCCTCAGCGCATCTGACGGAGGGACGAAGTCCGCCAGGCTTGGACGCGCGGCATCTCTATCGCCAGCGCCAGGACCCCCACACTCAACGGATGGCTCTTCCTCCGGGATAAGTGTCGCTGCAAGAAGTATACGTTTGTTACGAGGCGCGGAAAGATTGTTCTAAAAGCGATCCCGTCTTAGCTTACCCTCGGTGGCAGAGGGGGGACTTCGCGGGGACGCCTCCCTAGCCCCGGGCGGGGTCGCAATGACTTCGGCCCCAGCGGACGGCATTGACTCGCGGGGCGGAGGGACCTCCGAGCTGGGACCTAGCGCCAACCGAGTCACTGCGGCCCGTGGGGCTGGGACGGCGCGGAGTCCCACAAGCTCCCAACACCGGTCGCCACGGCGAACCCTCGCGAAGTCCGCTGAAGGGGGGACCGCAGGCGTGGCTGCTTTGCCTGAGGGAAAGGCCCCACCTCGGTAACCGCTACAAACGAAGCCTCTCCGGCAACAATATTCGTCGAAGGGGTCTCCATAGCAACAACGACGGTGGCCGGGGGCTTCATCCTCACGGCCTCCGCGGGGGGCACCTCTGCCCCGGCCGTCGCTGTTGGCGAAGACTGCGCTCCACATACTTCCACGGAGGGCAGCCTCACCGTGGCTGTAGCCGCAGACGAGGACTTCGCACCGGTGCCGCCAGCCAGCACCACCTCCGCCTCGGTGACTACCGCGGGCGACGAGACCTTCCTCTCCCGGTAACCCGCGGCGCGCTCCTCACGTCTGGCGCCTTCGCCCTCAGTACCCGCGGCCTCCAAGTCTGAGTCGGCGTACTGCGCCGAATCCGACTCCGGGCTTGCCGCGCCGGCGGGAGCAACAGCAACCACCGCATGGGACGTGGTCGCAGTGGTCCGGGTCCTCTTGCGAGACGACACTTTCGTCATCGCGGCACCGTCGTCCTGCTGTGGCGGGTCTGGAGGGGTGCGATCCGGCACGGGAAACCCTAAGGCCTCGCACACGCGGTTTATCCGCCCTAATCCCGCCTCCGCAGTCGCAGCCGCGCACTGCCCATGCTCTCTGCCGGTGTATGGCCCAAAGAACACGTGCGCTGCGCGCTCCGCGTCCTCCAGGCAAGTTCCTGCGCGGGGCGGGAAGCACAGTCACACATGATGCAATACGTACGAACGGAGGGGAGGGCACGGTCGAGGCTTACGAAGACCGGGCGGCACGGGCAGCGAGCGAACAGACGGTTGAACGTTGTCGTCCCGACGTTCCCCGGCCGTAAAGCGCCAATCGCGGGCGAGCGGCGTCGCACCGCACATCGTGTACTCCTTGGCGAGGTCGCGCATATTGAAGCGGGCGGTGACCCCCGCGAGCCTTCACGCCCTCCGTTTATCTTCCTGGTCAAGTGTTAGGCCGGGCGTGGTCTTGAAGGCGATCCGCCCGCCCGTGCACTTAAGACCGCTACCACTCGCCACACGGTGATAGAACCACCGCTTCGTCCAGTGGGACTCCCATTTCCCTCGTGTCGAGTTCGCGGGGAAGAGCCTTCCACACGATGCCCGCAGAACGAAGTTGACGCTGCCGAACCTCGACAGCGTCCCGTCCTTCCGCTCCTTCGGCTGCACTGGGCTTCGTCCAAATATGCGAACAATGAGGCGCTGGGCCAACATGCTTCCGCGCGAAGGGCTCAGCTGTACACGGCAAGGCGAGCCACCGCGTTCAGAGTCAGTTGTGACAACTCTAGCTTGAAGGTCCGCAGCATGTCCCCGACAATCACTGCGGACGGTATACGAAGTCCGGCCTCGAAGTGGGCGACGAAGACAATCACCTCCGACTTCTTGGGACGTGGCTCCGTCTCATCATCGACGGGCAGCCGCACCGCTTGGCGGTCCGATAGCCTCCCCTCCCGCAACATTGACTGGATCGTGTCCTCCGTCACGAGCGTGCAGCCCAACTCGCCGGAGTACGGACCCTGACTCTTCCTCGCCGCCCACCACTTGTTTGCCGCCGCCGGATCGCGCTCCTCGAGCACGTATTTAACCTCAAGCGGCGAGGACCGCCGTGTTAGTGATATGCCCTAGAGGTAACGTGGAGATGTTATATATATCACATATTATGTTTATGATGCATTACTTTATTCCTTGAAATAGACATTATCATTATTGATCAATGAGTATGTGACTTATTCATGAGACTCTTAATGCTAAAATGTTGCTATTTCTAAATGATCCCTGATCATATATCATATGAGGAACAAATATGATTCAAAGATCAGCATATGTATTGATTGATGATCATGTCTCATGGATCATGGTATGGTGATACCAAATCAATAATATGGACATGTGTTAGTGAACATATGTTGGATAGACCCGCCATGAGATACTGCAGAGATTCCATGTGTCATCAGTTGGTCTCAAGTAGTGTTTATGTAGAATCCTTAGACTTGAGATCATCATGGTTCCCAACATGCGTAGTAGCCTATTTTGGGACTACTAACCACTACTCCGTAACTGGGTAGTCATAAAAGTAGTCTTCGGGTTTGCTATGAAACATGTAGTAGGATGTGAATGATCAAGATAGAATTTGCCCCTCCTTATGGGAGAGATATCTCTGGGCCCCTCGATGTAATGGATTATGAAAGTGCATGGCCATACCAAGGTGATTGAGGAGTCAATCACGAGTTTATAATCCATCACGGAATCGAGAGAGTGATTGAGCTATTAAGAGGATGACACAGGTCTCGCCTTGAGCTCAATCTATATCGTGAGACAAAGGGATTCGTACATGAGAACATTACAGGTTCAGCCGATATGATCTTTACGTATACTTTGGGGTTAATATGTCTTGCTAAAGGCCGCTATCAACAGGGTGACCGAAAAGGCGTTTCCGGGTCGCGACCAAGTATACGTGAACCTACAGGGTCGCACACTTAACGGGTTGGAACACTAATTCGAATGTAATTCGGATGTGGGCTCAATTCGGATAGAGATCCGGATAGACTCCTATTGGGCCTCGGTCCACGAGGCCCAAGTGAGGAGGTCTATATATATGGAGGCGAGGGGCTGAGGGGGTATGCTTCTGTTAATCCCGAGCCAAACCCTAGCCGCCACCTCCCGAGCCAAACCCTAGCCGCTCGCGAGTGCTGGTACACTCGCGATCGGCGTTCCAGCCCCGGACATGTGGATACCGGTGGAGGCGCTGCTCGTTGCGGCGTTGATCGGCATCAACAACCTAGAGATTGGATCTGCTCGTGGTGTGGTTGATCGCGTGGAGGAGACGATCTGTTCAGGACGATCCGCTACTTCCACTACTACCTCGACGCGCGTGGTTGGATCAGCTTCTCCAACTCTTCTTCCGCTACGCTGCGCGTCTAGTGGTAACGATCCATGATCCCTCCTTAAGCATGATGTCCTTGTGTGCGCGGTAGAAAAATTTTGTTTTCTGCTTTCGTAGCCTACGCGCAATCCATTAGTGGTATCAGAGCCATCTTGCTTAGTTTGCGATCTGGATCAGCGCATATGTTGATATGCGGTTGTAGTAGATTGGATCTATTACAGTCTAGATCAGTCAGTTCATGTGATGAATCGATGGTAGCACGGTTTGATGAGATCAATCGGTGAATAGGGGTTAGATGAGGCGCAGATTGTATTACTACTAGTGCCCTAGAGATTGTCTCGGATCGGCATAAGGTGGTTATGTCGAATACTAGTAGGATATGAATCTGATAGCCTCGAGCCAGTGAAAAACTAGTGTCCTAGAGATTGTCTCGGATCGGCATAAGGTGGTTATGTCGAATACTAGTAGGTTATGGATCTGATGGCCTCGGCCCAGTGGAAAAACTAGCGTCCTAGAGAATGTCTCGGATCGGCATAAGGTGGTTGTGCCGAATAGTTTTTCCATTGTGATTTCATAGATTGGATCTGTAAATTTCGTAGAGGGCCCCCCCTCGACCCCCCGCCCGCTGACCGGCTAGCGGGACCGCCGTGCGTACCGCCTTGTATAGCGTCATGGGTTCACATCGTTAGGTAGAATGCGATTCTACGTCTAACTTGTTTTTGCAGGGAATGATGTGAATAGTATGGCCCTATATCTTATTGGAATGTATGTGATGCATGTAACATTCGTTCATGGCCTGCGTGTCATGATTATTTTAGCTATTGTTAGCTGTCTATATTGTATTTAACGACCTGCATGTCGACCTTAATGCTTGAATCTATCTTTGTAATCTTCAATTTCTAGCTATTATAGGTAGTAGCCTAGTTTTGAGGTTACAAGTTTTCAAGCATCGTGGCCTAAAGGAGTGATGTGGAGGATGGAGATCGTCTACACCTACATGGAGATGGATATCACCATTTTTGGGCCATACTACTTCACAGTTGAATGTGTTTATCTGTGATGTTATCTATCTTATTCTTATGCAATGATATATGTGATATGTTGCTTTGGTAGGATAGAATCCCTCATAAAAATTAGGGTGTGTTTGGTTCGTGGATGGAGATTGCATCGTATATCCTGGATGAGTGGATGCAGGCTGAGTGGAATCATATTTCAGAAAAAGAAGATGTTTGGTGAGGCTGTATGAGCGGATACAAAAAAACTGAGATGCTGTTTGGTTGCCTGTATGAGCGGATGCAGTCTACCAAACCTGAGAGGCTGACACGTGGGACCGCATAAGATACACTGCATCCACTCATCCAGGATGGCTAGTGAAGCTCATTTTGAGCGTATCCACCCTTCCAGGATGAGGGCGTATTTTTGCATCCGCTCATACAGGCTGTATCCGCTCATACAGGCAACCAAACATGCTCTTTCTCAGATTATACGGATCCACCCATCCAGGACGAAGGAGATTCAGGCAACCAAACACACCCTTAGGTGTTAATGCCCTTCCATATGTTGCACCAAAAGATAATGATCACCGAATGGTAGGTCTACCAAAGTACAGTGCCGTCGGTTATCATCATTATTTGGGGTAGATGTCGGACATCTACATGCGAAAGCATTTGGTTTACTAAACAAGGTTATCAAAACAGTTTTGGATCTTGGGGCATAGGTTGGGGCCGGGGCATATTGATGTCACCCAACAAGCAAGAGTCACATAGGGATGTGATTAGCAAGGTGTTGCTTACCCATGTCACTAGTTTTCTAGCCGTGATGCCAAAGCTCACTAGGAATTAGTGAAATGAGGATCTTGACCCACTATGTAACTTAGAGGGAGTTTTGTTGCAAAAACATAGTGGGAGTCTTTTGTTAAATAGTTTAATAAAAGATGAACATAAACATAGTGCTAAACTTTGCATATTCTTTGTTGTAGATCATGTCAACTAACGCCGCATCCAGTTCTTTTAATTTGTGATCTATTCTTGAGAAAGAAAAACTCAATGGAACAAACTTTATGGATTGGTATCGCAACTTGAGAATTGTACAGTGTCCTGTCACCGCACGTAGGCCACATATGACCGTGGTCGTACAGTGTCCTGTCACCGAAGCGTCGCGATGGCACACGTAGGCCACATATGACCGTGGTCGTACAGTGTCCTGTCACCACACGATGCGCCACTGGCGTCCTGCCGCGTGTCGGTCAGCGCAGGGCATAAATGCAGGTTGCACGACCCGACATAGCTTCCGACGCATGTCGGCGTGGTTCTTCGGACCCATCAACCGCAACAGTCCAAACGGGATCTCCGCGCCGATAGCGAGGACCTGACCCCGACCCTGGCAACATCTGTGTGAAGGGACACCGTTGCGAAAGCGCCGAAAGCCGCTCCGACTCCAAGACGTGCCAGCGCGAGGAGGACTTCGCCATCCTGTACGGAGGACAACTACAGATCTGCAAGAAGACCGAGAGCTCACCCCGCCCCGAGTACTCGGTGCAGTGCCCTTCTGGGAAATAGCTGGGCCCCCGCCACGAGTGCACCCCGAGTGGACAAGCACGTACGACTACAACAGCCTGCTTGTGCCAGCCCAGGGGTCGACGCGATTCCCGAAGCCATTAAGGCGCACTACCGCGAGGTCACATTCACCTCGCGCCCAGGGAACATCGTTGGCATTACGACGACCCCCGTTCCAACTTCGGCTCCGCCGCCCAACGAACTCACAGCGAAGCATACCCCACCAACGTGGCCACGGCTTCGACCTCGACTTCGGCTTCGAGGAGCAGACTCGCGAGCAGGGACTCGTCCGTCGGCATTCCCCACATATGGTACAGGCAGGAGTCACGTCACGCCAAGTTTTGGCTTGTTCTCATAAACAGGCCACCTTCAGTGCATCGACATTCTTTCAAAGTAATGTGGATGGGCTCGATAAGAAACCCTGACTGAAGGTGGGCCTGTCTAGGAGAACAGGGCAAACTTTGCCGTTTTATGCAGATTCTCAGCACGAAGGCAGGAAGTGCGACCAGTTACCGATAACAGACGCTAACCAAGCTCCCAAGAAAAACAGGCCTCCATCAGTGCATCAACATCCCCCAAGCTGCGTAATGCCACTATGGAATGTGGATGCACTGAGGAGGCCCATTTTAGGGGAGCAGCTCCTATCCGAGCGCACAATGCAGGTACAATGCCGCACCAGCACGATATATATACCCCATCAGCAGGAAAGCCAACCGGCAGAAGTCCAACCGGTAGGAGTCCAACCGGCGGAGGAGCGTTGCAGCATCATACGGTCACGATGCTTCAAGACCTGCGCCGCGCCAAGCATATTTCGCCACGTGGACAGCCAGAAGAAGGAACGTCGCAACGTGTTATGGCCACGACCCCTCAAGTCTCGCGCCGCGTCAACCAAGCCACGCTAGGCAACCCGGCAGTCGCTTATCATCAAGGGCACTCGACGCCGGAGTCCGCGGTCACTTGACGCGCGCGCGACGACTTAGGGGCCCGCTCCGCCTACCTATGCCGACGCATCTGACTCCGCCAACACCTCCAATCCAGCCCAGGCAACCACCGACCCCGCCAAAACGGAGGCGACTTCGACCTCGAATCTGCCCCATACGTCGACGTCGGCCCTCGGTCACGATGCCGACCTCGACTTTGACCTTCACCCCGGATGGCATCCCCGACCCTGCCACAGCAGGACTCTGTGGACGACAAAGACTTCGCCAAGCCGCCCCATGCCATACCTTCGCGACAGGGCGAACACTACACTTCGACGAACGTTGAAAAAGCTCACAGGCCGCAGGGACGGAGGGGCCAAAGGGCTCAGCAACATGGCTTCGGCCCGTGAAGCCCTTCACCATGAGAGGCTCCTGTTGTAGGGGTGGCCCCCACCTAAGCCCAGCAGGCCTGTTAAAGGAATGTAAGGCCCAAAATGGGACATGTATAATGACATGAGCACCCCTGGGGGGAATACTCATATGTAAGGGTATAATTGTAAAAGCACTCCCCATATGGATGTATATATACAACACAGGCCATGGGGGAACCCTACGCCATTACTCACCTAACTCTCCACTACCATACTCTCTCTCTGTTTGGTCTGTAGCCACAACAGCAAGGATATGACATAAATAGGTATATATTTTATAAGCAGGCTCAGGATGTAAAGGGCACTAACTAGAACAGTGTTGTCTGCATAAATGCGTTCAGTGCTGATGGATTGAGGAACTCCTACTATGAGTTCATAGAGGTGATTTGGGAGCTCGACTACATGCTTCTCAAGATTCCATTGTTTCGGTGTCGTTAGGTCCATCTCCCACAGGTGAAGGTCAACAAGTACGGTGTCACTACCGTGAACCTCAAATATGTCGGATACAATGATGAAACATTCATACTCGCTAACCAAGTTGTTCAAGTTTTCTATGTAACCGACCAGACAAATATGAAGTGTCATGTAGTTCTTCATATAAAAAGGAAGATTGTCGGAGTTGAGAATATAGTGCATGAGGAAGAATACAATTAATTTGACGAGTTGCCTCCTTTCGAAAACAGCATAAGGGTCGAGGAAAAATGTGACAAAACTAGCTACATATGCATCGATCATCATGAATGGCTAATTTTTAAAGGAAACAAGCAAGTGGAATGATGAATGAAAGGTTTATGTGTGATATGTTCTATATTTGCATTTATATATGTATATGAGAATATGTGATATGTATATATATATATATATATATATATATATATATATATATATATATATATATATATATATATATATATATATATATATGTGTGTGTGTGTGTGTGTGTGTGTGTGTGTGAATTTGCATTTATGTATATAAGAATGTGTGATATATATGTGAATTTGCATTTATGTATATGAGAATGTGTGATATATATGTGAATTTGCATTTATGTATATGAGAATGTGTGATATATGAATGTGAGGAGGGATTATCACAGACAGTTTAAAGTAAAATCGTCTGTTATATTTATCATCATAGACGTTTATAAATTAAAACCATCTATGATGTTTTATTATTACAAATAGTTTTACTTGAGAACCGTCTGTGATTATGAATATCATAGACCATTCTTAATTAGAACCATCTACCATCTGTGATTGTTCCCCTATACATATGTATTGTGCACTAGGGTTTGTCCCCACTGTACTAACGCCACTGCCTCCCCCGAGCCCGTCACCCTCCTCCTCCTCCTCCTCCTCCTCCTCCTCCTCCTTGACTCCGATGGCACTCTTCCTGATGTGGCCAAGAGGAAGACACAAGATCAATCAAGTTCTCGTGATTGCAGTTCTGTCCATAAAGTTCATGAAGTTCTCAATGTCAATTCTGAGGTTTCTAAGACACACAAAATACATATTTGGAAAGCTAATGAAGTCTACTTTCCAACAAATCAAACGGCGCTTGATTTAGAGCTTCCTACACAAAGTTATGGCAATTTCATTGGAAGCTGCACGAGCTGTCCGGAGAGACGCGCGAGACTTGCCAAACATAAGGAGTCCGACTATTGCAATGCAAGTAAGGATAAAATCCGACCACACCATGGCTTTCTAAAGGTTGAGAAGGATTCCTTTTTAGGTTCCAAATGGATTTGGAAGCCCCTTGAACAAGAAAACAAAACATATAAAGATTTGAAACCGATTCGGACTCGGATTGGGACAGCTGGCAAGACCGATACTAAAATGTCCATAACTTTCACAAACGGAGTCCGATTTGGGCGTTCCTAGACTCGTTAGAAAGCTATTTTGAAGCCCCACACAATGGATGAAGTGCCAGCGATGGAATCCTCATGGTTAAGTCGCAAATTGAGAGAGAAACCAGAGGTAGCAGTTTAGGTATTTTCTTTTTAGTTCGTATTGGAGTTTGTTTCGGCCTTAGGCCAAGTAGTGCATGAGTTGTAATCAAGGCCGTGCATTGTGCGCCAATATAAGGCCAGGGCCT
Organism: Dendrocalamus latiflorus; assembly: GCA_017311315.1. Lineage (NCBI taxonomy): Eukaryota > Viridiplantae > Streptophyta > Magnoliopsida > Poales > Poaceae > Dendrocalamus > Dendrocalamus latiflorus. Next base: position 9,627,342 of record CM029669.1, on the reverse strand, counting down.
TAGCCCCATTGTAACTTAGGCTATGATATAATAAGTTTTTAGACTCGTGAAATAAAGGAGAAAATCGCCATGATGATTGGTGGCGGCCAAATTGCGTGATTGCAAGGTTTTCTCGTTTGGTGTTTGCGAAGTTGGTGCAAGGCAAGAATAGGAGATTCTTGAGATTGCCCATTGAATCTATAAGGTTCATCTCTTCCAATTCGTGTCTTCTTGTTGAATTCACGGTTTGGGGAGTTCGGCGGATTGCTTCTAGTGTGCGCCTTGCATACTAGTGCAAATTGCCCTTATCAATATTGTCTGTTGCATCAAGACAAGGAGAAGGCTCTATCCAAGGAGAAGGAACCTCGCTGATCGTACCGGGAAAGATCGGGCCATCCCTACGCATCAACTAATCCTTAGTTGGTCCGCATCACTTCCCCTGACCACGCCGCCTCCCTCGAGCCCGTCGCCCTCCTCCTCCTCCCCAGAGGCTGACGCCGCTTCCCCATAGCCCGTTGCCACCTCCCCCGAGCCCATTATGCTCCTCCTCCTCCCCTGACTCTGGCGGCACTCCAACCCCGAGCACGCCGCCTCCTCCCCCGAGCACATCGCCACCTCCCCCGACTTCGGTGGCCCTCACCCACATCGTCAACTCAGTGGCTTAGATTGCCATTTCAGCTATGAGTTTTCTTCTTTACTTTGATATTTACTATCATGCTTAGTTTGTCATCCTAGTTAATTTCGATTCTATTATCTCTAAAACTCGTAAGTGTTAGCACTAGGGGACTTTGCATGATAGTTTGTGGGTGCTGTGATTGCTCAATGAAGAATTTGGTCAATGTGAAATTCTTATGTGACAATTTGTGATATTGAAGTCAGGCTATGAGCTGAGTTATTATCTTTACATACTGATTCTTACTAGTCATGCTTTCAGTCAGTAAGTCATATATCTGAATATCTCTGTTAGAGCAATTTACTTGAAGTAAATAGTTTTGATATCTGTCTGTAGTTCATTATTAAGTTTGTTGTTGTTTGTCTTCAAATATTCAGTAAGGTAGTCTAGAGTTTAAAGCATGACTAGTTAGAAAAATTGTCACATAAATACATGATCATATTAGACCCTTGTGACAAGGCAGCCCTGCTACTAATAGATGCAACCCGACACCTGAGAGCAAATCAATTAAATTAATCTGTGCATTATGTAGATCATTGTAGCTCACTCACTTGCTCTGTTAAGCATGAATTCCTATTTTTACGAGTGAGATATGCCTTCATTGCCCTATGGCTGCTTGGGGCCTGGCGTATCCATCTAGGCCTGGGGCTTTGGTGCGTGGTGTATCTCTAGCACCAGGTTTCGCAAAAGTGAATATGGACAGTGTTCATGCCAATTTTGAGGTCATCCCACTGCAAATGCCCCTAAACAACAAGGTTGTGACTCTAGGGCAAGTCATTAGAACATTCATCCAGTGGCCTAACAGGGACATCTACCTGGAGGCTCCTGCACCGGTGCTAAGTCCACGAGAGCTATCAACACTGGTGCCAAGTCCATAGGAGATATCTGCACTGGTGCCAAGTCCACAGGGGATATTCGCATCAAAGCTACCTGCACCGATGCTAAGTCCATAGGGGCAAGGGCGCGATGCATCTACATCTCGTGTCCGGTCAACTACCATGAAGTCGACCTACAGCCGAGGCGATAAGGGCAACGAGGGCAAACTGAAGAAGACCGATGATGATATCCCCTACTTGCCGTTGGCCTATAAATTCATGCTAGGCGAGCCGTTGGTCTTCACGATAGAGCACCTCCTAACCCTAAAATTGGCCTGTCAAAGATTGCATACATACTACATGGAACAGGCTAACAAGCCAGAGGGACAACGGTGCTCGGTTATCACCGTCAAGTTCAGGCCGCATCATCTTCACCACGATATTCATGACTGTGTTTTCACAGTGACCTTCGAGGACTTATTCTTTCTCTTTACACTCGACACGCTCAATGCCTCACTCATTCAATGTTGGACACTACAATCACAATCTACGTTAATGTAATATCAATAAATGTCATATATAACTTATTGCTTTTGTCTATATATATATATATTATATATATATAGGAAAAATACATTTTACTCCCGGGTGTAATTACACCCACCTCTAATATACCACCTAAATAAATTTGAAATACTCCTTTATCACTTTAGGTATACTCATATACTAATTATAAGATATTCTAATGTGAATCACACGAAAAAATTGCAAGGGAGTCCATAGTTTTTAGTGTATTTTATAAATACCTTTATGTACGTACATAAAAAGGAGTATGTTGAAAAAAATGTACATACCACCTCTGAAAAATTGTTCATACCACCTATATAGTCTTAAATACTCATATACTACATGTACATACACCTCGTTACGTGAGATACTCCCTACGTTGTGATATACTACCTTCCACTCCAATCCTTTCTCACAAAACAATTAGAGCACAACACAATTTGATTACACATTCCACTGCTTCTCGGGAGGCGGCGATGCAGGTACGGAGGGCGATGCGTGCAGAGGCGGATGGAGGCGCTCGGGGAGGCCGGGAGGGAGGCGGACGGAGGTGCTCGGAGAGGACTGCATCTCGGCGGCGCTCGGTGAGGAAGCTCAGGGAGGATTCCCTCTATTCGCCTAACCCTAGCACGCACGCGCTGCACAGGAAGGAGCAACGAGAGGACCGGAGGAGGTACTGGTGGAGGGGGCTGGAGGCGCTCGGGGAGGGATGCGGACGGAGGCGCTCGGGGAGGTCGGCGGCGGTGCTCGTGGCAGAGCTCGGGGGGGGTGGACGACGGCACTCGGGGAGGTCAGCGGGGCGCACAGGGAGGAGAGGACCGGAGGAGGCACTGGTGGAGGGGGCTGGAGGCGCTCGGGGAGGGAGGCGGACGGAGGCGCTTGGGGAGGTCGGCGGCGGTGCTCGTGGCAGAGCTCGGGGAGGTGGACGACGGCACTCGGGGGGTCAGCGGGGCGCACAGGGAGGAGATTCCACCGAATGGCAGCCGGAACGGCGTGGGGTTCCTGCGAGGGAGATCAGAGGCGGGGGCCGGGAAAACAGATAGCGAACCGGTAGGCGTCTTTTTGCAAAAATGTATAAGTGAGTTGGGGATCCCACCCTCAAGAATCTGGACCGTTGGAGGTCGATCTAACGATTCTGGAGAAGTTTTAGCATATTAGCACTAAAAAGCCTGTTAGCACTAGATATGTTCCCATATATATATATACACACACACACATATATGTAGGACGCTAAAATGGGGCACCATGCCTCCCTGCCTTTCTATTGTTTTTAGATGTGTGCAAGTGTAATATGTAAGGCAATATATATATACACATATATATAGGACGCTGAAATGTGGCACCATGCTTCCCTGCCTTTCTATTGTTTTTAGATGTGTGCAAGTGTAATATGTAAGGCAAACCCGTTAACATTCATTAATTCGAAAACGCGTCAATTTGGAAAGGAAGTTATTGGTTTAGCATGCTAAATCAATCATGGATGAAAAGTTTCAATCGTAGAGCCTGGGAACCATGGTGCCCCTGTTATTTATACCATATATATATATAGACACACACACACACACTAGTTACGTGCCCGTGCATTGCAACGAAATTCATTGGATGTATAGAAAATCATGCTATTAAAGGGGTTGCTCTGATCGGTTGGAAAATGGAGAGCGATGAGAAGTCGAAGAAATAAAGCGGTTAGAGAAGAACGGATGTACAACCACCAATTCATTCTTTTATAATAGTAATGATATTCGTGGTGACTAAAGCCAAATTAACGAAATCATTTGTTGGTTTCCTCAGCCCACACTTGGTCACCGTGGATATCATTAAAGAGGATACATCCTTCGTCAAGAATTACATGACGAAGGCATTGGTGGCTCAATGCAACAAGGAATTCATACTTATACTCTACAACCAGAGGTAAGTGCTCACTAGAGGCTATACTTATTGATTTGTACTTTATAAGGAACATGAATTTAGATTTAATGACCATGACGACATACCTGTGTAGGTTACACTATATTGTAATTGTAATTATACCAAAATAGAACAAGATAATATACCTTGATTCCCTAAAGAAAACAAAACCGATTGCACAATTTCCAACAATTAATCAATAGGAAAATACACTTCCTCCATAGATATCTCTATTGTAGTCATTCCTTCCTTCCCAATGATTAAGGCTAACTTTTTGAAATCATGTAGGCCATTCACCTCATACGTTACATAGGTACGGAAATCCAATGGGGCGAGCAACACCCTGTGACATCATCTAGATTTTTCGGTATTCGCTAGTACACATTAATTCTATGTAACACTTTATAGTAATGCCTCTCAAACTAATAAATTCTATTTTTGCAATGCTACCACAAGTCGCCGGGCAATACCTGTGAATTCTATGTTTGCCACAACATGCAACTACTCCTTGATTCCTCGAAGACCAATGATCTTCAAGTTTGTCAATCTTGCAGTTTCATAGTTATCAATTTATATATGTATGCCCAGCATTGGTATTCCTATAGACAGGTTGCATCCATCGCTACAACTCCGTTGGAACAGGCCGACCTCAATCAAATTCGATGACAGTGGGCGGTACTTCTTGATGTTTAAAGTCGTAAAAGAAGACGGGAAGTTCCACATGTGAAATGAATTTGATTGGGATGAGATTGATCTAATTAATTGTACATGTGTGTATTTGTTCGTGGATGGATAATTTATTTTATTTCAGTTAAGTGATTTATGAAATGGATGTTCCTGTTTCTGAAATGAATGAATGTGAATTGAATGTATATTGTGTTGATCTGCTTGTTTCAGAGGGTATGGCTAGTATTTTTCGAAAGCCGTCTGTGATGACCTCATGTCATTACTGACCCATAAACTCAGATGGCTTATGAAACTATCTGTGACGACGTCTTTGAACTATCTGTGATGACTTTTTCTACAGTAGTGGTTGGTACTACAGACATAGTATTACTAGGCATAGGTTAGACTTAATGGGTCTAACAATCAAATTATAGTTGCTTTCTTTTTGGTAATCATCGTGTGATGTTTCAATGGTTAATTTTCAAAGTTCTCTTTCCTGCCTTGCAGGTACTAATTTCTGTGCTGAAATTTGGAGACTGAGATGCAAAACTCCTGCAGCTCACAGCTTTATAGTAATATTTTTCATTCCATTGTACTAATAATAGTAGTCTAGTTTAACCACCAAACATAGCCTTGCTTACTTCTCAACCTATTTTTCCATTCATTTACTTTCCTTGTGACCACCTCTGTGAATGTTAACTGATCGAAGTGGCTACACATGGTTGTTCCCATCCAGGGGCGGATCCACCTACAACCTGTGCTGTCACAAGACAGTAATGCTTTTGGACCAGGCCTGTATTGATGACAGCAGCCCAACCTACCATGTGACCTCAATGTCTCTCTAAAAGCAGCCCACAACCTTTTATTTGGATAATGCTCGGCCCGTCGGCCGACGGCCCATGACTCTCCAATCTCCTGAGCCCATGTATATTGTATAGCCCATGTCTCCTTGACTCTTGCGTTTCCTTCTCCACGAAGCACGAAGAGTCAATCGGCACAGCACAGCGCATTGGCGAAAATAAAACAGCACAGCGCCCGGCAGCCGGTGGCCAGTCAGCTCGGCTTCGCACCTTCGCGTTCGCGAATCGCGCCGCTTGCTGCCGCTCCAGTGACCAGCAGGCAGCAGAAGCACCCGTCACTCGTCTACTTGTCGGGCTGCAATCTTTCAGATTCTCCTCGTCACTTGTCAGGTAGGAAAAGTAGTATTGTTTTCAAAAGATGGAAAATCGTAACCGCAAAATGCTTCTATGAGAGGTAAATATCAGCCAATGCTTATGTCTACATTGTTTAATTGTTTGGTTGTTTTTGATTAATATGGGAGTTCATCCAAATTGGTTCGTTTCTAGCGTATTATTTATTTACTAGAAGCCGTGATTGTTAGTTGACAAGTTTATGGTGACACCATTAATGTGAAATCCTGGATCCGCCCCTATTCCCATCATGTTGCTACGAACCATTTATTATCAGAAAACTGCAATTAATTTTCTATATTGCACAGATCCATAACATTATGGTTTCCAGACAGGTCGATATATAACGAAATAAGAAAGCAGGTCACGCTTCTGTATTTGGTATCACATGGGATTCATAAAGGTCCTCTGATCTTGGCTTAATTCCTCACACTATTTATATTACTAAAGGATCCGCAAGTTGCGAGAGCACTTGTTTGATTGACATCTGTCAAACAAAGCTTAGAAATTTGTAGTTGCAAAATGCAATATAAGTGAACAATTTTGCAGATAATTCTGCAATGATTTCTTGTTTCTGAGAGCACCCAGCATGGTGCTGATTGGCTTGCCAATAGAAATATTGGCAGCTTCCTCTATCAATCTATTTAAATTTGAATAGACATTTGAACAGTGGGTTGTAATTTGCCAATAGAAGCTCTTTGCTTTCCATTGAATTAGAGATGGATTGGTCCTTTCAGGATTCCAAGTGTGTAGTTGAGTGTAGAGGATCACCCTTGCATGGTACGGTGCAAATGGATGAGTGTACTGCAACTTGTAGCACTAGAACCAAAATTTTACAACGGAACAGTGGAAAGCCACAAACAACTTGCAATATCTGATCAACTGAAAGAGGCGCAGTAGCCCTGGCAAGCTACTTTTGTCCTCATTTATTTTACATATTGTAACATAGAACCAGAATTTCTACTGCCAAGACATCCTACAGTTAGTTATTTTATATAATATGATATGGTACAAATACATGACACACTGAAGTTCTGTAATAACCAATGTGACAGAGAAGAAAACAAGAAACGCAGTTATTGACACATTGATCTCTTCTTTTGTAGGATGCTCTTCTGTACCATACGAGGAGAGCTCGCTACCAGTTGAATGAGAAGTACGACCTGCAGGTGAGTGGAAAGACAAGAGTGGATCACCAAGAAAGGATTCCTCGTTGAAAGTAGAGAGTTGCCCACTGCTCGGAACGTCGCACGAGAGAAGCGGATTGTACGAAACTGTAGGACCGAACTGGCAACCAGAGGGGGGGTGAATGGTGCCTTAAAAAACTTTTCAACGATTCACGCAATCTTCTTCTCCAATAGCTACAAAGCTATGAAGAGGAAGATCGAATGTTCACTGGAGAACAGAAGATCAGACTGACACCCGAACTAGAACTGCCGCTGGCCGAGGACATAACAAGGCAGTCGAAAGGATCTATCGTGATCACTCTGACAAAGAGATAGACCGTCTGTTTCAGAGAGATCGAACGCCAACTCGTGGTCGATCGAGTCACTCGGTAAGACAGACGATCCACTGAAAACCCGAGATCTGATCAACAATAGAGACTGCACAGAAATGACCGAAAACAGAGAAGGCGCGCACGACCAACAAGACAAGCTAGAGCTCATGACCACTTGCTTTGATTTCCAAATATCTTGCGATTCACAAAGCAATCGGGTATGAGACTTTAGACAACTTTTGCTCATGTCCTTTGACAGAGAAAAACCAAGGCAGTGAAAAACTTCTTTGCCGAGATCTGGACAAACGGCGTGGTCGAAACCGAAACAGAGAATTCGGTCGACTCATGCACAAAAGTCTCAACGTGGTCGTAGCGAATGCAGAGCATGTACTCGGCGCACGACCGTAGAGACAAAAAAAACAAATATCTCGTGATCTATTAATCAGAAGGACGTGAGATTTTAACCAATGACTGAAGACTTCCTATACAAGAGAAAATACCAACAACACCGGAAGTCTTTGTTGCGGTTGAGGAGAATGGCACAGTCGATCAGAGAACAGGGGAACCTTGAGTCGCACGACTATCCGATCAACAACTCCACAACCTGACTTTGCTCTCGGGAACAACCAAGCTAAGAAGGCTTAAAGACACTTCCCAGTTCAGAGCAAGTCAAAACAACTCAAAACAAAGCCATCTCAACCAGAGAAGACCGAAAAGAGAAACTGCAATCAAAACACTCAAGCAATAGAAAGAGAACGTAACTCAGAGACTTCATTCCAATCATCAAGGATTACACGGAGTCCCGATACGCTCGGAGAGCATAGAGAGAAGCCCACACCTCCTCTCTTTCTCTCTTTCTCGATTATTCATACATGGGGAGAACCAAATGAAAAACCCTAAAGCAAACACACGCACACAGACTCCCAGGGGAGGGAGAGGCGGCTGCTTCCAAGGCCCAGCCGGCCAACTCAATCAACCTCATGCCTCCCCTCTCCCTTTTATAGCCTCACACCCGAGACTAACCCTAATGGATCCATCCATTAGTCCACACTGGGGCTTATTCGTGAACCCCCTCCTAACACCGGGTTTTCAACTCACTTTACCCACGAGCTTCCAGTGCTTTACCCGTTAAACCCAACGGCTCCACTGCTTTGCCCGTTAGCACCAACCACTCCAGTGCTTTGCAGAGACACAGCTTCCCTTTGCAGCTTTCGGCATTTCTCCAAAATGCCACTCCGCTGCCTTCCCGGAAGCTTCCTCCTGCTTTGCCTTGCTGTCCAAGGTTACAACCCTTCGCAAGACTAGGTCTCCTCCGGCTTCCCTTGGTCGTTCTGGACCCCGACATCGCCCGTGTCTCGTTCCGACCTTCCCAGCCTCACCAGACCTATCTCCAATTGATCGGACCTCCGACTCCTCCAGAGCCTAGTCCCGGTCTGCGCACGCAACCACCTTGAGTCCCAAGTCTTCTTCGGCTTGACCCAATCGTTCTGGACCTCAACATCTCCCATGTCTAGTCCCGACCACTCCAAGCCTCACCAAGACTTGTCTCCAAGATCCTCTGGCAGCTCCAGCTCCGGTTCCTCGTCTCCTCGGCTTGCAACCACCTCACCAGCCTCGATCATCTTCGGCGTCTCCGACCGTCTGGACCTCAACACCTCCTGTGCCTAGTCCCGGTCCTCCCACGCCTCACCATGAAATAGCTCCGAAGTCCTGCAGCCACACAGACAAGCAAACAACTACATAGCACCGCACAAAATAATCAGACCATCAATCGGTACAAGTTCACAGCACAACACCTGGTCGTAAACCTCCTACGACCAGTCGAATGGACAGTTCATGAAGAGTCAGCAGCCTATGACCACCCGCTAGGCTGCTACGACCACCAAGATACAAGCTACGATCATCGCTAACTTGCTACGACCACCCACAACTCGCTACGGCTTTAATGCTCAAAGTCTACAACTTCAAACCAAGTCGTTAAGACCGATCGAAAAGATAAACCAACAAATGCACAAGTTCCCTGACTTCATCACAAAGCCCTACGACCAATTCCCAGCTCAAATGGTCAAGTCTGCAGGTCATACGACCGATTCCCAACGTGGTCGTAGGTCGTCGACTTCCCAACGTGGTCGCATACCCGAGCGCTGAAGCACATTACAATGTGGTCGTACACTGTCTGGCAAGCTTTCGACCACGGCCAAATGCTACGATTTAGCAGGAAAGCGCCTGATGAAGTCGTAAACGACTCGGCTGGCTCCCGATGCTTGACAACATGGTCGTAGACTGCCCGGCTGGGTTCCGACCACAGTCAAGCGTGGTCGTATGGCTGCTGCTGCCTTCCGATCAGCGACAACGTAGTCGTAAACCCTTTCGACTACGTTCAAGTTGCTTTGAAGTGGTCGTAAACCTTCGGTTGGCCTTCGACTACGGCCAACGAGGTCGTAAAGCTATCTGTCAACCTCCGACCATGACCAATGTGGTCATAGAGGCTTTCGACAACAGCCAATGAGGTCGTAAACGTGGTTTCCGGCTTCCGACCGCTGACAGTGTGGTCGTAAACAGCTCGACTGGCTTCCGACCACGGCCAACACGGTTGTACTCTCTTCTGGTGCCCTTCGACCACGGCCAGTGTGGTCGTAAACCACTCGGGAGACCAGCGACCATGCTCAAAGTGGTCGTACACGCCCCAACCGTGGTCGTAAATGGTGCGCACCGCTTTCGACCATGGACAAATTGCGTTGCAGAGGTCGTAATCGGTCCAGCTGGCTTTTGACCACGTGCCAAGAGGTCGTAACACTTCTAGCCACTCTAGACAACAGATAGTGTGGTCGTAAGGCTATTGCCAAGCTGGTCGTAAGGGCTTAGAACCCAATAGAGAGACCCATTCTCCTCTCAAACCTCAAAAACCAAACTCAATCTTTCTAGATCAAGAGTCAATTACTCATCACAACCATGGGGTGACCTCCACATGGTCTCACAATCTCCCCCTTGATGAGTATATTGACAAACACCGAAAAAGGCAAGAAGATGAGTTTGTTTTTGAAAAGAAAAAAATTAAGGAGTTGCAAAAGCCACACGTGGTCTAAAAGAATGAAGAAGGAACTCATGACCATGTTGACACAGAATGAAATGGAGCAGACAGAGAAAGATCAAATTTTCTACAAAAGCTCCAAATCACACAAAAAGTCCAATCTTGCTCATGGTCCAAAAAGCAGTTGCTCACATGACCATTGTCATAGCAAGAAGACCAAGCACTCTCCCCCTTAAAGCCCTTTTTCAATTCTTCTCCCATCCCTTAATGCATTCTCCTATTTAAATGCCTTTTGCACCCCTTAAAGCCTTTTTCTCTATCCTTCTCCCCCTTTGGCAATAGAGTCATCAAGATGCAAAGAAGAGAAATAGAGCATGAAAGAACTGGAGTGCCAACAGTTGATTTGATTTAAGCAATGAGAGCTATGGGAGCCATGAAGATTATCTAAAGTGACTTCACAGAAAATTATACCAAGCCATAAAAGGTGACAATGCTATCTAGATCATAACAAACCATGTATTGCCAAGCTCAAGCCAAATAAGTCATGATCTTAAATTAAATGGTTTGATTAGCATGTCAAGTCACTCAAGATCATAGTCTAGAAGAAGGTATCCAAACATGAGTCAAGTCGTGTCAATATTCTAAGCGAAATCAAGAAGCTATAGTTGAGTTGATTTAGAGAGCTACAAGCCCAAAAATGAGACATATTGTTCAAGCACTAGGTATCACTTGTAGCACTTTGGATACCACTTGTAGAATACTTGTAGTTGAGCAAAATTAGCACATTTGGCTTTTATCAGAAATTCATGATTGGTTTCAACCATTTTTCACAAGAATTTTTGTTTTCATAGCCATGTGCTAGATCTCAAGCCTTATGCGATCACTCCAAGCAATAAGCTTAAGGAGGTGATCTTGGTCATCCAAAATTCCCCCTGAGTTCATGCCTAGTGCAATGGCAAGCTATCTCATGAGACAGAATTGGTGAGATCAATTTTTTTTTCGCACAAAAGAGATCTTTTTGCATTTACTTGAATTAGTTCAAGAACAGAGAGTTAAAACTAACTCATGCATCACTAGTGAACTAACTTAGCTCAGTCTAGACCTCAAAAACAGATTCAAGACTTAACTTAGCCTATTCGACATGGCATGAATCAAGAGAGGATCACTAAAGCCAGACTATTCACAAGATTGAACAAGACATGATTTGATTCAAGTTGTTCACATTTAATTAATCTAGTATGGCAAGAGCTAAGCAACACATAGAAGGACATGATAAATCAAGCTATCACAAGATATGACAAGATATAAAGCATGATATCATGTCACATAAAGATAATAGACAAGGCTCCAAAAACTGTATAGGCATTCATGTGAATTTTATGCATTATGAGACAAAAGAAAGCACAAGAGATGAACTCCCCCTGAAAAATAGCCAGACAAAAAGGCTCCAACTCCCCCTAGAGAAGGCAAAATGAGAAGAACCAGGAAATTTGGCACAAAATCCAGAAAGAGAAGGTTCTAACTCAAGGAGGTGATTCCCAAACACACCCTATCCACATGGTCTCTAGCCTGTAACCTCATACCGTGGGGCAAAAGCACACTAAGTCAATGCACAAGACTCTAGTGGCCAAGAAAAGGTTCAATCTAGGTAGAAGAGAATCCTAGAGAACCAAAGCCCAAACTAGGTAGTAAATAATCCTAGAGAACCATTTGGACGAGAAGTGTGAATGTGTGATCGAGACAATATCACCTAGAGTCGGTTCCTATCTAACCAATCGGACCCTTCCTCCCACTAGAACAGATAAACAAAGCAAAGCCAAGTGGAGGGAAGCAAAACACTGAAAGATCACAAGGGAGAACAAACCTCTGTCGCAATCGCTCGGTAGATTTTGCTGTGGTCGAAGATGATTCTGGGTCACAGTCGCAGTCGTGAACCAGCTTGGTCATGATCGTAGTCGAGTCCAAGTCGTGGTCGTTAGTCGAGTCTGAGGCGAGGTCGTAGTCGAGTCCGAGTCATGACCGAAGTCGAGTCCGGATAGTGGTCGTGTATGGGCTCGGCTCATGGTCGTAGTCCCGTCCAGTCCGTGGTCGTCGCGTCTTGGCGGTGGTCATGTACGAGTTTGACCGAGAGTTCAGACCATGCTCATAGTTGTTGTGACATAGTCGTAAAGACCAAGGAGCGGTCGTAAATGTTGTACCAGTCTCCCTATCACATTTGCAACCTGTAGTTCAAACATAGGGACGACTGGTGTCCTACTACTGGGGTAAGTGATATGCAACATGGAACCAGTACTGAGACAAAAGACAACAACAGTAGCGTTGCAAGTACTAATGACAGAACACATGAGAACACACACCTACACAAGCTCAATCTAGCCCTCATCAAAAGCACCTAGAACACAAAGCCTAGTGCCACCCAACACTAGAAGAAGTTTGTGACCTAACCACAGATCTCATGATATCTAAGCAAAAGCATAGACCAATGCTACCAAGTTGTCACAGTTTATTTCATGCCATAACAGCAATAAGATCAAAGTATACAAGCATCATAATGAATCACAACCATACACATAGCAGGTGACAGGAATAGTCACAGAAGCATATGCTAGCATGGATATAAGCATGTATACCAGAAAAGATAGAAGGCATGAATAAACAAAACATCATGACACAGAGAAACTATCCAAGATATACTCAAGCTCATACTGTCCATACATATGCATACATCATGTAGACATACAACATGACAAATCAAAATCATGGAAAAGTATGCTAACATGTATAAATAATGATGAATGAACATAAGGAGCAAGATGTGAACCATGATAGATACTACAGAGCACAAGGTCATGATGATACTTGACTTCTAATACACCCATTCTACTTATGCTCATGAAGTCAAGTCAAAACTTAAGCATCCAATCAATTAACATATATATCATGATACAAGGATACCTAAGCAACATACACATATAAGCATGACAAGAAGACATCAAGAGTAAATCATGCCAATATGGTGCAAGTGATCACAAGAACATGCACAACATGCCAATTATGACTAACACTTGAATATAATGGCATGAGGGTATAGAATAGCTCACAAAGTAGGTGGAGACGCAACCGGTGAAAGCATATGCCTCTTGGAGGCCATGAAGTGGAGAACCAATGAATGTTCTAGTCACATGATGAATCAAAAGACTAAAACCCCAATCAATCCCATGTTCTCCAACCAGCATCTGGATACCTACAAATGACAAGACCAAAGTGCCCAAGTCTTGGACCCCGAAGGGTTAGTAGACATGTACTTGGGAATTCAAGACTTGACACACAGCCACTCAGCAGAAAAGAGTGGTCGAAGCGTGCTACGATTACGGTCAAGAAGAAATAAGCATCATTATAGCGCGAGAGGCAAAGTCTTGAACAATTATAGTCGAAGCTGTGATCGTAAGACATTACGACTACAATGACGACACAGCAGAGGAACTTGGCTTTACTAATCCAAACTCTAGCAAAATCAAGCTCCTCTACACGTGTGGTGAGTCAAAATTTTAATTTCTCATTTTTAGATTTTAAACAAGCAAGTAGAGAAATTAAATTTACACCATCTACAGAACTAGACTCAAAACCTACACATGATAAATGAGATTTCCACCTAGCAAAAACAATCTAGTAATTTATCATCTAGGCATCTCACATTCTCCCTAAGAGCAAGTATATTCATCTTGGACAAGGCCAAGGTCACAATGAGATTTACCTTGCTCATGATGAGTTAGCACTCGTCCTTCTTATCATCATCATCTGTGAGTTCTTTCAAGACTTTCTCGATCCTGGCACTTGTGCAAACAAGAAAAGAACCAACCAAAGCATCAAAGAGACTCACAAGTCACAACTTCTCCTTGCCGTAGGTGCGCACCTCGTTTGGGCGAACGGGGTCTACCATTTAAGGAACGGCGGAAATCCTTCCTCGGGACAACACGCGAACAAAGATCAAAATCAAAAGAAACAAGTCCGTGATGTCAAAATTGTCCATCCTTCTCACAAAATGAGCAATGGTGCAAGTGTCTACTACGAGACATGATCCAAAAGCACAATCCTTGCTCAGAAAGAGAAATCCCTTGGACCAACCGAGAAGAGCCGACAAGAAAAGCACTAGCCAAAAATAGAAGCAACTAAGCAAAAGCAAAAGTGCAATCAACAAAAGAATTACGCTCAAGGAAGGATCCACCTCTTAAATGAAAGAGGTGACAAAGTCTCAAGATGCAGTGCTCGTATCATTGCACTCCTCTAACCGAAAACAGCCTCTTGTCGCTAAGGACATCATTGGCAAAAACGCCCCAACAAGATGCAAAGAGAAGCTCACAAGATTCCCTAATAGTCGCCATGCTCAAGATCGGTTAAGATCAAATTCAGAGCCAACCTCGCTCTGATACCAATTGTAGGACCGAACTGGCAACCAGAGGGGGGGTGAATGGTGCCTTAAAAAACTTTTCAACGATTCACGCAATCTTCTTCTCCAATAGCTACAAAGCTATGAAGAGGAAGATCGAATGTTCACTGGAGAACAGAAGATCAGACTGACACCTGAACTAGAACTGCCGCTGGCCGAGGACATAACAAGGCAGTCGAAAGGATATATCGTGATCACTCTGACAAAGAGATAGACCGTCTGTTTCAGAGAGATCGAACGACAACTCGTGGTCGATCGAGTCACTCGGTAAGATAGACGATCCACTGAAAACCCGAGATCTGATCAACAATAGAGACTGCACAGAAATGACCGAAAACAGAGAAGGCGCGCACGACCAACAAGACAAGCTAGAGCTCATGACCACTTGCTTTGATTTCCAAATATCTTGCGATTCACAAAGCAATCGGGTATGAGACTTTAGACAACGTTTGCTCATGTCCTTTGACAGAGAAAAACCAAGGCAGTGAAAAACTTCTTTGCCGAGATCTGGACAAACGGCGTGGTCGAAACCGAAACAGAGAATTCGGTCGACTCATGCACAAAAGTCTCAATGTGGTCGTAGCGAATGCAGAGCATGTACTCGGCGCACGACCGTAGAGACAAAAAAAACAAATATCTCGTGATCTATTAATCAGAAGGACGTGAGATTTTAACCAATGACTGAAGACTTCCTATACAAGAGAAAATACCAAGAACACCGGAAGTCTTTGTTGCGGTTGAGGAGAACGGCACAGTCGATCAGAGAACAGGGGAACCTTGAGTCGCACGACTATCCGATCAACAACTCCACAACCTGACTTTGCTCTCGGGAACAACCAAGCTAAGAAGGCTTAAAGACACTTCCCAGTTCAGAGCAAGTCAAAACAACTCAAAACAAAGCCATCTCAACCAGAGAAGACCGAAAAAGGGAAACTGCAATCAAAACACTCAAGCAATAGAAAGAGAACGTAACTCAGAGACTTCATTCCAATCATCAAGGATTACACGGAGTCCCGATACGCTCGGAGAGCATAGAGAGAAGCCCACACCTCCTCTCTTTCTCTCTTTCTCGATTATTCATACATGGGGAGAACCAAATGAAAAACTCTAAAGCAAACACACGCACACAGACTCCCAGGGGAGGGAGAGGCGGCTGCTTCCAAGGCCCAGCCGGCCAACTCAATCAACCTCATGCCTCCCCTCTCCCTTTTATAGCCTCACACCCGAGACTAACCCTAATGGATCCATCCATTAGTCCACACTGGGGCTTATTCGTGAACCCCCTCCTAACACCGGGTTTTCAACTCACTTTACCCACGAGCTTCCAGTGCTTTACCCGTTAAACCCAACGGCTCCACTGCTTTGCCCGTTAGCACCAACCACTCCAGTGCTTTGCAGAGACACAGCTTCCCTTTGCAGCTTTCGGCATTTCTCCAAAATGCCACTCCGCTGCCTTCCCGGAAGCTTCCTCCTGCTTTGCCTTGCTGTCCAAGGTTACAACCCTTCGCAAGACTAGGTCTCCTCCGGCTTCCCTTGGTCGTTCTGGACCCCGACATCGCCCGTGTCTCGTTCCGACCTTCCCAGCCTCACCAGACCTATCTCCAATTGATCGGACCTCCGACTCCTCCAGAGCCTAGTCCCGGTCTGCGCACGCAACCACCTTGAGTCCCAAGTCTTCTTCGGCTTGACCCAATCGTTCTGGACCTCAACATCTCCCATGTCTAGTCCCGACCACTCCAAGCCTCACCAAGACTTGTCTCCAAGATCCTCTGGCAGCTCCAACTCCGGTTCCTCGTCTCCTCGGCTTGCAACCACCTCACCAGCCTCGATCATCTTCGGCGTCTCCGACCGTCTGGACCTCAACACCTCCTGTGCCTAGTCCCGGTCCTCCCACGCCTCACCATGAAATAGCTCCGAAGTCCTGCAGCCACACAGACAAGCAAACCACTACATAGCACCGCACAAAATAATCAGACCATCAATCGGCACAAGTTCACAACACAACACCTGGTCGTAAACCTCCTACGACCAGTCGAATGGACAGTTCATGAAGAGTCAGCAGCCTATGACCACCCGCTAGGCTGCTACGACCACCAAGATACAAGCTACGATCATCGCTAACTTGCTACGACCACCCACAACTCGCTACGGCTTTAATGCTCAAAGTCTACAACTTCAAACCAAGTCGTTAAGACCGATCGAAAAGATAAACCAACAAATGCACAAGTTCCCTGACTTCATCACAAAGCCCTACGACCAATTCCCAGCTCAAATGGTCAAGTCTGCAGGTCATACGACCGATTCCCAACGTGGTCGTAGGCCGTCGACTTCCCAACGTGGTCGCATACCCGAGCGCTGAAGCACGTTACAACGTGGTCGTACACTGTCTGGCAAGCTTTCGACCACGGCCAAATGCTATGATTTAGCAGGAAAGCGCCTGATGAAGTCGTAAACGACTCGGCTGGCTCCCGATGCTTGACAACATGGTCGTAGACTGCCCGGCTGGGTTCCGACCACAGTCAAGCGTGGTCGTATGGCTGCTGCTGCCTTCCGATCAGCGACAACGTAGTCGTAAACCCTTTCGACTACATTCAAGTTGCTTTGAAGTGGTCGTAAACCTTCGGTTGGCCTTCGACTACGGCCAACGAGGTCGTAAAGCTATCTGTCAACCTCCGACCATGACCAATGTGGTCATAGAGGCTTTCGACAACAGCCAATGAGGTCGTAAACGTGGTTTCCGGCTTCCGACCGCTGACAGTGTGGTCGTAAACAGCTCGACTGGCTTCCGACCACGGCCAACACGGTTGTACTCTCTTCTGGTGCCCTTCGACCACGGCCAGTGTGACCTGTAAACCACTCGGGAGACCAGCGACCATGCTCAAAGTGGTCGTACACGCCCCAACCGTGGTCGTAAATGATGCGCACCGCTTCCGACCATGGACAAATTGCGTTGCAGAGGTCGTAATCGGTCCAGCTGGCTTTTGACCACGTGCCAAGAGGTCGTAACACTTCTAGCCACTCTAGACAACAGATAGTGTGGTCGTAAGGCTATTGCCAAGCTGGTCGTAAGGGCTTAGAACCCAATAGAGAGACCCATTCTCCTCTCAAACCTCAAAAACCAAACTCAATCTTTCTAGATCAAGAGTCAATTACTCATCACAACCATGGGGTGACCTCCACATGGTCTCACAGAAACATTGAATTCACTCAGTTTAGAGAGCTTCTCTAGGCTTGATGGAAGTGCACCAGAGAAATTATTCCAAGACAAATCGAGGCTCTCAAGGGAACCCAGATGACCAATCTCGAATGGAATCTCACCAGAAATATAATTGTGCGAGACATTTAAAGCAAGTAGTGGAAGCCAACCAATCTCGGATGGTAGGTTTCCAGAGAGCCGGTTGCCATCAAGAAGGAGCAAGCTAATGTTTTTCATTGCACTAATTGTGGAGGGTATCTCTCCGGACAGCAGATTTCCTAACAACTGAACATATCCTAAGGGTGTTCGTAACGGTGTAGGCATGCCATACCCCATCAGGAACCTGTTCCATATGGTGCGGCAGTTCTTCCGAGACATCATCATTGATTCAACAAAGTTGAAATCTGGATAATTTGCTGGGACCCACCGGTATACAGCAAGACATTTACTGATCGCAGACTTCATCAGTGGAGGATTCCTTCGATTCTTCGCAAAGGTTGGGCTGGGGTCCCTCCCCATTCCTGCCATCTCTGGTGGGATTTGACCGGATATTCGGTTTCCAACAAGGTTGAACCAACGCAAGCTAGTACAGTTCCCTATCTCCCTTGGGATCTCTCCTTAAAGTTGGTTCCCAGCAAGCATCAACAAGAGAAGCGATGTCAGGTTACCAATGTCTGGTGGAATCTCGCCGGAAAGGCTGTTGTGCGACAAGTCCAATGCTTGGAGCCCGATAAGCTGACCGTAAGATGGTGGGATTCTACCAGAGAAGTTGTTCTCTGCAAGCATGAGGACATTTATGCTTGCCATACTAGCTATCTCACGAGGTAGCTTGCCAGAGAATTGGTTAACGCTGAGGTCAAGCACGGTCAGCTTTGGCAACTGTAAAATGCCGGAGGATACAATGCCTCCACTGTAATTATTCTCTTGAGGCACCAGATTCTTCAGACTCGTTAATTTTCCAAGGACTTCTTGCACCTCCCCTCCAAAATTATTGTCACTGATGTCCAAATGTTTCAGGTTGGTGCAGTTCATCAGCTCAAGTGGTATCTTGCGATCGAAGTGGTTGCTCGCGAGAACCAGCTCCTTAAGCCCGGAGATTGAGCCAATTCCTCGTGGTATAGATCCACTAAAGGCATTATCCCATAGGGACAGGGATGTCAAACTTGAGCAATTGGCAATTGAACTTGGAAAATTACCATATAGTTGGTTGCTGGAGAGGTCTAGAGACAGCAGTTTGCACCCTATGGAAAACGTGCTCGAAGAAATTCTTCCTGTGAGATTGTTCTTTGCAGCCTGGAACTGTGTAAGGCTTGCAATTCCTTTCCATACCTTTCCAGTGAAGCGGTTCAAGCTGAGATCAACGTCCTTGAGCATAAAGCAGTTGCTGAATAGTCCAGTTATTCTGCCTGTGATGTTGTTGCTGGACAAATTGATGACGCTGAGGTTGCGGCAGATTGTTGGGAAGTTTGTGCTCATACTGCCCTGGAACCGATTTTGCGACACATCTAGTATCTGCAGGTTGGTCAGGCTGGACACGTCGAGGGTACCTCCGATGAGGTATTTGATAAGTTTAGGTACTGGAGACGCCGGCAGTGTTTGGTATCAGCCTGCAGTTCGCCAGTGATGCTGTTTGCTGAGAGATCTAGGTGGGTGAGCCTACTGAGGCCAGAGAAGTTACCGAAGGCTGGACCGGAGATGTTTGAGTTTGAGAGGTCAAGAAAACTGACACGTCCGGCAGCATCACACCCAACACCTTGCCAAAAGGTGAGGTCTCCGACTCCGACCAGTTGTCATACCCACCACGGTTTATCGGGTTTTGCACCTGTAGGAAGTTCTTAAGTTCGAGGAGCACCTCCTTATCACTTTGCCCAAGAATCATCTCAGCTGTTGCAGAAAGACAGCACCAAACTCAGATGCAGTTAACATTAAGAAGAAGTACAAAAAGATAATTATGTACGGTGTGTTAGAAGCACGACCCATACCAATGATAAGTACATGGCAAAAAGCCTTGAGAATCTGATGAAACACGGACATGGGTAAAGAACTTTTAGCTGCTATTGCACTGTGTTATGAATTCACTCGTTTGGTTTGCAGGTTGTACAGCTTTTATCTGCCAAAGAATAGCATGTTCCTGTGAAAGCGTGGAAAACTTGGAACAAACACGCAATGTATATTCCAGTCTCAAAGGGTTAAATATATATAGCCTAGTATGGCTAATGGGAAAGCATGACTAATATGAATAGGAATGGTTAATAGGAACGCATGACTAATATGAACACAACACATGATTAATGTGAACTCAAGGTTGGCTAGAGTCGAGGCGACACACAAAAGCCGAGACGCAGAGGCCGAGGCCGTGTGAACACGCAAGACTTGCTCACACCCTCCCGCAGTCTGAACAGGAGAAGGCCGAACGTTCAGATTTGAACGGAACTCCGTAAAGACTGAAGACGACAGACCCTTCGTGAAGATGTCGGCGTACTGTGACGAAGTGGGAACATGAAGGACCCAAACCTGCCCAAGACCAACACGCTCACGGACAAAATGCAGGTCGATCTCCACATACTTGGTTTGTTGATGCTGAACCGGGTTGCTGGAGAGGTACACGGCACTGACATTTTCACAGTAGACAAGAGTTGTGCGCCGGAGTGGACAGTGGAGCTCAAGGAGAAGCTGGCGCAGCCATGAGGCCTCAGCAACACCGTTGGCAACCGCGCGATACTCGGCCTCGGCACTGGAGTGGGACACTATCTGCTGACGTTTGGATGACCATGAGATGAGATTATCACCGAGAAAGACACCATAGCCTGAAGTGGACTTCCGTGTGTCCGGACAGCCAGCCCAGTCAGCATCTGTATAGATGGTCAAACTCTCCGGAGACGTGCGGCGAAGTAGGAGGCCGTAATCATGGGTACCCTGAAGATAGCATAGAATCCGCTTCATCACAGCAAGATGAGGCTCATGAAGATCGTGCATATGTAGGCAGACCTGCTGAACAGCATAGGTGATGTCGGGACGAGTGAAGGTCAGATACTGCGATGCACCAGCAAGACTTCGGAAGTGACTGGCATCTACCACGGGCACACTAGCAGAGGAGAGCTTCGACTGAGTATTCACAGGAGTAATGCAAGGCTTGTAGTCTGACATTCCTGCTCGATAGAGAATGTCCAACAAGTACTGGTGCTGAGACAGGAAAAGAGAGCCGTCCTATTGTTGAACAGACATGCCCAAAAAATGATGGACCTGACCCAAATCCTTCATAGAGAACTCGCGCTGAAGAGCTGCAATAGTGCGGTGCAGTAGTGGCGAGGAAGAGGCCGTTGAGACAATATCATCAACATATAAGAGCAAATAAACTGTGTCGGCGCCACAATGAAACACAAAGAGAGAGGTGTTTGTCTTCGCTTCAACAAAGCCGAGAGAAAGCAAATAGGTAGCAAATCGACTGTACCAGGCACGAGGTGCTTGCTTCAGCCCATAGAGAGACTTGTTGAGGCGACAAACATGATTTAGACGAGCAGTATCAACAAAACCCAAAGGCTGCACACAGTAGACTGTCTTGGTGAGGGTGCCATGAAGAAAGGCATTTTTTACATCCAGCTGATGAATTTTCCAATCCCGAGAGAGCGCTAGAGTGAGAACTGTGCGGATGGTCACTGGCTTTACCACAGGACTGAAGGTATCATCAAAGTCAATGCCAGGACGCTGAGTGAAGCCCCGAAGAACCCAGCGGGCCTTGTAGCGATCAAGAGAGCCATCAGTGTTGAACTTGTGCCTAAAAACCCATTTGCCAGGGACAACATTAACCCATGTGTCGTTGCTGAGGAGGGCATCGAATTCCTCATTCATCACCTTACGCCAATTTGGATCAGCCAGTGCACTTCGATAGGAAGTCGGAATGGGTGAAAGTGCCTCTGCATGAAGATTGAGGTGCTTGGCTGGCAATTGGAAGCCAGTTTTACCCCACATGACCATTTGGTGATTATTGGTCACGGGCGGCACCGAGACCGCAGTGGCAGGGCATGGAGGCCACCGGAGGCCTCCGGCATGAGCTAGCGGGTCAAGGCCGGCACCAGGAGTAGCGGGTGCTGGGTAGCCGACCGGTTGGTGAGCGGACAGCGTTGGGTCAACGAGAGGCCCGAGGGGCGAGCTAGGTCCAGGGGGCGAGCCGGGCCCCAGGGGCAAGCTAAGGCGCACATGGGAGCCAAGCCCAGGAGGCGAGCTGGGCCCTAGGGACAATGTGCCAGGTCCAGGCAGTCGGCCAGAGCTGCGTGGCGAGGCCGGCCGAGGCCCGTTTGTCGCAAGTGGCGGCCTAGGAGCAGGCACAACGCCCGGAAGGAAACCGGTGGTGTCCTGAACATCATGACCTACATGGGACTGGAAAACAGTAGCGTCCGTTAAAAAATCAAGATCCAGCGGCTGGGAGGAGGCCTCGAGGAACGGAAAGGAGGTTCATCAAAGGAGACATGCGTGAGATGATAATTTTATTGGTGGAAAGATCAAGACAACGGTAGCCCTTGTGGTCGGAAGGGTAGCCAAGGAAGACGCACAGGGTGGAACGGGGAGACAGCTTGTTGGAAGCTGTGGAAGAAAGGTTGGGGTAACACTTACAACGAAAAACATAGAGATGGGAGTAAGGAGGGGTGACACCATAGAGAGCGAAGTAGGGGGTCAGAAAATTGAGGGTCTTGGTGGGATGGCGATTCAGCAAATAGGTGGCTGTGTGCAGCGCCTCGACCCAAAAGGAGGGTAGGAGACCGGCTTGGAACATGAGGGAACTCATGATGTCATTGGTGGTGCGAATGATTCGTTCAGCCTTCCCATTTTGCTAAGATGTGTAGGGCCATGACATACGTAGAGTGATGCCATGGGTGAGAAAGAAAGCATGTTTGGTGGAGTTGTCGAACTCACGCCCATTGTCGCACTGGAGGGCCTTGATGGAGGCACCAAACTGCGTGCAGAAAAGACAACGAAATGAGCAATGTGAGAGAACGTATCAGACTTAAGGCGCAATGGAAAAGTCCATGAAAAATGCGAGCAGTCATCTAGAAGGACAAGGTAATATTTATAGCCAGACACACTGAATACAAAGGATGTCCAAAGATCACAGTGTATCAAATCAAAGTTACAACTAGCTCAAGAGGATGAAGTGCCAAAAGGTAAACGAACATGGCATCCAAGCTGACACGTGTGACATAGGGAGGAGGGACCCGATGGTGAGCATGGCAAGGTGTTGGAGCTGGTGAGCTTATTGAGGGCAGCATGACCAATGTGTCCGAGGCGATGATGCCACAAGGTTGATGAAGTAGTGCTGACGAGAGCTTCAGGACGGACTGGTAGATGAAGAGGATAGAGATCCCCGGAGCTATTGCACTTGGTGATCACATTCTTGGTACGAAGATCCTTGATAGAGAAACTAAATGGATCAAATTCGACAAAGCAATGATTATCAATAGTGAACTGCCGAATGGAAATAAGATTCTTTATGATGTTCGGAGTAACAAGAACGTGACGCAAATGTAAAGGTGTGGGTGTGGGAAAAGCCACCGAACCACTAGAAGTGACAGGTAGAATGGACCCATTGCCAACAATGACATTGGGATGATGCGAGGGGTGGGGGTAAGGGAGGAAAGGATACTGGTGTCCAAAGTCATATGAGAGGATGCTCCCGAATCCATGTACCATTCAGTGGGGGAGGCGGGTGGATTGAGTGTCGTGGTGCTGAAGGCGCTGGCGAGCTGCTGCTGATCCCAAAAACTGGTGCCAAACATGGGGTTCCATGCGACCGGTTGCGGGGAGGTAATTCCCCCGACGTCAGGTGGGACTCCCCCAGCGTGTAGGACGGACCCAGCACCATAGGCTGCGCTATCGGACCCAAACCGGGTGGGTGCAGTGGCAGTCATCGCATGCTATGGTTGAGGAAGCGGCGCAAGCCGAGGTGTGGGCATGGGTGTGCCGGGCGCACGGGCATGCGGCCACACCTGCACAGTGCCCGACCACGGGTCCACAGGGGGCCAGTTGTGTGGCAGACCGGCAGAGGGGCCACTTGGAGGACGGCTAGGCAGACCGCGCAGTGCACCGCCCGATGCACCAGTCTGGAATGGTGCGCCAGGGACGTTGCCTCCTCCTGAGGCAGGCTGGGAGCCGCTGCCCTCGCCCCAGCGATGCCGGTTGCCCCATCCTGCCCCGCCCGCTCCAGTGTTGGGAGCGCCGGAGTTGGGCATGCCAGGATGTGGACCTTGCAACGGCTGCTGGTTGGTGGTGAAGAATGTTGTCTGTGTGCCCGTCACCCGTGTCTTGGAGATCTCCTCCAGAAGGAGACAGGAGCGAGCCTCGACGAAGGACGGGAACGGGCGCTGCATCTTGAGGATGGGTACCATGTGGGAGAACTGCTCGTTAAGACCGCGGAGCACGGACAAAATGAGGGTTTGGTCGGAGATGGGCTTGCCGAGTTCGCCGAGAGTATCTGCCATGGACTTGAGTTTACGGCAATAATCAGATATGGATTGATCACTGTCGTAGGGGTGGCCCCCACCTAAACCCAGCAGGCCTGGTAGGAAGGTATAAGGCCCAGAATAGGCCATGTGTAATGACATAACTGCCCCCAGGGGGAATAACCGGATGTAAGGGTAAAACCGTAAAAGCACTCCTCATGTATATATATATGATGAGAAGCCATGGGGAAGACCCAGGCCATTACACTTATCTTCATCACTCTCCACTACCACCTCTCTCTCTGTTTGGTCTGTAGCCACAACAGTTGGCGCCGTCCGTGGGGAGGACGAAGACAAGCCTGAAGACTGAAGGAAAAAGATGGCACCGAAAAAAGCTTCTTCAGTGGCGGCGAAGGGAAAGAAGGCGGTCGGCCCGGAGCATCGTATGAGCACCAGGGCTTCGGCATCGGCAGCGGCGGACGCGGGCGTCGACGCAGGCGTGGTGGCCGAAGACGCCGGCATTCGCGCGGCGACGACCAACCTCGTCACTGGCACCCCGACGATCGCCCCCGGCACCGGCACCGCGACGACCCGCCCCGCTATCAGCGTCGCGGGGACGGGCCCCGCGGCCGACCCCGCGGTCGAAGACGTCGACGTGGGTGCGGCGACAGCTGACCCCGCCGACGCAACGGCAGCTGACCTCGCCGCCCCCACGGCAACCCTCGCTGGTGGCGCGGACCGGGTGGTCCGAAGTAGCCACGACGGAGCGACCGGCAGCTCGGGACCTCGCGACGCGGTCGTCCCCGCGCCGATCCGCCCGCCGGGAGTACCGGTGACCCCGCCTGCACCGGCGATGGAAAGTGCCCTGCTGGCGGCTCTCAACGCGTTCCAGCGGGAGCTGGGGGACCTTCGCGGAGCCGTCAGAGATATACAAGAGGCTCGGAGTCAGCCGGCCGCGCCAGCAATCGCGTCCGAGCCCACGCCGGAGAGGGCGGACAGTCGCGAAGCCCCCATGTCCAGCCGCGTGCCGCTGCGGCGCGTGGATCCGGAGTCCCCGCTCTCGGCGGGGCTGCAGCAGGCGGCATGGCCCGAAGACTTCAAGTTCCCTAGCGCCATCGACTCGTATAAAGGCGACACGGACCCCCGTGAGTTCGTGCGCGTATACGAAACCGCGATCGAAGCCGCGGGCGGAGACGACACCACGAAGGCAAAGGGACTCCCCCTCGCGCTACAAGGAGTGGCGCTCTCTTGGTTTTTTACCATAGAGCCGGGCTCCATCTACGCGTGGGAGCAGCTCCGCGTCCGCCTCCACAACAACTTCCAAGGAAACTATGTCGACCGGGTCGAGGCGGACCAACTCTTCGCCGTGAAGCAAAAGCCCTCGGAGAAGCTCCGGGATTACTTCAAGCGCTTCGCCAAGATTCGATGTCAAGTGAAGGACGTCAACGAGACCACCATCGTCAATGCAGCCATACAGGGCCTTCGTCCGGGCCCGATGGCCGAATACAATGCGCGGAAGCCAATCAAGACGGTGGCGAAGCTCTTCGACAAGATGGAAGAATATGCCAGGGCGGAGGAAGACGCGCGGCGAAGGCAAGGTGACGATTCCGACACTAACCAGGCCGGAGCCTCGGCAAAAATTGAAGATCCGTCGAAGGGCGGCTCTTCGAAGGGAAAGCGTAAGCAGGAGTCGTCCAGGGACGCGCCTGACCGCAGGGACAACTCGCATAAGGAGTCGTCGGATCAGCCCAAGCGCGGCCAGCAAAGGTCGAGGCGAAACCGGTACGTCCTCGACATCGAAGGCGGGTCCGACGAGGGTGCTCCAGCGGGTCGTGGAGATTACGACGACCAGCATCAGGGACTGTGGTGCTTAGTCCACGGCCGCGGCAATCACGATACCCGCAACTGCACCTCCATCTCGGCGCTCCGCGACAGCGTCGCTAGAGACAGGAACCCGGAGGCGCGCCCGCCTGCGGTGGCCCATGTCCAATTCCCATACGAGGCCCCCATGCAGGTACAGACGCAGGGGATGCAGGTACAGGCGCAGGGAATGCAACCCCAGGGAGGCACCTTGTGGATCCAAGCTCACGTACAGCAGCCTCGGGAGGGCCTCCTGTCGTTGCAGGCCCCGGATGCAACCTACCGCAGGGTCATTAATGTCATATCCGGCGGCTCTGCGCTGGAATTCGCCTCGGTGCGGCAGCAGAAGGCCTACGCGCGAAGACTACATCACGTGGCGGCATACCCAGCGCAAGCACCGCCGGAATGGGCGCGGCACGAGGTTACATTCACACCTAATGACGCCCAAGGTGTGGACTTCCCTCATCAGGACCCCCTGGTCATCCGGGTCACCATCGCGGGATGCAACGTGGGGCGAGCCTTGGTGGACGGGGGTAGTTCCGCGAACGTGTTGTTTGCGGCGGCCTTCGACCAGATGGGGATTCCTCGAAGCCGCCTGGGGCCCTCGGGAATCCCACTGCAGGGCTTCGGGGGACAGCCCCTGCGGGCGCTGGGCCAGGTCGGCCTTCAAGTCTCCTTCGGCCGAGATGACAATGTGCGGACCGAAGATGCCACCTTCGACGTGGTCGACCTCCCGTATCCCTACAATGCCATTCTGGGGCGCCCAATCCTCAACTCCTTCGGCGCGGTACCACATCACGGCTATCTGTGCATGAAGATCCCGGGCCCCCGGACCATCATCACCGTCCGAGGCGACCAGGATAAGGCTCGGCGCATCGAGCCAGGCACCAGATGCCCGCGTCGCGAAGCCCAGCGACGCCCTTAGAGCCGACGTCACAGCGCGGAGGTCCGTGGGGTCATCCATAGGCGCCTACGCGGGCCTTGCAGATGTCTAGCGACCAGAGGCTGCGGCCGCACCAAGGGCAAATGGTCAGTATATTCACCCTTTGTAGTTGCTCACCCGCGCAAACGGGGATATAATGAAGATCGCCGTTTGCCGTTAATTTTTCTTCGTCACATGCAAGCACGCGGTGAGGGCGCGCGCCGGCTTGGCCAACGCGCGCGCCCCCACAGTATAAACCAAAGACGCACGTTAGCGTGTGCACTCGCCGTCGCCAGGGAGGGCGGGACTGAGTATAAACCAAAGACGCACGTTCGCGTGTGCACTCGCCGTCGCCAGGGAGGGCGGGACTGAGTATAAACCAAAGACGCACGTTAGCGTGTGCACTCGCCGTCGCCAAGGTGACGGGACTGAGTATAAACAAAATACGCACCGGGGGGACGCCCTCGCGCGCGCGAGTCTCCGGACTATAAAGAAGACGTAGCGTCGAGCTTAGCTCCGCACGCAATAGTCCACGGACTCTAAAGAAGACGTAGCGTCGAGCCTAGCTCCGCACGCAATAGTCCACGGACTCTAAAGAAGACGTAGCGTCGAGCCTAGCTCCGCACGCAATAGTCCACGGACTCTAAATAAGACGTAGCGTCGAGCCTAGCTCCGCACGCGCGAGTCTCCGGACTATAAAGAAGACGTAGCATCGAGCCTAGCTCCGCATGCAATAGTCCACGGACTCTAAATAAGACGTAGCGTGGAGCCTAGCTCCGCACGCGTGAGTCTCCGGACTATAAAGAGGACGTAGCGTCGAGCCTAGCTCCGCACGCAATAGTCCACGGAGCCTAGCTCCGCACGCGTGAGTCTCCGGACTATAAAGAGGACGTAGCGTCGAGCCTAGCTCCGCACGCAATAGTCCACGGACTCTAAATAAGACGTAGCGTCGAGCCTGGCTCCGCACGCGCGAGTCTCCGGACTATAAAGAAGACATAGCGTCGAGCCTAGCTCCGCACGCAATAGTCCACGGACTCTAAATAAGACGTAGCGTCGAGCCTAGCTCCGCACGCGCGAGTCTCCGGACTATAAAAAAGACGTAGCGTCGAGCCTAGCTGCGCACACAATAGTCCACGGACTCTAAATAAGACGTAGCGTCGAGCCTAGCTCCGCACGCGCGAGTCTCCGGACTATAAAGAAGACGTAGCGTCGAGCCTACCTCCGCACGCAATAGTCCATGGACTCTAAATAAGACGTAGCGTCGAGCCTAGCTCCGCCCGCGCGAGTCCACGGACTCTAAATAAGACGTAGCGTCGAGCCTAGCTCCGCACGCGCGAGTCTCCGGACTATAAAGAAGACGTAGCGTCGAGCCTACCTCCTCACGCAATAGTCCACGGACTCTAAATAAGACGTAGCGTCGAGCCTAGCTCCGCACGCGCGAGTCTCCGGACTATAAAGAAGACGTAGCGTCGAGCCTAGCTTCGCACGCAATAGTCCACGGACTCTAAATAAGACGTAGCGTCGAGCCTAGCTCCGCACGCGCGAGTCTCCGGACTATAAAGAAGACGTAGCGTCGAGCCTAGCTCCGCACGCAATAGTCCACGGACTCTAAATAAGACGTAGCGTCGAGCCTAGCTCCGCACGCGCGAGTCTCCGAACTATAAAGCAAGGCAAATTGCGGAGGTCTGCCTCCGCATACGTCAGTCTGCGGACTGTCCGTTCTACGGAACCCTGGCGCAGCTACGTCGCCAACGGCGGCATCAACACACAGCGCACATCTTAAAATGCCAGGAGGCCTGCTTACCCGAAGAGTCACATGTACAAAGGTCCGCCAACACCCCGGCCGCTCTAAGCCGCTACCCCGCGGGTTCATCCTTAACACGCGCTAAAGTTAGGGCCTCGCTCGAAGAGGGCCGGCTCGCCCAAAAATTGAGCGAATCTTCGGCCCTTCGCCACCGTCGAAGGCGTCGTCGGGTTGAAAGATCGGCCGCCCGAAGCCGGCCCCAGCAGGGAAGCTGCCCGGGATATAGGTAAAAATCAGCATGCATGCAGAAAGTGTGCGCTTTATTAGCAAAGACAAGGGGCAGTACAACGTACGCCTACACTAGGCGCCGCGGCATCAGACCTGCGGGTTCCCGGCGCCTTCGGAGGGCCCAGCGCCGCCATCATCGCGTCGAGGGACCCCGTCCAGAAATTGGCCGAGGCTCCCCGTCCCGTACAGCGACTTCTGGAGCTCGATCCGTACAACTTCCGCCCCGACCGGATCCCAGATCCGGTCGCAGAAGGGCCCAAGGGCACGGCGAACGGAGCAGACAGCGCCGGACATCTCCAGCTGGGGAACATTTAGCCCGGCGACATGCGTACAGCCGCGGTGCTGGAGGAGCGCGCACACCAAGCAGGCCGAAGTGTACGCGCAGTGGCTGCCGAAGGACGTCGCCGCGTCGCGCGCGACGTTGGCGGCATCCCCGACCCAGCGGAGCGTCCGAGACAGCTCCTCCGGACCGAAGGCGCGTCCCGGCACCTTCACCACCAGCCCTTGAAGATGGCTCTTCAGCGCTTGCATGGCGTCCCAGGCAACCACCGAGGCGTCGCCCAGCGTCCGGTAGCGCTCCGCTAGAGTCAAGGCAAGTTCGCCTTTCTCCTTCTCTAGCGCGGCGACCTGCTCCAGGAGCCCGTCCCGCTCCGCCGCGAACTTCTCATCAGCAGCCGCTCTGGCTGATTCCTGCGCCGACGCAACAAGCCCCTCGGCGTGCGCCCTCGCTTCGGCGCATTCCGCTTCCAGCTGGCGGATACGGGCGTCCTGGGCAAAGCGGGCGCCAGAGGCTTCGCGCAGCTCCCCCTCGGCGGCCCGCAGCCTATCCTCGAGCGCTTTTTGGCTACGAGCATAGGCCACTTGCAGGGCCTGCCCCAGCACGAGTGTCTGTACAAGGGAAAAGGCTTAGCAAACTCAGCTAAACTCAGGCGCGGTCGCATGAGTACTTACCCTCACCCCAGACACCTCGAAAGCGTCCTCGAGGTGCCCCGCACCGTAGGCCTACAGCACTTGCGGGTCGACGCTCGTGGCCGCGTCATTCACAATCCCGTGCCACGCCCTCAGCGTCTCCGGAGGCGGCACGAAGTCCGCAGGATTCACGGGCTCGGAGGCCCCGGGTTCCGTCGGATGCTCCCCCTCCGGGATGAGCAACGCTGTAAATAAAGAGGCGGGTGACCACTCCAAGACATAAAAGCACACACCAGAGTAAGCTCGGCCACCTTACCTTCGGTAGCCGAAGGAATGGTTTCGCCGCGGGCGGAAGCCTCCGCGTTCGGGGAGGCCGGCGGCTGTCCCCGCGCGGTGGACGGCGTCGTCAGGGGGGCAGAAGGTGCATATGCCGCAGGGCCTCCGGCGCTTGCGCTGGCGTCCCATAGGCTTCTGATGCCCGTGGCCACGACAAATCCCCGCGGTGTCCGGTGGAGCTCCTGCCGCACGCACGGCCGTTTAGCCGGGGCAGCCAGCAGCGGCACTGCCCCCGCAGCCGCGGTTAGCGAAGCCCCCGTCGCTGCCACGACCGGGGGCGAAAGTTCCATGGTGGCGGGAGCCGCAGGGGGCACCTCGGTTTCTGTTGCCGTCGGTAAAGGCATCGCAGCTTCGTGCGCCCCCGCGGGAGGTGCCACTGGCACCACAACGGCTATGGCCGAAAGCTCCACCCCGGCATCGCTGGTCTGCGCGGGTTCCGCCTCCGTGACTTCGGCGGGCGGTGAGGCTTCCCCTACCCTTCGACCGCTCGCGGCAGACCCGCCGACCGGGGCGCTCGCCGAAGATACCTCGCCTTCGACATCTGCGCCGCCCAAACCGGAGTCGGCATACCTCGCCGAGTCCGACTCCACGTCCGCCGTGCCCTCGGAAACGCTAGCGGCAGGCGCCCCGCCGCGCCTCCTCTTCCGAGACGAGGCCTTCTTCTTCTTCTTCTCCTTCGCTGCACCGTCGTCCGGAGCGACACGGTCCGGCGCAGCAAGGCCCAGTGCCTCGCACACGCGGTTGATCTGCCACAGACCCGCCGCGGCAACAGCCGCCGCACGCTGCTTATGCTCCCTGCCGGTGTACGGCCCCAGGAACGCGCGCGGCTTGCTCCGCCTCCTCTAAGGGAATCCCTGAAACAAAGGAGAAGATCATCAGCATACAACGCATTCAGCGTTGGCAAAGTACAGACACGAGCGAGGCTTACGAAGATCGCCGGGCGTCGGCAGCAAGCAGACCGAGGGCAAGACATTGTCGTCTCGACGCCTCTCGGCGGCGAGACACCAGTCGCGGGCAAGCGGTGCCACGCCGTACATCACGAACTCTTCGG
This sequence comes from Dendrocalamus latiflorus, assembly GCA_017311315.1. Taxonomy (NCBI): domain Eukaryota; kingdom Viridiplantae; phylum Streptophyta; class Magnoliopsida; order Poales; family Poaceae; genus Dendrocalamus; species Dendrocalamus latiflorus. The sequence continues at coordinate 9,595,828 of CM029669.1, read as the reverse complement.
CGAGGTCGCGCATGTTGAAGCGGGCGGCCAAGCCTACGAGCCGTCGGGCCCTCTGCTTGTCCTCATCGTCGAGCGTTCGGCCGGGCGAGGGCTTGAACGCGATGGGTCGGCCTGTGCACTCAAGGCCGCTCCCGCTCTCCACGCGGTGGTAGAACCACCGCTTCATCCAGTAAGACTCCCACTTCCCGCGAGTTGAGTTCGCGGGGAAGAGCCTCTTGCACGATGGGCGAAGGATAAAGGTGACGCTGCCAAAGCTCGACACCGTCCCGTTCTTCCGGTCCTTGGGCTGGTGCCGTGCCTCGTGCAGGTAGGCAAACAGCGAGGCGCTGGGCCAACATGCTCCCGAGCGCAAGGCCCAGCTATACACGGCGAGCCGGGCCACGGCGTTCGGGGTCAGCTGCGCCAGCTCCAGCCCGAAGGTCCGCAGCACGTCGCCCACAACAGCCGTCGCTGGGATGCGAAGCCCCGCGTCAAAAAAGGCGACGAACACGACCGCCTCCGATCTCTCGGGATGCGGTTCCGTCTCGTCGGCGGCAGGCAGTCGTACATCCTGGCGCTCGGACAACTTCCCCGCTCGAAGAAGCCCCTGGATCGTCTTCTCAGTCACGAGTGAGGGGCCCAGCTCGCCGGAGAACGTGCCTCCCTCCTCCACCGCCAGCCGCTCCTTGTCAGCCGCTGCCGGGTCGCGCTCTTCGAGCACGTATTTCACCTTTAGCTGCGCGGGTCGCCGGTGAACGTCAGAGCCACCAACCATCTGGCTGTGCTCGCCACTGGAAGCCATCGCTTTCCACGGAAAGGTTGCGGCGGTGAGCGCAGCGCGAAGGTGTGGAAGGCAGAGCAGACAAGAAAGAGGGCGTAAAGGTGCGGGGACGCTGTTACGGGGGGCTATTTCAAGCCACCTCGCCCACACCGCCGCTACCGAAGCGTCGCAACGGTCCATGTGCCGGATGCAGCCGCAGCGGTGTAAAGGCCCGCCCCGCACGATTCCCCGTGATTAAAAACGAAGGGTCGCGAAGGCCCGTGTACGAGGCGCAACCGCAGTCGTACAGGCGCCCATCTAGCGCAACCCCCCGACCACCGCTGGAAGGACGCGGCTCACAGGCGCCAGGGGCCGTCACAACAGCTCTGACACGCGCCATCCACGGCCCGCCCCGTGTCCCCCTTGCCTAGGGAAGAGGCGAGCGGCTGCAAACCCACAACCGTCCACATCCTACCACCCACCAGTCATAGGCTGCCGCGTGCCCCGGACGCGCTAGGTCGCAGAGTACGGAAACCTAACCCTGGCAGATCAGGGGGCGGCGCGATTCCAGGAGTCTTTGTAGCGCAAGACCGCATCACAAGGCCCCAAGTCACCGCCCAGCGGCGGGGTTCGCGGGGCTTAGGCGCCAGCTTCGCCCGTTCGAAGGGTAGGGGAACGGAGCATGCGCGTCTACTTCAACTTAGGCGCCAGCTCCGCTGTCACCCGTTCGAAGGGCAGGGGACGAAGCGCGCGCACGCCTACTTCGACTAGGCGCCAGCTTCGCTGCCACCCGTTCGAAGGGTAGGGAACGGAGCGCGCGCGCCTACCTCAACTAAGCGCCAGCTCCGCTGCCACCCGTTCGAAGGGTAGGGGACGGAGCGCGCGCGCCTACTTCGACTAGGCGCCAGCTTCGCCGCCACCCGTTCGAAGGGTAGGGGACGGAGCGCGCGCCTACTTCGACTAGGCGCCAGCTTCGCCGCCACCCGTTCGAAGGGTAGGGGACGGAGCGCGCGCGCGCCTACTTCGACTAGGCGCGAGCTTCGCCGCCACCCGTTCGAAGGGTAGCGGACGGAGCGCGCGCGCCTACTTCGACTAGGCGCCAGCTTCGCCGCCACCCGTTCGAAGGGTAGGGGACGGAGCGCGCGCGTCAACTTCCACTTAGGCGCCAGCTCCGCTGCCACCCGTTCGAAGGGTAGGGGACGGAGCGCGCGCGCCTACTTCGACATAGGCGCCAGCTTCGCCGCCACCCGTTCGAAGGGTAGCGGACGGAGCGCGCGCGCCTACTTCGACTAGGCGCCAGCTTCGCCGCCACCCGTTCGAAGGGTAGGGGACAGAGCGCGCGCGCCTACTTCCACTTAGGTGCCAGCTCCGCTGCCACCCGTTCGAAGGGTAGGGGACGGAGCGCGCGCGCCTACTTCGACTTAGGCGCCAGCTTCGCCGCCACCCGTTCGAAGGGTAGGGAACGGAGCGCGCGCGCGTCTACTTCAACTTAGGCGCCAGCTCCGCTGCCACCCGTTCGAAGGGTAGGGGACGGAGCGCGCGTGCCTACTTCGACTAGGCGCCAGCTTCGCTGCCACCCGTTCGAAGGGTAGGGAACGGAGCGCGCGCGCCTACTTCGACTAAGCGCCAGCTCCGCTGCCACCCGTTCGAAGGGTAGGGGACGGAGCGCGCGCGCCTACTTCGACTAGGCGCCAGCTTCGCCGCCACCCGTTCGAAGGGTAGGGAACGGAGCGCGCGCGCCTACTTCGACTAGGCGCCAGCTTCGCCGCCACCCGTTCGAAGGGTAGGGAACGGAGCGCGCGCGTCTACTTCAACTTAGGCGCCAGCTCCGCGGCCACCCGTTCGAAGGGTAGGGGACGGAGCGCGCCCGCCTTCTTCGACTTAGGCGCCAGCTTCGCCGCCACCCGTTCGAAGGGTAGCGGACGGAGCGCGCGCGCCTACTTTGACTAGGCACCAGCTTCGCCGCCACCCGTTCGAAGGGTAGGGAACGGAGCGCGCGTCTACTTCAACTTAGGCACCAGCTCCGCTGCCACCCGTTCAAAGGGTAGGGGACGGAGCGCGCGCGCCTACTTCGACTTAGGCGCCAGCTTCGCCGCCACCCGTTCGAAGGGTAGCGGACGGAGCGCGCGCGCCTACTTCGACTAGGCGCCAGCTTCGCCGCCACCCGTTCAAAGGGTAGGGAACGGAGCGCGCGCGTCTACTTCAACTAGCCGCCAGCTTCGCTGCCACCCGTTCGAGGGGTAGAGGACGGAGCGCGAGCGTTTACCTCGACTTCGGCGCCAGCCGAGAACGGAAAACAGCACATACGACCACCATCATTCGGACAGGCAAAGCTCAATGTTGCGGCAAGAGCAGACATGATCTCGTTGGCAGATATGAGTCGCCACACCAGCATATGCTCGTTCGCGCGAGCAGAGCGTACGGATGACTCCATATCTGTCTACGAGAGCAAGTCAGGCCTTGCCATTTCCGCGTCAAGCGGTGAAGCATGCCCACAAACGGGACGGTATTTGGTTCGCCGGCGCTAGCGGGCATTGACGCCGGTCGTAGCGGTCATCAAGCACAGGTGCACAAAACTTTTCCTACATATGAGAAGTTAACCATGAACAGGTACGGGATGTGCAGCAAGGACGTCTAGGAAGCAGCCCCTGGCGCCAGCATATTTATACTCAGCCTCGCTAGGCAAAGAGTCGCCAGCAGGGAGGCATGCCAACCGACGGAAGCACAAGCGCAAGGCGTCGGGCGGTGCAGTTACCAGAGGCGCGCAAGAGCAATCGTTCGCACTCCACCGCATGCTATCCGGAAACCGTCGCGCGCTCCACTTACGAGAAGGCACACTGCACGATGCGACAGCCTGCCCCCTGGCAAGCCAACCATCATTAAAGAGCATCCAGCCAGTTGGCAGGGTCGCAACGAGTGCAGAATGCGCGCGCCTCGGAAGTCCAGATGCCGGGAGTCCGCCGTCACGTGGACGGTCACGACGCCTCAAGGCCTGCACCGCGCTGAGCACGCTTCACCGCGTGGATGACCAGAAGACCACGCAGCTGCTTCGGCCGCAGCGCAGCCCCGGGTCACGTCTGAACAGATTCACAGGCCGCAGGACGGAGGGGGCCAAAGGTCTCGGCTACATGGCTTCGGCCTTGTGAAGCCCTTTACCATGAGAGGCTCCTGTCGTAGGGGTGGCCCCCACCTAAACCCAGCAGGCCTGGTAGGAAGGTATAAGGCCCAGAATAGGCCATGTGTAATGACATAACTGCCCCAGGGGGAATAACCGGATGTAAGGGTAAAACCGTAAAAGCACTCCTCATGTATATATATATGATGAGAAGCCATGGGGAAGACCCAGGCCATTACACTTATCTTCATCACTCTCCACTACCACCTCTCTCTCTGTTTGGTCTGTAGCCACAACAGATCACCTTGAAGGAAATTCCAGAACTCCGCCTCCAGGTAGAGAGCACGTGTTTCCCGATTGCCAAGAAACTGGTGCTCGAGATTGAGCCACATGATGCGAGCCGTTGTTTGCGGCATCGTGACGAGCTCGACAAGATCGAAGGCGATGGGGGTGTAGAGGCAAGATCCCACTAATGCAATCCATGTACGCCTAATCGCCGGTCGGCGTGGCTGGAGCGTCGGACAGGACGTGATCCGTCAGAGTGTACTTGCCGAGCATGGTGAGAAAGATCTCCCGCCACTTGGTGTAGTTAGCGGATCGGAGATCAAGGGTCACCGGCACAAGAGCTTTGATATTGATGACACCGACGGCTTGGGCATGCAGAGCAGCGATGGTGCACCCAGATGCATCACCGAAAGTAGGTTGGAGAGGGTCATTGACGAGAGCACCTGAGGACGTGGTGTGGGGCGCCGATGCACTGGACGAAATCGCCGACAGGAAGTTCGAGCGCTCGGCGTCGAGCGAAGCCAGCACATCCCCGCGAGCGCGGTTAATGGATGCAGAAACCAGGGCCTCAATGCGCTTTTCCTTAGTGGTGACAGCGGCAAGACACTGGGCTTCGACGTCCTTAGCTGCACAACGCACCACCTCGGTAGTGGCGGCAGTGGCGGCGTCGCCGTTAGGAGAATCAGCCATGGGAAGGATGGTGGCTAGGGTTGGGAGCGGAAGTTGGAACAACCGGCGTTGGGAGAACCAGCCATGTTACAGGAACAACCGCATCTGATACCATGAAAGCGTGGAAAACTTGGAACAAACATGCAATGTATATTCTAGTCTCAAAGGGTTATATATATATACACATATATATATACACATACACACACACACACACACACATATATATATATATAGTATAAATAACAGGTGCACCATGGTGCCCAGACTCCATGATTGAGACTTTCCATCCTGATATTATATATCATTGCACTTGCACGCATCTTAAAGCAATCCAAAGGCAGGGAGATTTGGTGCCCGGGCACCAAGGTGTCCCATTTCAGCGTCCTATATATATATATATATATATATATATATATATATATATATATATATATATATATATATATATATAGTATGGGTAATGGGAAAGCATGACTAATGTGAACAGGAACGGCTAATGGGAACGCATGACGAATATGAACACAACACATGATTAATGTGAACTCAAGGTTGGCTAGGGTCGAGGCGACACACAAAAGCCGAGACGCAGAAGCCGAGGCCATGTGAACACGCAAGACTTGCTAACATCCTGTTCCCCTTGTTATGTCACCTTCCTTGACCCAGTTTGCGCTAAGTATTTGCTGCTTCAGACTATTTCTATGCCATGACCAGGTCGTTGGAGAACAATGTTAAGCCTAGTCACCAATCTACCTTCAGAAGTGTTGGTGCCATCCCTTGACCTCAACGTCAACATTTCTCCCTGTACACTCGAAATTTGGAGCTTTGGTATATTTGGCCACTTATGCCACCACAAGTATCCTTAAAATTAAAACTTATTCTTGCCAATTTGACAAAAGTGTCATACTCAAGCCACCAGCAACCACGCAAAATTGTGGAGCATTTAAGAGCTGCTGCCTGCTCATCCGAAGATATTTGTCAAAAGGGCCCTTTTAGGGGCCGGGGGAATTATGCCCTCTAAAAAGGAGATTTTTTCTATGTTTTCGCCCTCCCATTTTAATTAGCCTTGTTAGTTATATGTTCTAGAGGTAATCATAGAGATAATTATATCACTTATATATTTACTAGCTGAATGCCCGTGCGTTGCTACGGATTTAAAAATTTTATCATACTATATGTTCTAGAACTAACGAGTGATAAAATTTGTTAGAACGTGCATACAAATATGTTCTAATGTTTTTAAAATCCGTAGCAACGCACGAGCATTCAGCTAGTCACTCATAAAAGGTAAAAAACCGCATAATGGCAACATCCTAAAGCCCTTGCAGTGTTGACAGTAAACAATGCCCATATGTAAGTTTTGAGAAGTAAAAAAGGTCAAGACATCTGTTTCATACCATTTTAGAATCAAGAAACAGTATAGGAACAACTAAATTCATGAAAGGAAAGCAATTTCCTGTTGCTACTTCCTTGTGTGGATTCACATGCCACTCGTCTTTTAAACTTTATAACATGTGGATACTACTGTATGTGTTGACTAAGGCCCTCTGTTTATGCTCCTTCCCCAAAAAGATGGTTATAAATATAGATAGACTAAACAAGAAAAAGCGGTGAAAACCGAAAAAGAATGAAGAGAACAACAGGTTGTTGGGACCTGCATAGTTACTATACAGTTCTGATACGAGCTCATTTACGCAAAGCACTACAATAAAGGAGATATACTTCCAAATGGATAAACTTCTGTGGATACTTCTGGTGCCATCTTAAGTAGTGTTTGCACTATGAAATCCATAACTTCCTTATCTTAAAGAAGCATCAAGAGTGTCTAAAATCCTAGAATTGATGCACTTACAGTTGCTCATAGAACAAGTCCATAAGCATAGTCTTCCCTGTACCGACTCCTCCGTACAGATATAGCCCCTTCACCGGTGCGTAGGTAGAAGGCTGGGTAATGAGGCGAGACCATAGCCATCTACTCCTGTCAAACAGAAATCAGTAAGGTTAGGAGAATTCACTATCAGCAAACTATCTGAAGTCAGTGCCTTCAAACTGCGCTTGCCTTCCAGATTTCTCAGAAGATTGGTATCTATCCAGCTGGCAGGCTTCTTCACTCTCAATCAGCTCTTCATAGAGCCTTTGTAATTGTTGGATCGTGTCAAGATGTATCAATCGGTAAAAAGGTAAAGAAATCTTAAATAAAGCATTGAACGAAGTCATCCATGAAAAACATTGGTCAGGACCAGTTCAACAACCTGAAAGCTATCACCATCTACAAGCTCTCCTGATGCGATTCTCCTCTCATATTCCACCATTGGACCAGCTCTTGCAACATCTGGCACAGTTTGGGAAAGGAAATAGGTTGATTCAAATACCTCCAACAGAAAAATAAAAGGCAACATGCAGAAAAACTTAATGACAAATGAAACCTTTGATCGAATCAGCCGCCACAGTGGAGAACATGGACCTAGGTAATTCCACACCTGGACTGGCAAATCTGCAAACTTCACCATTATGACGTAGTGTGCTCAGTGAACGGGATGCCTAACTGCACAAGATCAGAGCATTCTGCTGCCTGATCAATCTGTCCATTGATGAGTGTCCCTCGGCATGGTGCTGGGTGAAACAACGGAGATGGCGAAGCGACCGAACCACTGATCTCATCTTCCCGAATGTATTTCACTTCTAGGAAAACTCAACAAGGAAGCTCTGAAACTACAATTGTAGCAAAACAAGAATACATTAAAAAATACAGGGGACGTATCTAAGAATAGAACTCTACTGACCATGTGCTGAAACACACCAGTCATGTGGCATAAACAGGATAACCTCAAAAGTAAACAAATAAGGAGGGAGCATGTGCTTTAGAATCTGCTAGCATAAATCTCCGATCGAAGAAAAACTGCGAAAGAAGTCTAAGCCACGTGTTCCCAACAGCTATGAACTAAAGCGAACAAAAATTGAGAAAATTCTTGGTCCAAACATTTGGGAGCAACGAGCAAATCAAGAACCTCCACAAGGAAACAAAAAAAACAGATTATTTTCCAAAAGAAAGCACCGAATTCTGATGAAAGATCCAATCTTCGCAGCACAGAACTGCCACCCTCCTCACCTAAGCAAGAACTCGATACGTGGAAAAGAACACGGCGAGCCTGCTGCGTGGAGGAGGCGGCGACCTGCCGGATGCGAAAGAGGAGACGAGCCGGCGCCGCGCTGCTGCAGTGGTTTACCGGTGGCGGCGGCGGTCGGTAGCAGCCTTCAGCGGCGTCGATGGCCCACCCAGTCCAAGCAAGTGAACCAAGAAACAGAGCCAACTCTGAAAAACGTTCCCAAATCCAATCACAGAAGAAGAAAAGAAAAACGTGAGAACAATGGAACCAAACTAAAGAAGCGCAAACGACGAACCGCCAAAGAAAAGAAGGCGATGCAGTTTGGGCGAAGGCGGAGCCGTTCGGGGTGGGGAGGGAGCAGTTTGGGCGGAGGTTTCGTGAGGTGGGGGAGATCAGAGAGAGAGAGCGAGAGGAGGCCCACGAGTCAGCGAAAAGCTTTCCTGAGGAGAGCAGTGAAGTGGAGGCCGCACCTACCACCAACTCCTTCTTTTATATAGTTAAGATGATCTTTTGAATAAATGTTATTATGTTCATTAAATGAATCATCATTTAAAAAGTTTAACAAGTATGTGGCTTGATGAAGCTTTTGTTTGTTATATGATATTATTTTAAAGGGATCCCTGGTCGGATGCCACTGGTCGGAATACTAGTGATTTATAGACTAGCATATGTATTGATCTATGACCAGTCTTCACCGGTCATAGATATAGGGATATCAAATAAATGACGCGGACACATATTAGAAAACATGGTGTTGGATTGACCTATCTTGAGACATTGTTAAGATTATTATATTTTATGCGTCATTAATTGGTCTCAAGCAATGATAATATATAATCCTTGTACTTGATATCAACATAATTTTCTACATGTGTAATAGTGCAATTAGGTGTTACCAAATGCTACTCGTAACTGGGTAGTTATAGAAGTAGCTTTCGGGTATGTTATGAAACATGTGGAGGAATGTGACTGGTCGGATATAGGATTTGCCCCTTCTACATAATATGAGAGATATCTCTAAGCCCCTTGATGTGATCGGATAAATAAAGCGCATGGCTATGCCATGAGTGATCAAAGAATCGACCACATGAAGTTATGCATCACTAGATCGAGAAAAAATTGAACTGTCTATGGATGACATATTTCTCACCTAGAGTTCCATCGGATATCGTGAGGTAAAAGAAGAATACACAAATTGGTCATTAAGTTTGACCTGATACGAACTGGTCATATGGAAATACTGACTAGTCGTAATGGGTTGAAACAGTAAGGGTCCGGATGATAGACTTTAAGTGGGATACGTTTTCTATTTATATTGGATAAGAATCTGGATGGAGGCTTTCTGAGTAAGATATTATCTCTACTCGTATTGGATATAGATTTAGTGGGAGTCACTATATAAAGGGGTGTATGGGCTATGGGTTACGTGCAAGTGTGAGTTAGATGCACACCCACCGAAACCCTAGCCGTCTCCTTCCAAAAAGCCCTACTATACGCATTAGTGCTCGTACACTAGCGCACGGTGTTCTATTTCTAGACATGTAGACTTTAGTAGAGGTACTGTTGTGACTGCGGTGCTGAACAGGATGATCATGATAAGGAGACAGTTTGCTCGTAGAGATCGACTACTGCTTGAGGACAATCGTCTTCTGAGGATACAAATCAGGACATTGGACGATCAACTACTTTCACTATATCTACACGTACTATGTTGAATCGGACTGCTTCAATTCTTCTTCCGTTGCACTGCATGTTTAGTGGTAATAATTTATGATCTCTTATTCACATAACTTTTCTGAAGTAACTCTAAGATTCCATTATAACTTTTGCGCCAAGGTCAAATCGTGGCTACTACACTTGTTAGTTGTTACAAAATCTGGGAAGCAGTCCAACCATTGCTTCATTTCTTTGGCGTGAGGGAACCGGTCCACTGCCCTGCTGTTGACGTCTTTCTATAGTGTTATGTATCTTTTCATTACCTCTCTTTTTCACATAATGTTTCATATTGGTCATCTTCTCTTTCCAGTTTCCATTATGGCAATTAGATTCTACTTTTATCAAAACTAGACATTCATGTGCAACCCGGGTCGAATCAATCAGATTATTGTTGTTGGATAGGATGTCAGACATGTTCTTTTAGACTGCGATTTATAACTTTTGACTATAGCTTATTAGTCTAACAAATAGTAATTATTGTAAGAAGCTGAAGTAAAAAAAGATTGAAAAGCAAAAAGAACAGGGCCATTGTATGATTTGAGCTATATATTCCATTGAACTATACGTAGAACCATTTGTTGTATGAACTATGTGTTTAAGCTAAACTATTTTGTTGTCTAAATTATATGTTCGATCCACGTCTCATTAATAAAATAATTTGTCCATGTAGTGCGTGTGAACTTGCTTTCATGGCATGCATCCGAATAGGCGGTAGACGATGGGCATGGATAAAACATGCTTGGTAGGCATGAGCATATTCCACTAGTACCTGTGTTTACTGTGCCTGTTTGCCATCCTATTAATTATATCCTCCATTATAGTAGAAACGAAGGTCTGCTGTGAATCCATGATAACCTAGAAATTATCCGATAGACTGTACCCTAGTGAACATGTCCTCACTGATAGCACGTATGCAAGGCTCTTCTGGCTGCCATCACTACTACACAAAACCGTATTACAGACAGTTCAGAAACATCATCACAGATGGTTTTGTGAGCCGTCTAAATTTATGGGTTAGTAGTGATACGAGTTCATCACAGACGGCTTTTGAACCGTCTGTGGTGTAAATATCACATACGGTTCTAGTTAAAAACCGTCTGTGATATTTAGTAAAAACCGTCTGTGATATCGGCCAATAGTGATGGCCTTACCGATTGGTTCACCAGCACTCCCAAACATGTACATATCCTTTATATTATTTGAAGGGTCAGCGTTTCTAGACGGCCTTGTAAAGCATGTAGTTCCTTCTAAAAATCTTGAACAAAATGTTAGGCACTCTTCAGCGAGATAACCTTCAGCGATTGAACCTTCTGGGTGAGCTCTGTTTCGTACAAGTGCCTTTATTCGAACAAATGATCTAGATATAATTACAAAAATATGTCATTTCAAAGATTTATTAAATATATGAAAGAAAAACAAAATTACGTACCTCTCTAGAGGATACATCCAACGGTAGTGCACTGGGCCACCGAGTTTAACTTCTTCAACCAAATGTACCAATAAATGGACCAGACAGTAAAAAATGATGGAAGAAAAACTCTTTCCATATTACACAGTGTCATCACAATACTCTCTTGAAGATCGTCAAGCTCAGAAACATCAATAACTTGAGAGCACAACTTCTGAAAGAACGTAGCCAATTTGATAACGATTTTCATGACATCTTTGCTAGGGTAACAAGATCGAAGTGCTATTGGAAGAATGTCTTCTAGTAAAACATGGCAATCATGACTCTTCAGTCCACTAAGTGTACATTCTTTCATGTTAACACATCTAGAAATATTTGAAGCATAACCATCAGGAGTCCTTATATTCTGAATTATCGAACAAAAAATCTCCTTTTTCTCTTTGGACATAGTAAAGGGTGCAGGTGGCAGTATTTGTTTTCCTTTATCATCTACTGTAGGGTGAAGTTCTGGTCGAATGCCAATTTCCACCAAGTCAAGTCGTGCATTAAGATCATCCTTTGTTTTTGAACTAATATCCAACAATGTCCCGATTAAATTATCGCACACATTTTTCTCTATATGCATTACATCTAGATTATGCCTTAATTTGTTGCGCTCCCAATATGGTAGCATGAAAAATATGGACTTTTTTTTCAACCAATCCTCAGGTTTCTTTTCAGTCTTACTTGGGTTACCACATAATTTCGCTTTACATACCTCTCTTTTACGCTTGAGTTCCTGGTTGTTGCCTATGTCGTTGCTATTTTTGTTGGTTTGCTTTTTCCTTTTTGCCAGCTTCGTTAGGCTTACCTTTTTACCTAATACAAAAACTCTGCCCTGCAACATTCTCAAAACAGAAGTTCCATCCAATGTATTAGGTGCAAGTTCCTTCTCTTCAGTGCCATCAAACTGACTCTTCCACCTTCGAAATATATGGCCTTGTGGCAACCATCGACGATGACCCATATAACAAAATTTACCGCCCTTTTTTAGACGAAATGATTTTGTTAATATAGCAGAAGATGGGCATGCATATTTCCCGCTCGTACTCCAGCCAGATAGGTAAGCTAGTGTAGGAAAATCATTCAACGTCCATAATAGTGCAGCTCGGAGAGAAAATTTATTCCGTGAAGAAGCATTGTATGTTTCCACACCCTCCCATAGTTGCAAAAGCTCATCAACAAGTGGCACCAAATAGACATCTATATCATTCCCAGGAGAATCTGGTCCAAGAATGATCATCGATAAAATTAATGACGTTTGTTTCATGCAAATCCAAGGTGGTACATTGTAAGGAACGAGCGTTACCGGCCAAGTGCTATGCTTTGAACTCATATTCCTAAAAGGGTTAAATCCATCACTAGCAAGACCAAGGCGTACATTACGGGTATCTGCAGAAAATTCAGGATAGAGAGCATCAAAATCTTTCCAAGCCTCACCATCAGCCGGGTGTTGTAGCAATCCGTCTTTTGTACGACCCTCCTCATGCCAGCGCATATCACATGAAGTTTTGTTAGTTGAAAAAGTCTTTGGATTCTTGGCATCAATGGGAAATAACGCAACACTTTAGCTGGTTTCTTTTTTCCTTTTGATTCAATTGGAGTCCCATTCTTATCAGTTTTCCAACGGGAGGTACCACACACATGACAAGACTCTTCTGTAGCTCTGTCACCTCGATATAGCATGCAATCTTTAGGGCAAGCATGCATTTTTTATAATCAAGCCCTAAACCATGGATGATTTTTTTTTGCTTCATAACAATTCTTTGGTAAGTTTGCCTCCGGTGGAAGAGCGTCATATAGCACACCAAGTAGTGCTGTAAAAGATTCTTGTGTCCATCCATGTATGCATTTTAGGTGATACAAAGTGACTAAGAACGACAACCTCGAAAATGTTTCACATCCATGATATAGTTTTGTATTTGCATCCTTCATGAAGCTTGCAAACATGTCTTGTTCCCCACTGGTATAATCATCTCCCAATGTGTTATTCCTGTTCTCGCCCATATTAGCTTCCATACTACCGAAGTCAAAATCAATATCATCTTGTTCACCAATAGAAGTACTTGATAGAGATTCACAGCTATCTTCCATGACAAATGCAGCTTTTAGGAGTCCTTCCATATCATCCAATCTTTCTTGTGCACCTTCTACAACAATACTCCTCTGAGCACTAGCAACAGGAATTTTCTTAGAATAACCTGATACAGGAGGACCAAATACTAATGATGGTGGTTCATATTTCTCGCCATGGTGAACCCACTTGTATAACTTTGAAGAATACCAGCACATCTCAAATGAGTTTTAACTCTATCATAATTCTGAGTTACTCTGTTTCTACAGTTCACGCAAGGACAAAGGATCTTGGCACCATCTGAAATATCACGGAATGCAACAGATAAAAAATATGTGATACCATCTTTATAAGAATCAGTTGATCTTGGTTCACTCATCCAACCTCGATCCATCACTCTATGGTATGCTGTAATAGTAATAGCAAAGATTCTAATTTCTGCATTGGCATGACGATGTTGTAAGCACCAGTAAATTAAATCAAACACTCAATCAGAAAAGTCACAAACTAACCAAAAAGCTCGGTCCGATTGACCGGTCGCAGGGGAAGCCGATAGCCGCAGCTGTTGGGTCGTCTATCAGCCGAGTGCTCGAAGGACTCACGGATGCCGTATGCGACGCCGACGCAGCCCGGGGGAGCTGGGGAGGCAGTCGGCAAGCGATCAGATCGGGAGATCCTATTTTCTTCTATATGCAGCGCAGGCCAGGAGGAGGGGCATCGGCCGCGGGGGTGGCGCTGTCTAGGGTGGCGACTGAAACCATCATAAAAGGAACTACAGAAAATAACGTCATATGCATCTCGCAAATGTTGTCAGGGGTCAGGGCCATGTCTATGGTAATAGTATTATCAAATGACAACCCATTGTAATTTGTGTCAATCATAGTAATCATACAGAAACCGCATGACAACCATAGGCGTGTGCAGTGGTATATCCCTTTATGATCAGAAAAGGCATCAGCCTCTCAAACACTGGAACCAAAATGTCTATAGTAATAGTATTATCCCTTTCTGAATCAAGTAGTAGTAAGTGAGCAGCCACATCAATTTCATTAACCCGTAATGGAAATCGACGCTAGCACAGCACCTACTATAACTACCAATCCTATGGCTTGGAAGCATGCAACCTAAACAAGATTAACAAAACATTATTTGTTCGATTCGCGGGTGAAGTGGCACGAGGAACAAATCTATCAGCAGAGCCATCCGCGGGGGAGGTAGCTAGGCATATTACCTTGACGTTAGAGGATGCGGCCTTGGAGTCGAGCAACCCCCAAAGGTTCGCGGCGGCCGCTGGGGCGGCGGTGGTGGCGCGGATGGGCTGGAAGTCATAGCGTCAGTGATCTCCACGTCAGCGGCACCTCCTCAACGAGCTCCTCCTGACTCCCGTGTCTTGGGCGACCGGCGCCGCGCCGCTGCCTCAATTTTTGTGTATTTGCTAGGGCTACAGTAAACTGGGTTGCGTCCTTGTCGCTCGGCATCGCAACTCTGTGTGGGGAGCGAGGCAGTGAACGACCCGAAAAAGAAAACGTGGAATGGGTCAGCACAGTGGCGGGCTGGCGGCGACCAGCCCAAGTTCTTTCGGGATGGGTTATTTCGGCTGAAAACATTAAATTCGGCCCAACTAAGTGTATATATATGTGTTATACCTTGTATATACTAGTTTTTTGTCAAAAATTTTGGGTATTCAGCTGAATACCCTTGAATCACTGTAGATCCGCCCCTGCCCCGGGCTAAAGCCCACCTTCCCAGGGGCCCAATTCCGCCCCTGTTAATGCGTGAACATTCTAAACCTTAGGTTGAGAGTTCGAACCCTGGGATAGATATTTTTTTATGTTTACAGCCATTGGAAAAAAGTGAAAGAAAAGTCTCAGGTTGTGAGTTCGAACTTTGAGATTGATATTTTTTTATGTTTTATATATATACCGTTACTTACACCATTTTGTTTTTTTTAATATTCTTATATGGAGATAATAGATAAGACGTCTCGAATGATAAATAAGACATCTAAAATTTCGTCTCTATACATGAGACGTACTCCAAAACGTCTCAGCAGCCGTTTTAATAGAATTTAATAGCGTGCAACCCTTTAGAGCGTCTCAAACTGCGTTTCTATTTCAATTGTGGTTCTAAAAAGATAGACATGATTCAAAGCGTCTTAAACAAAACGTCTTAATATGTTCATTTTGTTATAGTGCTAGCACAGACGGTTTTTAGCTAAAAATCGTCTGTGCTATTCTCTTCTACCCCTAAATCTATTTCTGTTTATTGGCTAGCATCAGGAAATGCTAGCCATGCTCTCTGAAACAAGCAGATCAATATGTACATGTATACATCTAATTCACATCTCAATTCATTTCACAAACATAAAACATCCATTTCGCAAATCAATTAATTGAAATGGAAACAAGCAAATATAGTATGAAACACAGCACATATTTTATTTTTATTAAGATTAGAGCCTACCATTACAATATCCCAAAACAACAAACAGGTTGCCCATCTAGCTCACACAACAAGAACAGAGAACAGCAAAGATCCTCTATTCCTAGGCCTTCTCGCCCCTGATGCAGCGCACGAGCTGGATGTCTTTGACGCCCACCATCATCGGCGTTGATTGAGCACTGCCTTGTGCATCGTCTGCTTCGTGGGGCTATTATGGTATGGTCAAGGAGGAGGAGGAGAACAACAAGGAGGAAGAGAACAGCAAAGAGGAGGAAAACAACAAGGAGGAGAACAGAAAGGAGGCGGGGTTCTGGTGATTATTTATAGGGGAGGGAGTGCGAAATTTGTTGGCGTGGGGACGGAGAGGTGGAGCTACGATCCGTGGGGTGAGGATTGGTGGATTTCTATTGGCTAGGATTGTGTTGAGGAGGATCGACGGGCCCAGCGGTTAGATTATTACAGACGGTTGGTAGCTAGAACCGTCTGTGATGAATGAATATCACAGACGGTTCTATATGCCAACCGTCTGTGAATTAGATGACAAAATGTTATATACCGATGCAATATAAACAACTAGTCTGAAAAGATAAAATAGCAAAGTTTTATATGGCTTATATATACTCATTTGAAAGGTTTCGATGAGATCTACAACTTTTCAGTTGAAACAAAATCCAAATTCCGAAAGGAAGACCAAGAAAAGGGCAAAAACAGAAACCAAAAACTTGCGACACAGATTTAGGTCCAAAGATGGCCGATTTTCAGGGTCTCAGAGGATGATTGGCGCAAGCTAGTTATTTGCCTTGATCGGGCTCATCGTTAGCTTTCGAACGAGTACAAGAACGTTGAAAACAGACACCGTATGCAAAAGTTATGCCTATTTTACTGAAGATATCTCAAAACTGAATCCTACTCGGACTCAGGCGGGAAATTATGAACTTTTGGGGAATTGCAAGGCAGGAAACATATCATAGACGGTTTTTAATACGAACCGTCTGTGATGACTTTATTATCATAAACGGTTCTAGATAAGAACCGTCTGTGATGTCTGCCATCATCACAGACGGTTCTTATCTAGAACCATCTGTGATACTTTACAAATGGTTTTTATAAAAAAACCGTCTGTGATAATGAAGTCATCACAGATGGTTCGTATTAAAAACCGTCTGTGATACTTGCAGCACAGACGGTTCCTAAGAATCGACTGTAATATAAGTGTCTAGTTTAGCCTCTTTTGTAGTAGTGCATGAAAGATCTAAAAGGGATCAAACTGCCACCGCCTCATCAGATGCTTGGGCTGTGATTTTACTAATGAGGATCATTGCCCTAGAGAATGCAGCTATCATCTTGATTACGTGATACGTATGTCCAAAGTGTTGTAGGACCGAGAATGGGACTAGAGCGGGGTGAATAGAAGCCAACATGATTAAAAGTTTTTCCAAATTCTCTTCAAAAGAGAAAGCAAAACTCTTTACTCTAATAGTTATTAGAAACTATGAAGATTAGAGACCAATCACCCATAAAGAAACTTCCAAAAAAATTGAGCCAAATAAACCAAAACTTACCCAAACAGTCCGAGTACAATGTAATAGGTGGTCTAACCTCTTAGGGGTGGCCAGACCTTTCTCAGGAGAGGTTGTCCGACCTGACCTCTCCTCAATCATGGGTAGTAGGAGAACATACTCATTTTTGATATTCCACCCGAGTAGATAATTGCACCATGAATGTGGTTGCCGGCACTAAAAATATGAACTACCGCTAACAGTTAGGGTATGACTAGGGGTGGAAACAGATCGGATACGGTCGAATAGTCTCAAATACGAATACGAATCCATATTTTTCAAATGAATACGAATACAAATTCGAATATTCTCAAATACGAATACGAATATGGATATTTTCGAATACAGATTTTCTCGTATACGAATATCGAATAAAACAGATTCCTAGCGGTTTTAACGATTTTTCACCGGTTTTTGACTGGTTACCAGTTTTAAACTTCCTAAATTCAAATTTTGACTCACAAAATTCGTACGGATTTTTCATGGGTTCTAGAAACGATCGAATACGAATCAAATAGTCTTGAATACGAATACGGATACGAATATTCTCGAATACGAATGTGAATACAAATATTCTCAAATACGGATATGAATATTCTTAAATATGAATACGAACATTTTCGAATACAGATTTTGCTATTACCACATTCATGTTTTCTCGGATACGAATATCGGATAAAACGAATTATCAGTTGCTGTTTTCCACCACTAGGTATGACCAACAAATTCTCGGGTAAATGGGTAATCATCTATCCTTGGATAGAAAGATTATGACTAGGGATGGCAATTGTGCCCGTTTACCCATCTACCCGTGAGTAAATACCCTAATAGAGCTGGGTATGGGATGTATTTTCTACCCACGGGTATGAAAACGGGGGAAACTCTCTACCCATCGGGTAAACGGGTACGGGTATGGGTAAGCTCTACCCATACTCGTCTTACCCATTTACCCGCCATCAAACAAACCCTAACCCTAACTCTTCGACTCAGTACTCCACTGTCCAGTGTCCCGGCTCTACTCACCTGGTCACCCCCAGCCGCCGCCCTACCCATTCATTCGGTCATTCGACCCTCGTCTCCTCCCCACCCGCCGAGAGCCCGAGACGCTCGTCTCCTCCTCCCCTCTACTCACCCTCATCTCCTCCCCACCAGCCAAGAGCCCGAGACGCCGGATCCAGTGGTCCAGCCGCCTCCCCGCCGCCGTTCTCCAGATCGAGCCATCGCCCCGCCAAGACGCCGGATCCAGCCGCTCCCCGCCGCCGCCATCCTCCAAATCGAGCCATTGCCCCGCCGAGACGCCGGATCCAGCCGCCGCCGTCCTCCAGATCGAACCGTCGCCCCGCCGAGACACCGGATCCAGCTGCCGCCCCGCCGCCGCCGTCCTCCCCTATAAAACCCGACGGCACGACGACCTACATCCTTCGTCTTCCTCACAGGTACATCTGCCCTCCGCGCGCCTCTTATTGCTTCGTCTTCGTATGGGAGTACCTCTTACTGCTTCATGTAGAGATGCCTTGTTGTAACTTCTGAGATATGACCTGAAATTTCTTCACCTGGTTTTTAGGTTTTCTCTGATAAGACAATTTTGGTATAAGCTAGACATATAGAGATGCCTTGTTGCAAGTTGCAACACTTATGTGAACATCACAAACGAATTTACCACATTCTGTACCGTATCTTCTGCTGTAAAAAATCATTATTTCTTGAAGCTGTAATGTGTGTACGCAATTGAACTTCGGTTCTTTTTGCTGTACTGATGATTCCGGTCACATTGGGCTGATACCTGAAGATGAATGATCTTCATGTATATTATAGTCGAGCATGTACTTCTCGGGCCACATTTGTTTCTTGTTGTAATCTCTCTATTCATTCATAGCTAAGGTCTGGTTCACATGTTTGCCGTTTTGCAGAGGTATGTACACAGCCCAGAGTTTCCTTGTCTTACCAGTCTTTCTTCTGCTTTGCATCGTTTCGCTTACGACTCGGAAGAAGAGAAACATATGCACAGTTAAAGTTTGTTGCTCGTAGCTGAATTTTTGATGACGTTGATATGATGTATAATAGGAAATTGTTTCTGGAATGTGTGCTTGCAGACGTTGATATGAGCAAGATTTAAGGGTATGGTTATTATCGTAACTTATGAGAACACAGATTTTGTTTCTATAATCTCATCTGGTGCTAGATCCTTGTTCAAATATATTGTGTTGTATCGTTATTATCGCAAATGAGGAAGCCGTGTAATAAGACTAAATTTCTTTGAATGTACTACGATTTCTGTGCATGTATTTAGCAGTCTGTAATATTAGTTGGGTAAACGGGTATGCCCGTGGGCGGTGGGTATGTGCGATGTTTTTTACCCGTGGTCCTTCGCGAGTATACCCGTGGGCGTAAATCGGGGTCGCGGGTACGGGTATGAGCGAGCACTACCCGTACCCGCCGCGCCCGATTACCATCTCTAATTATGACTAAGAAAATATATTGTCACTTATTAGCTAATATATATCCAAAATAATAAAAAAAATAAAAGCATTTTGAAAAGCCACCACAGGGGGCCAGTGGCAAATGCAAGTCTTTGAAGATTAAAAATTACCACAACAATCTTTAAATAAAAAAAGAAAATTCCACGATAATTCAGAGAAAAAATGAAAAGATCTTACACGACAACCAGATGGCCCACATATACTATAATGATTAGGATGTCATCAAAGCACGTACAAATAGCGAATCGTCTCCTGGTCTTAACTAGCCAATCTGTGTGTTTTAGATTAGTCAGACTCTCCAATCACCAAATTCATGTAAATAGGTTCAATTGTGTCCGACTGCGACTCTTATGGGCTCTGCCCCATGCGAATATCTTCGTCTGTGATTCTCCCGTATTTCATCTCCCTAATGCTTGACGCCCGTCCGTATCCAGAACCATGCTGAAAATCTATCGAATGATCTGTTACATATTATTTATATTGGATTTCTGAAGGAATATATGAGAAGATCCAGAATAGTGTTATAATGAATCATTGTAAATTTTGTAGATTGAATATTTGATTTTGTAAAGATTGTATTTTATCTGGATCGGTTTTAGAAATTTTTAGACAAGCCAACTAACTGCTGGGCAATTGCCGGTCAGATCGGCACGTGGTGTGACCATGGTGGTCAAACCACAGAGCGGTAGTACCGTGAGTAGATATCTATTTGCATAGTACTTCAATTGGTCTGACCACTTTAGTTGGCGGTTAGAGCGGCCCAGATGGAAATTTCTTAGATTTTGGGAATTTGATTTTGGAGTATTTTGAATTTTGTTTAGTCGGTGCATTAATGTTACATGAAGCATGTTTTGATTAACGTGAGTCAAGTTAAGAAAAACTTGTGTCTGAAAATGATTTCTTGGTATTTAGATGTACAAGATCATTTGGAGTCAACTATGGTCAACAGCGAAGATCAGAGCTACGCACGTGGACAAGCCAATACCTAGAATGATCAAGGATGCCGGGTGGGATGGCTAAGGTCAAGCATGGTACGAGAAAGATAGGGAATTTGAATGGAAGTTTGAGTGACGAGTTGCACCATGTGGCATGGTCAGTTCAAGTGAGGCATGGTTCGGTAGAATCAGAACAGGAGAGACTTGCTGACGTATGGCAAGCCAATTGTGCACCTACATGTGGCAAGCATGGCAATTGCTTGTGTAGAGACCCGAATATACAAATCCGGACTCTCCTGTGTATTCTGCACTAGTCCAGGATCACGCTAGTGCACACAGTATAAACAAAGATGAAATATCGAACATATCACGATTTACTAACAAAAGACTCAAATATTATTAATAATCATCAGAGTGCGACCTTATGGCCAAGCTTACAATTAATAGCCTGAAAGGCTTAAAAGAAACTAGCAGCGGAAATCCAAAAGAAAGCGCAGCAGCCAATCGACACGCCCACAGGCTATCGAGTGGAGAACGAAGCCTAATCCACGAAGACGTCGAAGTACTCTCCTTCTGGAACCTTCTGCTGGCGATACTCCTCCTCCTCAACTGAGCAACAGGGGCATAAAGCCGTGAGTACATTGGTACTCAGCAAGCCGTTTGTAACAAATGAATGCAATATAGTATGCAAGGCTTACCAAAGGATGGCTGAAAGGTTAATTTGCATAAAACGGCATTTGAAAATACAATAAATAGATTGAAGGCGCATTTGAAGTAAAACAATAATAAATAATAATCAAAGGAATTGAAGTAACCACTTATGAATCTCCCATCCATAAGCTAAACCAACCACTCATGGATCTCCCAACCAACAGTGAATTAACCATCCACTGTCCAAAACTTTTTAGAAATAACTATACCTCGTGTGAAATCACCGAGCATTGTCCATGACCGAGGACGCGGCTATTCGAATAGTTTTACACTCTGCAGAGGTTGCACAACTGTACCCACACGATGTGATTAGCCTCGCGCTAAGGAAATCACAACAAAGCTTTTACAATGATCCATCTCCACCTGATCCCACTCGCTAAGGTTTCGCCTCTCACCCCCTCTTGCGCCACAACAACATCAGTAGTAAAACCAAAGTGGAGACTTCACAAATTATTATGCCAGGTCTATCCCATACTAGACATGTGGTTTGCACGATAAAGCTCAGATCAATGGCGCACAAAGTTAAGTCCTTAAGAATGACCCAGGCGAAACATCCACATCCCATGTGCCTCTCGCACCCCCTTTACTGCACGATCAATCGCCCAAGTGAAAACCAATTTTGTATAACCACCGCCAATGACGCACCAACGTCACGGCACAAATTTTATAACAGTGGTACCAACCACGATTCAATATCTCATTAAGTCAAATTAATTAATCACATGTGATGATGACCCTTTCGCAAACTAAGCAAGGCTAAGCATTCTAATCGTACCAACCCAATGTGACAAATAACATAGCATCACTAATTAAATTCCCAACCTAAGGTGACAATGGCATCAAGGTATTCCAAATATCAAGGAGGGAAATAAACAATTGGGACGATAACTACCAATACAAGGGTTTTTATAATAAAATAGCAATGCATGATAATTTAAAACAAAATAATTAAATACTAGATTGCAAACTGGGTTCAACATGGTCAAAGGACATGACTTGCCTTGGCCTTGCTCAGCTGAGGTCTCTTGGTCTTCAAATCCAACTTCCGTTCCCTCGAACACGTGATCTAACGAGAGAGAAAGCCTAACGAAAAGACAAAAACAAATTCAAATAAAATCCAAATAAACTCCAAAAACTGCAAAACCAGAACCAAAAGATGGAGCTCGATTTTAGATGAATTTAGGAAGAAGAATCGGGTCAATCGGAGTTCGGACGAAGGAGAACGAGCGATCTAAAGTTTGCTGGGGCAAGAAAATGCTGGAAATTCACAGATGTTACTGTTCACCCGAGAGCAATTCTTTGGAAAGGAGGCTAGCGCTGGCGAGAGGAGGCATGGGAGATAAATCTAACTAGCAAAATGGGTTGTTAGGGACCTAAGGCACATACAGGAACTGACGGCACGCCAAACGGAGACCGTTTACGGCACGGGCGGCTACAACGACATGGGTAGGAGAGAGGAATAAAATCCGGGCATGGCACGTGGAGAGGTAGGGTGAGCACGGGCTAGAACGCGGCTTGGCGAAGCTAGGAAAATTATCGGCTCGGCCAGAAACCTATCGGAGACGGCGCAATCGACGTTTGAACGACGTCGGGAAGGGAAAAGGAAAAACTTAATATCTTGGTGCTCGGTGAACGAAATCTAAAACTACTTGGAGGGTAGCTACCTAGGATGGTTTGGCACAAAGTGACGCGAACGGATTGGTGAAAACATCACCGGGTAGATGGGGGACACGAGATGCCATTGGCGGCCATGGCGAGGTTCGGAGGCGAAAATTTGTGGAGGCTTTTCGGGGAAACGAAAGTGAGCACGGCGTAGAACGCGGCGAGGCAAGGCTAGGAAAAATTACGGCAAGGGCTAAAGCTTACCGGAGGCGACGAATCGACGTCGGGAAGCGCTCTTGACCTAGATTGGGGAAATCTCGATTCCGGAATATTGGCTGCACCAAAATCAAATTAACTTGGCTAGAAGGTAGATGGGACAAGATGGCACAATGTGACGCGAAAGGATCACGGAGAAACTCACCGAATAGCTCGAGACACGACGAGCAAATTCGGGACCGGAGGGGCTCGGTGCCGACGGCGTCCTGGGCTTTGGGGGGACTTGGCACGGCTTGGGATGGGTTTAGGGGAGCTAAGGGGTCGTATTTATAGGCTTGGAAGAGGTAGAAACCGACTCCAATCTGCGGATTTCGGTTTAGAGTCCGTTTCAGAAAATTGGAGATAAAAGGAAAACGGATGAACGAAACGGAAAGAGACCAGTTGGGATGGATTCCTTGCGTGATTTGGCACAACTTTCCTTTTGGAAAGACATTGAGATAAGGTCCGGATTGGAAGTTATGAAGAGAGAGAAAAACAGGAAAAACCTGTACACAGCGAACAGATCATCGGGCTCGCGCGCGCTGGAGACGATGCGTGAACAGTACCTTCGGGTACTGTTCATTCTCTCTCCTCTTTCTTTTTTTTTTGGAAATTTCAAATTGAGCTCAAACAAACTCCGAAAAATCCAAAAAAATACAGAAAAATTCCTTGTGACACAAGGAACACAAATAAAATATTTTTAACAAATATTAATGTTTAATTTAATCATATTAAATCTTTTTAATTAATGAAAATTCCAATTAAGCTTTAATTAATTTCAGAAAAATCCAAATGGTGAATTTTATTTTAAAAGCTTCAAAAAGGCTCTGAAAATCAGGATGTTACAGCTTGCAAGGAAAAATGAAGATCAGGGTAAAAAAAGGGTATTTTGATAAGTTGACCAAAATACTAGAAACCTGTTGGATCAAAACTGTGGTTCTTGGAAAAGCAGTTTAGGTAAAGGAGAAACTGAGAAGATCAAGTTGAATCAGTGGCTAAAGACGTAGTAGATTCAGACTTATGTGCTTTGAAAAAAGTGCATAAATGTAGTGGCGAGTAAAATTCGTGTTATGTGGGGTTAATGTAACACCTCAGCCAAACAATGACCTGGAATGCTACCCAACTAGAAGTAAAGCAATGTTAACAAATTGCGTTATACAAAATTTCGGTAGAGCCTCCTTTGTTTATCTATCTAAATCAGAGGTTTCACAAGCAATATCAATTATAATAGACAATTCTCAAGTAATAAGTTCAATGCTAAGAAAATAGATTAAAGATTACTAAACCATTCATGGATATAATGCCTAGAGAAAGAACATGAGCATCATAAATATTCTAAACTCTTATTACAATTAAAATCCAAGGGTAATAATCAAATGGTACTTAAATAGTCCTTGCGTCTTATACTTAATTTTTCTTCCTTTATTTCCGTTATGGGTGGAACGTGCAAGTGTAACAAAACTAATCTTTCCTTTTCCCCATGCATGCCGACCTCATAACGGTACCTAAAAAAACAACAACAACAACAAGAGTGAGTCTAATGACTCAGCAAATATAATAGATAGTAACAAGAACATTCATGAACATCACTTCATACATTCATCCATCAACCATATGAATAAGCCATGCTATGCAAGATGATCAAAAATCTCTTTATCTCTTTCTCTTTTGCATTTTACCGGTAATGCAAAGTGTGCATCCGTCGATACACACCCATGCCTGTACCATCTGGTACAGGGACCAATTGCCCATACTCCACAAGTATGGGGACTTTTAGCCCGTCATGTCATCAACATGATGGGGACCTCGGCGCTTAGTCATCTCGTGACCAAGCCTTCAATAGATCAACATGATGCATATGCGTGAATGTCTCAAATAAATAAATCTTGCATTCACATTATCCATGCACCAGAAATACTCATGAACACTGTAAATTGCAATCACCCATAAACAGCACCAATACATCCTTACCACAACCATGAACACATATATTCATATTATAGATCAAACATCGGCATTCCACACTATCAATTTTTAAACCATCATTATACTTGCCTTAACCGCGAGAAAACGAGGGACGTGCATAGGGTGCTGCGCCTGGGATCCGTCCTCCACCTGAATAGTAATTATAATATTTGCTAAGATAACAGTAGCGGACCTTTGCCTAAATAAAAACAATCATGAACTAATAAATTCGTCTAACTTGGTTCCAATTCCCAAATCCTACAGGTCATCCCGCCTACCTCTGTGGACAGTCAACTTCAAAAATTCATATCTATTGGTACAGCAGTCCGAATAGGGTGTTCTTAAACTTTCTGGAAATATAATTAAATTATCTAACTAAACCTTGTTGGTGAGCCTCCCTGATTCGGCCATCTTCCACCCGCACCATCCAATTTTCTAAAACATCAATTTCACGTCGGGTCCTCTGGACAGAGCACTAAAAATGGCATAACTTCCAGCCCAAGTGTCCGAATCATGATTTCTTGATCTTCCAGAAAATCTAAGACAATTATCTACAACTTTTATAATATGGAGATCCTCTGATTCTCCTATTTTCTAATCGCCCAATCCAATCTACCATAATCTGACAGAAATCTCCCGATCTGCAGAACAGTCTTACAAAAAAAATTATAACTTTTGCTAAAAAGGTCCGATCGATGCGTTCTGGCACTTCATGGAAAGCTAAAGACGTCCTCTACAATTCTCTAGGAGAAGTCCAGATCTGATTTCCCACGAAACTACCCCAAAACAGCCATCAAATGAAATCTGTCCTAGCAGTCCAGAATACCGACATTGAAACAACTAGTAAAAAATGCATCTAATTGGGGAACAACGGGGATTACCCTTGATGAACCACTGTAGATTATGATGAACGCCCTACGAACTCCTCCTCTTCTCCTTTTCCCCTTTTCCCCTTCCTCTTCCCTTCCTCCGGATCCAATCGCCTCGCTGCGTTTGACCTCCCTTCTCCGTTCGACCGGCAGCCAAAGGAAGATTTTTCCCACCGGTAGAAGAGCTTCAATGGGGGAGGGAGAGGGGGAGGAACTGCTGGAGGGGCGCACAAGGGGCAGGGAGGGCGGCACAATGGGGGCAGGGAGGGGCGGCTAGGGTTGGAGGGGGGTGGGCGCTCCCCCCCCTCTTTGGCTGGTTTCCCCCCTGGGCCTTGGCCCAGGCCCAGGTTGCCCGGAAAATTCAGAAAACCCCCCGAAATATTATTTTATTCTTTCCTTTAAGGTCCCCCCTCTCCAATTAAACAATTATTTTCTGAAAGACTTTTGGGATATTACAGTCTACCCCTCTTAAACAGAATTCAACCCCGAATTCTTTCCATGCTTACACCAAGGATTAATCACAACTAAACTTAATTATAAAACACGCACCTGTTGTGAATAATTCTGGATATTGCTCACGCATGCGAGACTCCAATTCCCATGTGGCCTCTCTCTCTGTCTGCTGAGACCAAAGCACCCTGACATACTTTAAAGTTTTATTCCTCAACGCTTTTTCTGACCTTTCCAGAATTCGCACTGGCTCGGACTCAAGGATAGATCCTGCTCAAGTAGTAACGGTTCTAGTGAAATATGATGCTCTGGATCTCGCTGGTACTTCCTCAACATAGACACGTGAAACACGTTATGCACCCCGCGCATTGACTCTGGAAGATCCAAACGGTATGCCAACTTCCCGATTCGAGCTAGGATCGTGAAAGGCCCAACGTACATCGGGCTAAGATTCCCTTTGGTACCAAACCTCACCACACCCTTGGTGGGAGATACTCTCAAGAGCACCTGATCCCCCACTTCAAATTTCAGATCCCTTCTCCTCACATCCGCATACCAGGGCCACTCGTTCAACTGTCTTCTGGACCAAATCCGGGCCCAAGACTGCCTTTTCACCCACTGTTTCCCAGCAAAGGGGTGACCTGCATCTACGCCCATACAACACTTCGAATGGTGCAGCTTTAATTTCTGGAATGGTAGCTGTTATTATGAGCGAACTCCGCTAAAGACAGCTGATCCTACTCGTTGGTCAACGGCTTTAATGGAAACCCACACTCCAGTTCTTTCAAGCACTACCTCGATACCAGGTCGTACCAAACGTTGTGTACCCCACTCTAGGTGTAATATCCTGAACGTCGTTACGGCGTAAGTTTTTTTCAAAACAATCGTGGAGTCGCCGGTTTTTCGGTAAATCGCGGGAAGGGAAAAATAAAAATTGGAGAACAGTATAAAATGAATAAAATAAATTAAAATTTTAATTAAAAACTCAGAGTGGGCTGCCTAGGGAGTGGGCTGACCGCCCTGGGCCAAGGCCCAAGGGGGTGGCCGCACCCCCTCTCCCCCTTAACCCTAGGCCTTTTCCCCCTTCCCCTTTTTCCCCACACCCAGCCGCCCCCCTCCTCCCCTTTCTCCACCTCTTTGGCCGCCCCTCCCCAGCAAGATCTGCGCCCCCTGCTTCTGCCATTGGAAGGCGAAGGAAGGAGAAGGAAGGAGAAGAAGAAGAGGAGGAAAAAAAAGGGGTGATCCCTCATCTAGGTAATTTTTCCCCATCCCAAACCCTCTGTTTTTCGAATTAATTAGGGTTCTTGGCACGGATTTTGAAGGGAGATTATAGATTAATTGCCCGATTAGAGATTACCTGCTGTCTGCCTATAGATTGATTCGCGTAGCGCGTCTGGTCGCGCGGTTTAGACCTAGTAAATGATTTTTCCTGCGGAACCTCCCAAAAGGAAAGTTGTAGAGGACTTCCAGACGCATCTCCTGTATTGTTTTCGGAAATTATGACCGTAACTGAGAAAGTTGTAGAGAATCTGGTAATCTAGCTGCTGTAGAAAATCCAGAAGTTTTAGACCCCTGTACTGTGCTGGGACGCATTTGAATGTTGCTGTCCAGTCTGCCAGAACAAAGATCTTCCTCTGTTTTGGGCATTAAATTATACCTAGCTATGATCAAAATAAAAATAGGTGTTCTACATGAAAAATGTAGGCTTTTAAGTGTTGAATCCAGAGAGTTATTGTTTGCTGTAATTGGATCAATATTTTTAAAGTTACAAAATTGTTAAGCAGCGCTGCTGCAGAGGGTAGTTTGCTGAATTGTTGAGCGGAGAGGAGTTTGTGCGGGTTCGGGTTTCTAGCGACGTCTTTAATTATTTTAGTCGTGTTTGTATGCTGTAGTTGTGTGCTGAGAGTTGCCTTTTGGACAGGTGGTCTTGCCCCTGAGCGCTCTTGATTTGCTTCGCTTCGTCGGTTGAGGCAAGTAAACGTAGCGGTGGTTGCTACCGTTTAACTTGTTATTCCTTCTACTTGCAATTTACATTATTATCGTAATTTGTTACATTATGTCATGATTGCATGATAATTTAATTGTGGAGATGGTAGCAATTATTGATCCATTGATAAGTTGATAATCTGTTAGTAGACATGTGGAATTCTTGCTTAATGCTATAATGTGGAACATGAAAATAACATGTGGTGGATGTGGATATGTTGTGAGCATGATAATGCTCCTTGAGGATGGATTAATGTGTTTTATGATTATCATATCATTCATGTCATATCATGTCATATGCATATGTGGATGTCGCCGCACCTAGCCGCGACCTTACCGGTACAACATCGTATATTGCCGTAATACGATGCACCCCTTATCCCGCTGGGAGCCTCGTATATTGCCGTAATATGATGCACCTCTAATCCCGCTGGAAAAGAGTGATGTGGAGCATAGCATGAAGCATTCATTTGCATTTATTCGTGGATAAAATGACTGCATTCATATGCCATTTAAATCTGAAATTGAAGAGGTATGATTCATGGAAGTTTGTGGTGGTTTAATAATTGTAGACATGAATTGTGATTGTGGTTGTATGGAATTATAAATGATGATGTATAATTGTTTGTAGTTTGAATAGCCTGTTAAACTGTTTGCTTGCTGAGATTTTTATCTCACCCTTATTTCCCCCTCCCTACAGGTGGACTTTGAGCATGCATGGGAAGGGTAGAGCGGCACCACACTGATGCACCTGGATTATATTTTAATGCTGAAATAAAGTTGAAAGGATTCTAGTCTTTGCTTAGCTATCTTATCAATGATTGTTTCACCTTAATAAATGTTAAATTTGGAATTGTTCCCTTTGGTTATTATTTTGGAGTTGATTATGAATATTGAATTGTCATCTCTATTCTGTTTACCCTTAATTGTTTATGCTTCCGCTTGTATTATCTTGTTTAATAATTGCCAGTTTTAGTTTATTTTGTAAATTGGCTAGTTGTGGAGTGGTTTTAGTAGCATCCCAGGGTAATGTGGGTCCTGGGTGTTACACTAGGACCCAAGGTGGTCCTAGTGATACACCAACCTCTGAATCCTTGCAACTAACAGAAGCGTCTGAATATACCTTGGGTTATCATTCCCTTTGGTATCAACCCACACAACCTGCACAACACATGTAACTCTTGTTCCAACTCTCAATCGATTTTTTTACCTTAACAAGGAGTACCTCCTTTAACTACGGTCGCACAACAGTGCTCATTGTAAACCAACTCCTTTACAAATGGAATTCAACTCAAAATAAGGGATTCTCATCGCAACCACACATCACCAACTCCCCATCAAAAGGGTCAAATCAAAAGAAAAAAACGAGGATTCAACACGAGAACCTTTCCACATTCTAAGTAGGTAGTTTGCAAATAAACAACACATAAGTTAAAGGAGAATCACTCCAATGCCAAACCCTTCCTTTGTTTTTTTTCCTGAACCGGAAAAATCACACATGCCAACATAAAGTCAACCCAAACCTCAAAAGACTTTTGCTATCATCACAAAGCTCAAACAAGAATCAAGAGAGCATTTTACTTCCAGAGAACATATTGTTTTTTTTCTTTTAGGAATAAACTTTCTCTTGAATCACAAGATTCCAAATCATCACACACCACCCTAACTCATTTCTCTTAAATTGGCAACATCAACACTTTGCTCAAACCGAGTGCATCAACCACACCTTTGTGGAGGGACTCTACTGACCTCACAATAACATACTCTAGCCAACTCCTCTACCGACGGAGTTACTTTGATAAGTAATTTCCAATACACCTCATCGTTGTTTTCACCCACAATCACTTCACCACAATCCTTTAAGGATAATCAACTTGCAATTCTCAGCACACACACTTAGTTCCCTCACCCAAAGGACACTATCAAGGAGCATCACATTATTTAGAATCCTCTTGTTTCAATATTCCCACACAACATCATTAGCCTCCAAGGTTCTAGCATAAAACACCAAACCAAAATTTTCCATCTCCAGGGCTCCTATATATGTACTTCGATATAATTGATACGAAGACTCTCGAATTTGGTGACTAAAATTCCCACAATCAAACATGCTCAATCATTAACAATCACATGAAAACATATTCTCAACCTAATTATCTTTAGGAAGATTCTAACTCCTGGAGGGTTACTTACTGAAGCCAAGTCATACATGGCAATAATTCAACAATCCCTACTATCCCATTGATTCCCATAACGGTTAGACTTCTTCACAATTATAATCTCATTAACTACACCACCATAATCCTCCTACTAAACCTTGCAAAGTGCCCAATCATGATACTCTAATAAGATTGATCAAGATTCTAATACTTTTCATAATTCTAATGTTCCATCAAAATGATCGAAACATTCTTGAACCACAATCTACTATAGGTTCTACTAATTGCAACCATGAAATCAGTTAGCTCCAAAGACAAGCATTCTATTTAAAGCAAATTCTCACCGAGAATTATTACAAGAAATCAATTTATCACTCAATGAATCTCAAACAACTTGACACCTACAATCTCACCAAAATCATCTACTTGACCACCACTATCAAGTTGCCATTATACAACCTAAAAGGCTTTGCAACACGGATTGGTTAATCCTTCCTCAGAAGAAGATATAGATAGAAACAATTTTCAGCACATAGAAAAACATTTACCACTCACCGTAGACACGAGACCAAGAAAAAAAAGTCAAATAGCCAAGATCTTGGAAATTAGAAGACGAGACCACAGTTGAGTGCACAAGTCCCACAAGAAGAGAATATCAAACTTCAGCCGAAAATAAATAAAAAATAAAGCAATGTTTTTTTTGGAAACTTGAGGAATTCCTTTGTGGCAAACCAACAAGGTTAACACGCTTCAATAAGCTGCAAGGTATAAAACTTGAATCCAACTGCGAATACCTCTACTACACCCTTCAATTTAACAAAGGACATAATTTTCTTTAATGGAAACATCACTTTACCAACTTCAAGCAAATGATCCTTTAAGGTCAAATCACATTAATCACTTAAGAACCGATAGAACCTTCCATTACGTCACTCTGCGCAAACTAATTTCAGATACCACGATAATTCATGAACTCCCATAGGATCATGAATGCAAAACTCCAAACATTTCATTTAATTGATATCACGGAAGACGAATAAATTCCTTTACTTCTAAAAGAATCAACACTACCCTCATCATCTCATACTCAATTTTACTAATCTCATCATTATACATTCTTAGCATGAATCATCATAGCCTACCAGCGCATCATAAACCTTTCCAAAAGAATACAATAACTTATTTCAAAATGTTTTTTTCCAATAGGATTGCAACAATCTTACTAACATCAAGAATAATACACTCTTAACAAGAATCGTTATCGTCTACCCTTCCATTATAAAGCCCTCCAAAATCTCATCAAATAGTTCCATGCTACTTTATCATCCCATCCTCAAATTGAAAGTATTTCAAAACCTTACAATCTCACTACGACAACCGCTTTAAATTAGAGGAGATCTACTACACAATTTTAATGATTCTACCAAAACTCTTTCATCAAAGACATAATATCATCTGACAATCTCACCATCATGTAAATATAGATCACCTTTTAAACCCCATCCATTGCTCTCTTATTGATGCGCAACACCAAACTTCATTACACAACCGTTGCTCTTAGCAATTACATACGAACACTAAGTATCCACAAGGATAACTCCAAGATTAATATCCACTAATACAGTAATCCGACACCTTCTGAATTTAACCATCCTAAACAGTTAGATTAATCCATTGAGACATGTTGATCCAATTTATCCCAAAAGTTTACTAATTTTGTCTCTCTTATTGATCAACCAGTTCATCAAAGTTCCATGCCTCTTAGTAACTCTATTGATTCCATTAGGAATAACCCTATTCATAAACACAGTTCATGAACAACTACAAGAAGACAACATCAACTTATTCGGTTTCACTTCCAAGGATACTCATACCATATCAATTTATTTGATTACAATCTCTGACTTAACCATAACCGAAGACATCACAAAAGGATTTTAACACCTCCCTTCAGAAAAGAGAGGTATTAAACTTCAACACTTAGAATAATCCAAAAGAACTACATAAAGCCAAAACTTTCACATGTTAAAGAATTAAAACTTTCATTAACAAGAATACCAAGCAAACAAATGAGACATGTTTCACAACAAGACAAAACTCCCGCGAAGGGACCAACCATGCAAATCCACAATGCTCACAGGTAGCAAAAGTGTCTCAATAGTCCGAAAATAATAATTGCTTCAAAGAACAGGCAGAAACCAATTGAAAACCCTCAACTGCAATGAACCATTAGCCCAAGATAAATTCATCCACCACCACAGGATAAGAATTGACCAAACTCAACTCAAGGAAGAGAGAAACTTTTCTAAAGAACTCATTCCTAACCTCTGAAACTAAGTTGCTCAAGGAAAAATTCTTCACCATTTCAATACCACGAATAGTGATATAACCTGGCCATGCCGATGGCCACATCGCGATCTCTATTTCTCGACATCAACTATCACCACACATAACAATCATATAATCAAATCGTAGGCACAAAAGATCATCTCATAACACGTACAAAGTCAAACATTAAGCACATATTCAACTATGATAACTGACGGAAACGTGGATGCAATGCAAACCCCATTCCCACCTACAGTGCTTAGTGTGTCAAAATTAATATTTCGTAACCACAGACCTACAGCCCGCTCTGATACCAACTGTAACACCCCAGCCAAACAATGACCTGAAATGCTACCCAACTAGAAGTAAAGCAATGTTAACAAATTGCATTATACAAAATTTCGGCAGAGCCTCCTTTGTTTATCTATCTAAATCAGAGGTTTCACATGCAGTATCAATTATAATAGACAATTCCCAAGTAATAAGTTCAATGCTAAGAAAATAGATTAAAGATTACTAAACCATTCATGGATATAATGCCTAGAGAAAGAACATGAGCATCATAAATATTCTAAACTCTTATTGTAATTAAAATCCAAGGGTAATAATCAAATGGTACTTAAATAGTCCTTGCGTCTTATACTTAATTTTTCTTCCTTTATTTCCGTTATGGGTGGAACGTGCAAGTGTAACAAAACTAATCTTTCCTTTTCCCCATGCATGCCGACCTCATAACGGTACCTAAAAAAACAACAACAACAAGAGCGAGTCCAACGACTCAGCAAATATAATAGATAGTAACAAGAACATTCATGAACATCACTTCATACATTCATCCATCAACCATATGAATAAGCCATGCTATGCAAGATGATCAAAAATCTCTTTATCTCTTTCTCTTTTGCATTTTACCGGTAATTTGCAATCACCCATAAACAGAACCAATACATCCTTACCACAAAAATGAACACATATATTCATATTATAGATCAAACATCGGCATTCCACACTATCAATTTTTAAACCATCATTATACTTGCCTTAACCGCGAGAAAACGAGGGACGTGCAGAGGGTGCTGCGCCTGGGATCCGTCCTCCACCTGAATAGTAATTATAATATTTGCTAAGATAACAGTAGCGGACCTTTGCCCAAATAAAAACAATCATGAACTAATAAATTCGTCTAACTTGGTTCCAATTCCCAAATCCTACAGGTCATCCCGCCTATCTCTATGGACAGTCAACTTCAAAAATTCATATCTATTGGTACAGGACTCTGAATAGGGTGTTATTAGACTTTCTGGAAATATAATTAAATTATGTAACTAAACCTAGTTGGTGAGCCTCCCTGATGCGGCCATCTTCTGCCCGCACCATCCAATTTTCTAAAACATCAATTTCACGTCGGGTCCTCTGGACAGAGCACTAAAATTGGCATAACTTCCAGCCCAAGTGTCTGAATCATGATTTCTTGATCTTCCTGAAAATCGAAGACAATTATCTACAACTTGTATAATATGGAGATCCTCTGATTCTCCCATTGTCTAATCGCCCAATCCAATCTACCATAATCTGACAGAAATCTCCCGATCTGCAGAACAGTCTTACAAAAAAAATCATAACTTCTGCTACGAAGGTCCGATTGACGCGTTCTAGCACTTCATGGAAAGCTAAAGACGTCCTCTACAATTCTCTAGGAGAAGTCCAGATCTGATTTCCCACGACACTACCCCAACACAGCCGTCCAACGAAATTTGTCCTAGCAGTCCAGAATACCGACATTGAAACAACTAGTAAAAAATGCATCTAATTGGGGAACAACGGGGATTACCCTTGATGAACCACTGTAGATTACGATGAACGCCCTACGAACTCCTCCTCTTCTCCTTTTCCCCTTCCTCTTCCCTTCCTCCGGATCCAATCGCCTCGCTGCGCTTGACCTCCCTTCTCCGTTCGACCGGCAGCCAAAGGAAGATTTTTCACACCGGTAGAAGAGCTTCAATGGGGGAGGGAGAGGGGGAGGAACTGCTGGAGGGGCGCACAAGGGGCAGGGAGGGGCGGCGCAATGGGGGCTGGGAGGGGCGGCTAGGGTTGGAGGGGGGTGGGCGCCTCTCCCCCCCCCTCTTTGGCTGGTTTCCCCCCTTGGGCCTTGGCCCAAGCCCAGGTTGTCCGGAAAATTCAGAAACCCCCCCCCCCCAAAATATTATTTTATTCTTTCCTTTAAGGTCCCCCCTCTCCAATTAAACAATTATTTTCCGAAAGACTTTTGGGATATTACAGTTAACGAGTTTCTCTCAATTGTGCTTAGTGAATAGTATCTATTAGGGTTTGATGGGGCTGGATACCTAATCTATTTAATGGGTTGGGATGGATTTTGCTAGTTAACCATCCTAATTTTACTCATTGAAGCCAAGTGTTCTAGGGTTAGGGTTTGAGAAATATGAGTGATGTGGTGCATTCTCTTGTCCTTCAAATGGAGTGGCTTTAAAACCTTCATTCTTAAGTAGCAGTATATCAAATTTGTTCATCTCTTATTGATACTCTTATCTTGGTTGATTTGCTCTCTATTTGGTTAGTTTTGATCTTATCACTGCTCTTCTTGATCTTTCTAAATGCCATGGATGAGTTAGTGATAGAGATATATCATGGAAATCAATCTCCATCCATCTAGGCATCAGTACTGACAAGTTTATAAAGTTGTCCAATTTTACTTAGATTTGACTCTCTCAAGTGATTTCTTGATCTATTTATTTTTCCCTCGATTCCATAGATGTTCTTGCTTGCTATGATATGTGGAAATACATCTAGAGATATCTTGGACATCCTCCACCCACAAGCCGTTAGGATACAGGTAGTCAACACCAACGCAAATTAAAATTTTCTACCGCGTAAACCAGGAAGCCATGCGAGTAAAAGATCATAGGTCATTACTACTAGACGCGCAGTGCAGCAGAAGTAGAGTGAAAGTAGTCGATCATTCTCTGGCCAACTGTCTCGTCCTCATGATCATCCCAATCAGCGTCGTAGTCGCAACTATGTCTCTACCAAGGTCCACACGTCTAGAGATGAAACATCGTACGTCGGTGTACTAGCACCAGCGCACACAGCAGAGATTATGAGTGGTGGCTACTAGGGTTTTGATAGGTGTGTTTTAGGATGCCTCACTTAGCCCCGCACCTCTCTTTATAGAGCTTCCCATTGGATTCTTATCCAATATGATTAGATATCGTATCTAACTCGGAAAGCCTCACGTTAGATCTTTATCTAATACAAGTAGAAATCATATCCCAGAAGACTATCATCTGGACCCTTATTGTTCTAGTTCATTAAGTATGTGACCCTCTAGATTCATGTATATTTGTCCATGGGCCGAAAACTCCTTTCCGATCCATAAGTCGGTAGGGGTCTCTAGCAGGACATAACAACTTCCAAACATACATAAAGGTCATATAGGACAAATTTATATAGTGCTTATGAACCGATCTATTTGCCTCATATTACTATATCGAATTCAAGATGAGAAGTGTGCCATCCTATGATAGCTCGATCCTTCACTCGAACCTATAATAGATTACTCAGTTGTGATTGACTCCTTAACCACATTCGGCATGGCTATGCACTTCCTTAATCCAACCACACCAAGTGGCCCAGAGATATCTCTCCTGTTATGTAGGTGGGGTAAATTCTATCTTGATCACTCATATTCCTCCACATGTTTCATAGTAAACTCGAAAACCACCTTTATAACTACCCAGTTACAGAGTAGTATTTGGCAAACCCTAATTAAACTATTACACATGTAGAAAACAATGATGATCTCAGGTCTAAAGATTCTACATACACTATGTATGAAACCAACTGATAACACTTAAGAATATAACATTCCCGGCAGTGACGCATGGTGGGTCAATCCAACATTATGTTCTCTAACATGTGTCCACATTATTAATTTTATATCCCATATCTGCGATAGTGAAACATGATCTTCAATTAATACATGTACTGATCTGTAAATCATAATTATCCTGCATAATGATATAAGATCAGGGATAATTTAAAATAACATCAAAGTATGGATAAACAATTTCACGAACAAGTCACATACTTGTTGATCAATATGAAAGATATTTATTTAAGAGATAAAACAACATATTATTTAAAAGATCATAAACATAAAAGTGATACAATCAACTCCATGATTGCCTCTAGATCATAAACATTTATTCTTCGTTTTCCCTTTTTTGCCCGTTTTGGCGTAACATTCCTCCAGATAGAAAAAGGTCAGAAATTTGACAACAATTTTCTTTATCATTGATTGAAATATATTTCTGACATTCTAGAGAATGTGCATGCCAAGTTACAAGTGATTTGGAGTCTCGATTTGAGAGTTGACTTATTTTGTGGTTTGAACCCGGTTTTGCTGCAACAGAGCTTTAGAAGCCAAAAAGTCCCAACCTTCTTGTGATATCGTAAGATCTCTTATTGTTTTAAATTTTTAAAGTTGTGATCTTGCTTTGGTTCAAATTTCAAGTCATTTAGACTTTCCGTGTAAAAGATGTATGGTTTTTGATTTTATTTGGGCTGAATTTTCTGTGCTGATCTGAGGGAAAGATAGTACCGCCCATTGCATGACGGTAGTACCACAGTGTTAGTACCGCACCTTATATAGTGATGGTACCACTCAAATGTGTCGAGTCCCGTTTATCTCAGTTTTTATTGGGGATTTCTCTAGAGAGTGTTTAGGTTCTAATCTTCATACCTTATCGTAGATGTTGGAGTGAAAGATTCTTGAAGCAAAAGATTTTAGATAAACTATTATGGATGTGATTCCTATTTAGCCCCTCTAATCACCACCATCTTTGGTGCTACAAATTCTATATAATTTTCTATAGGTTGTAAAAATGTTATCCGGTCGATTGACGTTACAACCATAGTTGTCCTCTTTGTTGTTTATCCGGTGATCCAGTCGTTTCTTTTTACTGCGAAGTCCATGAAAGTCGTGGACGTGGGCATATGTCCAAGGGAAATTTAACTTTTTGCCACTCTTAACATTGCCACCTACTCAAATGCCATCCTCTACATTGCAATTAATATTTTGCCACTCTCCGTCCTACGTGGCGCCTAGTCACCGCCATGTCACGCCCGCGCCCGCGTCGCCGCCCGGCCTCCACCGGCCTCCCCGCGCCGCCGCCCGGCCTTCCCGCGCCTCCCCCCGGCCTCCCCGCGCCTCCCCGCGCCGCCCCCCGGCCTCCCCGCGCCCCGCGCCGCCGCCCGGCCTCCCCGCGCCCGCGCCTGCTCCGGTGGCGCTCCCGCCGGTCCAACCGCGTCACGGCGCGCCCCCGGAGGCCTCCTCCCTCCTCCCTTGAGCAATCGGACCCCGGCGGCCCCGGCTCGCCGCGCGGCCATTTCTTCCTCGCCGCCGGCCAAAGCCGCCATTTTCATCGCCGTTCGCAACTCGGCGCAAGGCGCCTCAATTCCTCGTGCGTGGAGCACCACCACGCGGCCCTGGAGCTTCCCCGACGGTCGCCGGAGCTCCTCCCTCACCGCAGCTCGCCGGCACCGTTCCCCCACTCACGCCGCCGCCGGCTCTCGTCGCTGGCAAGCCTCGGTCTGTCTCCGGCCCTACCGATGCTTCCGGTGAGTCCCTCATGACCCCCTCATGCTCGTGACGCGGTTGGACCGGCGGGAGCGCCACCGGAGTAGGCGCGGGCGCGGGCGCAGGGAGGCCGGGCGGCGGCGCGGGCGCGGGCGGCGGCGCGGGGCGCGGGGAGGCCGGGGGGCGGCACGGGGAGGCGCGGGAAGGCCAGGCGGCGGCGCGGGGAGCCGGCGGAGGCCGGGCGGCGGCGCGGGGAGGCCGGCGGAGGCCGGGCGGTGGCGCGGGGAGGCCGGGCGGCGGCGCGGGCGCGGGCGTGACATGGCGGTGACTAGGCGCCACGTAGGACGGAGAGTGGCAAAATATTAATTGCAATGTAGAGGATGGCATTTGAGTAGGTGGCAATATTAAGAGTGGCAAAAAGTTAAATTTCCCTATGTCCAAAGCCTCCATCACAGTCGTCGACTAGTTCCTAGCAAAATGTCACGTACAAGTTGAGTACAACTCACCTCCATCAAAGCCGTCCGCAAGCTGTCCACGAGTGTGCCATACTCCAAAACACGGCAACTGTGAACTTAATCAATTTGCAGGTTTTAGACAATTAATTGTGCACATTTCTGTCGGTAACCAGTAATCTAATTGGCCTAAGACGCGGATAATTATTTTTTATATATTAAAATTGCGCCGATTAGATATAAAGCTCAAACCTCTTACCTCTAATATCATATCGAGTTCTATGTACTAATCTGTTCAACTAAATAGTTCACCCATACATATTTTCTCTTGCAATTCACTGTTGAATTTTCTGTCCTCTAAGAACTGCAGGAAGACAAGATACCAAATTTGCACTGCATTGCAGAATCGATAACCAAGAATACTTACTAAGAGTGAAACAAAACGAACGAGAGAGAGGTGGCAAGCACCGTATGGCATAAACGCCTGTGCGTGCACACATATATATAGCAACAGCCGTGCGTATATAGGGAAGTTGGAGCACAGTCTGGGATTGATACAACTGGTGGTTAGCTTTAGAAACAAAAAAAAAAGACTATTTCTATCTATAGCTAATTGTACAAGGAAAGTTATCTCTAACACCCACCCGCAGTCCTTGCGTGGATGCAGGAAGTGACTGAACGCAAAGACAGGATCGAAAATCAGTGAATAGTTGTGTAGGCAACCCCTTCGTCATGATATCGGCAAACTAATGAGAATACGGCACATGTAGAACACGCACTTCACCAAGAGACATTTTTTCCCAGACAAAATGAATGTCGATCTCAATATGTTTGGTTCGGTGGTGTTGAATAGGGTTTGATGATATGTAAACAGCACTGACATTGTCATAGTATACAACTATTGTCGTGGCGAGGGATGATGCAACTCCTATAGAAGTGGGCATAACTAGCAGCACTTGGCGACGGCGTGAGCGATAGCTCGGTATTCGGCCTCAGTGCTAGACCATGACATAGTTGTTTGGCGCTTGGAGGACCACAAAACCAAGTCATCCCTGGGGTAGATGCAGTAGCTCGATGTGGAGCGACCCAGTCAGTGTCGGAGTAGACCATCAGTGTTGAGGTAGGAGAGGAGCTGTTGGAGAGACTGTGATCTAGGGGGCCCTTGACATAGTAGAGAATCTGCTTAATCAAGGTGAGGTAAGGCTCACGTAGATCATGCATGAAGAGGCACACGTGCCTACATGAAGAGGCACACCTGCTGGGCGGCATACGCCAAGTCCAGATGTGTGAGAGTCAGGTACTGGAGGGCGTTGGCGAGACTCTAGTATCCCGTTGGATCAGCGACAGGAAAGCTGATGGAGGTGGACAGCTTGGCACAAGCATCAATATGAGTCGCCATAGAGTGACACTCAGCCATGCCAGCACGCTGAACCAAGTCGATGGCGTACTGGCCCTGAGATAGGAACAACCCATGTGTTTTCCGAGTTATAGAGTTGCCGAGAAAGTACTGAAGCTCGCCAAGGTCCATCATGGCGAACTCGGAATGGAGGCGTCGAGTGATATGCTCCAGAAGCTATGGAGTGGACGCCATGAGAATCATGTCGTCGACGTAGAGAAGGAGAAGAGCGAGGTGCACTCCATCCTTTAACACAAATAGAGACACGTCACAAGCCAAACTGACGAACCCCATAGTACAGATGTGTGAGGCAAAACACTGGTACCAAGCACGAGGTGTTGCTCCAGACGAGAGGTGTCCACGAATCCAGAAGGTTGCTGGCAGTACATAGTTTCATCAAGATTGCTATGGAGAAAAAGCATTCTTGACATTCAATTGATGAATTAGCCGGGCATGGGAGGTGGCAAGGCTAAGGATGATGCGGATTGTAGAGGGCTTCACAACAAGGCTGCAGGTCCCATCAAAGTCTATGTTGGGCTACTTTGGGAACCCACGAACCACCCACCACACTTTGTGGCGAGCAAGGGAGCCATTAGATTGGAACTTCTACTTGAAAATCCATTTGCCAGAGTTGACATTGGCGCCAAGCAGCCATAGAACGAGTGACTAGGTGCCATTGTCCACGAGTGCGCCATACTCATCAAACATGGCTTTATGCCAATTGGGGTTTGCAAGGGCGCTCCGATAATTGGTGGGTATCGGAGAGACTGAGGAGTATGTTGCCAAGAGGTTGAGCTAGTGCAATGGATTGACCACGCTATCGTGTGCCCAGGTGACCATGGGATGCGGTCCAGGGTAGGCTGAGGGACTGGTCTGGCTGGCACAGGGGCCTACGTGAGCGCGGGAGCGGCGTAGGAACCGATGCAATAGTATGTGGTCGTCTGCCCTTAGTAGTTCAGCTGTGGTCGTCCATCCGTGGTCAATTAGAGTGGAGGGACCTGCCATGGGAGGATGCGTCACCGAGGCATCATGTTTATGAGATGCAGGCAGAGGATGTCGCAATTGTGTGAGAGGGGCCATGTTGCCTGTGCGCCCAGTGGAGGTCACCCCATGGTTGTGATGAGTAATTAACCTTTGAATTAGAATTTGTGTAGAGTTTGAGTTTGATTTTTGAGGCTTTTTATAGAGGTTTGTTTTCTAGCTGTCATTCTTGTGGTCTACGACTTGGTAGTCGTAGGTGCTCTTATGACTTTTTGGTCATAGGTGATCTTTCGACTAGTTAGTTGGCAGTTCTTTCTTTCGACTTGGTAGTCGGCAGTCATTTTTATGATTTGGAAGTCAGCAATTGGTTTTATGACTTGGTGGTCAGTAGAGGCTTTTCCGACTTGGTGGTCGACAGAGGCTTTTACGACTTGGTAGTCGGCAGAGTCTTTTACGACTTGGTGGTCGACGAGTGCTCCTACGACTTGGTGGTCATAGCTTCTGCTAGTCGATAGTCATAGCCTTTGCTGGTCGTGATCGATAGTCATACGTCGTAGCGACCAGCTACTTGTGTTCGATAGTCATAAGTCGTAACGACCAGATGCTGTGAGTGATATTCGTAGACTGGTGATCGATGGTAGTAGCTTACTGCCTGGTTGTGATCGGCGTACTGCGGGTGCGCGATCTGAGGAGGAAGCTTCTCGCCAAGGTACGACGATCGGCGAAACGACTGTACGAGATCTCCCTCACACTCGCTCAACCGAGTTAGCTCCTGGCGCATGCTAACGATGATGCGTGGCGCTGGCATGAGCGGTTCGGCTCCGAGCAGTCGGGGCCAGCGCCAGGGCCGAGCGACTGCAGGCTGGTTCAAGTGCAGCGGCGGTGCGGCTTTCGGGCGTAACTACCCCGAACGGTGGCCGAATGGGGATCGAGTGGAGGTGGCCGCATGCGGGCGGCAAGCAGAGAGTTCGAGGCGGCACACGCGCGTGGACGCGGGTGCAACTGCGGGCCGGCGTGCGACTGAGGGCGAGGCCGACTATGGGACGGGGGTCCTGCACATTTTGCTATAAAGGGTGGTCACAAGTATTATGTCATTTTTATTGATGATCATTCTCGATATACATGGATTTATTTCATGAAACATCGCTCTCAGTTGTGTTCCATTTACCAGTCGTTTGTTCGCATGGTTCAAACACAGTTTTCTACTCCTATTAGAGTTTTTTGCTCTGACTCTGGTGGTGAGTATTCGTCCGATGCTTTTCGCCAGTTTTTGTCCTCTGAGGGTACACTTGCTCAGCTCTCTTGTCCTGGTGCTCATGCTCAAAATGGTGTTGCTGAACGCAAACATCGCCATCTTATAGAGACTGCTCGCACACTTTTGATTTCATCTTTTGTTCCTTCTCATTTTTGGGGTGAAGCTGTTTCTACTGTTGTCTATCTCATCAATAGACAACCCTCATCCAAACTATCTGGCCAATGTCCTGGTGAAGTTAGTTTTGGTACCTCTCCCAGATATGATCATCTCTGAGTTTTTGGATGTACTTGCTATGTTTTGCTTGCACCTCGTGAGTGAACTAAGTTGACTGCACAATCTGTTGAGTGTGTTTTTCTGGGGTATAGTCCTGAGCATAAAGGATATCGGTGTTATGATCCTTCTTCTCGTCACATACGTATCTCTCGTGATGTGACCTTTGTTGAGGACCGTCCTTTTTTATAATCCCTCTACTCAGCCCTCATATTCTCCCACAGAACCCACATCGTTTCTGTGTCTTCCTCCTATTTCACCCACTAATGATGTCACTACACCTTCCCCATATAGTACACCTGTTGTGGTTACAGACCAAACAGAGAGAGAGATGTGGTAGTGGAGAGTTAGGTGAGTGATGGCTTAGGGTTTCCCCTGTGCCCTGTGTTGTATATATATATCCATATGGGGAGTGCTTTTACAATTATGTCCTTACACTCGAGTATCCCTTTCAGGGGTATTTACATCATTATACATGTCCCATTCTGGGCCTTACAACCCTCTATCAGGCCGGTTGGGCTTAGGTGGGAGCCACCCCTACAACAGGAGCCTCTCATGGTGAAGGGCTTCACGGGCCGAAGCCATGTTGTCGAGCCGTTTGGCCCCCTCTGTCCCTACGGCCTATGAACTCCCGTACTGCTTGGTGGTGCCCTATTACTTAGTACAATCTTCGCCCCGCGGCAAGGATCCAGCGTTGGGCGGGTTGCCAAGGTCGCCC
This sequence comes from Dendrocalamus latiflorus, assembly GCA_017311315.1. Classification (NCBI taxonomy): domain Eukaryota; kingdom Viridiplantae; phylum Streptophyta; class Magnoliopsida; order Poales; family Poaceae; genus Dendrocalamus; species Dendrocalamus latiflorus. Next base: position 9,552,267 of record CM029669.1, on the reverse strand, counting down.
TCTCTTCGGTAAGGGGGCGAAGTCGAGGTTGCCGCGGGGTCATGCTCCTGTCGCGGACTGGTTGAAGCGCCTAGCGGGGCAGGCCTTCGCACCGGGTATTGTAGCCGAGTGTAGGGGACTCCGCCCGTAGTCGAGGGCGCTGGCAGGGCTGAAGGTGCCAGCGGAGCTGCTCGAGCGAGGCGGGAGCTGGTCAGGGTCGGGCATCTTCGGCGGTCCTTCCGGCGGAACCCGAGGTGTGGCCGCGACCTGGTCGTCCGGGTCATCTCCGGCCACAGGTTGCTTCGGAGGGCAAAGTCGAGGTCGGGGTGGAGACGAACCCCGCGCCGTGGGTTCTCCTGGGCACCGGGTGGTTGGGGCTCCGGCGCATAGAGTAGGGACCGACCCCGTGGTTGAGCAGGGTGAGAGTTCCGCCTGGTCTTGTAGTGCACTTTAATGGCACCTAAAAACGTGCCAATCGCTAGTCTGCTCAGAGCAGGTTGCTGCAGTTGTACGTGCTGTCCCGCTGGCAGTGTACGCGCGGCGAGCCGCGGTTGGCTCGTCGTGTGTCAGACCCAGATTTTTCAATCCAGAATCTCCTGTGAAACCACCGCACTATTCCCTGGATCAGTAGATAGTGCTCACAGGTACATTGCTGCATCATTTCATACATCGCACGGACCATCACAACACAAACCAATATTACATAACGGTAGTTTGAATTAAGCCATGTCGGGCAATGAGTTTACATAAGGGCCGATCAGGCCAAATGTTTACATTCCAAAAAAAAAGATGACAGCGGAAGCAAAAGCAAGGTAGACCACTAATCCACAGGCAGCGACTGGGGGTAAATATGTGCCATATGATTATTACCCAAGTTAGGGCAATAATTATAAGCACACTAAACCATAGTCAATCTACCTAGGACTTAAAACACGCAAGAGGCGCCCTAGTGCAAGAGATTCCAAAAATATACATTGTAGCAGTTCTTCGGCAGTTCTGTCTCATAGTGCTACCCCCCTTAAATAAATGACGATTGTTATTATGGTTGGTGGCAATTTGACCTATGGGCTTTCCGGGTAGGTAAGGAAAGAATGTTAGTAGGACAGAGCCTCGATTCTTGGTCCTTGTGCTAGTTGGGGGTTTTAGTTGAAAAGTTGCGAGGGCTCCACTTATCCTTAATTGCCTTGGCTGTGGCTATCTATTGCTTTGCTTCGGTAGACCTGGCTGGGTTTGCAGCAACAGGATGAGAGGGAATAGCATGAGATAAGGATTTAGTCGTGGAGATAAGGTAATCTAATCCCACTCTAACTTCAAAAGAGCACACTCAGGAAGCTAGGGTGACACAAAAATCAAACAATTCCAAAAATAATCTTTTCCTATGACCGTGAAATAGGACGCCCAAGGGTAAAAAAAGCGGTGCACAGGGTCTGGGTGGACAACACTATTAAGTTTACTAGGAAACCAAACCTTTCCATGGTAACCTCTACCCCCGGGCACACTAGGGTGGCGGGATGATCCTAGTAGGTGAGCTAAGTGCTTGTAGTTTCTTAAAGGTTAGGCAGGTAGCCCAGGTTTATCCCCACATCTCTTGGTTATAAATGAATGCGAAGCCCTAGAATCAAATAGAATATGTGCTGGTAATGTCTTCACAGAGAACGTACCCTTCAAAACTCTAACAGCCTCCTGGGCCTCCTCCATGGTGATGTGATTGACTCGCCCACGGTTTGGAGTTGAGGCCACTTTGTTGGTTTGCGGGGTCTGGTTCCCTTTACTGGGCGTTGATGCCTGGCCTCGGACAGGGGTGGTCCGTAGGTTGAACTTCACGGGAGTGTGCTGTCTGTGTGGGCATCGACTAGCAAAATGCCCTTTCTCCCCACAGCTAAAGCAGCTGAGGGAGGCCGCACGATTTGTCCCTGTGAACTGGCCTACAGGACGGGGAGTCTGGAAGGAGCTGTCACTTGGACGGGGTGGTGGAATGGGGGACTCTTAGGCTGAGTTGATCCTGGGAAGGAGGGGTTGTTAAAGAGCTTCTGAGCAAACCTTTCCTGGGGTTGCTGAGCCACTTGCTTACGCTTGCGGCTGGCTTCCAGGGTTCTCCTCTCATTCTCTAAGATCAAAGCCTTATTCACTAGCTGATGAAAGCTGGTGAAGTCTTGTACAATTAGCTGCACTCGCAGCTCCTCGTTCATCCCCTCAAAGAATCTGTCAATCTTCTCCTCTTCCTCTGCCACATCCTTTGGGCGTAGCGGGCGAGCTGATTGAACTTGGTGAGGTATTCACCAACTGACATGTTTCCTTGCTTCAAAGTATGAAACTCATTCTTTTTCATTCGCATAACCCCAGCTGAAATGAAATTGGCCTTGAAAGCCGCCTTAAACTCAGTCCATGAAATGACCTCTGGGTTAGCTCCGGCGGGGGCGTCATCTTGTCCCTTAGCTGCCAAATAATTTTCCCACCAGGCAGCTGCAGCTCCCTGAAGCTGGTGGGTAGTGAAGATGACTTGGTCATTATCCGCAATCTTGGCCAAGCGGAGCTTTCTTTCAGTGTCCCTCAGCCAGTCTTCTGCCTCCAAGGGCTCATCTGCTCCCGCGAATGTGAGGGGGTGGGTTCTTATGAAGTCACCCAAATCTGGGTTGTGGGCGTGGGCGTTAGGCTGCTGGCCTGCATAAATGGCTTGCAGGAGCTGCGTCTGTTGTGCCATCACTCGGGCCATTGACGGGTTGACTGGTGCGGGTGGAAGATTCACCCCTTGGTTTGGGCCTCTTCCCCGCCCAGCAGCTTGCTCCTCTTTGTTGGCCTCAACCTCGGCCTGCATATCTGGATTGGCTCCGGCCTGGGCACGAGTGACACGGTGACTGGCCATCTGCAGGCATTGCGGTACAATTTAGACTCTAACTCTAATCATGTAAGGAAACCTCAACCCAAGACAGACACATAAAATATCCAATCAAAAGACCAAATAAGGCAAATGATAAAGGAATTTTTAAAAACAAGGCCCTTATTAAATACAAACAATAGATCACATAGCCAGCATTTTTATAGCCCATAGACCAAGCTGGACTTCACGATTACAACTAAACGCTTAGAGTTCATAGTAGTACGACTACATGGCTGGGGAAAACGTAACATAACCACCGCAACTATGATGGTTAGTGCTCGCATTACATGATACTAGTGTCAGTGTCCTTTCAAAATAACAATGAAGGCTGGAGTAGAACAGATCTAGGAAGGATACAAAAAGATAATAATACGCTATATTTTTAGAAACTCTTTTTATAGATTTGCAAAATTGTGACCCTAGACTTTTCCTATTAACCATCCTATGGCTTTACCCTACAGTCGTATGCTCTGATACTAGTGCTGTCAGACCCGGATTTTTCAACCCAGAATCTCCTGTGAAACCACCGCACTATTCCCTGGATCAGTAGATAGTGCTCACAGGTACATTGCTGCATCATTTCATACATCGCATGGACCATCACAACACAAACCAATATTACATAACAGTGGTTTGAATTAAGCCACGTCGGGCAATGAATTTACATAAGGGCCGATCAGGCCAAATGTTTACATTCCAAAAAAAAAGATGACAGCAGAAGCAAAAGCAAGGTAGACCATTAATCCACAGGCAGCGACTGGGGGTAAATATGTGCCATATGATTATTACCCAAGTTAGGGCAATAATTATAAGCACACTAAACCATAGTCAATCTACCTAGGACTTAAAACACGCAAGAGGCGCCCTAGTTCTCAGCGTTGTTCCCTCCTTCCGCAGTGGGGGCATCTTCAAATGCATAGTGCTCTGGCCTCCTGAATCTGATTTTGGTAATGCGAGTGTGAGCACAATCCACCGTGCTCAGCGAGCCAACACACAGAATGCAATTAAGTAGTATGCAGGGCTTATCAAGAGGAGGCTGGGGTTATTTTATTTTGCGTAGAGTGCTTTTGAATACAATTACTTAAAAATCTCTAGGACCTAGCAATTTTGAACCAAAGAGTAAGTGCGTATCAGAATGCTATAATTCCAGTGATCTAGAGACCATCCACCATTACATGGCCTCCAAACCATATGCTATACTTTCAGCGTTATAACCGCTTACATTACCACTGGGACGACACCCAGGACAACACCAGCTAGGGCTTTCCACTGCCCTCCACTTTTCCATTTCCGCCAACAAAGCTTTTGAAATAGAACTATATCTGGTTAAGTTCCCATGTCCGCCCTTGACCGTGGGCACGGCTGTTCGAATAGTTTTGACTCTGCAGAGTTTGTACACTTTCACCACAAGAGACAATCAACTCGTTGCCCCACACGATTCCTTAGTCATGTGGTTGAGCATACCATCACAGTGACTTTTCAAAGTATCTAGCCCCTTTTATCATCTCACCTTATGGAAAACTGCCCACTTGCAGTGGGTCCCATCTATGCACGGGATGTAACCACGTCTACTAGCGCAGCCCAGGTTCCACTCCCCGCAACGCTAGTACGGCTAGTTACTTCACCCTCCACTCGGTGTCCCTTTAGGCCTCCCCTTGCCCTTGCGTATCCACTTCCATCCACTACCGGTGAGATGAGTCCGGGGGTTTCGATAAATTTACTTAGTCAAGTTGTACTTTACAGACTTGTGGTTGTACTGTTTTACACGGGAGGTCATGACAAGATTCAGTCCTTAGTGGTATCTGGGCGGTTCTACCACTAACCCACTTTGTGTATCCACTGCACCACACACACACACCCTCGAACCATCCGCCCATATATTTAAGCAAGTTTGGGGTTTTTGGGAACATAAAATAATCATACAAACATATACCAGTCATTACCACCATGACTTCCCAAACCAGTTTCTCATTATTGAAAATGATAATGATGCTTGGGGCATTTCAGCGCCCCCGTGTGTCTAAGCAATACTAAGCATGGCGTATAATTAGGGACTTATTTTCGAAAGGTTACAATTATAATTTTGCTAGGGCGACAAGGTTTACACAATCAAATATTCCAAGGAAGGTGTAATATTATTCATGGTAAACAATGGGCATATAACTAGATTCTCAAATTTAACATGTATTTGCATATAAAATAGCAGCATGCAATTTGATAATTTAAACAAAAATAATTTGCAGAAAATGTAAGTTCAACATGATCAAAGTATTGACTCGCCTTGGTCACAGTGGGGTGGTTCTTGGTTGTCTTGACTCTCTAAAGCTGCTGCCTCGGCTTCCTCCTCCTTAGCCTCGTACACTATTTTTAACGTGCGCGAAAATTTGGATAAAATGACAAGGCAATCAGCAAACCAAATAAGTATTTAACAGAAAATCCAAATAACTCCAATTTCAGGTTTTGGGTTTCATTAGGTAGACATGAAAATTTTAAATAGATTTTATAATATGTTTCATTTGCTTTGGAGCTAAATAGCCTATCTTGCTAATGGCTGATTTCTATACTCTTCATTTGATAGATCATTATTTCATGTGACATTCACCTCTAATCATGCTATTGCTAGACCCTCTCTCTTGACAAGAAGCTAAAATACTTACTTGTTACATTTAAATGCAAGTATTGTTTTTTAGCACATGGTAATTAAGACCATAATCAAGGGTCTCTAATTATACTCCTTCTAATTCTTTTTAATTGCCAAAGATTTTTAAAAAAATCATTCATTACATATACACATATGGATATGTGTATATACATATATAGCATTTCATGGCACATGAGTCTTTCACTATATTCTTAACCATGTTTCACATTGCCTGTAATGTTGTATTTAGTTTTAAAGGTAATATTTAAAACACCCTAGTTGCTAATATGTATTAATTAACTAATCCAAAAATTAGATTCTTGTGGAGCTCATTTGTGGTCTACTAAGTTTGTAGCCCCCTTGCATATACTCCTTAATCTACACCCTACTACCCACTGCCCAGCCGAAGTGAGAAAAGAAATAAACCAAAAATCCTACACTACTATTGCGCGGGAGGGGAATCGAACACCCAGGCGGCAGCGCTAACCGCACACCCAGCTAGCCAGCAGGGAACCGTGTGTTACCTGACGGTTATGGGGGGCCGATTGGTTGTTAACCGCACGCTACAGAGGGGGCCGAACAGAGGATTCCCAGTGGCGCTCGGGCGGCGAGTTCGCCGGAGAAGGGAAGTATAACATCCCAAAATTTTGAAATTTGAAAATGTGAAGCTTTTGAATTATTTTGCAATATGTTTTATTTGAATTTGGAGTTTATGATGTTTTTCTGAGGAATTTAGTGAAGGTTCCAAAAGTTAAAAGGATTCAGAAAAAGCAAACATATTTAATTAATAGAAAATCAAGATTTAAAATGCGAATCTGAAAAGATGATCCAATATAAGAAGAGGGAAACCTGAGTTAAATAAATATATGTATGTACAATTTAGTGAAATAGCAAAAATAACAGTATGTGAGATTATATATATACATATACACACATAAACCTTAATTAATAATAATATTGTATACCCTCATTGAGTAGCTAAAAATTTAAAGTTCAAATTCTAAATACCATGCAAAAATCAGTAATTCATGAAACAAGAATTTAAATTAAAAATATAAAATTTCTAAACCAAGCCTAGGCATTTTTCCTTCTCTTTTTCCTTTAACATTTCCTTCCCTTAATCTTACTGCCATGTGGGCCCCCTTCTTCTCTTTCCTCCCTCCCTTTTTCCCCTGCCGACCGAGCCAGACCTCCTCCTTCGCGTGCCCGCGCCACTCCTCTCTGCTGCGCTCAGCTTCCTTCCTCCACGCGGCATCCATGCGCTGCCGTCGCCCATGGTTTCCCCCGCGCCGCCCACCGTTTCCATAGCCTCCCCGTGGCCATAAGAAGCTCCCTGCGCCTCCTCCCTCTTCCCCGTTGCCTCCTGGCGCGCCGGCCGCCGCCGTGCTCCCGTGTGATTCCGGCCGCCCGTTGAAGATCCAGCCAAGGTGACCGCGTCATACCGTGTCCTCGCTTCCCCTCTACTCCCCCACCAAACTAATTGGGTTCTTGTGCGCCGGAGAGCCCCCGAATCGGCCTTCTTCACCAAGGCCGACCGCCACTGCCCTTCGCGCCGCCGCCATTGATTCTCCCTCCACGGCATGAGGTTTTCCAATTCCACGCACCCGGAGCACCCCCTCGCCGCCCCAAGGATTTTACGACAGTCGGCCAGGGCCCCCGCCGCCTGCACGTCGCCGGCGACGCGGGCTTCCCCGCACCACCGCGGGCCACCGCCGCTAGCCCACCTCAGACCCTCCCCGGCCAAGCCGCCTCCATGGGTGAGTTCCCCTCAACGCCCTATTGCTCATAAACCGGCCAATTTTGCCTTCCTCCATGCCGGCGCCACCGCCCCCTCTTCACCTCCACCGCCGGTCGCCCAACCCGCCGCCCCACCGAACCACGTCGTCTAAGCCGCGCCGCTTTCTCCCCCGGCATCTACACGTCCCCGGGAACCTATTTTTGCCGAACTACTCCGCCCCTCTGAACTCCTCTCGTCGGAGCTCTCGCCGCCAACCGTGCGCCCCGCCTGCTCTGTTTTGGCCGGCCGGCTGCTCAGCTTGAGATCCCAGCCCCGCCGCTTTATCAATACTGCTTCCCCCGTTTACTCACGAAACACCTAAAGCCCCTCTGGCTTGCTGAGCCAGCGCTGAGTACAGAGATTACCCAGGTCCCCGGTTCGATCCCTGGTAGCCGCACCCCTTTTTGCACTTTTCTTTAATTTGATTTCCTTAGCCTATTTTAATTAGTAAAATTTGGGGAAAACTAGGAAATAATCAGTGGAATCTAATAAAATTAATTGAGACATAAGTAAGGTTATTGAGATTTAATAATAGATTAAGGGTTTTATATAAGTAAATAGTGTTCTAAATTTAAATCTAAGTTTTGGGTTAAGGGTATCAATACAAGTTGACATTGGTTAATTACCATATATGCCTAATTAATGTGTCTTTACTGTTTATCTTAGTTTAAAGAAATTAGGCGAAGGCGATAATAAAAGAGGGTTCTAGAATTAATAAACACCCAATCAAAAGACATCCAAGTTAACGTTAGGGAAAATAAATTTGCTACCATATTGACTATGAAAATAAGGATTTAGATTAAAGACAACCCAAACATAATGCATGCCCTAACATTTAGCATGCCATTGGTAAATTGAATCTTAGCGTTATGATTAGCTAATAATAATACCACTGTAATGGTAACTAAAATGCACATAAAACATCACCCCATAAAATGCTATACACCTAGACTCTAAAATTAATTCGGCAAGCCAAAATGCCCTGAACAATAGCACTCAACAAAATAATGCTAAGATAAACTTGTGCACCTACTCATGGGTCTAACCTAACTCATGGAACTTCCTTGATAAATATAAAAATAATAATAAAGAAATTTGTTAATAAAAGATTGAACCTCGCCTTTCTCCAATCGGCTATGTTTGGCCACTTCTTTTTCCAAAGCCAATAATTCCTGTAGATACTTCCTCACTTTTGATCTCTTATTATCCCAAAATTTTCCCTCACGGTAAAGCTATTCAAATAACTCGTTCTCTTGCTCAAATCCAGCTACCACTGTGTTGGCAACACATTAAACCGAATCATCCTTCTATCCTCAAATCGTAATAAATGTATAAATTAAATTAAATCGGGCATTTAAAGTATTTGGATTTATTTGGATCTCTTGAGTTATTTGCTTTTATTTGGATTCAGTCGCTTATCGCATACTTAGAAACTGGAGCCCCGAAGAATCAATGGATCAAGTGTGATCAAGAGCAAGGTGAAGATAAGGACCGGAAGCTCAAAACCATCGTAGGAGAAAGCTTTGAGTGAACACAAGACCGCGGCAAACCGCACCAGGCGAGTCAATACTTTGATCATGTTGAACCTATATTTTCTGCAAATTACTTTGGTTTAAATTATCAAATTGCATGTTGTTATTTTATATGCAAATACATGCTTAATTTAAGATTCTAGTTATATGCCCATTATTGACTTGAGTAATATTACACCTCCTTTGGGATAATTGAATGTGTGAACCTTGTCGCCATAGCAAAAATTATAATAATAATCTTTCGAAAATAAGTCCCTAATTATATGCCATGCTTAGTGTTGTTTAGACACTCGGGGCGCTAAAATGCCCCAAGCATCATTATCATTTTCAAACATGAGAAACTGGTTGGGACAGTCATGGTGGGAATGACTGGTATATTTTGATATGGTTATTTTATGCTCCCAAAAATCCCAAATTGCTTAAATACCTGGATGGATGGTTTGGGGGCTGGTATGTGGTGCAGTGGATGCACAAAATGTGAAATGTGGTAGAACCATCCGGGTAACCTTAATGACTGAATCTTGTCATGTCAACCCGTGTAAAACAGTACAACCACAAGTTTTGCAAAGTGCATCTTGGCTAAGTAGATTTATCGACTCCCCGGACTCATCTCACCAGGAGAGGTTAGAAGTGGATATGCAAGGGCATTAGTAGGCCAAAAGGGACACCAAGGAAAGGGTGAAGTTTTCCAGTCGTACTAGCGCGGAGGGAGGGAAGCCCGTACGCTAGTAGCCGTGGGGAACATCCCGTGCAACGTATGGGACCCACCGCAAGTGGGAACGGCCCATAGGGTGAGATGACAAAAGGGACTAGATACTTTAAAAAGTCACTGTGATGGTCTGCTCAACCACACTTCTAAGGAATCGTGTGGGGCAACGAGTTGATTGTCTCTTGTGGTGAAAGTGTACACACTAAGTAAATGCTAGTGTGGGTTCTGGGAGAAATGGATTAGTGGGGTCCAGCTGAATAGATAGGCTAGATAAATGATCTAATTGAATTTTTCCGGAATTTGGAGAAATAATACAAGTATTGGAGTATAATTCTTGATTAGTGATATTCTTGGTGGATATATAATAGTGAATCGATTTTGGAGAATTAGGGAGTGCAAAAGGTAAATTGCTGGATTACTACACTAATGATTAATATAAATTCTTGGAAGATATTGGCGATAATGGGAATTAATAGGAGTTGATCAATTACTAGAGGGATGAATTGAATTCCTGAGAAGATTGGAGGATTCATAACAATTAGTGGATTATAATCTTGGTAAATTGAATTTTTGGTGGAGGTATATTTGTGGATTAGCTAGTGATAGATAATGGAAAATAAGATTGATTATTGGATTATGGTTTTGACTCAATGACGAAAAGGATTGAATACAAATGATATCGGTGGATTTGAAAGTATTATGTTAGAGAATCATTAGAATTTCAGAGGTGAGGAGCTGATGAATAGTAATGACAGGATTGGATTATTAGTAATTCAAAATACAAAGTATGATCGGTGGATTAAATAAATGATGACACTTGCTGTTTGGAGTTTTAGACAGCAGTCAATAAAGAAAGTGCATTTTCGGTGGATTAAGTCAATTTTGGCAATTGTAGTGTGGAGTTAGGTAGCAATAGTAACACTTTGATTAAATAATAGTAGTAATGCTACTAAAAGCGATTTTTGGCAAATAAAATAACCCGAACCTCTCCTTTGTAAAGCCTTGCATACTATTTATTTGCATTCTGTGTATTGGCTCGCGGAGCACGGGGTTGGAGTGCTCACACTCACTTTTGCGACAAAATTTAGAATCGGGAATCAAATCATCTCGCCTCAGCAACAAGATTGGACAAGTTGGCAGAGAAGATGAAGATGTCAAGGGCTAGGTCGCGCACCTCCAGTTGGCTGCCTGTGGGCATGTCCTGAAGGTCCCATCTGTGTGCTTCGTTCTTCCACTGCTGCAATTTAATGATTTCGGCCTAATCGGCCCAGGAGTAAGTTTACTATCTTATTTACGCTTCCACATGATATGTACTTTGATATTCAGAACTGTAATCTGTGAGCACTATCTACTGATCCAGGGAATAGTGCGGTGGAATCACAGAAGATTCCGGATTGTAAAATCTGGGTCTGACAAGAAGCCGGGGAGGTGTGGGCGGCGGGCAAAACGGGATCCCCGCACGGAGTGGAGTTCGATGGAGTAGTCGGCGGGGGTCGTGGGAGGCCGAGGGTGCACCGACGGCGTGCGGCAGCGACGGTGTATGGGTGATCTCGACGCCGGCGGTGTACAGGCTCCCCGGAGCTCGGAGGAGGGTGCGGGCGGCCTTGTTGCACTCTGAGGATCCTCTGGGACAGAGGGATTGAATTAACTCGCGGGGAATCGACGGTGCGCCCTGCAGCCGGAGTTGGGGAAGAACGGCGGCCGGCGGAGGAGGAGGGGAAGAGAGGTCAATCGGGCGCTGGAGAAGGGAGAGAGGGTTGTGGGGAAAATCTTGGCAGCCTTGGCGTCCTTTATAGGGGGCGGGATTGGGCTGGCCGCATGGGCGGCACTAAGGCTGAGCTCGGCGGCGTCATGGCGGCAGAGGGGCTGATGGGACAAGCTTTTAATCGGGGACGTGAGATGGCATGGGGGTGTGACGCGCACGATAGGGCCGTAGTCCGGGCACCACTGTGGGCGACGTAGCCGCTGACCGGCACCGCGTTTCCGGGCTTCGGCATGGGCGGCGATGGCCGGTGACACGGAGAGGATGGGAGCTGGTGGTGGTAGAGCTGACGAGGGCAGGGCGCACGACGGGACGGTGGTGGGGGCCGCGGGAATACGGCGGAGTGGCGCGGTGGTCCGGCGGTCCGAAGGATGCCGCGGGGGCAGGTTTTGGTTGGGCGGTCCGGGCAGGGCTTTGCCCGAGCAGAGCAGCGAGCGAAGGAAAAGGGGATCGGGGGAAGAAGGAGGATGGGCCAGGCGCTGGCTGGGCCGGGCGCGGGAAAGAAAAAGGAAAGGCCGGCGCTGGGCAGTGGCTTGGGCTGGGCGCGGGAGGAGAGCGGGAGAAAGCCGGGCGCAGGGCAAGCCGATGGCCGGCTGGCTGGCGGGTTGGGCTGGCTCGCTGGCCGGCCGGCCCATTTTGTTGTTTTTATTTTCTTTCCCTTTTTCCTATTTATCTATACATACTTGCATTGTTGTTGTCCCCATTAATTCAACTTTGCTGCAATATTTAATTTTTGGACACCTACATATTTTGACAGAGTTCTTAATTATGCCTATAGGTATATATATATATTTCACTTGTACCCATTTTATTGTTTTATCTGTTATTGGTTTACTTGTTCATGTACCGCCAATATTCACATGTGTATTATTTTGTAAGATAAATTTCTATGTTTAAACTCAATTCTCTCCCTGTCTCTTATGGATCATCTTTTCAGATTCTTATTTTAAAATTTTAATTCTCTATTGTTTAAACATGTTGGTTTTCTTCTTGTTCCTTTTTAACCTTTGGAATTATTATTATTATTTTAGCTATTTTACGTTTGAAAATTACTTGCAGTTATTATTTGCTTGGCACAAAACTTAGAAAAACCCAAATAAGATTTTGAACCAAAATTTAAATTCCAGTAAAATGCAGATAAAAGCTTTAAATTTCTCAAATTTTTAAACATCCAAAATTTAGGATGTTACATCGTGGGCTGCCGTTATTCGCACGACCGCGGCCGTTCGCCACTTCCCAAGAGGGGTGGGACGCGTGGCAGGACGTCGTTGGTGTGTCGTGCGCTACCTGCCCACCTACCGTGGCCCGCCCTCCCAGCTGTCAGCGGTTGTACTTCCCAATCGTGGGTAGCCGAACCGCGGGGGCTTCCGTCGGTTGCACTTCGGGTCGTGGGGTAGGCGAGCGGGCTTTATAAGGCGCCGCCGCCTGCTTGGGGACGTTCTTCTCCGTTGGTCGCTTAGCCCTGCCCTGTTTGCTCTGCTGCTAGCGCGATTCGCCCCTATTTTTGCTCTTTTGCCTCCCACCTTGGAGAAGGATGGCTTGCCACGACGATCCCGCTCACCAGCTCAGTGGTAGCACCTCATCCAGCCGGCGCGATTTGTCGCCTCCTCCGGCTGAGTACGCATTGGTGTTGCGAGGACCAACGCGCGTCAACAAGCGGTGGGACGCCATGGAGTACTCGGGGGGCCGCTGCTCCCGTGTGCTGGGGCGGAGTCCCGTAACTGAGGAGATGCTCCAGCAACTCGTCCGGGAGAGGAAGATTGAAGAGCGCGACGGGGCTTGCCTGCCCGGTCCCTACGAGATGAAGCCGAACTCAGCGGAGACGGAGGCAATTGTCTTCGTCGCATTGTTCGATGCCGGGCTTCGAATGCCTTCGACGGTCTTTGTGGGCGAGGTCCTGCGGTCTTACGGGCTGGAGCTAGCGCAGTTGACCCCCAACACGATAGTTCGCCTTGCTGTCTTCGTTTGGGCAGCGCGAACAGAAGGTCGCCATCCCAGTGCGAGCCTGTTCGACATTCTGCACGATGCGCGCTGCCAACCGAAGAAAGTCGAGGGAGGAGCGGTATCGAACTTTGGCAGCGTCAACTTCGTGTTGAGGAAGTCGTGCATGAAGCTGTTCCCCGCATTGGCTACGCGGAGGAAATGGGAATCCGGCTGGATGCGGTGGTGGTTTTACTACGTGAGGCACGAGCGGCCTATTGTGCCGGGGCCGGCCGATATCGTTCAACAGCTCGCCAAACATGAAGCCGAAGGCCGAGGACGCGCAGAAGGCACGGAGGCTTGCCGGTGTCGCCCACCGGTTTAGCATGCGCGACCTCGCTGAAGAGTTTACCATGTACGGGGCGGCGCCACTCTCCGGCCGATGGCAGTGTGAGCGACGGGGCGGCACCCGGAAGGACGGCGTCCATCCGACAATATCTTGCCTCGTAATGCCCTCCGCTCCTTTAAGCCCCTCGGCCTTGGCTGCTCGCCCGCTCGCGTAGCCATTTGATCCTTATGCCCCGGCTAAAAGATGCAGAGCGCGCGGTCGTTGCACTCCTTGGGCCATATACGTCCAAGGAGCACAAACTACGTGAGGCCGCGACCGCCTCGGCGAAGCAAGGGCGAGTAAATCGGGTGTGCGAGGTCCTGGGAATTCTCGTACCTGATCGCGCGGTGCCGGTGGAGACCCCAAGCCGCCACGATGGTGACGGCCGAGCGGGGGCATCGACCTACCGGCGCAGGGCCTGATCTGACACCGTCGTGTCCAGCCCGTCGGCTCTATCGCCAGCCAGCACTATCAAGACGGGGGGCACGACCGGCGCTGGGTCCGGACCTACTGGTTCGGGGGAGCGCGCTGCCCTTGATGAGGGGGCCTTAGGCGGCGGCGAGGTGACGGGCTCCGGTGCCGTCGCCCCTGAAGTTTCGCCACCTGCAATCGCTACCGAGGACCTGCCAGGGGCGCCAGGCATTACGGCTACCGGAGCGGCTGAGGAACCGTCGCCCGCATCTCTGAGGGCAAAGCGCCCCCGAGTACGGTCGCCTCCGCCTTCGAGGCCTTCGAGGGGGCGATTCAACGTGGCGGGCCTCATCATCGGGATCCTAGCGCCCAGCAGGGAGGCTGCCAAAGCCGAAGGGGGAATTACTCCTCGGGTCAGTGAAGCTCAGGCTGAGCGGACACCTCCCCGCGCCGCAGCGGAGGGTGTGGAAGGTAGGCGTGATTCTTTTTCTTCCCGCGACTTCATGAAACTCTCTCCGATTTGCTCGCTCATTCCGTCGTTGACATCAGGCGAGACGAGGTCTCCCGGACGTGGTGAAGGATCGAGCAACGGGGGTGTGCGCGAGTCCCCAACCTTGTTATGCAGGGCACGGCGCGGGCGTCTGTTGTTACTGAAGCCATCGACACAGAGGGGCCGAGGCCCATCGTCTCCGATTTCATCCCGCGATTGGAGATGCTTCACGTTCTCAGCGAGGCCGCGAAGCGCATCGGCGGTAACTTGGCTCAACAGGTGCTATCGACGTGCAGGGGAGATCTTCTGGTGCTCGCGCTGCGTGCGTCGAAGATGAGGGTAAGCGGCTAGGTTCGCGGCCTTCGCAGCTGCCCAGTGGATTTCTAACTCCTGTAGTTTCTTCCAGACCATTGTTATCAGCCAAGCCCTGGATGATACTCGAGTCCGCGAGCGAAGAGCAATGGAGGCCGAGCTTCGTGCTGCGGACGAAGCTCACGCCGCCAAGGACGAGCGCCTTTGCACGCTGGAAGCTGAAAAAGCAATGGTGGTTTCCCATGCAAAGGACGTCGTGGCAGCGGCGTGACGCAAGACGGAGGAAGTCTGACGTGCCGCAATGGAGGAGCGCACTGCCTTTCTTCAGCAGATCTCCGCGCTAGAGGAGGAGAAGACCTAGCTCGCCGCGTCCTTTGCGGAAAGGAACCACACCTTCGACGAGGCGTCCATGTCGGCGTGGAGGGCGATGGAATCTTTGGAACGGGCCCTCCGGGACCTTTCCATTGACATGCCGGATGTTACGCATGGCGCTGAAGATCTGGCGCAGACGCTCGAGCTAATCGAGGAGGGATCGAGCGTCGCCCTTCGTAGCGCCAAATCCTTCGGTGAGCACTGTGGTTTTATTAGTGCCTGCCTTGCCCTCGCCATGCTCCACACTCATGGGTGTAGGCATGTCAACGAGTTGGTGAACCCTCAGCTGGATCTTCCTGCGCGGCCCGAGACGATGTCCGACGCCATCCGCTTCATCCAGCCCGGCCTCCAGAATTTCCACCAGCGGATCTGGGGCTATGTCGGGGAAGACGCGGCCAAGGTCGCACTACGGCAAACGCTGCATGGGGAGGGGGACTTCCTCCGGTGGCTCGAGGAAGTTCCTCGGCGCAACGAAGGCGGCGCAAACCCGTAGGCGCAATACTGGTTTAGGGTGGGTTTGGTTGTGGGGTGTGCTATGCACGCCTACTTGTACAATTGCGTTGCAATTCCCTTTTTATATGAATGAAGTAACACTTGTCCAAGGTCTTCTTGTTGTTGGGTGTGTCATGTAAGGTTCGGGTCCTCTTGCTTAACTTCACCCCGCACGCCAATGGTAGTAGACGAAGTAGACGCGTGAGCGCTCCGTCCCCTACCTTTCGAAGGGGTGGCAGTGGAGCTGGCACCTAGTCGAAGTAGACGCGTGAGCACTCCGTCCCCTACTCTTTGAAGGGGTGGCAGCGGAGCTGGCGCCTAGTCGAAGTAGACGCCCGAGCGCTCCGTCCCCTACCCTTCGAAGGGGTGGCAGCGGAGCTGACGCCTAGTCGAAGTAGATGCATGAGCTCCGTCCCCTACCCTTCGAGGGGGTGGCAGTGGAGCTGGCGCCTAGTCGAAGTAGAGGCGCAAGCGCTCCGTCCCCTACCCTTCGAAGGGGTGGCAACGAAGCTGGCGCCTAGTCAAAGTAGACGCGCGAGCGCTCTATCCCCTATGTTTTGAAGGGGTGGCAGCGGAGCTGGCGCCTAATCGAAGTAGGCGCACGAGCGCTCCGTCCCCTACCCTTCGAGGGGGTGGCGGCGGAGCTGGCGCCTAGTCGAAGTAGACGCGTGAGCGGTCCGTCCCCTACCTAGACGTGCGAGCGCTCCGTCCCCTATCCTTCGAAGGGGTGGCAGCGGAGCTGGCGCCTAGTCGAAGTAGACGCGCGAGTGCTCCGCTCCGTACTTCGCGCGAACGAGGTATAGTACGCTGCGGAGGCAAGACAAGCTTCTAATGCATCTTTTTAATATTCGGGGTGCGTGGGAATATCAACCACGTCTTATTTATACTCCGGAGAGTATGCGCGAGGACAATGCCCGCACGTGCGCGGGAACTCCGTGTCTTATTTATACTCAGTAGAGTGTGCAGGGACAACATTCGCGTCTTATTTATACTCCGTAGAGTGCGCGCGGGGGCATCCCCCTGCTGCATCTTATTTATACTCCGTAGAGTGCATGCGGAGGTGAACCTTGACGCTACGTCTTATTTAGAGTCCATGGACTGCGCGCGGGGGCAAGCCCCCGTGCGTTGCGGGCGGTGAGGGTGCGTGTGGAGACGGACCCCGACACTACATCTTATTTATACTCCGTAGAGTGCGTGCGGAGGCGGACCTCGATGCTACGTCTTATTTAGAGTCCATGGACTGCGCGCGGGGGCAAGCCCCCGCGCGTTGCGGGCAGTGAGGGTGCGTGCTGAGGCGGACCTCGATGCTACATCTTATTTATACTCCGTAGAATGGGAGATGAAAGCCTAGTGACAGATTGGCTTTATTAATTTCCTGTTTGCGCGGGCGAGCGTCTTACAATGAGCAAGGTGCCGATGCTGCTACATGCTTCCTTTATTGCCCTAGGCATAGTACCGCCGCAACCTGTCCGCGTTCCATGCATGGCGAGGCGGTATGCTCCCTTCTGCAAGGCTTCCGCGATGATGTATGGGCCTTCCCATTTAGACTCAAGCTTGCCAACCGTCTCCGCATGAAGCGCCATCTTGAGGACGAGGTCCCCGGGCTGGAACTCTCACGGGTATATGGAACAATTCCAAATGCGCACCATCTGCCCTACGTATTTTTTGACATGCTGGGTTGCGCTTGCTCGCTCTCCATCAAGGAGGTCTAGGGACAAGCGGCGCTCTTCCTCCGACGCCTGGACGAGGACCCTTCTCGAGCCGGCCTTGATTTCCTCGGGCGTCACCGCCTCATCGCCGAAGAGGTGTTTGAATGGTGTGAACCCCGTCGGGCGTGTTACCATTGTGCAGAGGGACCAGAGGATGCTGTGAAGCTCACTTGGCCACTTACCCTTTAGCAGCCCGACTAGACACTTCTTGATCGCGACGGAGATGGCGCCATTCGCCCGCTTGACTGCGCCGTTGGACTGCGGATGTCCGACCGAGGAGAATTGAAGTGTGATGCCCATGCTGTCGCAGAACTCTTTGAATGGGACAGCGTCGAATTGCAGGCCGTTATCGACGGTGAGCTCCATGGGCACGCCGAAGCGGCATATGATGTTCTGCCAAAGGAAGCGCTGCATGGCCGCCGAGGTTATCTTGGCCAGAGCTACGGCCTTTGGCCATCTGGAAAAGTACTCCAACGCAACTACTGCGAATCGCAGGTCGCCTGGGGCTCGAGGAAGTGGACCCACAGCGTCGACGCCCCACCGTGCCAGCGGCCACACCGGGGGAATAGGGTTGAGGCTCGTCGGGGGCCTGCGAATAATGTGTCCCATCCATTGGCAACCTTGACACCGACGCACGAGGTCTTGGGCGTCGGCAATGGCAGTTGGCCAGTAAAAGCCTTGCCTAAACGCCTTGCCGACTAGCGACCTCGGTGCAAGGTGCGAACCACAGAGTCCCGCGTGGATTTCCGCAAGGAGCTACTTGCCTTCTTCGCGTGAAAGGCACTGCAGAAGCGGCGCGCAGACTCCTTTTTTGTAGAGTGTCCCCTCGAACACCTGGAAGGACCTGGCGCGATGCTGCAGGAGTCAGAGCTCGGCGGGGTCGTCCGGCTCCGCGATGCCTTGTAAGAAACCGAAGATAGGCTCCTGCCAGTCACCCTGCTGGGTAATCTGGTGGACGAGGGCCATGTCCCGGTTGTCTTGCGCGATGGCTGCCGCTGATAGGACTTCATAGAATGCTCCGTCTGGCGGTGGCAACTGCTGGCTGGCAGCCTTCGCGAGGGTGTCGGCTTGCTCATTGTCCGCGCGAGGGATGGCCTTGACCGTGACACCCAAGAAGTGCCTTTCCTTCACTCTTACGGCTGCCAGGTACTTGGCCAACTTAGGGTCCTTGGCTTGGTATGACTTGTCCACATGGCCCGCCACCAGGCGTGAGTCCGTGCGGACAAGCACTCGGCGCGCGCCAAGCGCCTTGAGCTTTGCAAGGCCGAAGAGTAGCACCTCGTACTCGGCCGTGTTGTTGGTGGCAGGGAATGCGAGGCGCGCCGAGTACGACAAGCGCTGCCCCTCAGGTGTGGTGATCACTGCACCTACGCCCGCGCCTGCAACGCTGTAGGCTTCGTTAGTGCTGAGCATCCACACCGGATCCTCTAGCTGCTGGACGGGTTAAGCCGGCGGGGTCCATTCCGGGAGGAAGTCCGCTAGAACTTGGGACTTGATCGCTGTTCGTGAGGTGTACATTAAGGAAAACAGGGAGAGCTCGGCTGCCCACTTGCCGATGCGCCCTGTGGACTCCTTATTGTGCAACATCTCCGCCAGGGGGAACGAGGAAGGCACTGTGATCGGATGGGCTAGGAAATAGTGTCGGAGCTTTCTCGAGGCCATGACCAGCGTGTAAGCGAGCTTCTCGAGCTCCGTGTACCTTGTCTTAGTGCCCTGGAGGGCTTCAGAGATGAAGTAAATAGGGCGTTGTAGAGCGCCTTCTTCAAGGACGAGGACGGCGCTGATCGCTGTCGTTGAAGCGGTGAGGTAGAGCAGAAGGGGAGCCTCTGGCGCTGGAGCGACCAGCGTGGGAAGGCTTGCTAGATGCCTCTTGAGGTCGTCGAAGGCCTTTGCACAATCGTCATCCCAATGAAACCCATCGCACCTGCGAAGGGTCTTGAAAAATGGCAAGCCCCGCTCTACTGCCCTAGACAGAAAACGGCTCAAGGCAGCCATACGGCCAGCAAGCCTCTGGACCTCCCTTGTCGTCTTGGGCGACTCCATACCCAGGATGGCGTCAACTTTATCGGGGTTTGCCTGGATGCCTCGTCTGGACACGAGGAAGCCCAGGAGCATGCCCGCTTGCACGCCGAAGACACACTTGTCCGGATTGAGCTTGATGCCCGCCTTTCTGAGGTTATCGAAGGTCTCCTGGAGATCCTGACCGTGCAACGCGAGCTATCTAGTTTTTACTACCACGTCATCGACATAGGCCTCCACGTTCCTCCCGAGCTGAGCGGCCAAAGCCAACGCAACGAGGCGGGTGAATGTTGCGCTCGCGTTCTTCAAACCGAAGGGCATCCTGACGAAGCAGAAAGTCCCAATCGGCGTAATGAAGCTGGTCTTGTCCTTGTCGTCCTTGGCCATGTAGACCTGGTGGTAGCCAGAATAAGCATCCAAGAAGCTCATGAGCTCGCACCCTGCGGTGGCATCGACCAGTTGGTCCATGCGCGGCAAAGGGTAATCGTCCTTCTGGCACACCTTGTTGAGGGCAATGAAGTCAATGCACATGCGCCAGGCACCGCTAGCATTTTTGACCAACACCGGGTTGTTGAGCCAATCCGGGTGCTGGACTTCGCAGATAACCCCAGCCCGGAGAAGCTTCGCTACTTCGACCTTGGCCACTTGCTGCCGGTCCATGGACATACGGCGAAGCTTTTGCTTGACCGGCTTGGCGTCAGGGTGGACCGCCAGGTTGTGCTCGATGAGGGCGTGGTCCACACCCTTGATGTCCTCTGGTGACCATGCGAAGACATCGGCGTTGCTCTGGAGAACCTGGAGCAGATCCTGCTCCACCTCTGGAGGGAGGCCTTCGCCAATGGACACAAATTGCCCTTCCGCTTGAAGAGGCATCTTTTTGACTCCGCCCTATAGCTGAGGCTTAGGCGTCCACCCTAGAGTGGATGGCGTATCAGCCTTGAGTTTGTCGGTGAGGACGTGCACCTTGCAGTACGGACTCCTAGCGCCGACCTCTACGCGCCTGGCGAGGTCTTGGTCACCGAAGACGGTGATAACACCCCTCGGGCCTAGGAGCTTCATACACAAGAAGGCATGATGCGGGACCGCCCCAAAGGAGTTGATGGTGGGTTGGCCCAGTATGGCGTTGCACGGGTGGGGGATGTCTACGACGTCGAAGACGATGTCCTCACTTCTGGCGTTGTCTGCCTGGCGCAAGGTAACTCAAAGACATACCTGACCCAGGGCCTTCAGCGGCTGACCCCCAAAACCCTGGAGCGGGGTTCCCGACGGCCCCAGGTGACTCCGGGGAATCCCCATGCGGTCGATGGTCTCCGCGAATAGAATGTTTGTGGAGCTTCCCCCATCAATGAGGATGCGCCTGACGTCACAGGCTGCGATGTCGGCCTGGATGACCAAGGGATCTTGGTGGGGGAACTCCACACCTTGGGCGTCGGTCGCCGTGAAGGTGATATTGCAGTGCGGCATCTCCGGAGGTGGTTGCGCCAAGGAAGTCTCTGGTAGGGAGCCTCCGGAGATGACGCTAATGATGCGGCGCTGGGCCCCCTCCGTGACTGTGGCCCGCGGGGGGCTTCCCTGCGGCTGCTGCATACGGGCTACCGCGGGGGGCCGCGCTGCCAAGGCCCGGGTTCCGGCTATTGCCCGTCGCAAGTCGATGACTGCAATGCACGCCCGCGTGGTGTGGTCGCCGTAGCCATGCACTACGCACCACCTGCCGTAGTCCAAAATTTCTTGCTCCGCGCGCGGTCTCTCGTCGCGGCCCTCTCCACGTTCCCATCCCCAGTCCCCGTCACGCGAGGTGGGGGTAGGTTCCCGGAGGGCTCCCTCGATTCCAAGGACATGGCGGACCTTTTGGGACCTGCGCTGGTTGCGTCGGGGCTTGCGCCTGCCCCTTGATGAGCTCTCTTGCCCCCCGACGTCACTGCTTCCAGGAGGGCTTTCCGCAGACTCTTGCTTGCGTCCTCACTTCATGGAGTCGCTCCCCGCGTTTCCTTTTTGCGACGACCCCTCCCCTTGAATAGGGTCGGAGTCACCCCGTGCGCGCCTTCGTGCATCCTCCTCCGCCCGCGTGTACTCTTCCATCTTGTCGAAGAGCTTCGCCACTGTGTTGATTGGTTTGCGAGTGTTGTACTCAGCCAACGGCCCCGGGCTGAGGCCATGTATCGCTACATTGATGATAGTTGTTTTGTTAACATCCTTGACCTAGTAGTGTACCTTCGCGAAGCGTTTGAAGTAGTCCCGGAGCTTCTCTGAGGGTTTTTGCTTGACTGCGAAAAGCTGATCTGCGTCGACCCGCTCGACGTAGTTTCCTTGGAAGTTGTTGTAGAGGCGGTCGCGGATCTGCTCCCATGCGTAGATGGAGTTTGGCTCTATGGTAACAAACCAAGAGAGAACCACTCCCTGCAACGCGAGGGGGAGTCCCTTCACCTTCGTGGTGTCATCTCCGCCAGCAACTTCGATGGCGGTCTCGTACATGCGCACGAACTCCCGAGGGTCCGTGTCGCCTTTGTACGACTCGATGACGCTGGGGAACTTGAAGTCCTCCAGCCACGCTGCTTGCTACAGGCCCGCAGAGAGCGGGGACTCCAGGTCGACACATCGCAGTGGCACACGGCTGGAGGTGGGAGCATCGCGGTTATCCGCTTGTTCCGGAGTGGGCTCCGGCACAACCGTCGGTGGGGTCTGCTAACTCCGAGCCTCTTGCATATCCCGCACAGCCCCGTGGAGATCTGCCAGCTCCCGGTGGAACGCATTGAGGGCCGCCAGCAAGGCGTTTTCCACCGCAGGTGTGGCCGAGGTAGCCGGTGCGCCCGGTTGCACGGCCGGAGTGGCGGCGACCACGACTTGCGCCCCTTGGCTATCCCCTGCGTTGCCGCCGGGGCCACTCGCCACCGCAGCGGGACTACCTATCATGTGCGGAGCGGTGTCTACCATCGTGGCGGGGGTGGCGGGGTCGGCCATCGCGGCGGTGGTAGCGGGGCCGATCGTCGCGCTGGTGATGGCGAGGTCGATCGTCGTGGCGGTGGTGGCGGGGTCGAGCGTCGCGCCGTGAGCGTAGATGTTCACGATGCCCGCGTCGCCATTCGCGCCTGCGATTGCCGATGCCAAGGCCCTAGTGTTGCCGCGAGACCTCGTCGCGCCCGTCTTCTTCGCCGCCGATGATGAAGCTTTTTTCGGTGCCATCCTTCTTCGGATCTTGAGGCTTGCTCTTGTCCTCCCCACGGATGGCGCCAACTGTTGTGGTTACAGACCAAACAGAGAGAGAGATGTGGTAGTGGAGAGTTAGGTGAGTGATGGCTTAGAGTTTCCCCTGTGGCCTGTGTTGTATATATATATCCATATGGGGAGTGCTTTTACAATTATGCCCTTACACTCGAGTATCCCTTTCAGGGGTATTTACATCATTATACATGTCCCAATCTGGGC
The DNA here is from genome assembly GCA_017311315.1 of Dendrocalamus latiflorus. NCBI lineage: Eukaryota > Viridiplantae > Streptophyta > Magnoliopsida > Poales > Poaceae > Dendrocalamus > Dendrocalamus latiflorus. The sequence continues at coordinate 9,529,453 of CM029669.1, read as the reverse complement.
CTTACAACCCTCTATCAGGCCGGTTGGGCTTAGGTGGGGGTCACCCCTACAACAACACCCATTCCTGCTCCTTCTATTTCCATCACGCCACCTTCACAGAAGACTACACCTCCTCCTGCACCACCTCCTTTTCATTCTAAACCACCTATCACACATGTTTTCCATCGTCATCTCAAAAACCTCACAGCTCCTCCATCTAGCTCTACCACCACGGGCAGTCCTGATACGACCGTTGTTGATGCTTCTAATAATATTGATGAGTCTCATACTGTTCCTGATGAGTTACAAGTTGGTCCACGATATAATCTACGAGATCATACGGCTATTGGTCCGGCTGAGAAGTATAGTTTTCCATGTGTGACTGCCGTTGTTGATGAGCAATCCACTTACCAGGAAGCTTCTAATATTCTGGAATGGCAGCTTGCTATGTCTGAGGAGCTTGCTGCCCTTGATCGTACCGGCACTTGGGATCTTGTTCCATTACCGTCACATGCAGTGCCTATTACATCTAAATGGGTTTTCAAAATTAAGAGCAAGTCTGATGGTTCTGTTGAGAGATATAAAGCTCGTCTTGTTGCTAGAGGCTTTCAGCAAACTCAAGGTCGAGATTATGATGAGACCTTTACACTAGTTGCTCATATGACTACTGTTCGTACTCTCATTGCAGTGGCTGCTACTTCTTCTTGGACCATCTCTCAAATGGATGTTAAAAATGCTTTTCTTCATGGTGATTTGCATGAAGAAGTTTATATGCAACCACCCCCAGGTGTTGATGCTCCTCTTGGTTATGTTTGTCACCTTCGTCGTGCTCTATATGGTCTTAAACAGGCTCCTCGTGCTTGGTTCGAGCGTTTTGTATCTGTGATGCAGGCTCCTGGATTTTCACCTAGTGATCATGATCCTGCTCTATTTATTCATCTCTCTCCACGTGGACGTACTTTGCTTCTTCTGTATGTTGATGATATGTTGATTACGAGAGATGATATGGAACACATTTCTCATCTGAAGAAGCAACTTGGTGAGCAATTTCATATGTTTGATTTGGGTCCTCTCAGTTATTTCTTAGGAATTGAGGTGCTGCATTCTACAAAGGGCTACTATCTCTCTCAGTCCAAATACATACAAGACCTTATTGCTCGTTCTGGCATTACAGATAGTCGAACGGCTGCAACGCCTATGGATCTTCATTTACAACTTCGCCCTACCGATGGTACACCTCTTGAGGATCTCTCTCGATATCGGCATATTGTGGGTAGCCTTGTTTATCTCACTGTTACTAGACCTGATAGTGCTCATGCAGTTCGTATTCAGAGTCAGTTTGTGAGTGCTCCTACTTCCATTCATTTTGGACATTTGCTTCGTGTACTACGGTACTTGTGGGGGACATCTTCTCAGTGTTTGTTCTATGCTCGTGAGAGTCCGCTTCAGCTTCATGCTTACTCGGACTCCACCTGGGCGAGTGATCCAACAGATCGACGTTCTATCACAGGTTATTGCATTCTTCTTGGTTCTTCTCCTCTTGCATGGAAATCTAAGAAGCAGGCGGCTGTATCTCGTTCTAGTACAGAGGCAGAACTTCGAGCACTTGCAACTACCACTTCAGAGATTGTATGGCTTCGATGGTTGTTAGCAGATTTTGGTATTTCTTGTAATGCTCCTACACCTCTTCTATGTGACAATACTGGAGCCATACAGATTGCCAATGATCCTGTGAAGCATGAACTTACAAAGCATATTGGCGTTGATGCCTTCTTTACTCGGTCTCATTATCATCAGAAAACAATTGATCTTCACTATGTGCCCTCAGAACTGCAAGTGGCAGATTTTTTCACTAAAGCACAAACTCGAGAGCAACATCAGCTTCACTTGCTCAAACTCAATGCTTCAGAACCTATGCTTCCACCTTGAGTTTGAAGGAGGTGTTAAGTATATCAAGGCCCATATACTATAGGCCCATGTGGCCCATATAGTCATCTATATATTGGCATCTCAATGATTGGAGTCATTATCTTCTAAAATCCCAAAGTAAGTAACACTAGAATCACAAGATGAGAGAAGGAAGTCTAACAACTAGACGAGAGAACCACTCTAATCTATGCTAAAAAGGACTAACCCAAATGCACCCTTATGCAATGTAGTAGAAAGAAACAGGAGCATATAAATAGGATAAAACATGAAGCTCGAAGCTCCCCCTCACAACAGTCCATAAGGACAGACCACCCCAAGCTCTCCCCGCAAGGCTGAAAACCTAGAGCTATCCAAAGGCTTGGTAAAGATATCAGCCAACTGGTGGTCACTCTCCACAAACTGGAGCACTATGTCACCCTTCTCCACATGGTCTCTAAGGAAGTGATATCTGATATCAATGTGCTTGGTTCGGGAGTGCTGCACTGGGTTCTTGGCAATATTAATGGCAGAAGTGTTATCACAAAAGAGTGGAACACTATCTATGGCTAATCCAAAGTCTCGCAGGGTCGAAGCCATCCAAAGTACATGGCTGCAGCAACTGGTGGCAGCAACGTACTCGGCCTCTGTGGTGGACTATGCAACACTGGACTGCTTTCTAGAAGACCAGGAGACAAGAGATGTGCCAATGAATTGGCAAGTGCTAGAAGTGCTCTTCATATCTATCCTACAGCCAGCAAAGTCTGCGTCCGAGTAAGCTCTGAGAGAAAGACAGGATGATGAAGAGTACTAGATACCATAGTCAATGGTAGCTCAAAAGTACCGAAAGATGCGCTTCACCGCCTGGCGGTGAGAGATGCGAGGGGAGGCCTAAAATCGAGCACACAGACACACGAAGAAGTGTATGTCCGGTCTCGAGGCAGTGAGGTACAGGAGAGAGCCAATCATGCTGCGATACTCCTTCTGATCAACTGGCTCACCATCCTCATCTGGATCGAGTGAAGATGTTGATGCCATAGGAGTGGACATCGGCTTGCCATCACTCATATCATAGCATCTCAAGAGGTCTCGTATGTACTTGCCCTGATGCAAGAAAGTGCCCTCTCGAGTCTGCTTGATCTGGAATCCAAGAAAGAAGCTCAACTCGCCCATCATGCTCATCTCAAACTCTGTGCTCATGACATCAGAGAACTGGAAAACTAGAGCATGGGAAGAGCCACCAAAGATGATATCATCCACATAAATCTGGACAAGTAGAAGGTCATTGCCATGCCTGCGAATAAACAAGGTCTTGTCTACCTTACCCATCTCAAACCCATGACTCAACAGATAGGACTTAAGCCTCTCATACCAAGCTCTAGGGGCTTGCTTAAGTCCATACAAGGCTTTGGAAAACTTGTAGACATTGTTTGGATATTTGGGGTTCTCAAAATCTGGAGGCTACCTAACATAGACCTCTTCTTCAATATACCCATTGAGGAAGGCACTCTTGACATCCATTCGATAAAGCTTGAAACCCTTAGACGCTGCAAATGCTAGCAAGATCCTAATGGCCTCTAGTCTAGCTACAGGGGCAAAGGTGATACGGGGTCGCCCGATCTTCTCGACGTAGGATCAAGATACTCACGTGGATTCGACGAATCGTAGCGATCTCCCTTTGCCAATGCAAGAGTTAGCACTCTATAATTTTCCCAACCTCACATGATGAACTTCACGACCACCGATGAAGCTCTATCGCGCTCCCAATTCCCAGCGGAAAGGTTAAACGATCTTGATTTCAACGAACACCCAATTCCCTCATGTTGGTTCGGCCAACAGAAAGAACAAGAGTATTCTATTATCAAAAGTGGTCTAAATTTTACAAGGGTGGCAGCTTTCTTTTAAAGAGATACAAGGGTGGAGAGTCGGCCAAACACTTGGAGGCCGAACAGAACTCGATTACAAAACCCTAGGCCCACTTTGACTCGGACTGAAAAAGTGACATGATTTGTTTCATAGTTTTTGATCGAATCATAGGGAATTTGGAGGTGAGGCCAGATCCATCTACAAGTAGACTTCAAGATCTTTCCATAGAGTACAAGAACACCTCAATCGGACTCCGTTTGTAAAAGTTGTGGCCGTTTTAGTAGGTGCCTGTTGGGCTGTCCTGAATCGAACCCGAATTGAGTTCTAAGTTGAATCCGAGTTTCAATTCGGTTGTACATGTGGGAGGTCCGAATTGGGCTTCAAAATCTTGTCCAAAACTTGGGCTTTAAGTTCTTGGGCTTCTCCCCTTTTGCTCTCCCACTGCATGGGCTTCTTTCCTCCTTGATCAGCTACATGGGCTGCTTGGCTTTCTCCTTTCCATTCCCATGGGCTTTGAGCTTTTTGTTCTTGGTAGCAAATATGATTAACCTCCTTGTGCATCTCCATTGCTTTGGCCCCGGAATCATCATAATATTTAAACCTAATAATAAACAAGAATTTGGCATAAGGTAGTATATCGTTCCTACGAATAGAAGGAAATTCATTAAGAAACAAATTCACCTGGCAATATTTAATACGGCTCAATACTTCTTTCCAGTGAAATAATGTGTTTAAATAATAGAGAATTGAAATTTAAAATAAGAATCTGAAAAGATGATCCAGCATGAAGAAAGAGAAACCCGAGCGGAAATATAAAATCTTATTTTGGAAAGACTAGCATAAAAAGCATACAAAACCCAAATTTGAGCATTCCAAATTTTATATATACAATTTATAGCAAAAATTTAAAAACAAAATCCAAAATCTAGAAAAATGCTTGGGCCTCTCTTCCTTTTTCTTTCCCTATTTTCCTCTCTCACTTACAGGTGGGACCCACTCCTCTTTTCTTTTCTCCCTTTTTTTCTTCTTCCCTCCCGACGGTTTCTCTGGCCCTGCGGGCCCGCGCTCCCGCACGCCCCTCCCCCTCTGTCGTGCGGGACCGCCCTCTCCCCTTCTCCTTCCCTTCGCCCGTGCGCGCCCGCGCCGCTCTCTCCCCTCTGCTGCGCTCTGCCTCTCCTCTCCGCGTGGCAGCCATGCACCAGCATCGCTTGATGTGCGCCTGCTCACCCATCATCACCGCGCCTCCTCCGTCACGTCCCCTCCACCCAGACCCGTCGTAGTCAGTCGCCGCGCCCGCGCCATCTCTGCCGCGCGCAGCTCCCCATCGCCCCGTGGCCTCCATGCGCAGCCCCCGCCCATGGTTTTCCCCGTGCCGCCCACCGTTTCTCTATTCCCCCTCCGTGACCATAAGAAGCTCCTCCGCGCCCTTCTTCCTCCTCCTTCCCTCCATTCCCCGTCCGCCCGCGCGCAAGCCGGCCGCCGCGTGCTCCCGTGTGATTCCGGCCGCCCGTTGAAGCTCCGGCCAAGGTGACCGCGTCATACCGTGTCCTCGCTCCCAATCTACTCCCTTGCCAAGTTAATTGGATTCTCGTGCACAGGGGCTCGCGTACCGCCGTTCTTCCTCATTTCCAGCCGCCGCCGCCACCGCCAGCGCCATTCCTCCTCCGTGACTCCTCGGCCCGATTCCTCCATGGGAGAGCACCTCCACGCCTCCCTGAAGCCTTCCCCGCCACCGGCCGGAGCTACGGACCGCCCCAGCTCACCGGCGTCGTGCGCATGACCCGCGCCGCCGCAGGCTCACGGTGCCGGCCCGCCTCGAACCCCCTCTGGTCCGGACAATCGCGCGGTAAGCATCCCCATGATCCCCTACTGCTCATGCACCCGTCAATTCTTCCCCTCCTCCACGCTGGCGCCGCCGCCCCGTTCCACCTCCGCCTCCGGCCGCCGAGCCTCGTCGCCGGTCTATATTGAAGCCTCTCGGCTCACGCCGGCGCCTCTCTCGGGTCCCTTGTGTTCTCAGGATTCCATTTCACCGGTCACCGCCTCCCTCCGGCTGCCCCCTCGCCGGCGACGCCACCATCTTCCCCAAAGCCGTCGCCTCCCCTGTTCGGCTGAAAGGAAGCTCTGTTTTGGAGCTTCGTTTCTCTATTATCCCCCCCCCCCTCTGCTGTCACAATCGAGCGGCAGCTCGGTTGGTTAGCCCAGCCGCTAGATAAGCATGCAGTCCCGAGTTCGATTCAGCCGGCCGCATTTTTTTTATTGTGTTTTTATTTTATTTTTGCAACCCGTTTTAAATCAAGAAAATTGTGGGTAAATTTAGGGAATAATCTAGGAAGGCTAGAAAATTTTAATTAGAGTATAAGTGAGATTATCTGAGGATTTAAATTTGGAATAGTTCAGATATGATTAATTAATATGGTTTGAGCAATAATCTAAAAGACTAAATATTAGTTAAGGACATGGATAGAGAGAAATACTTTGGATTAAATGTCATGTATGAGTAACTAATGTAGTTTGGAACATTTAATTAAAATTTAGATTTTAATTAAAGGCATAAGTAAAAGATTCTCTCTTATAAGTCAGAGGTATTAGTAAAAGATGACTCTGGTTAAATTACCCAAAATTTCATAAAAGATATTAGATATCATGTTAGTTATAAAAATAATAGTAATATAAGGGTTTGAATTAAAAATTATACAACCTTTTCTTTAAGGTTTAAATGGCACTAAACAACAACTAAAGGTACGTAAAGTTTATAGCTATAAAAGCAAGGTTTTAATTTAAAAGGATTACCCTTAATTATAAATAAAATGTATGTCCGAACATTTAACATGCCGTTATTAAATAAATCTCAACAGTAAATTTAATTAGATAACAAAGGTTGTTTCATAAAATTAGTTAAACGATAGGCCATGACCATAGACAATTAAATTAGAAAGTCCTAATATAATCCCCGCCGTTAGCATGTCACTAGTAAACAAATCTCCCCGGTGAGTTTAGCGGAATAGAATGGTGTAAAGTGAGCTTGGTCCTATGTAAATAAAAGTGCGATTAAAATATGCAAGATGTTGATTCAAAGGATAAAACAATAATGACAGTTGGTCCTCCGAATATTTCCAAATAAAAGGGGTCATACTAGTGTAAAGATACCTAAAATGATAACAACCTTTAGTCAAAAAGGGTGTTCTTAAGTAGAAATGTCCTGTTAGAAAAATATGTATATGTGGCAATAGTAATAAGGTAGCCCTTTCGGTAATCGGGTGATTAAAAGTAAGCTGCCTAATGTAGTTACGTAAATAGTAGTTATCACTAGCGTGCCGTCGACAAATAAATTTTAGTGTTAGATTTTGCTAAATAGCAAATCTTGAAATATAACTTTATAAAACAAGCCTTGCTAGATAAGTAAATAGAGCTGAGTCTAATAATAATAGCAATGGTATCTTTAACTAAATCTTAACATTAGGCTTAGTATGTAATATGGTAAGCGTAATTGTATATAGAGCAAGCTGGGAACCATGCCAGTGGATTCTAATTCCACTTAAATTTAGCCTAGCTATGAGTGTAGATACATAAAATATGATAATGGGATTATTAGAGATTTAAATTCTAATTAATTACCATATAAGAGTAAATATTGAGCCCTTGCTATTCGTCTTAATCTAATTAATAAGTAAAAGCCTATATCAGAGACTATTCTAAAAACTTAATAAAGATATCCAAGTGTTATAATACCTTTGACTAAAAGATTTATAGAATAAGTACAGATCTCATCCATCAGTCCAGTTTGCCTTACCATAACCTGAGTTGCAAGGAATGCATACACTAAAGATAGAATTTGTACACTAAACTCCTGCACTAGTCTATAGGTCTAACCTGACTCATGGAACTTCCTTGATAAATAACAAAATAATACAAAGAGATTATTAATAAAAAGATCAAGTTATCGTATGCTATTACCAACCTTGCCTCAACTCACCAAATCACCCATTAACTCGTAATAAAACTAAATTGAGTTTATTCGGATTTATTTGGATCTTTTTGACTTATTTGCTTTATTTGGATTCAGTCGTTTGTCACGTAATTAGAAATCGGGAGTCGTGAAGATTCAATGGATCAAGCGAGATCAAGCTCGAAGTGAAAATAGAGACCAAAAGCTCAAGAGAAAGCATTGTGTGAGCTCAAGATAGCGGTAAACCGTGCCAGGCGAGTCAATACTTTGATCATGTTGAACCTACATTTTTGCAAATTATTTTGGTTTGAATTATCAAATTGCATGCTGTTATTCTATATGCAAATACATGTTTAATTTAAGACTTTAGTTATATGCCCATTGTTTGCTTGATTAATATTACACCTTCTTTGGAATACTTGAATATGTGAACCTTGTTGCCCTAGCAAAATTATAATGGTAACTTTTGAAAATAAGTCCCTAATTATATGCCATGCTTAGTTTTGCTTAGGTAGTCATGGGCGCGAGAGCGCCCAAGCATCACTTTTAATCCTGAGAAAAATTGGTTGGGCGGTCATGGTGGTAATGACTGGTGTATGTTGGATATGGTTATTTTATATTCCCAAAAACCTCGAATTGCTTATTTATCTGGGCGGATGGTTTGGGGGTATGGTGCAGTGGTGCACGAGAGTGTGGTTTATGGTAGAACCGCCCAGATACCACTAAGGACTGAATCTTGTCATGCCAACCCGTGTAAAACAGTACAACCACAAGTCTGTAAAATACAACTTGGCTAAGTAAACTTATCGAAATCCCGGACTCATCTCACTGGTAGTGGATTGATGGGGTTATGCTATGGCAAGGGGGCCTGAAGGGACACCAGTGGAGGGTGAAGTTTTTCCGCTTTCCTAACGTTGCGGGAAGTAGGAGCCCGAGCTGCGTTAGTGTCTGGGAAAAACATCCCGCGCACAGATGGGACCCATCGCAAATGGGCGGTTACCCATAATGTGAGATGGGAGAAAGGATTAGATATTTTGAAAAGTCACTGTGATGGTCTGCTCAACCACACTTCTAAGGAATCGTGTGGGGCAATGAGTTGATTGTCTCTTGTGGTGAAAGTGTACAAACTCTGCAGAGTCTAAAACTATTCGAATAGCCGTGCCTACGGTCAAGGGCGGACATGGGAACTTAACCAGATATAGTTCTATTTAAAAATGTTTGGAAAATGGGAATGGAAAAGTGGAGGGCAGTGAAAAGCCCTGATTTGAGCTATCCTGGGTGTCGTCCCAGTGGTAAGTTAAGCGTATATAACGCTGAAAAATAAGCATATGGTGCAGATGCCATATATGGTGAACGAAAAATCTGTATCACTATCAAAGATATTGCATTCTGTTCACACATTATGATTTGGTTCGAGTTGCTAGGTCTTAGGGATTTTTAAGTAATTGTATTCAAAAGCACTCTGCGCAAAAATAAAATAACCTGAACCTCTCCTTTGTTAAGCCATGCATACTATTTATTTGCATTCTGTGTATTGGCTCGCGGAGCACGGGGTCGGTGTGCTCACGCTCGCTTTTGCAACAAAATTCAGAATCAGGAATCAAATCACCTCGCCTCAGCAACAAGATTGGACAAGCTGGCCGAGAAGATGAAGATGTCAAGCGCTAGGTCGCGAATCTCCAGTTGGCTGCCTGTGGGCATGTCCTGAAGGTCCCACCTGTGTGCTTCGTTCTTCCGCTGCTGCAAGTTAATGATTTCGGCCTAATCGGCCCATGAGTAAGTTTACTATTATATTTACGCTTCCGCATGATATGAACTTTGATAATCAGAACTGTAATCTGTGTGCACTAACTACTGATCCAGGGATTAGTGCAGTAAAACACAGTGGATTCCGGATTGTAAAATCTGGGTCCCTACAGGGATGGTATCAGAGCATATCGACTGCAGGTCGTGACCTAGCGAGCCTGGCCGTTAGTTTCATGACTAGAAATATTTCTTTGAAATATTAGTTCCAAAAATATAAGTTATACTGCTCATTCTCATCTCTCTTAGATGAATCCCTCTCATCTGTATTCTGCCCTAGCCATTTATACTTCTAAAAGCTCTCTTATCCCGAATTCAAAATGATAAAAAAAAAATCTAGTACTCACCTCGTAAACCCCCATCGCAAACATACTTTTGGCCAAAGCAACAAAAGCTTAAATTTGAAAAGTCATTTCCAAAAATTATTTTATCCTTGGGAGGATCGATTATAAAATTGTTTACAAAAATTCAGTTTTCAAACTCATTCATTTTGACAAACCTGACCTTCCGAGGAAATTTACATAAGTCCAACTACTTGTCAAAAATTTCTTCCAAAAGTTCACTTTGGATCCTCAATTAGTAAAAAAAACTTATTTGTCGTAAACATTTCCCTAAGGATGACCTTCTGTTTCAAAATTAAAAGCCTAAGGGTAAACCTTGAGGTGCTGCTTTTCAAAATAGTTAATTTGGTAAAAACCTAAATTCCCTATTTTGTTTTTATTACCCATGGTTAGAAAAATACTTCTTATCCTATAAAAAAAAGGATATATATTTCAAAGGTTATTATTTCAGAACAGCTACAAAAATATATATTTGTATCCACTTTTGCCACAAAGTTTAAAAAAAATGATGATAATACAAGAATGAGTACTCATATCAACCAAATTACCCCCAATACTTCCCTCCTCTGTCTATTAAATTCAAAAGGAAAATTTTATTCCTCTTCTCGTACCCTTACTCCAAAATTTTAAGGTTAAGAACGTTGAAGATGTTAATAAGGTGGTCTTGTTTTAAACGGACTATGCAGAAGAACATTGAGCCCTCTTATGTGTGCTTTCCCGAGTAGACGATGTATTGTTGCAATATTCTATTTGGCCCTGTGCACTGCCTTCTTGCCCTCTGGCGTTACATTTCGCGGTCACAGGAAAAGAGTGTTTTAAAAACTAGTGTGGTTTATGTGCCACCCCAGCTTCCGGGGTATATCCTTTAAAATTCGAATGGGATTAGATTACCGTATCCCCGCGATTCTATCCTTACCTCCTGCTATTCCCTCTTGCCCCATTTGCTACAAACCCAATCAGATCTACCGAAGCAAGGTGATAGACAGCTGAAGCCAAGGCAACCAAGGACAAGTGAAGCCTTCGCAATTGTTCAACTAAAAGCCCCAACCAGCACGAGGACCAAGATTCAAGACTCTGTCCTGCTAACATTCTCTCCTTACCTACCTAGAAAGCCCATATATCAAATTGTCGCCAACCCTAATGACAATCGTCATTTATTTAAGGGGGGTAGCATTAAGAGACAAGAATTTCGAAGCACTACCACGATGTATATGTTGAAGGTGCAACAACCTGGACTCAGAGCAAATCAAACCAACAAGAAGAATTGCAGGACCAGAAGTCTTCTAGTGATAAGGGCAAAAGACCATATAAATGCATTCATCCTCGTATCGGCATCCCTCAGACTGTCTAGGGCACAGACCATTGCTACCCACCTATCAGTGTGAATTCTATGACCACCATATGTCCAATAGACGATGCAACTACTCCATTCTACGACGACGTGAAGACAACAACATCAAAGAGCAAGTATTTTGAAGTCTACGACTTATCCAGAAGAACAAGGTTTCTCTCCTCCCTTATGACTTCCCCAAGTGTTAACCCCCAATGTGCAGATCTTCATCTCCCTGTGGAGCTAAGGAGCTATATGTCAAGCGATACCCCCGAAACCCATTGCTAGCAAATGTAACTCCACCTGCTTCTTTCTACTCTACCGGAATCTCGGGGTCGAGATTCATTTAAGGGTGGTAGGTTTGTAACATCCCAAAATTTTGAAATTTGAAAATGTGAAACTTTTGAATTATTTTTGCAATATGTTTTATTTGAATTTGGAGTTACGGTATTTTTCTGAGAATTTGGGTGAAAGTTCCAGAGAACAAAAGGATCAACAAGAAAACAAACATGTTTAAATAATACAGAATTGAAATTTAAAATAAGAATCTGAAAAGATGATCCAGCATGAAGAAAGAGAAACCCGAGCAGAAATATAAAATCTTATTTTGGAAAGACTAGCATAAAAAGCATACAAAACCCAAATTTGGGCATTCCAAAATTTATATATACAATTTATAGCAAAACTTTAAAAACAAAATCCAAAATCCAGAAAAATGCTTGGGCCTCTCTTCCTTTTTCTTTCCCTATTTTCCTCTCTCACTTACAGGTGGGCCCCACTCCTCTTTTCTTTTCTCCCTTTCTTTTTCTTCTTCCCTCCCGACGGTTTCTCTGGCCCTGCGGGCCCGCGCTCCCGCACGCCCCTCCCCCTCTGTCGTGCGGGACCGCCCTCTCCCCTTCTCCTTCCCTTCGCCCGTGCGCGCCCGCGCCGCTCTCTCCCCTCTGCTGCGCTCTGCCTCTCCTCTCCGCGTGGCAGCCATGCACCAGCATCGCTTGATGTGCGCCTGCTCACCCATCATCACCGCGCCTCCTCCGTCACGTCCCCTCCACTCGGACCAGTCGTAGTCAGTCGCCGCGCCCGCGCCATCTCTGCAGCGCGCAGCTCCCGCCCATGGTTTTCCCCGTGCCGCCTACCGTTTCTCTATTCCCCCTCCGTGACCATAAGAAGCTCCTCCGCGCCCTTCTTCCTCCTCCTTCCCTCCATTCCCCGTCCGCCCACGCGCAAGCCGGCCGCCGCCGTGCTCCCGTGTGATTCCGGCCGCCCGTTGAAGCTCCGGCCAAGGTGACCGCGTCATACCGTGTCCTCGCTCCCCCTCTACTCCCTTGCCAAGTTAATTGGATTCTCGTGCACAGGGGCTCGCGTACCGCCGTTCTTCCTCATTTCCGGCCGCCGCCGCCACCGCCAGCGCCATTCCTCCTCCGTGACTCCTTGGCCCGATTCCTCCATGGGAGAGCACCTCCACGCCTCCCTGAAGCCTTCCCCGCCACCGGCCGGAGCTACGGACCGCCCTAGCTCACCGGCGTCGTGCGCATGGCCCGCGCCGCCGCAGGCTCACGGTGCCGGCCCGCCTCGAACCCCCTCTGGTCCGGACAATCGCGCGGTAAGCATCCCCATGATCCCCTACTGCTCATGCACCCGTCAATTCTTCCCCTCCTCCACGCTGGCGCCGCCGCCCCGTTCCACCTCCGCCTCCGGCCGCCGAGCCTCACCGCCGGTCTATATTGAAGCCTCTCGGCTCACGCCGGCGCCTCTCTCGGGTCCCTTGTGTTCTCAGGATTCCATTTCATCGGTCACTGCCTCCCTCCGGCTGCCCCCTCGCCGGCGACGCCACCATCTTCCCCAAAGCCGTCGCCTCCCCTGTTCGGCTGAAAGGAAGCTCTGTTTTGGAGCTTCGTTTCTCTATTATCCCCCCCCCCCTCTGCTGTCACAATCGAGCGGCAGCTCGGTTGGTTAGCCCAGCCGCTAGATAAGCATGCAGTCCCGAGTTCGATTCAGCCGGCCGCATTTTTTTATTGTGTTTTTATTTTATTTTTGCAACCCGTTTTAAATCCAGAAATTTGTGGGTAAATTTAGGGAATAATCTAGGAAGGCTAGAAAATTTTAATTAGAGTATAAGTGAGATTATCTGAGGATTTAAATTTGGAATAGTTCAGATATGATTAATTAATATGGTTTGAGCAATAATCTAAAAGACTAAATATTAGTTAAGGACATGGATAGAGAAAAATACTTTGGATTAAATGTCATGTATGAGTAACCAATGTAGTTTGGAACATTTAATTAAAATTTAGATTTTAATTAAAGGCATAAGTAAAAGATTCTCTCTTATAAATCAGAGGTATTAGTAAAAGATGACTCTGGTTAAATTACCCAAAATTTCATAAAAGATATTATATATCATGTTAGTTATAAAAATAATAGTAATATAAGGGTTTGAATTAAAAATTATACAACCTTTTCTTTAAGGTTTAAATGGCACTAAACAAGAACTAAAGGTACGTAAAGTTTATAGCTATAAAAGCAAGGTTTTAATTTAAAAGGATTACCCTTAATTATAAATAAAATGTATGTCCGAACATTTAACATGCCGTTATTAAATAAATCTCAACAGTAAATTTAATTAGATAACAAAGGCTATTTCATAAAATTAGTTAAACGATAGGCCATGACCATAGACAATTAAATTAGAAAGTCCTAATATAATCCCCGCCGTTAGCATGTCACTAGTAAACAAATCTCCTCGGTGAGTTTAGCGGAATAGAATGGTGTAAAGTGAGCTTGGTCCTATGTAAATAAAAGTGCGATTAAAATATGCAAGATGTTGATTCAAAGGATAAAACAATAATGACAGTTGGTCCTCCGAATATTTCCAAATAAAAGGGGTCATACTAGTGTAAAGATACCTAAAATGATAACAACCTTTAGTCAAAAAGGGTGTTCTTAAGTAGAAATGTCCTGTTAGAAAAATATGTATATGTGGCAATAGTAATAAGGTAGCCCTTTCGGTAATCGGGTGATTAAAAGTAAGCTGCCTAATGTAGTTACGTAAATAGTAGTTATCACTAGTGTGCCGTCGACAAATAAATTTTAGTGTTAGATTTTGCTAAATAGCAAATCTTGAAATATAACTTTATAAAACAAGCCTTGCTAGATAAGTAAATAGAGCTGAGTCTAATAATAATAGCAAAGGTATCTTTAACTAAATCTTAACATTAGGCTTAGTATGTAATATGGTAAGCGTAATTGTATATAGAGCAAGCTGGGAACCATGCCAGTGGATTCTAATTCCACTTAAATTTAGCCTAGCTATGAGTGTAGATACATAAAATATGATAATGGGATTATTAGAGATTTAAATTCTAATTAATTACCATATAAGAGTAAATATTGAGCCCTTGCTATTCGTCTTAATCTAATTAATAAGTAAAAGCCTATATCAGAGACTATTCTAAAAACTTAATAAAGATATCCAAGTGTTATAATACCTTTGACTAAAAGATTTATAGAATAAGTACAGATCTCATCCATCAGTCCAGTTTGCCTTACCATAACCTGAGTTGCAAGGAATGAATACACTAAAGATAGAATTTCTACACTAAACTCCTGCACTAGTCTATAGGTCTAACCTGACTCATGGAACTTCCTTGATAAATAACAAAATAATACAAAGAGATTATTAATAGAATGATCAAGTTATCGTATGCTATTACCAACCTTGCCTCAACTCACCAAATCACCCATTAACTCGTAATAAAACTAAATTGAGTTTATTCGGATTTATTTGGATATTTTTGACTTATTTGCTTTATTTGGATTCAGTCGTTTGTCACGTAATTAGAAATCAGGAGTCGTGAAGATTCAATGGATCAAGCAAGATCAAGCTCGAAGTGAAGATAGAGACCAAAAGCTCAAGAGAAAGCATTGTGTGAGCTCAAGATAGCGGTAAACCGCGCCAGGCGAGTCAATACTTTGATCATGTTGAACCTACATTTTTGCAAATTATTTTGGTTTGAATTATCAAATTGCATGCTGTTATTCTATATGCAAATACATGTTTAATTTAAGACTTTAGTTATATGCCCATTGTTTGCTTGATTAATATTACACCTTCTTTGCAATACTTGAATATGTGAACCTTGTCGCCCTAGAAAAATTATAATGGTAACTTTTGAAAATAAGTCCCTAATTATATGCCATGCTTAGTTTTGCTTAGGTACTCATGGGCGCGAGAGCGCCCAAGCATCACTTTTAATCCTGAGAAAAATTGGTTGGGCGGTCATGGTGGTAATGACTGGTGTATGTTGGATATGGTTATTTTATATTCCCAAAAACCTCGAATTGCTTATTTATCTGGGCGGATGGTTTGGGGGTATGGTGCAGTGGTGCACGAGAGTGTGGTTTGTGGTAGAACCGCCCAGATACCACTAAGGACTGAATCTTGTCATGCCAACCCGTGTAAAACAGTACAACCACAAGTCTGTAAAATACAACTTGGCTAAGTAAACTTATCGAAATCCCGGACTCATCGCACTGGTAGTGGATTGATGGGGTTATGCTATGGCAAGGGGGCCTGAAGGGACACCAGTGGAGGGTGAAGTTTTTCCGCTTTCCTAACGTTGCGGGAAGTAGGAGCCCGAGCTGCGTTAGTGTCTGGGAAAAACATCCCGCGCACAGATGGGACCCATCGCAAATGGGCGGTTACCCATAATGTGAGATGGGAGAAAGGATTAGATATTTTGAAAAGTCACTGTGATGGTCTGCTCAACCACACTTCTAAGGAATCGTGTGGGGCGACGAGTTGATTGTCTCTTGTGGTGAAAGTGTACAAACTCTGCAGAGTCTAAAACTATTCGAATAGTCGTGCCTACGGTCAAGGGCGGACATGGGAACTTAACCAGATATAGTTCTATTTAAAAATGTTTGGAAAATGGGAATGGAAAAGTGGAGGGCGGTGAAAAGCCCTGATTTGAGCTGTCCTGGGTGTCGTCCCAGTGGTAAGTTAAGCGTATATAACGCTGAAAAATAAGCATATGGTGCAGATGCCATATATGGTGAACGAAAAATCTGTATCACTATCAAAGATATTGCATTCTGTTCACACATTATGATTTGGTTCGAGTTGCTAGGTCTTAGGGATTTTTAAGTAATTGTATTCAAAAGCACTCTACGCAAAAATAAAATAACCTGAACCTCTCCTTTGTTAAGGCATGCATACTATTTATTTGCATTCTGTGTATTGGCTCGCGGAGCACGGGGTCGGAGTGCTCACGCTCGCTTTTGCGACAAAATTCAGAATTAGGAATCAAATCACCTCGCCTCAGCAACAAGATTGGACAAGCTGGCCGAGAAGATGAAGATGTCAAGGGCTAGGTCGCGAACCTCCAGTTGGCTACCTGTGGGCATGTCCTGAAGGTCCCACCTGTGTGCTTCGTTCTTCCGCTGCTGCAAGTTAATGATTTCGGCCTAATCGGCCCATTAGTAAGTTTACTATTATATTTACGCTTCCGCATGATATGAACTTTGATAATCAGAACTGTAATCTGTGTGCACTAACTACTGATCCAGGGATTAGTGCAGTAAAACACAGTGGATTCCGGATTGTAAAATCTGGGTCCCTACATGATTACCTTCAAATCTGACCAAGATCTATTGAATCATTTTCCAGATAATTGTTGCCACCGACTATAAGCATAGTATTTAAACTGCATAGTGGCTCGCATCACTTCTTGGTCTTTGGGAAGCTTCTGAAACCTAAAATCTTTCTCCAATCGCCATTCCCACTCAAGATACTCCTCTGGATCTTCACTTCCACATAACGGAAGAGACAAATTGTTGGGATTGGAATCGCACCATGAGGAACGAAATACTAAAAATTCATTCCTATTTTGTTCACACCAAGAGGAACGAATTGTTGAATATCATGTCATGGTTAGTTATGCAACATATATATATGTGGAAATCACTCAATCTCACTATTTTCTCTCCCAAGTAAAGTTCTTACCCTTCCGAAGTGAATTAAGGCCAATAAAAACTTACACCTGATAGAAGTGACAACAGCAACGTGATGATTAAGCGAATTCAAGAGTGTTCACTACTTGCACAACAACGATTATATGGTCGAGCTTGGTACGAAAGTGTATATCCTAGCAATCTGAAATTCTTGATGTTGTAAAGTTAAGTAATAATCCAAGCTAGAATACTTTGCCTAAGTGCTGATCCAAAAAGTTTAAGTGAAGTATATGAACGCACATGCAAAGATCAATGTTACTCGATGCAAACAAAGGAATGAGCTAACTAGAGGCAATATGAAATTAAAGATTAGATAGCTCGTTTTGCACCAAGTACTAGGAGAGATGCTAGCCAATTGCAATGATATGAATGTAAGGGCACGAGATTGCTCAAGAAATTAAATTACACTATCTGAATTTATGGATTAAGAACTCACCCAAATTCGGCCAATGCTTTCTTTTTCTTTCTTTCTTTCTTTTTTGCTCAACTGTCTTTTTTTTTCAAAGGCCAAACTAGGTTTAATTGTTCTTTTGATTTTGCACAGGCCACAAATATTCAGCAAGGTGTAAAGTACTCAAGAGCGGGCCTAGATGCAATATTCAACAGCTAGTCTCAATTGATGAAAAAAATCAGCGAGGAATTTTTTTTGCACATTGTAGCTCGCCGAGATACTGTAGCAACTTCTGAAAACACTGTAGCAAACGCGCACTGTAGCAGTGAACAACTGTAGCAATCACGTACTATAGCAGATCGCATACTATAGCGATCGTGTACTGTAGCAGAACGATTTTTTTTTGAATTTTGGATTGGACACAAAGATTACGCTACGCAAATAAACATGAACGATCAGCACCTAAACAAAATTCTAATGGATCAAAACCTAACAAAACTCACAAAATTAACAGATGCAAAAACTAGGGTTTGGATTTCTTTTGTTGCAATTTTCGGTTTTAATGGACTATAGGACAGAAGTAAATAAATCTAAAACTAAGGGTAAATAATCCTACTGAGTAAACCGTACTCTGATACTAAGATGATACGGGGTCGCTCGATCTTCTCGACGTAGGATCAAGATACTCACGTGGATTCGACGAATCGTAGTGATCTCCCGTTGCCAATGCAAGAGTTAGCACTCTATAATTCGCCCAACCTCATGTGCTGAACTTCACGACCACCGATGAAGTTCTATCGCGCTCCCAATTCCCAGCGGAAAGGTTGAACGATCTTGATTTCAGCGAACTCCCAATTCCCTCATATTGGTACGACCAACAGAAAGAACAAGAGTATTCTATTATCAAAAGTGGTCTAAATTTTACAAGGGTGGCGGCTGTCTTTTAAAGAGATACAAGGGGTGGAGAGTCGGTCAAACACTTGGAGGCTGAATAGAACTCGATTACAAAACCCTAGGCCCACTTTGACTCGGACTGAAAAAATGACGTGACTTGTTTCATAATTTTTGATTGACTCATAGAGAATTTGGAGGTGAGGCTAGATCCATCTACAAGTAGACTTTAAGATCGTTCCATAGAGTACAAGAACACCTCAATCGGACTCCGTTTGTAAAAGTTATGGCCGTTTTAGTAGGTGCCTGTTGGGCTGTCCCGAACCGAATCCGAATTGAGTTCTGAGTTGAATCCGAGTTTCAATTCGGTTGTACATGTGGGAGGTCCGAATTGGGCTTCAAAATCTTGTCCAAAACTTGGGCTTTAAGTTCTTGGGCTTCTCCCCTTTTGCTCTCCCACTGCATGGGCTTCTTTCCTCCTTGATCAGCTACATGGGCTGCTTGGCTTTCTCCTTTCCATTCCCATGGGCTTTGAGCTTTTTGTTCTTGGTAGCAAATATAATTAACCTCCTTGTGCATCTCCATTGCTTTGGCCCCGGAATCATCATAATATTTAAACCTAATAATAAACAAGAATTTGGCATAAGGTAGTATATCGTTCCTACGAATAGAAGGAAATTCATTTAGAAACAGATTCACCTGACAATATTTAATGCGGCTCAATACTTCTTTCCAGTGAAATAATGTATTTGACTGAAAAGTGCTAAGCATGTGCGTATCCGCATCAAAAGGTCTCCTCAAAATCTAGACCCTCAACTTGAGAGAAACCCTGAGCTACCAATCTAGCCTTGTTTCGAATAACTACTCCATCCTCACTCTACTTGTTTTTGAACACCCACTTGGTACCTATGACATTATGACCTCTAGGGGGCTCAACAAGCGACCAAACCTTGTTTCTCTCAAAATTTTCTAACTCCTCATGCATGTCATTGACCCAAGACTCATCAGAAAGAGCATGACTAACATCCTTGGGCTCGAAAGAGGCAACGAAGGCAGAGTGGAGACAGAAGTGAGACATGCTTCCAGTTGCTGAAGTCGATGTCGTCAAAGGCGGTAAGGACGCGGTGGGAGAGCTTCTTGGCTTTGCTAAGGTTGCGGAACTTCTTCTCTTTGCCTTGGGCGTGAGCAGGGGGCTTCTTGTTGTGGTTCTTGTTAGTGTAGTCGTTCTTGCTCACACCGCCGTAGTCGTTCTTCCCCTTCTCCAGCTTGGGGCAATTTGCTCGAATGTGGTTGGGGCCATCACACTCAAAGCATATCACGGGCCCTCCTCCCTTTCTGTCCCTCACTCTCTTGTATGCATGAGAAATTTTTCTGGCTAAGAGGGCTATTTGGTTTTCTGGGAGCTGCTCTAGTTGATCATCATCAATTTCACACAGAGCAGCAAGAGAGAATCCAGAAATAGTGTCAGAAGAAGATCCAGGGGCAGGACTGGGATCGTGACCAAAGCCATCGACTGTGACTTCGACCTGCGAGAGACTATGTCAATCTCGTGAGTCTTGAGGCGTGAATACAGCGCATCAAGAGTCAAGGTCGAGAGGTCTGTCGTATCCTTGATGGTGGTCACCTTCATCTCCCAAACACGCAAATCCAAAGTAGAGAGCATCTATCGAGCATTGTCCGAGTCAGAGTATGTGAGACCAACTGCTCGGAGGTTGCTCAAGATCTTGTGAAACCTCGCAAAATACCCATCAAGGGACTCTCCAGCGAGCATTTCAAACTTGTTGTAATCTCACTTATACTGGTCCTGTCGTACCGTCTTGATCTGGATGGTGCCCTCATGGTATGCATCAAGGGTCACCCAGATGTCGTAGGCCGGCGAGAGATGAGAAATGTGATTGAACTCTCTTCGGCTCAGACCCTGGATTATGATGTTCCTCACCTTAGCATTCGCCTCAACATCAGGCATGTTTGCCATATTGATGTTCTCATCGGTAGGAACAACATATCGCGTTTTAACTTTTCGCCAGATCACATAGCCCTGAGCCTGTATGTAAGACTCCATCCTACTCTTCCAGAAGGGATAGTCGATCTCATCGAAGATAGGGGGCTTGGTGGAATACTTGTCTGTTGCCATGGCTCACAAATCGGTTAAGATTTATCGAGAAGTGCTAACTGGCTCTGATACCAATTGTAGGATCGAAAACGGCAACAGAGGTCGATTTTGAATTCAATTTGGGGAATGCTGAAGTGTTAAGGGCATCTTGCTATGGGCACATACATGCGAGTCCTCTTGCTCCAATACTTTACTTTCCTCCCACTGCTCATTATCTGGGTGAATGGTGCCTTCAAAAATCGCCCCAAATACTCACACAAACATCCTCTCCAATGGCTACAAAAGCTATGAAGAAAGAAGGTGGATGCTTACTAGAAATCCGTAATCAGATTAACAAAAAGAGTTGATACCGATTTGGCCGAAGAAGCAACGAAATAACAAGAACTGAACTAGCCGAAAGACTCAAAAAACTAGAGGACAGTCGACAAGAAAAAAAAGAAAAACGAGAAAACTGAAGCTGCAACTGAAAACCGAGAACTGAAGAAGAAGAAGAAGAACCGAAAAAAATGTTCTGAAGACTGAAACCTGACTGCTGGCACTAAAAGCCGAGAAACTGAATCGGACCAAGACTACAGAAACTGCACTGGCCGAACAGACAAAACAAAAGAACTAAAACCGCTGCCGACAACAGAGAGCACTAGAACCTAACTGAAAAGCGGACTGTAAACAGGCTGAACTGAGAGAGCAAAGCAGAGAGCAAAGAATCAAACAGAAATCTTCTTTAGTAGCCTTGACAACTAAGGGAAGAAATTGTTTGAGACAAGGAACTCAAACTCCAACTTGAAATGATCGAATGGTGAAAACTCTTGTTATCGGAAGCATATGAGACATAGCCGAAGAAGCTGCCTACAACCGAGAGACAGAAGGAGAGCAGAAAAAGAAAACTAAAAAGACTGGATACTCCAAAAACAAAAGACTGCAAGCCAAAGAGAAAAGCTAAAAGAAAAGGGAAGACAAAACCGAAAAGAAAAAGCAGTAAACTGAAGAAAACAAGAACTCTACTCGCTGAACACTGACTGAACAAACTGTAGTCATAGTAAATATTGAAGAGTAAACGAAAATCTGACAAAACAAAGATTTCATCAAAACTGAACAGGAGAAGAAACAAAATCCAAATGGCTTGTGATTTTTGACTCCTCAGATCCTAAGACTTTTGATAATGGAAAGGTAATAACCTCAAGAGGAAAATACACAAAACTAATTCATCTTTTCACCAAGACAACAGAAAATCATGAATCCTCTGCTCACTGTAACAGTAAACCCTAGAAATGCCGAGAACAGAGGAAAAGAGGCGCATGATTTGAGAGAAAAGAAAAGCTTCCTGATTCTAGCCTTTGCTCTTGGAAATGAATTGGCCAAATGACTTTGAGCCTGATTCCCCACATAAAGCAGAGCAAGAATAGAGGCCAAGAATTCAACTAAGAAAATCACATAGCGGCCAAGAGAGAACTCGAGCAAACAAAAGAAGGCAACACAGAGAAGGATAAGTAATCAACACAATTCAAACAAAAGACTTTTCAAATTGATACCGAGAGACGAATGATTACACAAGGTTTTGCTACAGCCAACTCAAGCCAACTCTTACATTCTCGATAACACATGCAGAGGAAAACCAAGAACTCACGAACTCACGCAGACAAGAAGACAGAAAGCAAAACCACCTCTGCTCTCCTCACCAACTCCTCAACAGCACAAGAAAAAGCAAAACTAACACCTCAAAAGTCTTAATACCACCAGGGAACAACCCTCTATATATAGCCTCAAGTTAATGGGTTCAATTTGCTTTACCCATTACAACTTAACCCTTTACCCGCTAACTCAAAACCAAATCCGCTTCCTCTTTGCAGCCTTGCGCATTTACCAAAATGCCACTCCTGCACTTTCCGGGAAGCTTCCTCATTTCTTGCCGTCCAAGCCTCGCAACCATCTCGAGTCCTCGTCGTCTTCGGCATCTCCTGACCGCTTTGACCTCAGCACCGCCTGTGCCTGGTCCGGCCATCTCATGCCTCGCCACGACTCCACCTCAAGGTCCTACAGCCATCACAGACAAGAAAACATCACATAGCACCGCTCGAAACAATATAATCAACATTAGCATCAGTGAAATGTACTCAAGCATGAAATTGCCCAAACGACCAATCGGGAAGAAGAACAAGCGACCCAAGCACGTCTAACCGAACTAGACTATGCCATGTGCCGACTTGGCGTGAACCAACAAAATCAAACTCAAACTTTCCAGAACACGTGTCAATTACTCATCACAAACATGAGGTCACTTCCACATGGTCTCTCAGAACGATAGGCATAGAGTGGAATTTTTCTTATGGCATGCCAAACACATACATCAAGCCCATGCTTCTAAGTCTCCGGATGGGTATAGTCCTTCTCATGACATGATCACTTGTGAGCATAGCATGAGGGCTCGCTTGGCTTATGAGTTCTTTGTCACTTTTCCTAGTAGTGTCATTTAGTATCGTGGACATGGTTCTTATGTCTTTGATTTTAGTCCACGTGTTGTTCTGAGGAATGATTTTCGTCATTTCTCAAGTGGTGGATCTCGTTCTCCCCATCGAGGTGTGCACCCATGGCGAGGAGTTATGAGTTCTTTTGGTACTCCTATTGGTTCTCATCTTGGTGCTTTCAAGCAAAGTTCCTCTCGCTTTTCTAAAGATGGCAC
The DNA here is from genome assembly GCA_017311315.1 of Dendrocalamus latiflorus. Lineage (NCBI taxonomy): Eukaryota > Viridiplantae > Streptophyta > Magnoliopsida > Poales > Poaceae > Dendrocalamus > Dendrocalamus latiflorus. Next base: position 9,506,199 of record CM029669.1, on the reverse strand, counting down.
TCGTTCTCTTCATCGAGTTGTCCACACACAAAGTGCATCTAAAATTGGACTTTTCTTGCATAAATCATTCATTGCATTATGCTAACTCGCATACTTCTAGTGATGGTGTGTTCATGTTTTGGATTCTTAAGTACTTGCTTACTAACCCTTCGGGATCTAAAACTCGAACACTTTGTTCTTCTCATGTGTAGGTTTTGGAATGTGAGAAGAAGAACATGTGCTTAATCGGGTTTCAGCCTTTTGCTTTATCACATGATTGGAACTCTTGATGGTTCTTCACAAAGGTATGTGCTTTTACTTTAGTATCCATGTGTGAAGTTATATACATTAGTTTATTTGATACTTAAGTTTTGACTTGATTTCATGAGCATAAGTTACTTATTGATTGTGTGTATTGGGAGTCAAGTATCATCATTATTTTTTGCTTTCTTGTATCTATCCTGTTTTATTGCCTACATCTTGCTCCTTATGTCCATTCACCATTATTTATACATATTAGCGTACTTTTTATTATTTTTGTTTGTCATGATATATGCCTACATGATGTGTATTTGATTATGGACATTTTGAGCTTGATTACATCTTGGATAGCCTTCTATATCATGATGTTATATTTGTTCATGCCTGTTTATCATGTTTGGTTCATGTGTACATGCTTATACTTGTATTCATGCTAGCATATGCTTTTATGGTTTTTTCTTGTCATTTGCAATGTGTGTAGTGTTGGTTATTTATTTAGATGCATGCATGTTATGAGGTTATTTATTTCTGCTTTATCATGAAAAATAGTTTGTATGATATCTTTGGTAGTTTTAGATTATACTTATGCCTAGATATTATGAGAATTTTGGTTAGTCCACAAGCTTCTTCTACATTTGGTTTACACTAGGCTTTATTGTCCTAGAAGATTTGGTGAGATCTAGATAGTGCTTGTGTAGGGGATCTGTTCTCATGTGTTCTTTATCATCTGTGAGACCATGTAGGACTTTGGAGCTAGGTTATTATGAGGCATAGGAGGACCGGGACTAAGCACAAGGTGGTGCTGAGGTCCAGGGTGGTCGCAAGCTAGGACTACGAGGAACCGGAGCGGGAGCTACCAGTGGTGGACATGACAGGCAACAGCAAGGTGGACCGGGAATAGACTTAGGGAGGAGTCGAGATCCTATGCGGTCAAGGAAGCTGGGTGCTGTCGTATACAAGAAGACGTATGTGGTGTGCCAAGTACTTGGGTTGTTTGCAAGCGATGATGCTTCGATGGGGTTCGGACGCGTGAGAGGCTTGGCGGAAAATTATTGGGGCCATATGGAAGATGGCAAAGCATAGGCAATGCTTCGTGCAAAAGAAACGGGAAGCTTCGTGGAAAACGGTATAGGGGCATTTTGGTAAATTGCCCAATACCGAAAAAGTGGCGGTGTGTGAAACTGCGGCATTGGTCTAAGTGGTTTAGGTCTTGTATGTGCTGAAAATATGAAGTGGATCAAGTATTGATTCACTAACGGGTTAATGGTTGTAAGCTACTTTGAGAAGCGTGCGTGAGAGTAAACCCTGGTGTTAGGTGGAGTTAATGGGTTATCCCCGGTTTGGCCTAATGGGTAGATCCATTAGGTTTTGGTTCAGCTTGCGTAGCTATATAAGAGTAGAGATAAGGGGTAGGGTTTGAGAATGTTGGCTAAGTCTTTTGGTCGCTAGCTCCTCCTCCCTCCCATGGGAGATAGTTTAGAGAGAAACTTGAGAGATTAGGGTTAGGGTTCCTTGGTTTGGAGCCTTATATGCGTGCTCTAGACTTAGAGCTCTACTATCCTAAGAGATTGGCTGTAAAAGTTACCTCGTCAAGTAAGCAATACATCAATCTTTAATCATTTCCGTGGATCCCTAATATTTTGATTGATTTGTTGTTGATTTGGTTGATTTTGATCCCTCCTCTTCGCTCTTCTTGATCTTGTTGTGCCAACAACGTGAATGAAATGAAGATAACCTTATGAAATCAATCTCCTACGTCTAAACACTTTGATAGCAAGATCATCAAGAAACCCGATTTTGGTTGTTTTCGGCCTTACCAAGTGATTTCCTGTTTCAAAGGTTTTTAAGTCGTATTCTTTGGTGTTCTAATTTGCTGTGATATGTGGAAATACATCTAGAGCCATCTTGGCCATCACCTACCCACGAGCAAGTTGTATTCACTGTTTTTTGTTTTTACTCTGTTTCGGTGCACCTTTCCTTCAAACAGAAAAATGTCTCAACTTTGGCCATGATTTTCACGATCATTTGTTGGAATAGGTTTTTAATATACTAGAGAAAATCTTTGCGAAATTTCATATCATTTAAATCTATGGATCAAAAGTTTCATCGATTTTAGTTTTTGAAATCGTATTGAAAATACTATCCACCCTGATTTTACTATAGCAACGGTAGTACCGTAGTTACTGTAGTGGTTGTACAACAGTTACTGTAGCAAGCAGTAGTACTGCAAGTATAGTTGCAGTAGTATTGCTTTTGCTGATATTTCTTGGGATTTCAGTATCTCGGTTCGCTAGTTTTTGTGGCTCCTTTTCATTCTGATCTTCGTAGCTCTGTAGCTACTGAAGTGAATGATTGGTGAATATTTAGGGAAAAATTTTGAGTCACCATTCACCCCCACGCTCCCACCCCTTATGTTGCCATCTTCAATCCTACAGTAACCAATTGAAGTGACTGCACATGGCTTTTATTATGATATTGCTGCGTATCATTTATTACCAGAATTCAGGAAACTGCAAATTAATTTGCTAAATTGCACCTATCCTTGACATTCAATTTGAACCAAATCAGGAAGCAGGTCCTGGTACTGTATTATCTATTACAGGGTATTTAAAAATTTCTTTGATCTTACGTTAGCTCCTCACCGTGAATAAGATAAGAAAATGATAGAATAGGAGATGCATTCTGTATCTGTCAGTCAAAGATTCCATTTTCAGTTTCGAAGATACGCTTTTGTTCCATACAAACAATGGAGTTAGCAGATATTTCTGGAATGATTTCTGATTCTCAGAAAAACCTAGGGTTTCATTTTTCCTATGAACAGTAAATCATATCATGAACTTGCACAGTGCTGATCTGGCATGTTAATTGGACGATTGGCATCTTTCCATATCAGTATATTCAAATTCAAACAGAATGTGAATGGTGGGTTGTAATATCTTCGAATATTCTGGAAGCTTTTTTCTTTCCGCTGAACTTGAGCATTGGTTAAATTTGTGTTTGATTGAGTGTAGAGGGTCATCCTTGCATGGGTTGGTCCAAATGGATTAGCTTATGCTGCAACTTGTAGATCTAGAATCAAATTTTTATCAGCTGAACAGCGGAAAGTGACAAACAACTTACATTCACTGAAAGAGAGTCGCGATGCCAAGATATTTTTTGTACTATTATTTATTTAACTCATGTAACACAGCTCCAGAATTTCTTTTGCGAAGATATCCTACAGTTGAAAATTTTATGTGATACTATACGGAACAAATACATGAAGCTCTGAAATTCCCTAATAAACAAGGTGACAGAGAAGAATGCAAGGAATGCAATTCCTGACACAATGATCTCCTCTTTTGTAGGATGCTCTTCTGTATCATACAAAGAGAACTCGCTTGAAGTTGAATAAGACCTGGAACCTTCAGGTGGATGCAAGGACAACAGTGGATCGCCAAGAAAAGATTGCTCATCAAAGGTGGAGAGCTGCCCAGTGCTTGGAACATTGCCTGAGAGAAGCGGATTGTACGATACATTGAACTTACTCAGTTTGGTGAGTTGGTTCAGGCTTGATGGAAGTGCACCGGAGAAACTGTTCCAAGACATATCAAGGCTCTCAAGGGAATCCATGTGACCAATCTCGGAGGGAATCTCACCAGAAATGGAATTGTTTGAGATATTTAAAGCAACTAGTTGAACCCAACCAATCTCTGATGGTAAGTGTCCAGAAAGCCGGTTTCCATCAAGGAGGAGCAAGCTAAAATTTTTCATTGTACCAATCGTAGGCGGTATCTCTCCTGACAGCAGATTTCCTGACAACTGAACATATCCTAATGCTGTTCGTAACGGCGAAGATATCGGAAGTACGTCATACCCCATTGCCAGCCGGTTCCATATGGTGCGGCAGTTCTTCTGAGACATCATCAGTTGTTGGACAAAATTGAACTCTGGATAACTTGCTGGGACCCACTCTACAGCGCAACATTTGCTGGTGATGGACTCCAATAGTTCAGGATACTTTCTATTCTCCATGAAAGTTGGGCCAGGATTCCTCCCCATATTTGCCATCTCTGGCGGAATTCGGCCGGATAGCCGGTTCCCTGCAAGGTTGAGCCAAACCAAGCTGGAACAGTTCCCAATCTCCCTTGGGATCTCACCTGAAAGTTGGTTCCCAGCGAGTATCAACAGGAGAAGTGATGTGAGGTTACCGATGGCCGGTGGAATCCCACCAGAAAGGCTGTTGTATGACAAGTCTAACACTTGGAGCCTGACAAGTTGGCCATATGCTGGTGGGATTCTACCTGAGAAGTTGTTTTCAGCAAGCATGAGGACCTTGATGCCCGTCATGCTGCTGATCTCACTAGGTAACTCGCCAGAGAATTGGTTGTAGCAAAGGTCAAGCACGATTAGCTGTGGCAACTGGAGAATGCCGGAGGAGAGAATGCCGCCAGTATAATTATTCTCTTGGAGTAAGAGACTCCTCAGGCTTGTTAATTTCCCGAAGACTTGTTGCATCTCCCCACCAAAATTGTTGTCGCTGATGTCCAAATATCTCAGGCTGGTGCAGTTCGTCAGCTCAATTGGTATCTTGTTGTCGAAGCTGTTGCTTGCAAGGACCAATTCCTCAAGCCCGGCAATTGAGCCAATTCCTGGTGGTATTGATCCACCAAAGCTGTTTTCCCAAAGTGACAGGAATTTCAAACTAGAGCAATTGGCAATGGAGCTTGGAAAGTTTCCATACAAGTAGTTGATGGCAATGTTCAGGTACTGCAGCTTGCATCCCGTGGTAAACACGCTTGAAGAAATGCTCCCCGTGAGATTGTTGTTGTTGGCCTTGAACTGCGTAAGCCTTGCAATGCCTCGCCAAACCTCGCCGGTGAAGCTGTTCCAGCTGAGGTCAACATACTTGAGCTTGGAGCAGTTGTCAAATAGTCCACCTATCCTGCCTGTGAGGCTGTTGCTGGAGACACTGAGGAAAGTGAGGTTGCCACATATTGCTGGGAAGTTTCTGCCGATACTTCCCTCGAACCGATTTTGAGACACATCTAGTGTGTGCAGGTTGTTCAGGCTGGACACATCCAGGATGCCACCAATAAGGTTGTTCGATAGGTTGAGGTGCTGGAGACTCCGGCAATGTTTGAGATCTGCCTGGAGTTCACCGGTGATGCTGTTCGATGAAAGGTCTAGGTGGGTGAGCTGAGTGAGGCGTGAGAAGTTGCGGAAGCAAGGACCGGAGATGTATGAGTTTGAGAGGTCGAGGGAATTGACACGCCCGGCAGCGCCACACCCAACACCTTTCCAATGGCACGGCGAGGCCTCCGACTCTGACCAGCTGTCGTACACGCCGCGGTTTATCGGGTTTTGCACCTGCAGGAAGTTCTTGAGCTCTAGGAGCACATCTTTATCAGTTTGCCCATGAATCACCTGAGCTGTAGCAGAAGGCAGCACATAAGACAGTCTGGATTGGGAGAAACAGAAGGATGACAATGAAAATGATGATGATGTGTTGTAACCAGGATACATACCAATGATAAGAGCTTGGAAAACAACCAGTTTGTTGTTGAGAATCTGGTAAGACATTATGTTGTTCTTCTCTATGTTATGAACTCTGCACTCTTTATCGCTGCAACTTGCATATATATAGCTCTTGCTGCCTGCGTGTAGTGACTAGTCTTTTCACTATTTAGCCCCTTCATTTCTTCCTTCATGTTTATTCGTCCCTTTTTCTTTCGCTTTTGTTTATTATCTGCCCCAACTTTTCATATTAAGACTATGATGTGTCTGTGACCGTTGTTTTTTCCAAACATGGGGGCGTTCATATTTGGGCGGGTTCATATTTGGACGGGTTCAAAAGCGCTTACGCTTTTTAGTTTATGTACGGCGCTACAATAACTCACTTTTAAACTATGCATTTTTTTAAGATGATGTCTACAAGTCTATTGTAGTACACATTGTACCAACTTCAGTTGTACCAGCCACAATCACATGTGATTGTCTCCCTCTTCGTAATCTCTCGTGAATAGCCAGAATTCAAAAGCCATAGCCACAGCCTAAAAAAACCCACCCATTAGCTTTTCCTAGTGGCTTTTGGCTTTGGATAAATATTAACAGCATGTAGAAAGAGACACTCACGTGTGATTTTAGTCGATATAAATAAAGTCAATACAGTATGTACTACAATCAACTAATAGACTACGTCTTGAAAAACACTCTATTTAAAAACTAAGTATTGTAAAAAAAAGTAATTTATTATAGAAAAATATCTTTTAGAAGCTAATACGAACAGAGCCTATATGTTAGCAAAACTTACTAAAAATATAATGACATAGAAAAAATTTTTAGACAAATTTCCAAACATAATTTGTATGTGACAAATCAAAATACTTCTATGTATATTAGTGGTTAATGTTTTAAAAGTAGGACCATATATCTAATTAATTTACACTATTCTTATATGGGTTCAAGGAATAATTGGTATAGACTTTTCCTTTTCACACCTGTTATCGTGGGAATCATGAACTCATCTTATTTACTGAAACTAAAAACGCTGCAGTTTACAGCTCATGTTTAAGCCAGGTTAGACGAGCAAAACAGCAAAGAGGAATTAAAAGACAACAATCTACTACTTCACAAATGAAAGACAAAATATTATTACATAAATTCCATGCAGTAGGAGGCGGATTTATCAAGTATGGGATCAATTGGTGAATCAGGGGCGGAGCCAGGATCCAAACAAGGGGGGCCGACCCGCCAAGGCGCCGGCGTCATAGGCCCTGGGCGCCGTGTGTCGGCAAAATTAAACATACACATATATAATTAAACATACGCATATATATTGTCATATAAATTCAACCATAACACATATGGCAAAATAATGTAGCATACGTCTAGTAACACAAAAGAAAGGTACTTTCATTACATCTCCACAAACTTGAATTTGTTACATCTCCACTAACATGAATTTAGCACGACGATTACCAACTAGATCATAAGATTTGATAATATCATTGGAACTAATCTTGGCTGTCAATTCCTTTTCAATATAAACTATCATGTAGCTTCGCAAAAAGCCATCTCCCATTTTAGTCCTAGTACGTGTCTTGGCAAGTTTCATGGCTGAAAAGACTCTCTCAGTGGTCGCTGTTGATACTGGAAGAGTTATGACTAATCTTAGCAATCTATCGACCATTGGATAAATAGAATTTTTACCTAATCTCACTAGTCCCTTTGTTAGATCAGCAAGTGATGGTAATGTACTTAGCTCTGGATGGTTGCATACATCAAGTTGAAAATGTGGTAGTTGACACTCCAATTGAGCTTGATCTTGACTTAAAAAATCAGCGGGATAGTACTTTTCCACCAGAGTACTTATCTTTGAAATGTCAAAGCCATCTTTTCTTGGATCTAGTGAGGCACAAAGTGATAGAAGCTCTGTTGCTTGAGAATTGAATCGATCTTCTAACTCAATCAACTGTTGGTCGACTGCAACATTAAACACATCTATTTTATAATGGTGAAGAGTGGTGGTATTATCATTTTTGTTCCGAGATTTGGTCACACCCACATACCTACAAATTGCGTCATGTAGTTAAACAAGTTAGATATGTACCATAAGAATAAAAAAAATATGTATTTGTGCTCATATTAAAAAACTGAAGGTAAGATAATAACTTACTTGCGATTTAAATCCGAAATCTCAATCTCGTGCTTGTCACAAAAGGCTTTCACCTCCTCAAGAAGTGGTTCCCAGCCACCATTTCTCAAGTCACTAAGCAATGATTTTGTGTTAGAAACGCAATCAATTGCATTTACAATATCTAGAGATTTCTTCTGGAGAGTTTGGCACAACACATCTGTGATCTTCATTATCTTTTCCATCATATGGAGAATAAACACAAAATCAAATGTGACAATAATTCGGAGAGCACCTCCAGCATCCCCTCTAGAATATCTGGTAACAGAACGGTCATTTGCAATGCTACGCAAAACACTAACTGTGGCACCAAACATCTTTTTTAAACTCTGGATTGACTTATAATGGGAACTCCATCTAGTATCCCCCGGCCTCTGTAGAGACACCATCTGATTTTCTCCTCTTCCTGTATCAAGTTCTCCCAGTTCAAGTTCATGAGCAATATCTGCATCTTGCTTTGCTAGTAACTCATCGTTACGCTTAGTAGAAGCGCTAACAACATTTATGATAAAATTAGCATGCTGGAAAAAGTTGTGCACCTCATGTACCTCACGTGATGCTGCAACAAGAGCCAGCTGGAGTTGATGGGCCATGCAGTGAATGTAATATGCATATGGGCAATCACCAAGAATTAGAGCCTTCAACCCATTCCACTCTCCTCTCATGTTGCTTGCCCCATCATAGCCTTGACCTCTAATATCATTCACACTCAAGTTATTATCTGCTAGAACAGCACAAATTGACTCCTTAAGCGTCATTGCAGCTGTGTCTTTTACATGAATAAGGTCAAGGAAACGCTCCATTATAAGTCCTTCTTTGCTGACAAAACGAATAACTATAGCCATCTGTTCCTTTTTAGATTCATCCCGAGCTTCATCAACCATTATACAAAACTTGTTATTCCCAATTTCTTCTCTAACTGCGGTCTACACTTTTCTAGCATATATGCTTAGAATTTCCTTCTGGACATCTGGGTAAGTATACTTTGTATTTCTTGGTGCATTTTCTAACACAACAGCTTTCACATCCTTGTTATAAGAGGCCAACAATTTCATCAGTTCAAGAAAATTGCCCTGATTGATAGAATCTGGAGACTCATCATGACCTCTAAATGGGCATACTTGAAATGTCAACCACCTGATGACATAAAAAAGCATAAACAATCGTTAGATTGTATATTGAGTGCATATAAATCCTTTGCCGGCTTGCCTCTGTACAGCGAGATGGGAGATGGAGATGGGAGACGAGTCGGTCGAGAGTCGCAGCACCCAGCACGCCGCGCGGAGTAGTCCATAGTCGATTCGCATTCACCGATTCACGGAATAAATGTAAAATGTGACTCTTCGTTTCCTTTTTGCGTGGCTCTGGTGGACCATTGGGGGGTCTGGTGGACCATTGGGGGGCCAGGCCCCTGCCCCCCCCCCCCCCCCCCTCCGCCCCTGTGGTGAATATATATATGCAGTGAAGAGCCAAATCTATATATCTATGGGATCAATTGGTGAATATATATGTAGTGAAGAGCCAACTTTATATATCTACATACAGCTGGTAAGATTAAATGTACCTCTTTTGCTTTGAAGATTATAAATTACCATAATAATTGTTAAATCGAAAAATTCTGACGTTAATCTAGAGAGAGAGAGAAAAAGGTCTTACGCGTCAATCAGATGGCCCACATATATTATAATGGTTAGCATGTCAACAGGACACATACTAAGAGTCAATCGCCTCTACAAATAACCTATGAGATTAAACATATATCTTTCGCTTTGAAGATTATGGGTGGGTTTTTTTTCCAGTGGTTTATGATTTATAACTATGGTTTATTGTTTTTGCGCTTAGCACAAACGCTTATTGTTCTTGCCCTTAGCACAAACTGAATGCTAATAAGTCACTTCGAAAAGTTGTCTCAATAAGCCGTTTCGAAACAGCGGTGAAGAAGTCATCTTGCTTGTTTGTTTGATGAAAATCATAAGCTAAAAGCAACTGTGCCTATAAATTACCACAACAATCATTAAATCAGAAAAAAAAATAATAGAAATTCTCACGATAATTCACAGAAAAAGGAAATGACCTTACACGTCAATCAGATTGGCCCACATATACTATAATGATTAGGATGTCATCTGGGGCACATACTAATAGCGAATCGTCTCCTGGCCTTAACTTATCAATCTCAGTGTTTTAGATTAGTCGGACTCTCGATCACCGAATCCACGTAAATAGGTTCAATTGTGTCCGGCTGCGACTCTTATGGGTCTGCCCCATGCGAATATCGTCGTCTGTGATTCTCACGTATTTCGTCTCCCTGATGCTTGACGCCCGTCCGTACCCAGAACAGGAAATCCGTCGAATGATTTTTTTTTATATATTGTTTATATTGGACTTCTATATAATTTTCTATAGGTTGTAAGGCACACTGAAAAAGGTTATGGGGTCGATTGACCTCACACCTGTTATTCCGTCGCAGTCGTAGCTGTCCTCTTTGTTGTTTATCCGGTGATCCAGTCCGTTTCTTTTGACTGCAAAATCATCAAAGTCGTGGACGTCGACAAGTTCCTACCAAAAGGTCACGTACAAGTTGACCAACTCCAAAGCCTCCTTCGAAGTCGTCTACAAGCTGTCCACGAGTGTGCCATACTCCAAAACACGGCAACCGTGCACCTTGCCAAATTCCGACGACGACGACTAAGATGATGTTGCTTGAAGAAGTCCCCATCAATCCATAATTGGCCAAGCAAGTTGCCAGAGGCATGTTCTTTTCGGCTACGGTTTATGGCTTTTGGTTGAAAATTTTAAATTTTAGCTGTTTACGGTACAGATTAAGGAGAGAGAGATATTCACTTGCGATTTTGGCTGGTACAGATGTTAGGCTTTTAACGTGTAGATCGTTTAACTTGTAGATCCCGTCTTAAGAAAATACACCGTTTGAAAGTTAGGTACTATAACAAAAACTAAAAACCAATTTTAAAAGCCCAAAAGAACGGTCCATTATCTCCCGACATGGCGATGGTTCTAGAAAGGATCATGAAGTAGTTAATGATGACTGAAGATGGAGGAGTGAGCTAATCAGGTCAAAGCTAACGAAAAAAAACCGTGTTCTAGCATGTCGTGAGTTCCAGAGGAGATGCCATGACAAAGAACGGCGACGCCAATGGCAATAGCATGCTATCTCTAATCAACGAAGTGCTCGAGGTGGAGGTCTGGCGCGTTTCCATACAGCACATGATGGGGTGACTACGCCGACAAACTCGACTTGTACATTGTCCTATATATCCGAAGGTTACTATCCAAAATAATGTACACACCACTAGTCAAAATGAAAAGCCCCAAAAAATTCAAAACCAAAAATTTCATGATTTTTGCTGTATTTTTTTTGGTGATTTTCGGAAATTTTCCCTTTTTGGAAAGTTCTCCCCGCCGCCGCTTTTCTTTCTCGGCTTGGCGCCTCCCTCCTGCGCTGGCGCCCTCCCCGATTCCGCCTCCTCCTTTCTCCCGACGCCTCCCTCCCTCGCGCTCGCGCTGGCGCTGCTCCCCCGACTTCGCCTTCCCCTCGCCCCAGCGCCTCCCTCCGCTCCCTCTCTCCCGCTGGCGCCCCTACTCCTCCCCGCCTTCACCCCGCGCACGCGCTTGCGCTACGCTGCGCCCGTGCCGCGCCTGTCTCCGCGCCGCCCCCACCTGCCAGTCTCCGCTTCCTCCTCCTCCCGCGCGCGGACGCGCTCCCTCTGCCGCAGCTCACCTGCTCCCCTCTCCCGTCCATCGCCATTACTCCACTGTGCAGAGCCCCGTCACCGCACCCATCTCGCGGAGGAGACGCCCCCAACTACCCCCGTCATTCTTGTTGACCCGGCGCTTCCACCCGTTGCCTTCTCCCCGAAGGAGCTTCTCCCTCCGCCCGGGCATAAAAACCCCTCCCCTTGCTCCCTTGCTTCCTCTTGCTTCCCCACCACTCCCTGTCACTCCTGCCACTCCAGTGAAGCTCCCCGAGCTGCCAATCTGAGTGCCGCCGTCCGTAGCTCCGCCACGGCCCTCCCCTGCGCCGGCGACCCCGTAACTCGGATCTCTCTCTCTCCCTCCCTCCGTTTTCCAATTGCTTTTGCCAACAGCATCCCCAATCCCTCCTAATCACAGTGCTACACTTGTCTGGCCAGGAGAATCACTGAAGAGCTCCCGCACTGAAGCTCACCGCTGGCGGAAACCACCTCACCGTGGCTAGAGCAACTCGAAGCTCCTCAGCTTGAACCACCGCTGCTAACGTGAGCCCCGGACTCCCCTCACCGTGTACCCGCAGCCGATTCGGTCAATTCGCCCCCGGTAACCTCCATTGCCATCAGAGAACCGAGCTCCCCCATTCCGTCCCCTGCCTTCTCCCTTGGTCTCCTCGAGCTCCAACACCCCAAAAAGGACTCACCGTGGTGAGCTCTCTCTGTTGACACCCTTTTTCGCCGCCGGCGAGCCCCCTGGCGCCCGGGCCGCCACTGCCGCCATATCCCCGCCGCGGGGGACACTGTAGCGACCGGAGGAGGAAGACGACCTTCCCCAGCGACGTGGCCCATCCTTCGCCTTCCGATCTTCTTAAGTCCCGTCTTCCCCGTTCGTCCGATCCCTCATACCGTTTCGCCGCCTCCCTTTATATCGCCGCCGTCCGATCTCCCCACACCCCATCTCGTTCGTTCACCCCGCCTCGCCCCGCTACCGTCCACCCCAAGCCACGCGGCGGGCATCAGAGCCGCGCGGGCGCGCATTGGCATGGGCCGCTCCCCTCGGCCCACTCTTTTCCCGCGCGCGCGTGTTGGGCCGCGCCGGCCACTCGGCCGAGCGGGCCGTTCCCCAGGCCAGGCCACACTGTGGCAAAGAGGCCGGGCCTCTACTATTCTCAGCAATTCTCCCCGATTTAATCTTTTCTAAAATCCAGAAAAATCCAAATAAATTCTAGAAAATCACAGAAAATCCCAAAAAATCCCAAATTTCACCACTTTGCTCCAAATAATGTCCTGAACCCATTTTTGACCTCCTTCTCCCCAAATTCATCCCGGATAAATTCCTAAAATCCCCCATTTGAGGATTTATGCAATTTACTCCTTTTTGAATAGTTTATTTTCCCTCGCTTGATTAGGCTCAGGCTGGATTTAATTATTTTATGTATTTGCGTTAGTTTCGGAGATCCCGGAAGTTCAAGTGCAGTCTCAGGATCCAGGTGTTTCTACGTTCGAGCTAGCTGAGATCATCCGGATTGACGGCAAGTCCCAAATCCTTTGACCATGTTGCAACCCATGTTATTTAATTATGTTATTATGCTATTTGCATTAAGCTAGTTCCGAAATGTTAGTTCAAAAATAAAATAAAATGTTTAGAATGACATGATATGTAGTTAAACCTACCACCGACAAATGCCATGTTAAACTCATAGCCATGCCTTTGTAACCCTAGAATTAATTATCTGTTAATCTAGATAACTGTAGGTTATTATTACATTCAAAGTCTTTATACTACTAAGGTTGTGGCTGCGGGCCAATAGAATTTGCAAACCCGACTCTAGGGTAGGGTGGTATGGGACACCGTGCCCTAGAGCGGAGAGTGCCGGCGTGCACAAGGTAGGGTAAGGGTTGGGGAAGAGTTGGCGAGTTAGTCTTCGCCCATCTCTTACCCTAGGATTGAAGTTAGGGTAAGGGTGTTGTGGGGCGCCGCGAGACGGCTTTCGCCCACCGCGTACCCTAGGTTGGGTCTCGGGCCTGGCAAGGTTGCGGACCATGTGAAAATATAAGAACTAGACCCTTACGCTGAGCAAATGACATGGTGATCGCTCAACCACAGGAGTTGACTTGTCAACACTGGTCTAGTAGCTGCTCAACTCGATTGAAACTCTACAGGTGTTGAAAAGGCTTGGTGTTGAGAAAGCGAGGTTAGGTAGGCCGTGCTGCGGGTGCCTAACAACGGTAGAGTTCACTCGAAGCGGACGGGAGTTTTATTGTGCCAGACTCGAGTGAATTCTACCGGGTAGAGCCTATATAAAGAGATGAGTAGTGAAACGACCTGGCTCCCTTAACTCAGTCATGAGGGTTAAGGGATCGTGTGGGTAAAGCTGAGCAAACTCTGCAGAGTCAAATAAATGGTATTCGAATACGCCGTGCTCCCGGTTAATGGAGCTGTGTCACTTGGGTGATTCCAACCGCGAAGCTTGAGTAGTTTTGTACATGCTTTAACTTGATTAGTTGGTTAATTAAATTTTCATGAAAAACCCCTAAGATCTTAAGGAGTAGTTTTGGGTCCATTTTATCAAAATGTTTGCAAATAAAACTGCATCCACTCAAAGTTAATAAACCAAATATACTCCCTTCCTTTGTTAATCCGTGCATGTAGTAAGTTAGAGTCCCTTTGGGGCTTGCTGAGCCGGTTGTTTGGCTCATGGCTTGCTTAATCCACTCTTTAGAGGATCAAGACAAAGGTGAAGGTCTCCCCATCGAGGACGCCTCTGAGGATCGCTTCTTCGACGAGGATCCGTGGCTTTAGGTCTTGGCCGCGCTCAAGCGGATCTTGGAGTTTTTGTGATGTAAGTATGCTTTGGGCTTGCACGCCCCGCTTTTGAAAAACTGGATGTTAATCCATATGTGAAATATATGCTGGTCTTTTGTTGTAAGCATGCAATGGTATACTCTTGCGCGACATTCCATAACTGTTCATGCGCGAATAGTTGTGGAATGCCGTGTCTGTACGCGCCCCTGGAAACGGGGGCGTTACACAAAAGATGACGGGCAGGCCATGCCAAGATGTTGGCAACGGTGGAGTCAGGATGTCTCGATGCTATGCTCTAAAGGAGTTGTTGCTCCAGATCTCGTGGTCGATTACTCACCCCCCCCCCCCCAACTTAATTGCTGATGAGCTTGCCAAAATGTCTGATTTTCATTTCAAGATGAATACATTCATTTAGGCCCTGGTTGAAACTCGTAATTTTGTATGAATTTCTTAAGAAATAAAATTCAATTCAGGTAGAAATTAGGGGGAAAACATATTCCAAATGAACATTTGTAATATTCTGAAAATGACTCTCTTGAGAATCTGTGTGTAATTAGAGAAAAGGGAATACGTGAAAACATGATATTTTGAATTTTTTAGAGAAAGAGTAGTTTTTCTGTAACCATTCGAACGAGAGAAGTTGAAAACCGAATCATGATAAAAAGGGACGTGGGAGAGAAGGACCCAAACCCAAAATAACCTTGCTGCCTTTGCTTGTTCCTAGCACCGTCGTCCCACTACTGGCCATGCTCTAGCACTTGACGTGTCGCTAGCAGAAGCTACTTCGCTAGCACTCCATCGCGCCACACGCTAACAGGCCTGTTTGGCAACGGCTACGGCTTATGGCTTTTGGCTGAAATTTTTGAATTTTGGCTATTTACGGTACAGATTACGGAGAGAGATACTCACTTGCGATTTTGAATGGTACAGATGTTGGGCTTTCAACGTGTACATCGTTTAACTTGTAGACCCGTCTTAAGAAAATACTCCGTTTGAAAGTTAGGTACTGTAGGAAAAGCCAAAAGCTGCCAACTTCGGAGGAAAAGAACAGGCCCACATTGCCCGTGCGCTTGTGCACTCCGCATACGGGCTGCCAGCAGCTATTGCTAGGCTGCAGTGCACCCTGCCAGGGGAAAAACAGGAGGAAAAGAAGAGTAGTTGGGCAAGACTCTGAAGAGAGAAGCGAGAAAAGGTGAGGAAGACATCCTTTGGCTTGATTAATGCTTCTGCCTACTTTTATGAACCTTATGAACAAGGTCTTTATCGAATATCTAAACAAGTTTGTGGTGGTATTTATTAATGACATCCTTGTTTACTCCAAGAATACAGAAGAATATGCCAAGCACCTCTAGTTGGTATTGAGAAGCTTAAGAAGCATCAACTGTATGCTAAATATAGCAAATGTGAGTTCTGGCTACCAGATATTAGTTTTCTTGGGTATATTATATCCGCTGGAGGAGTCCGTCGATCCAGCTAAAGCAAATGATGTCCTAGAGTTGAAGCAACCCACCTTAGTGACCAAAGTATAAAGTTTCCTTGGATTGGTTGGATATTATAGACGGTTCATCGAAGCATTCTCAAGGATTGCCAAACCCCTGACCCACTTACTCAAGAAGGAGAAGAGGTATGGATGGACGGAAGCTTGAGAATAGAGTTTTCAAGAACTGAAGAAAAGATTGGCCTCCGCCCTCGTACTAGTTTTGTCAGATATATGCAAGGACTTTGAAGTATACCGTGATGCGTCGCACCAAGGACTTGGCTGTGTACTTATGCAAGGAGAAAAAATTATGGCATATGCATCAAGATATCTCTGCACTCATGAAGAAAATTACCCAACCCATGACTTGGAGCTAGCTTCAGTAGTGCATGCCCTTAAAATCTGGCATTACTACCTGACCGCAATCACTTGATATATACATCGATCATAAAAAGCTCAAGCACATCTTCACGCAATCATATCTTAATGTAAGGCAAAGAAAATGGCTATAATTGATCAACGATTATGATCTAAGTATCCACTATCATCCTGAAAAAGCTAACATAGTAACTGATGTCTAGAGCTGCAAGTCATACTACAGCAGCATCATGGTTTAAGAACAACAGCCTGAGCTCTACAGGGAACTAAAAGCACTCAATCTAGAGTTAGTAGAGCAAGGTACTATAGCCACCATAGAAGAGCAAATCAAAGCCACACAGAAAGAAAGCTCGGGTGACCAATAGTTCAAAAGCCTCATGGCGAAGAGAAAGGCCTCCAAGATGATTGAAGATTACCAAGGAACCATATGGTACGAGATGTCCTCACCAGAAGGAGCTTAAGGAATAGATACTCAAAGAGGCCCACAGCTTAGCGTATTCCCTACATCTAAGGAGTACCAAGATATGACATGAAGTAGTAGCATTGGTGGCCACGTATGAAAAGGGACATCACTACATATGTAACATGTTGTGATGTGTGCCAAAAAGTTAAATTTGAACACCAGAGACCAAAAGGATTGCTGCAGCCATTACAAATTCCCCAACGAAAGTGGAAAGAAGTTAGAATGGACTTCATCACTGGCTTGCCATGAACTAAATCTAAATATGACTCTATATAGGTCATACTGGATAGATTAATTAAGGTCGTCTATTTCATTCCGGTTAGGACCATGGGCCAAACTATATATGTCACGCATAGTGTACGTGTATAGAGTGCCCAAAAGGATAGTCTCGGATTGAGATTCTCAATTTACCTCATATTTTTGGAATTATCTTCATGAAGCTCACAAGACCCACCTAGCTTTCAACATGGCTCACCATCCGTAGACCAATGGACAAACAGAAGAGTGAACCAAATCCTCGAAAATATGCTCTGAGCCTATGCTCTAGAGTTCACCAAGGACTAAAAAATATCTATCATATGCTAAGTTCTCCTATAACAATAGCTACCAGTCTAGCCTGAAGATGTCTCTATTTGAAGCCCTTTACAATAGAAAGTGTCGAACCCCTCTATTGGGCAAAAGTAGGGAAAGACTATGTCTTTAGGCTAGACGCCCTGAAGCAAGCTGAAGAGAAGGCCCGCCTGATTGAAGACTAACTTCAAGCAGCTCAGTCAAGACATAAGAGTTACGTCGACAACATTGTAAGGAGCTAAGCTTTGAAGCTGGCAACTGCATCTACCTGAAGGTGTATCCTTTACAAGGAATAAAGAGCTTCAAGGTCAAAGGCAAGCTCGCACCATGATACGTAGGATCATTTTTTATCACCACCAAAAGAGAAGTAGCCTACCAACTGGAGTTGTTAACAAGCCTAGCAGAGTGCACAACGTGTTCACGTGTCCCTGCTCAAGAAGTGTCTTAGGGTACCAAAAAAGCAAGCCCTATTAGAGACCATCGAGCTTGAAAAGGATTTGACCTAGCCAGAGCAAACCATCAAGATTGTCAACATTATGGAGAAACAAACAAGACACTAGACCATTCATCTCTGCAAGGTCCAGTGGAGTAACCACACTGAGAGAGAAGCCAAATGGGAGCGCAAGGATCAAATGAAGTTAGATTTTCTCTATCTGTTTCTAGTTTCAGCTAAATCTCGAAATCGAGATTCTTTTTAAGGGGTAGGTCTTATAACATCCCAAATTTGAGACAATTTAAAATTTTTCATTTAATTTGGCTTTTGCCTCTTTGTGTATTTCTCAGCATTGAAAATCAAATTGAAGAGCAAAATTTGAAATCTAAAATTCAAATTATGGACTAGATTTAATATTATTCCAAATTTAAAATCAAATATGAGTTCAATTCAAATACAAAAACAAAAACCAAAATTAAAATTTGGCAATTTGAATTTTAAACCAAATGCACATATCAAATCCAAAATTGCATTCAAATTCAAACCAAAATTGAAATTCAAATAAAAATCGGAAATCCAATTTTGTGCCCAAGTCAATTTCCTTCTCTCCCTTCTTTTCCTGGCTCAACACCATTCGGCTCACCTAGCTTACCAGCCCACTCCCTCCCCTCCCTTCTTTCTCTCTCCCCAACCCTGCGTGTGCCTAGCCTGCTCCTCTTCCTTTCTCCTTGCTATGTCACTTACCTGAGCCATCCATGTTGATGAGGACCTCACTTCCTTGGATACACACAACGCTCATCCACAAGATGCTAAGCAAGGAAATATAATGAGGGCACGTGCATGATAGTTGAATTATCAGGTGAGCTCATTTCTAGTGTTGTTTAATTCAAGTTCTGAGAATGGGTTGTTGCCTGATGCATGTGATGTGATTGTGCTTAGGAACATAGGAAGGACCAAGGAGATACACATGAAGTCATGGACATGCTTGAGATAAATATTGAAGGTCACCACGTCACTTTGAGGCCAGGACAACCAAGGATGAAAGCTAGGCATATTTTAGAATCTAGTTCGGCCTCCGGAGAGAGCACTGACTTCATACAAGCATAGAAGATGCACACTGATTCCAATGAGGTTATCTTAGATTTGTTGGAAACATTATGACGTTCTCTTTCCAATGGTCCTAGTTCCACCTCAAAACTCCACCTGAACATGTCACAATCTATGAAGCAAGTCCAATCAGTTCCAAACCTATGCCTAGGCCTTGTATCATTTTGAGTCCACTAGAGAGTAGTAGTGTGATGTTCCCCCTCCCTCATGGACGTGCTCCCCATATCCCTAGTCCCTCAAATAGAATCAGAGACACCACTTTTAGGGTTTAGGCTTTTTTAGATTGATTTCATTCAGAAACATCAGTTGTATACTTGTATTGACTAGACCAACTATTGTGACTTCGGGCCACTCTATTGTTCAATAAAACATCATCTTTCATTTGTTAATCTCTAACCTAATCTGCATCTAGCTAAGTACTAATCATAGCATGAGATTACGGACATGTTCTTTTCCTCCGAAACTGACAGCTTTTGGCTTTTGCTACAGTACCTAACTTTCAAACAAAGCATTTTCTTAAGACGGGGTCTACAAGTTAAACGATGTACACGCTAAAAGCCCAACATCTGTACCATTCAAAATCGCAAGTGAGTATCTATCTCTCCGTAATCTATACCGTAAACAGCCAAAATTCAAAAAATTTAGCCAAAAGCCATAAGTCGCAGTCGTTGCCAAACAAGCCCTACTTGTCTTTGTTACGAGACCAAAACGCAACAAGAGCCCAATTGGAAGGACAGGTCCGCAGGGGCGTAGCCACCGGGGAGCTTAGTGAGGCTTAAGCCTCACCTTCTCCGATGCCAATTTTATACATAGTAAAAATAGAGAGAGAAAGAGAGAGAGATTAACAAATCCAAAGAGAAGCTAACTCTCCTTAATAGGAAGGTTAACAACAACTATAAAATTAAAGAAGACGACGAGGAGGAGAAGTGAAAAATCATAAAATTAAAGCAGAGCTAATCAATCAATCAAAGAAATAAAGAAAGTGAAATAATATATGTAAATCATAAAATTAAAAAGGATGAGTAGCGAAAATCATAAAATTAAAGAAGGAATAATCAATCAAAGAAAAAAAAGGAAAAAAGTGAAATATATATGAACCTTATTGAGTCCGGGGATGACGGTGGAGAGCTCGATGAACCTCTGGTTGATCTTCTCCCTCCGTCGCCGCTCCGCGATGATGTAGTCTTGTACATACCCCAAAGGCACCGCCGCCGAGCCCCCCGCCGTGAAAATGATAAGAACATTAGATAGAGTGTAGAAAAAGATATCGTCTTTTATTTCTATTATCTCGTGATTCAAATTAGCTTAATTCAGATATGTTTTATATGATCTAAATTTTCATTGGCATTCATAATTTTCTATTATATTACTAATTTTGATATGTTTATACATAAGTGACTTATCGCTACTCCGCACTCATGGCGTTTTTTATTATCAAGGTACATATTTTCTATTTCTCTATTTTTCATTGTTTGTCTTCATCCAATTTATAATTTCTAATATAAATTTGAAATATTATGAGAGTAAAAGACTAATTTTATATCAACTTGTTTTAGATTTATAAATAGTTCAGTCTACTCTCAATTTCATTCCTTACATCACCACTGCAGGTCCGATCTCGTATTCAATCCCAAAATCAGATGCAGAGACTTTTGGTGCGAGCGGACATTACGTCCTCGTCGAGGAGCATGGTGAAGAAGCGCTCGGCTTGGGACGCGGAGACGTCGCCGCGAAGGTCGCGCCAGACGAGGGCGTGGCCCTTATGTCGAGCAAGAACATGGCGACGTCGAATCAGAGAATGAGAGGGCGACGCCTTTGTTCGGTTTCTTGCTGTCGATCCTGTTGGTGATTTCTTGCTGCCATCTTTCCGCCGTCTCCCTCGCACGCTAATTAGGCAAAAACGAAGAACACGCAACCGCTGGATCCTGGATTAATTTATATAAAGTAGCAAGAGAGAGTGTTCTTATATTAGTAGGATTAGAAAATAGTCGTCGAAAAAAAAATAGAGGATGGACAACAAGGTGAACAGGATTGAGTTGCGCCTCGCGGGACTGTAATGAATTTCTTGCTTGCTTCCTGATAGATCAGACAAGGTTACAGGGCCGACTTTTGAACTACGGCTGTACCGTATAATAGAAATCTTAGTTCAGTACATACATATCTACTTTTTTTTACTTCAATTTCAATTTGTACAAATCACTCATTATGCCTAAATATTCCCTCCAATCACAAAAAAGTGGCGTCCTACGATACTAGCAATCAAATCTTATAAATTTGACTGAAGATATTATTTAAAATGTTTGGTTTGAATATATAAAAATGATATGAGTAAATTTATCCTAAAAATATTTTCATAATGTTGCACTTTTACAACTTTTTTGAATTTGTAATAAGAAACTTTAGTAGTCAAAGGAGCATCTCGTTGACTTTAAAACAGACAAAAATATTACTCCTTTTGTGTCTGGAGTAACTACTGAGTCCTACATTCTTTTTTCCTTTGCATGCTACTACTAGATCTTTGAGAAAATTTGATTAGTACCATCAAAAAGTTCGGCATGTTAGAAAATACCATCGCAGACCAAACGTATGGACCAATGCCATCATGAATGCATTTCAAAGCATTTCAGCCTTCGCGATGACATTGGCCCATGCGTTCAGTCCGCCGTTGTATTTTTCAACGTGAACTTTCTGATGGTAATGAGCAAATTTACCCTAAGATGTTTTTCCTTACTGAAGAGACCTTTCCTATCCTTGCAACCCTGGATGACCTACATTTGTGCCAAGAGCAAAAAAATGTTTACACCGTTTCCTCTCGTACGAGAAGGAACAGAGTTTCCTCTCGTACGAGAAGGAACAGAGTAATATATATGTTCATTTGACCATAAAAAATAATACTGAAACAACAAAAAAAACAATGCATTACCAAGATTTAGAAAGAAGGTACCATGTATAACAGATGATCATAGGAAAACAGAATATTTAGAACATCAGGCCATAAATAACTCATGCAAAACTACAAAAAGACAACAAACGAGCTCAACAAATCATCCAAAACACTCGAATTAGGGTTAGCTGCACATCGGCAACTGGTGGTTTGTACCGCTTGTTGTTTTACACCAAGTTCAACAGTTACACATTCTCGTAGCACCAAAATTTACTCTACATGTGAAGCAGCGGGAAAAATGAAAATCCACTGGCTTAAATTTCATGACCTCTATAAACTCACTGAGATAAAAGAACGAAAATCACGCTTGTTGCAGCAACTTTAATGGAGGGGCAGAAGGGGCTAAAATTATATTGGAAAGGACCTGAGCAGACCAACTCAACCAAACTATAAGTCACTCTGCTACAATAGAACCACAACCACAACAATTAACCTGTAAGCATTCTGGAATCTGCAGCCCTCCCTCCAGGTCAGCATTTCTGAAAACATATATATACACTATTGATCAAGTCCTTCGATGTAACTTGAAACTTCCTTGGCATAATTATGAAACAGCCCCACAATTCCCACAGCAAATGCAACGTTATGGACACAAACAACAATTAGCTTTATGCTCTCAGTAATTTCCCCAATTTATCTGAGTTTGTGGCTGCTGATAAACACTGCCAGGTGGCCCAACTAATTCAACAGCCCCAGCCATGGTCTGTGATGGTTGGAGCAGTGGATGAATAGCAGCTCCTGCGACAGTCTGTGCTGGGTGGTAGATCCCTCCGAAAGGACCATGACCAGCTTGACCAGGTGCAAATGTTACGTGCTGTCCTTGAGGGGGCAGACCATAGAAGGAACTGGCCTGGAGGCCAGATATATCTCGTCCAAGTGCAGGAATCCATATGGTGGAGCCTTCACTCTGATCAACAATGAGCAACCATTAACTAATAAGTTTGGAAAGAAGCATAGGCAAACAAGTTTGGAAGAAAGAATAAACAGAGTTATATAATCTGATCATCAATTTATCAGTTACGTAGTGTGGTTCTAACAACTGCACTGTGAACAAGATGCCAAACAGACCGATAAACTAGAGGCAGATTAGATGGGGAAATCAAAATACAAACATTTTCCACTTCTTCCACTTCACACATGTAGCGGACGGTGGGAAGTATCTGTAACGTGGTACCAAAGTCATGCATATTGAAATAAGCATTCAAATTTGCATATTGAATGATCCTTTATATATTGGCATCATATAAAATGCAATCACCCTTTGTGGTGCCCTCATGCAATTAACTTTCAGTTTTGAGTAACAAATCAACATGAAAAATTCCGGGGGGAAAAATGATGATGTTCTAGCACCCTTTAGAAGTTCAATTTGAAATTAAAAATGTGTACGAAGAAACAAAAAATGGAAAGTTTGTTGTGAATAGAAGCATTTGTCTTTTTCTTTTCCCTTTTGATTTATTTTTTCTTGTTTTTGTTACTCTTAACATAGAATGAAATTGAAATTCTATACATAGGTAGAGTAAAATGAGAAGTACATCTAGAAATGTTTTTTGTATTTTTCACGATGATTTGATGCCCAAATGAAAAGTGATTGTATGAGCGCACCAAAAAGGATATGCTGCCATATATATTTTAAGTAAATGTGTAGCAACAAAAAGAATAGTCTGTGTTGCATTAGAACCTAAGGCAGCATGCAAACAATGAACAAAGAACCATGGGGCATGACATTCTATGTAATCCTTCGACTGACATCACATTGCACAAGTTACAAAGATACTCAAGGTAATGCCTCCACCCTAGGTTGGAGGCATGCTGTACTTTTAACCTTCCCAAGGACATACGAAGTAAAAGGAAACACCACTTTTGGTTTCCCCTACTTTACTCATCGAATCAGATGGATCCTACTTTAAACTGGGAATAATTTGGTCCATGTACTTGAAAAAATAGTGCACTTGTCAGGGTTCAGGACAGCTAACTGGGTGGTGACTAATTGGGGTGGGTTCTTCTGGTCTGTGGCTTTCGGCTTTTTGTTTAAAATTTTGAATTATGACTGTTTGCAAGAGAAAGTACGGAGACAGAGACACTCGCGTATGATTTTAACCGATATAGATGAATTTAGTATAGTGTCTACTACAATCGACTTGTAGACCCCGTCTTGAAAAGACACCATTTAAAAGTTAGTTACTGTAGCATAAACCAAAAGCCATAAGCCCAAAAGAACCCAGCCTTGGTTTCCAAATTTTTCTGGGCAAGTTTATTTGGGGCACATTTTTTCGAGTTTCTTCAAATCCTGATATTTGGAACATAAATAACGAGCAATAAGACATATTCCGCTCAAATTGTGGGCCAATGGAGGTCATCTAGGGCATAAACTGACCAGATTACAAAATCTTGATTGGGATCAAGAATTCCGAAAACAAACCCGCAGGTGCCACTCTCTTATTGTGAGTTTGTGATACCCAGCATCACAGGTGCAGCCAGGTGCTATTATTCGTACCGCAGCCCACTAATTGTGGTTGTGTGTAACCATTCTAAGACCAACAGCCTAAAGGCCTGTTCTTTTCAGCTTTTGAAATCGGCTTTTGGGTTTTACTACAGTACCTAACTTTCAAACGGAGTATTTTTCAAGACTATAAGTTAATTGTAGTATACGTTAAAAGCCAACATCTATACCATCCAAAATCGCAAGCGAATATCTCTCTCCGTAATCTCTATTACAAACAGCTAAAATTCAAAATTTCCAGCCAAAAGTCATAAGCTGCAGCCATAAAGATCAGACCCAGGTGAGGACAGGTGTTACTGCAACACGTCATGTACAGCAATGGAGGATACACACAGGAAAAGTGCTGCGACCAAGGGAGTTGGTTTTCCTCTTAATATTTTCCTTCCCTTTCCCAGTTGATCTCCTGCTCTAGATCAACTCCAATTCGAGTCAGACTCAGGCTCAAACTCCCCTCTAGTTTTTGGTCCTTAAAGAGTTCTGGACAGCCGTGAGTCCACGAACCAAGGTTCCAAAAACCGGAACCGGAAGAAATCCCGGTCGGCGGCCGGTAACGATAACCGGGCGGTTACCGGCCGGTTACCCGAAAAACCGGTCACAATTTGAAAATCAAAATTTGAATTTTGAGATGTTTTGAAACCGGTAACCGAAAAAACCGCCGGTAACCGGAAAAAACCGGCCAAAATTTGAAAATCAAAAATTCATACCGGCCGGTTTTTCGGTTACCGGTCTCCACCGGTAAAAACGGTAACCGGCGGTTACCGGCCGGTAACCGCCGGGATTTTGATCCCTGCCATGAACAACTCTTGACTCGTTTCTTCTCCTGTTTTCCTCATAACTATAGCTCAATAATATGTGGTATTAGAACTGCACAAGCATTGAGTTAGAAGGTACCTTTTCAAGTGATAAGTTAAACATAGAATTGCTCAAATGAAGGTGATAGGTATTTAACAAAATGAAGATATACTCAAGGGGAAGGGCGGGCCTGGCGCATTGGTGGAGTCTCTCCATTGTGCGCTGGAGGTCGCGGGTTCGAATCAGCCTCTCTGCAAAGCAGGGGAAAGGCTGCCTAGAAAATCCCCTTCTCTAGACCCCACACAGTGTGGGAGCTTCGGCACTAGGTACGCCCCTTTTTTTGAAGATATACTCAAGGGCTACTACAAAGAAGAATAACCAATTGGGTGGATGTGTGCATGCTGCAACACGAATCGAAGAACAGGGACACTTGGAGAGAGAGATGGTCAGATGGAAGCATCATATGTTCGTAAAAAAATGTGCTAGTGGAGTTCTAAAAGATTTAAGAGTAGGAGGTGCGATTGTGTGAGGCAGTCAGGCAGGAGAAGCGGGAGAGGTGATGGATGGTGCATTGGGAGTCAGGAATAGATCAATAGAGGAGAGGTGAGCCCTGCCCATGGCAGTGTGGCAGTTGGATTAGTGCATACACAGTAGGGGAGACGAATCCCACAGATTATGACTGTAGGATCCTTTTGACCATGAGTTATTGAGTTGATGAAGGGCCGACATAGCTCCCAGCCTCCCCCATAGCTAATGTTCGGTTACGATTAAAAGAAGATGGGAGGGGGTAAATATAAATCCTAATCTGAAACTGCTGCATTATATCGAAGTATAGATATTTAGGGTGTGGGGCTTTACACTACTATTAGCAGAGGTGGCTGAACAAATAATATGACCCAATAACAGTAATTGGATTTAGGCAGGGGATGATGACAAGCAATAACAGAGAAGAAACAACTGGAGCATAAAAATCTTGTTTGTTCCAATGGGTAGGGAAATTGGGAAAGCCTATGTTCATACTCAAAACTTAGCCTAGATAAATTGACGCAGGAAAAGGCTATTCACAGTAATTGAGGATCTCAATATAAACTATCACATACGTCATACATAGGACTAAATTTGGACATTAGAGGGGGAAGTTCCATAAGGGAAGCAAACAGGTCAAACATGCCATTTAGCCATCTATTTCAAAGTAAATACTCCCTGTCCCTAAATAACTGTAGTTTGACTCTGCATCGTCTCCAACATACAGATTTGACCATTAATTGCTACAAGCCTACAATGCTAATTAGAATAAATTCAAATTGCCAAGCCCTATGAAAAGTTCCAGATTCAAATGAATTACTAATATTATTCTGGTTCACAATCATATTTTAGATTAAAAAAATTCCAGGTTATCAGCTGGTTACCAAAAGCTTGGCAACACATCTGGGCACCAGCCCCGGTTCAAGTTTTTGAACCCTGGCCTTTGGTGTGAATGGGATCATCGCAATCAGATATGAATTTCTCACCACACACACTTCCAGGAAGTCTTAACTATGATAATCACTGCAACTGTTTCATCATCGCAATCAGATAGGAATTTCTCACCACACACACTTCCAGGAAGTCTTAAGTCTTAACTATGATAATCACTGCAATTGCTTCATGCAATTGCTGTACTATTTTTTAAGTTCTGTAGTTTTAGTCACAGATACCTCCAAAAAAGCGCAACCGTACATGACAATACAATACATTTGACGTTAATGTCAGATTTTTAATTTTGCTCCCATTAACTAGGTTTCCCGAAAGCATTATGATAAGTTTAATCATGATAAAACATTGATAATTTGTGTCCTTATATGTAAATAAATTAAATTCAGCCTAAGAAATTATACAAACAGTAAATAGGTAATGCACTAATGCCAACTATGTTTCTGAAATCCCTCAACAACGCATTTAAAATATTAGACAAAGATGACTTCATAGAACATTTTTCATATATATGCTAAATTATATACCTGCTGCCCAGCAATGTAGATATTGTTTTCCTTGAATTGAGATGAAGCAACACCATCATTCTCTGCCAGATTTCCGTTTGCCATGGTTGTGTTATTAGTATAGACAGCTGGACTAGAACCATATGCTCCATAGGCACCAGGATTTCCAACAGATGCTTGGCTATTAGCACCAGGCTTGAATGAAGGGGTTGAGTATTTAACAGGTGGCCCAACTGCTGCACTTCCAGGTGCAGGGTACATGGCCCCAGTTGAAGGAGGCTGATGAAATGCGGTGTTGCCCAAGAAAGGGTGAAAAGTAGTTGGTGGAATTAAAAATGGTGAAATGTACTGATTATATGGGATATAGTTTGGTGGGTAATGTGGTAGATGAACACCAACATGCTGGAGGAATACCGGAACAGATTGTTGCGGAACAGAAATTGAAGTTGGAACAACTCCAGCAGGTGGGGTAGCAAGCGGAGCAGAACCAGATGAAGGCAGCACCGTTAAGTTACATCCCTGTAGTAATTTTAAAATAAATAAATAAATAGGAAAGCAAAAGAATTTCCAAACACACTAGATACGCTCTTGGCCAAACAGAAAACTATTAATCTAGCATGAACACGTGACATTGTCGGATCAAGCCAAAGGAATTTACAAGTAAACACGGTCAGGCAAATTCTCAACAATGACACTGAAGCAGCACAGCCTTTGAAATATCATGGTACTTGCTCGAAGCAAACATCAAATCGTGGCAAAGATGAGTCCTGAACCTAATAAATGTTGTGCTATAGCTAATCCAAAGCAATTTTCATATTTAAAACTCAGTATCCATGAATCTGGCAAGTATAACAAACATGCAACTACCTTAACTTGATCTTGGGATGGCAATCTCACAACTAGAGTAGTAGTTACTAAGAACAGGCTAAGCTTCTAAGAGCAACTCCAAAAGATCAGCCAAAAGAAGTATCTAAATTTAGTGATTTAGCTATTCTCTAAAATGGATCTCACCCAAAAAAACTAGACTACTCCAACAGGCTATCTAAACTAGAGGGCGCGCGGTGGGTCGCGTACGCGCGGGAATGGGGCGCAGCGTGCAGGAAGGAAACGCCGACCGCACCAAGAGGCTGGATGGCGAGTGAGCTAGGCTATCCAAAAATAGAGAGCGAATGAGGAGGGATGGAGAGCTACTAAATTTGGAGAGTCATTTACAGAGTTTATTGGAGACGTTTTTTCTCCAATAATAGCCAAATTTACCTTTAGAAAACGATTTAGCTCTCCTCTTGGAGTTGCTCTAACATACAACAATGCCTGACATGTGATTTAGAGATGAGAAACAAACCTCTTGATTCTGACTAGTTTGAGCAGAAAGGACTGGAATGTTCCCATACTTGATAGCAGCTTCAGGAGAAAGAAATGGGGACAGATGCCCGTCAGAATCAGCTGTGGGTCGGTACGATTCACTTGTAGAAAAATCAATTGGCTGTTGTACCTGTTCAAAATTCAACACTGCTTAAGTCAGCACTGCAGAAGGAGCACTCTATGGACATAAACTGTAACGGTGCTTTCTTGTTGCAAGCATCAAGAGACGAGCTTGTTTGGTTGATGCCCATAAGTGAGTGTCGCAACTCGCAAGCCACACTTTGCGACACCTAAATCAAGGGCCACAAATTAGGCAAGTTATTTCCTTCATCTGTATGGCATCTAATTAAAAGAAGCTTTTTTAAAACAGTGAAAACCAGGGTGTAAAAGTTTATAAAATTAAATTTCTCAAAACAAAAAAAAAAACAGATGTACAGGTAGGGTGTGTTCTATAGCCATGCAAAAAATTCACTATCAAACTCATTGCATTTACAATATATAAATAATAATAGAAAACTGGGTGTAGAAGTTTCCAAAAATCTCATAATCAAATTATCAGATGTAGGGGGAGGGTGTGCTATATAGCCATGCAAAATTTCAATATCAAACTCAATCGCATTAGCAATATATAAAAAAGACAACCATTTAGTGAAAAGTGCAAAATGTATTTTTCATATGATCATATCTTGCAAATGCAATTGAGTTTGATCTTGGAATTTTACAGAAATATGGAACATGTCCTCATCTACATCTGTTAATTTTTTAAGAATTTTTGCAAAATTCCACCCCTAGTTTTCACAGGTTTTCAATACTTAGCATGTTTTCACTAGATGTTTCAGTCACCTTTCATGATTTCAACATGATACAATTACAATATGTATGTACAACCAACTTGTTTATTTTTTGCCATAATGAGATTCAAACATAAAAATACATGATTTTACTGTTTACCAAAAGAATATTAAGCCAGCAGGCCCAACTCAATGGAAATAGGAAAAAACAAAAATGATGCAACATCTACTCATGCTTAGGGATGTAAAACGGATACGGATTATCTGTATTATGCGACTACCGTATTCGACATGATACGAATATGATATAGATTTTCCCATCCGATTAACAATTTATTTCGCATTCGAATTCGCATAAAAAACATGGGTGCGAATATGGTATGGAATTTTCCCATCTGAATTGTTATTTTATCATCACTATTTGTATTCGTATTCAAATTCGATGAAGCAATATAAGTATTTTATTGCAGTATGCCTAAACGGTTGGACGAGTTTTTTCATTCAATGTGAATTCATGTTCCTTTAGGTGAAATAAATAGATTAGAATGATCGTGTGACTTGTACGAGGATAAATGTAACTAATATCTTCACATTATATAAGTTACGAGGATATCCGGATCCGACCGAATTAAGTAGATTGTAGATATTTGGTTTGAATTCGTATTTGTTATCGCATTCAATTCGTATTCATTTAAAATACGAATATCGATATGATTTCACCACTATTCGATTTGTATTAGATCCGTTTTCACCCCTACTCATGCTTGTTGTCAATTACTTTGTTTAGTTGTACGCTGTGTAAAAGAAAATTGAGAAAATCATTCACGTACCACAGATATTTTGCCACCTTGAAAAATACCACTTAGCTTCCATCTAGCCCAAATACGGATATACCACCTAACAATCCAAGCATATCCACCTAAGTTTAAGTTTTTGGATGGTATTCGGGCTAAGAAACTGAGTGTATTTGCGAAGTTGCGAAAAAGCAGTGGTATGTGAATGATTTTCCTGAGAACATAATTGGCACCCTATGATGCTATCAAGTAATCAAATCATTTTTCACATGGAAAGAAAGCTAAATATGCAAGTTAATGGAGTATATTTGCAAAGTAGCAGAAAAGCAGTGGTATGTGAGTGATTTGCCCAAAAAACAATATCCACCCTATGATGCTATCAATAATCAAAACATTTTTTACATGGAAGGAAAGATAAAATGTGTAAGTCAAAAGGAGTACTGCAATATTTAGTGTAGGAGTAGCATCCCATGCCTGCGATTCAGATGTTTCTAATGAAGTCTGATTTCCAAGTAATTGTGGTGGCAATCCAAATGTCGAGTAAGGCAGTGTAGTTTGAACAATTGAGGATTGTGTGATCCCTGAAGTAGCTGAAGCATCCCTACATAAGCTTGAGTCTTTAATTTCAGGGGTAATAGAGGAATTCTCCACTTCCGAGGGTAAATGATTTTCTAGCTTTCCAGCAGGCGGTGCCTGAGGATCTGGATCAGTTGCCTCATGTACAGTACAGGATGAATTCTGATCTCTGCATTTTTGTTAAGAAATAAGAATTGCATTTTTGTTAAGAAATAAGAATTAAGAACGAAACCAATTGAAAAAAAACTTTTATCCAAGTTTTACATAGGATAAAGAATAGCATAATGCTCTCAAAAGAACTCAAATATATTCTCCAGTAAGCTACATGAGAACATTTAGACTACCAATCATATGTCAGCAAAAAAAATGATGGCCTTTGGAAAGTAAATTAATATGTACTATCCAATAATCATACAATGTAGTGTCATGGAATCTCAATAGCATGAGTTTTTAATTACATGTTCATTAACTTACGAACTATTATGATGTGGTACTGTAGCAGAATTATTCATGGCACACTGTGGCACGTTCATGCAGGCCCACCAGCAGCCGTGTTAGCTGGAAATTACAGATTAGAATAACTAGTTTCCACGTTAGTTGGGCTTGTTTCTTTCTAAATGTATTACATGTATTAGAAACATGGTTGTCACGGCGTCGCCTAGGCGACGCCATGTCGTCCCGGCGGCCGGAGGCGGACGCCGTGGCTGGTCGCCTCGCCTTGTCCCGCTGTTGATGCCTGCTTCCGCCGCCGGCGTCGATCTCCAGCGGCGCGGGGAGGGGAGGCGGCGGGGAGAGCTCGGGCGCGGGGAGGATGCAGCGGACTGGCTGGCGGCGGCTAGGGTTAGGAGATCGGGCGCGGGGAGGAGGCGAGGGGAGAAGTCGGCGAGGGGAGGAGGCAGACGAGGGAGGCGGCGGCGGGGAGAGGAGGCGGACGCGGGAGGCGGAGAGACGGGAGAGGAGGCGGACGGGGGAGGCGGCGGCGGGGAGAGGAGGCAGACGGGGGAGGCGGCGGCAGGGAGAGGAGGCGGCGGCGGGGAGAGGAGGCGCAGATGTCGGGAGAGGCGGAGAGACGGGAGAGAGAGAGACGGGAGAGGCGGAGTGGTCAGGAGAGACGGAGAGCTCGGAAGTTTTATACAGGAGAGACGGTTATGTATGTATACATACAGGAGTAACGGGAGATCTACAGGATTGGGCGCTCGCCTGGCGTCGCCTGGACGTCGCCTAGGCGTCCAGGCGCATCTCACTCGCCGTGGTCGCCGATTCCGCCGTGACAACCATGATTAGAGATAAGTTTCCTAAAGTTAAGAAATTATTTCCCCTATATAAGGGATAGCATTGTATCATTGTTAAGGAAGCAAGAAGAATAAATTAGTCTTTCTCTTATCTAAAGATAAACTAGTCTCTCATCTAAAGTCTCGCCTCCCATACAGCCTCTCTCTCTCCCTATCCTAGCATGTGCTTCAAGTTGTGCAGTTCGACCCTTTTCTGTGCAGTAGTTACCTCATTAAGAAACAGAAACCCCTGCATGGCATCAACTATCAAGGAAACAGAGATACATGTATGCACTAAATTCAGACATTCCTATTGTCAAAACAAGAGAACACATTTACAATCATGCTTCAAAACAAGAGAACACATTTAATCATGCTTAAAGCTTAAATCTACTGGTAAAATTGAGCTTGAATCCAGTAGTACACAGATGAGTAGTATACAGACACAAATCGGAACAGTATATCCTTGCCTGAACTTCCACAACTTAAGGACAAAATATGGAATGAAATAAAATTAAGGTAAGAACCCATGTGGAAGTATCATCGTAGCACAGGTAAAAATGTGGACGTGGGCTTCGAACATGACTATTGCTAAAAGAAGGCTAAGCACAGGTAAAAATGCAGGTGTTGTGTTCAAATATCACTGTTGCCAAATGAGGGCAGATAAATTTAAATAATAGTTAAGGCCTCATGATTTAAATTGAATGGTTGCTCTACAAGAACAAACTTGCAAGCAGGGATGAAAAAACCGGAACCGGGACAAATCCCGGCCGCCGGGCGGTACCGGTTACCGGCCGGTTACCGCCCGGTAACCGGTAAAACCGGATTTGCAACCGGTCAAATTTCATCAAATGCATTTTTTTTGCGGGGCGGGAGCGGACCGGTAACCGGTCCGGTTACCGGGCGGGAACCGGTTTTACCGGTGAAAAAACCGGTAAAACCGGTGGAATGAGGAGGGTTGGGCTAAATATTTGGATCCAATTTCTCAACCCTAAATTGAAGTATTTTGTTGCCCTAAATTGGAGCTCCACTACATCAAACTAATCCATTGTAAAAAAGCTCCATCAAACTACATGAAACTACCCCAAAAGCTTCACTTTTGTTGCCCTAAATTGAAATATTTTGTTGTAACTATGAGACCAAAAGTAATTGAGATGTTTCGACATATAACAAAACCTTGTAAATTGCCATATCTCCTCTTCTCCTCTACCATTTTGCTGCAACTACTTGACTTCTCTCTCGCGTGCTACAGCTAGTCCCTTCTCCCCAGGATGCTGATTTCTTCTCCCAATCTAATGTGCCAACTGTTGCTGCCCTTTCTTTAGTGCTAAAGTGCTGCAAAACACTCTCAAAGACAAGTATCCAATGCCCTTTCCAGCACAATGGACCCAACATGTTTGCCAACACCACTACTAACTGCCTATCACAATAATTCACCCTTTTTTTACTTCCAACAATAGCTAATCAACCTAATATATCAAAAACAATACCCAAACTAATATACCCACTGCATTAGCAAGTCAAAAATTCAAATCTTCAATTCAAAAATTTCCGGCCGGTATTTTAAATCCCGGTTGCGACCGGTATATCCGGTTACCGGCGGTTACCGGCCGGTAACCGCCGGTTTTTTCAACCCTGCTTGCAAGCCAGCAATTCTATCATGGGATATAGCGACACAGTAGGAAATATAATATGGTAAAAACTCCCTGGTTTAACAGAGCAGGGGTTCAAATATCCATAACAAAGTAGTTTCTACACAAATATTTCAGTAAACAAAACAAGAGATAAAGCCACCAAATACGGCCTAATAAACAACTCAATAGTGTGTCATGAGGTTAAAAGCCTCAGAAGACAAAAGGCTAAAAAACTAACCTTGACATAGATGCATCATCAATGTCATCCAATTCCTGAGATGATTCATATTCAGGAGGTGAAGAGCTCTTCACACATTCTCGATTTGAAGAGCCCATAGTCTGTTCAAAACTGGTGATGAAGCTTCCAAAAGTAAGCCCATATTTTTCAGACTCGGAAATCTGAAGGTGATCAGGAATTATCACATGCGGCCTATCTGACAACTGCAGATCATCGAACCTTTTGTCCACCTTCAACAGATCGTCCTTACTAATTGAATTTGATATTGGAGTTGACTTAGGAACAGTTTCAGCAGTCAAAGGTATATCATCAGGGTTGATAACATTTGCAGTTGCTTGGGCAGCAGTGGTGCTTGTTGGTTTTGGTTTCCATTCTTTATTCGGAACAACTAAAAGACAGAAGTTTCAAATGATCACCAATAAAAGGACAAGATATAAAAGAAGGAAACATAAAAACTAACATGACAAACCTGAAAGGATAGCAATTACAAATTTCAAATTGCGACCGAATAGCTCACTCGGAAAGCAGAAATAAAGATACCACACATCTTTCAAATAACTCTAGTCACTCAAATAGATTTCTCCTACTTCAGTCAGGTAAGAAGGGGGTTTGGAAAACTGGCACTAACCAGATTTCCTGTTAAGGACAACGGCTTAGGTAAACAGGACAGCTCATGGTTAGGTTTTGTACCAACTTATAGACAATTGCCACATAAATTCATGCCAAGTTATTCACTCTACCAGGAAATTCCTAGGAACCAGCCAAAAATCAGTGCGAGCAGCAAGTCGAAAAGGTTTCAGATCCTGAACTTTATTGGGATTTGGGAACCATAGCAAGTATCTTCCAACTACAAAATATTTGATCATTTTTTGCTCCAATATGCTCAAAAAAGAAGGCAAGACCATTAAAAAAGTAAGGTGTGTCCAACCATATCTACAACCCACTCTCACAGATCAACTGTATGACAAAAATAGCAACATGCAATATTATATTTTTACTTAATTATGACAAGGTAGTTGGCACATTCAGCTCAATTTGCAAGCCCTTTATGTAGCCGGGGAGAAGCTTCGAGTCGGGGGAGAGAGAGAGTCGGGAGCCGGGAGAGCTGAAGCGTCATGGGGGAGTCTCGCGGGGAGAGCTGAAGCGTCGTGGGGGAGTAATATCGCGGGGAGAGCTGAAGCGTCGCAGGGAGCCGGGGAGACTGCATCGCCAGCTGAAGCGCCACGAGAGACTGCATCGCCTGCATCGTCGTGCCTTCGCCTAGGCGTCGCCGTGCCCTCGCCTAGGCGTCCAGGCGCCTCTCACTCGCCGTGGTCACCGACTCCGCCGTGACAACCATGGGCATTATATGCTACTACAGCTCACTCTAGACAAGCAACGTGGGACTAATCCCACCACCGCTCCACATGGACCACCATACTTAATAGGCCAAGGTATTACGTTCACCACACACGCCATACATCATATGCTCACGCCCCTATCCCGCCAGGCCCATGCAGCGAATGTTGATGCTCTGATAATATCTATAACACCCTGGCCCAAAATCCGCTCAGTGCCCAGCCTACCGTGGGCCAAACTCGCACACATATAGCGCACTGCTTACATTTTCGTCCTTACTTCGTGTAAAAGGATCAACCCAGAGGTCCTACGTTTGGACCCAATAAGCATTATATATTACTACAACTCACTTTAGACAAGCAATATGGACTAATCCCGCCGCTCCACATGGACCACCACGCTAACGGGCCGAGGTATTACATTTATGCTAGATAGCAAGATAAGGTTTTTTTGGCCGGACGAGAGCATCTAGGCTCAGTTAATCATGACCATTAGGGACAAGTACAACCGAACAATTACCAATGATTAGTGTTAATTAGTGATTATTAGTGCAATTCCCCTAAGCTAAGAAATCCATATTCACCGAGTAGGATAAGAAGTGCCAATCAAATTAGGACCTTACTAGCTCTTAACATTCTTGAGGAACAATAAACAATCCAACAGGATAAAAATGGCACGATCCAATAAGGTTGGGAATATCGAAATACCTTTTTGTGAGCCACTTGATTGCTGTGAACGACTACTGTAGCTTGAAGATGGTCTACTGCCAGATGACCGTCCAAATGATGATGAACCTAATGATAACAAAAAAAGGATTTCCAAAATAGATCATAGATAATTCTAGCAATCGCCAATAAATCGCGGCTTTTTACCAATTTGATCGTAAGAAATCCCGGGCCCTAGAAATTCATTTCGTAAAATTGAACCTTTTCAAACTGTTTCTTTTTTAGAACCAAAAAAATTTGTGCCAAAATAACAGATGCGAAGAAGAATAAAAGGCCTTGGGAGGTGCCTAATAATATATAACAAAAAGATGATTGCACCAAATATCTAACATTTAGCTTAAGTTACAGAGATACTCCCAACTGAATTTTAACAAGTACCTTTACTCTCTGTAGGTAAATCATGGCACACCACCCTCTGTTCTCCTGATGTCCGCTGGCTTCCAATAGCTTGTTTGGCAGCACCAACATCACCAAGGCTGTAAGATTCGGAAGAAGGCACGAGCACAGCATCTGATGCTGATGCGGAAGATCCTAATATGGATGCTGGTGGTTTCAATGATTGTAGCACATTTGGACCTAAAGCAGTGACCCCTTCTGCAGCAGAAGGACCAACTTTCGGATCAACCATGGCTATTGAATCAGAGTTTGATATATCACCAACAGCACTAGAATGTTTGTCCACCACAGCAGCAGGACCAAATGGTTGAGATGGACCATTGGATAGACCACCTGATGAACTGGTAATAAAGTAATAAAGTCAGATAGTTCAGTTATATCTACTTGTGACATATGCAGAAGAAACCTTTGAACTCTAATTTGATATATTAGAGCATTAAAAACTGAAAATTTCAATATTTCAATATTATGTGGCACTAAAAAATAAGTGGTGCGGTCAATAGTGAATCTTATTGTGTAATAATCAAATGTAGTGTAGCTACTATGTTCCATTGTTCCTATACCTATACAATGTCTTTCCCAAATAAAACGACTGTGAATGGGTACTGATAGTAAAGACTTGTCTGAAATGGTACTCTAGTTTTAGAAATAGGATGTAGAAAATAATCAAAAGAAAATAAAAATCATAATATGAATTTTAGATTAGATCAACTAATTTAGCATAACTTAGCCAACTTCAGATATAGGATAACGCGATCCAGAACTAAGCAAGTAAAAAAAAGAAATACAGCTTCAAAACATATGATCAGAAGGTGTGATCAAGGTTCCAAAAACCGGAACCGGAAGAAATCCCGGTCGGCGGCCGGTAACGGTAACCGGGCGGTTACCGGCCGGTTACCGGAAAAACCGGTAAAAAACCGGTCACAATTTGAAAATCAAAATTTGAATTTTGAGATATTTTGAAACCGGTAACCGGAAAAACCAGCCGGTAACTGGAAAACCGGAAAAAAACCGGCCAAAATTCGAAAAATCAAAAAATCATACCGGCCGGTTTTTTGTTTACCGGTCTCTACCGGTAAAACCGGTAACCGGCGGGTGTGATGCACTTTCTGTTGTTTCATATAAGAAAATGTTAAAATATTCAATTCAAAGAAAACATGCTGCTACCCATTCATTAGAGTAGCAGTATATCGCCAACCTCCACGCACCAAACATGAACTAGTTTGAATAAAACACAAATACTCCCTACAAATAAGGCAATTATGAGCTATGGCAAATGGTAGCATTAGATTACGAAATAAGAAAAAACTATTAGCTCTTATTGTTCAAGTCTTCCACATCTCTGAGTGATCTAACATCAAATGGCAGATACCCAAACCTAACACTAATGGCAGGACTGCGGACTGCCTCATGATCACCGCATGGTTTGACTCTGACAGTGGGCCACAAGCTAGTGTGTGCTGCCAATGGCGGATTCAGGAATTTAAACATGGGGATCAACACTGAGCCTTAGTGGTCAAAGTTGTATCTTGAAGAGCATGAAAAGTCCAAAATGACATCTTTTTAGACAAGAAGTACATATGTAATTAACACTTTCTATGTAGTATCTACACATTTAGTCAAGACGTGCTATTTGACCATTTTTGAAACTGAGTAACTGACTATATAGCAAATTCTTAGGGCAAAACCTTCCACCGCTGTTCATTTGATCATTTCACAGTTGTTCAGATGCACCTCATATCCATTATTTAGATAGCTTGTGTGTTTGAAAGTGCATATAAAAAATGTCACAAATGTCAAATTTAACAAGCTGGCAAGACTTGAGCTCACTAGTATGCCAAGAAACTTTGGCTCATTTTGTAAACAGAGCTGAGCAAAATCAAGTTACACTAACAAACAAATTGAGCCAAAACCAGCTCTGAAAAGATTTCAGTGCTAGTGTAGTGGCGTGAATCAGTAAACCCCTTTAGTTCCAGTTTCAGCACAAAAGGAGATGCATGATTATTCTAATGCTATGTGTAATTGACATGACACAAATCCACGAGACATTGTTAATTACTTAACATAATAATGCATGAATATTTTTTACTATAAATATTTGATGATGGCTCCACCTTGAGGATCTTCTGTGGATTGATCTCTGTATGCATATGCATGCACTTGGATTATATTCTCCAAAGCATATGATCATCTATGCATAGTCTATGTATTCGACTCGTAGCATGATTCTCTATGGCTTGCTGATGGGATGTAACTTCTGTACGCAATTTCCAAATTCAAGGTTAATTATTTGTGCTTGCTGGATTTTTTAAGGTTGATTTGGTGAAATTTTGAGTTTCATGAACAAGTAACCCGTGTATATGAGGGAACTCTGGTTATTTTGTTTTCAACAGTTTAGAATTTATGTTTCTGTTTATTTGAGATCCGTTGCACCGCATGAACACTCGGCTAGTATAGCAAAAAAGACAAGTCACGCAGAAAACAAATATAAACAAGGCATTTGGTGTAACATGCACAACAAATAATAAACCATTCAGAAGAACATTTGAACATGGCCCCTCAAAAAACAAACTAGGCATAAAGTGAATAATGGATGATCTGAAAAAGATTTTAATGAAGAATTGACTTTATAACAACATTAGCTCCAGAACAATATAGATACCTTGTCATGGAAGTAGAAGTTTTGGTGTCCAAACATGGCATGGAAGTAGAAGTTTTGGTGTCCATGTTCGGATTGATGGGTGAAGAACCACTACATTTGTCAGTGTTCTGATTTACTCCATGAACCTTTCCAGAAATAGCACCTCGTCCACCAGGGTCTTCAGTTGGGACAAATGTGAACATATTAATACAATGTGAATTTTCTGCCCCTATGGGTACAGTCCCGATTTTGAAGAAGTACATGATGCACCAATCCAAAATTTCCCAGAAAATTATTAGATGTAATAATGTAATGTTATATACACATGCAAAATTTCATGGTTCAATACCTTCAACTGTAAAGAACCAAAAAACAAACAATGCACATGATAGCATGTGTATGGGGCACTACATGTACAATATCCATAAAATTCTTGGAATAAACAGTGCATCATGCACTTTCAATAAAATTTCTCAAATGGGGGGGGGGGGGTCCGCCCATAGGGACAATATGTAATTTCCCTATTAAATATATGAGTTGTAAATTGATTTTGTACCATTTCACAGCGCAAAACCATGCAACAGACTTCAATACATGAATATGGCATGTTGGAAGAATACTTAAACTTCACGTGGATTATCTGATTTCATATATTTTGGTAGTTCGTCTATATTGGAAGATTTCATCATCCGCATATGTTCATTAGAATTTAGACCATCCAAATGTTCCGAATGCAAGCACATTTGCAGTCATCGAGTGCACATTATGGCTGTAAGGCAGCAACTGATTTATATAATGCAAAATTTTAATGTAATTTAGACACAAAAAAATCTAGAATCTTAATTTGGTGGAACAGTGGAAAAAATACCAGTAGTGTTGGTCAAATGGCGTGAAGGATAGTTCCCTCGGCCACTCTTTACACCTAGTCCCTGCATCGCAGATCTCCATCGAGAATCAGAAAGTTCTTTGTTGCCCTGTGGATAAACCAAAGGGATGCTGGACATCAATTTAACAAATGAACGAAATGATATAGTACCTTGTAATGCAACAGAATCATGGTCCATGATTTGAATGATATTGCATGAAGTTTTATAATACTGCACAATATCCATATTAATGTGCTTCATTAATCATCATGTAAAAAAAGGAGGATCGAGCCAACTCAACATATGAAATAATGTGCTCTGCCTCAACTGGTGCTTAGAACAATATTACTGTGAGAGTTGCTTTGCAGCCTACTTTAAATCAGTACTACCTTTGTTCACAAATGGTAGTCATTGTTGTACCATCGATTTATTTAAATGTAATAAGAATGGTCAGTGTTATAGTATTAGGAAAGCACACTTCACAAATCTAATGGTACCAGTACCACTACCATAGTACCATGTGCCTGTTTTGAATATTATTAGACATATTGATGGTCAAAGTTGAAACAAGAAAATCAGAACATTGACAATTATTTGTGAAAGGAAGTAGTATTGCTTAAGTCTAAATGTTGTTGTCAGGAATATTTTAGCAAGCCACCCTTCAAACATGCCATAACTAGAATACAACAGATACTGCTACGGAATTGAATTAACTTCTTTTATATCAATCAGCTGAACAGGTTCAAACAGGCAAAATATGCATAGCATTACTTGCTTCACCAACTGACTGCCTATGAATAAAGCAATTTTAAAGCACTAAAATATAGGTTATCTCAAAAAACATCAAATTCAATTTCAAACAAACATTTGCCCACAAAGTTTAGAAAAAAATAATAGTTTAAATGATTATAATTCTTAATGCTGCACTCAAGCCAAAAGCCAATTTATTCTGCTCAATATTTTCAGCTTTAACAACATATAGAAAACTAGAGATTAGTGGTGAAATCATACTTTGAAAGAGAGAAAGGAATAGAGAGGGAAAAGCATGCTACCTCCTTTTTCTTGTCGCGCTTCCTTTTCACCTGATGGAAGGTATCTAAAATAAATATTTTTTGTTAAAAATTGAGCCATACATAATAAATTTAAATTAGTTAAATATCCACAAGAAAGCGCACACAAAATAAAGGCACGTATGAAGCACAAAAGGATACCTAGGAGAGCAAGGGAACCTTGAACAGTACTCTACGCCACAGATATATTGATTCCGCTTACCACAATATAGTCTCCAAGGGATACAATATGAAAATAACCAATCTTCAATTAGTAAACACAGATGTTCATATACCAAATTTCGAATATCTATTGCCATCACAAAGAATATACCTAACATATGTGCAATGATCCATGTAAAAACATATGTAGACAGTAGAGGCCTACACAAGAAATCTTGGTTGTCTTTAAGATGAGCATTATGTGTTCATGTTCCAAGGAAAAAAAGACAGCAAGGGCCAGCTTGGCACTGCTGCGCGCCTATGACTGTGCCATGGAATCTTGTTAGTAACCAATCTTTACCAACTCTGGTAACATATTATTGTTATGGCTCTTAAAAAGAGGATATCACATAGTTGATATATCCAAAACTAGCAAAATAGATGTGTTTTTATAAGAAACACCACAATGCCAAACGAAGCCCTAAGCATTTGAGGATCAGTTTGGTTTGTGTACGACACCACAAAAGGCACTGCCTTAAATCGTCTCAACTTCCTTCACTATTAGAGTTTATAGGATTGCCAAAAAATGTTTCATTTTCTTTTAATTTATCTAAAACCTAGTACAGTAAACTAGCAGGAATATCCTCCCAAGCCATGTCTTGTGCGTAAACTTTTGGCACCTTGTGCAAGGCGTATTTGACACAAATTTTCAGGTGGCGCCAAAATTTAAGGCTTTGTTCAGGCGCACTTCCTGCCAAAGCTATGTAAGAGCAGTTTGTTAGTCAAAAAGGGCAGCAAAATAAAAACAAGACCGCAATGAATTGGTTGTTCAATCCACTGCAAGGTGAGACTATTTCTTGAGGATGTGAGCCAAACAACCTCTAGATATAATAAGAAATCATGCATGAATGACAAAAGATCAGAAATTTTTTCCGGTGAAACTAACAAAAATGGAAGAGCACACTTTTTAGTGTTAGTTCTGTGAGACAACCAAATCAATCTAACCATACCATAAAGAAACAAAGAGAAGCAATAATAACCTCACCCTAACAATTTCCGGAATACATCATTACAGCAAAAATGATCAAAACAAAATGAGGTAAATTGTATGCTAACCCATCAAGGGATGACAATGGATAGATTATGTCTCATTACCAATCTAGTGGGTTGTTGCGAGCGTGTTTGCTTCGTAGGTTACAGGGATGAGGTACAGAAGGGTGTGGCCTCTTCCTACGTGCGGGAGCCGTCTTGACGGAAAGATAGCAGGGCTAGGATCGAGAGAAATTAGAGGGGTCGAAACAGAAACTAGAAGAGGAAGTCTATTTCTTGCTTGAAGAAATATTACAGCCGACTCTTACTTTTATAATGCTGACTTACTTGACGCCTAACACTAGGGCTCGTAATACACGATAGAAACCATTTAGCTTTCCTAATTCTCCTCTCCAAAACCCTCCTGGACTCCTGCTGCTGCCGAAGCTTCTCCTGGCATAGAAACCTGCTGCTGTTGCGTGGAAACCGACTCCCGAACAAAACCGGACTCTTATGTACTAACTTCCTCTGGACGCTAACATGCTGCTGCTGCTATGCCACAACATGGGAATACTTCCATCCCTCATCCATAACTGGTGTGGAACGGAGATGCCAGGGGGGGCGGCTAAACATATTTGGATATTTGCTTGTTTTCAAGGTGCTGTTTGGTATGAAACTAGAATTAGAATTGGTCATACCAGATTTGCTAAGTGGAGAATGGAACGCAGCGTCAATAAAAAATATTGTTCCATTAGCACTGCCATGTACAGCATTATTTTATACCATGTAAAGTTTATACAAAACTAAGTAGAGCCTACTATTTGTACCTAAACAAGAAATATTGGATGCCCCACAAGGATGAAACAGCTCAGTTCCATTTCCAAAGCTAAAACAGTCAATGAGATGTCTTTCTAGTATTTTACAAGTAGAAAAAAGCTAGGTTTGCCAACACAAAGAATGCCATCAGAATACATTAATACAAGCATACATGCATGTCTAATTGTGCAAATACACAGGTATCTGATTGTGCAAACAAACTAAATATAGATCTGTGTACAAATCTATTTGTGCAAATATAACTTACATGTACATCAAGTAGTGAAATTTAATATATTCATGTATCTATCGAGGCAAAAAAATATATAGTTTACAACTTGACATACACATCTAATGGTGCAAGTATACATCTATATGCATGTGCAATTATGTAGATCATAGTGAATACTTTGAGGAGACACGGATAGGTTCTGCATATCCTAATGTATATACGCTAGCGCTGATAGTTAGCACCTCGCTCCTAGCTAGGTATATACAGTTCCATTCAGGTAGGCAGGGAGTGAATAGTAAACTAGCCAAACACCATTGCCCTAACCAGAAGAAAACCCTAACTCCCATTTCAAACAAAAGTACAGCAGAGTTAAACTCCTAAAGTGGTCAAACTTGCCACATAAACCCCTAAAACAGCATGCTTTTCTACGACAATTCCAATAGCTGTCAGCAACCCCTGAAGAATCCACCAACATCAGAATTTTCGAAAGTAAAAGTAGCCCGAATATCCAAGTATCTCCAAACCCTACCACCGAAACCACAAAACCTCAAGCCAAGAATCATCTCCTGCCTCGATTCACAACAATAGAACAATGGTGCAGACACTTTCCGCAGGAACCCTCCAATCGCCTCCCGGGCCCCAGAAACCCTACAATGCAACCCCTATCTCGACGCATCCTTCACCGTACCCTCCCATCAAAAGAATCGAACAAACCTGAGAGCGAATCGAATCCAGCAGCTACGAAACGCGATCCGGCTCGCCCCTCTCGCACACTCGAGCGAACCGCCCGGCGCCAAAGAACCAGATCAAGAGAGCAAATCTAGAAAGAGAGAGGGGGAGGGAGATGGAGATGGGAGCGGACCTTGGAGGAGGAGCTTCTGGGCGGTCTCGTTGGGATCCATGTTGCAATCGCGGAGCATGGCGTAGACCTCCTCGTCGCTGTGGCCGCCGGCGATTTCCTTGATGTCGGCGATCGTCCGCCGCACCCCCGCCGGGATCGAAACCCTACCGCCCGCCGCCATCCCCCGCCCCGCTCCTTCCTCCCCTTCCGCACCCTCAAGCACGCGCGCGCCTACCGCGAGCCAGCAAGAGATTTGCGAAGATGCGATCGAAGGTGGAGGAGAGAGAGAAGGAGAGATTTGTGGGGGGTTTTGATTTGAGGAGGGGGTGATCTGGAGGCGGAAAGGGTAAGAAGGAAAGGACGACGAGCACGCTACGAAGA
The DNA here is from genome assembly GCA_017311315.1 of Dendrocalamus latiflorus. Lineage (NCBI taxonomy): Eukaryota > Viridiplantae > Streptophyta > Magnoliopsida > Poales > Poaceae > Dendrocalamus > Dendrocalamus latiflorus. Next base: position 9,461,986 of record CM029669.1, on the reverse strand, counting down.
GCACACATCCGAGGCGAGGCGGCGCAGCACACCGAGAGCACAGCAATTTCCCTGTTCCTCCTGTCTGTTCTCCCCCTCTCCTACAACTGCGTGGCATTTTTTTAATTGCTATGGAATTTCAACTTCTAAAAATTACTTTTTAATTTTTTATAATAACTAGTTTTTTTAAAAATATATTTATAAAATAGAGCCTACTAGTTAATTATAATACATACTATACCGACTTTATTTATATCTGCAAAAACCGCACGTAAATTTCTATTACTCTGTAATCTCTCGCACGAACAGCCTAAAGCAACAAGCCACAGCCAAAAGCCATAAACTTCAGCCAAAAAGAACAGGCCCAATGGCTATGACGTTATTTCTTTTGTTTTTGCTTTTATCTTCTTAAAGTAAAAAAGTTAATCGATAAAATTGGACGGGCTCTTGAATCGGATTATCCAAACAGTTTTTTAAACCAAAATCGCATACGCCATCCACACAAATTTGATTTGGATTTAACATTTTTATCTTGTTTCACAATAAACCAAAATGATATTTTTAAATGTTGGCACTAAGGCTTAAAAAAAGCTCGAAACTTGCGAGCTACTCGAGCTCGGCTCGTTCTAGGCTTGATTCGAGCTCAGTTCAAACTTTAAACAAGCCAAACTCAAGCTTGATCTTGAGCTCGCGAGTTTCACCGAGCTGAACTCGAAATAGTTTGCGAGCCTCGATTTGAGCTTAAATAGTGATACATATTAACTCTTACCGAGTTTACTCGAGCCGAATTTGAGCTCAACTTTTCTTATTATTGAAAATTAGTGTATGTTTTAATTATTTTGGCTATTATCCAACTTACTTGAGCCGAGCTCAAACTTGAACTTTTCTTATAATTAAAAATTAGTATATAATAAATTATTTTAATTATTATCGAGTTTCAACGAGCCGATCTCAAGCTTGCTCGAGCTTAGGCCGAGCCGAGCTCGAGCCCAAGTCTAGGCTCAAACTCCAACTTGAGCTCAGCTGGAGCTTCTATCGAACTCGACCCTGGAAAGGCAGGCTCACTCGAGCTCAGCTCATTTACAGCCCTAGCTGGCACAATAGCAATCACATATTGTAGCAACCAACAAACTATAGCAAGTTGGTATTGTAGCAACCAATCTAAAATTCTATATAATGAAGATACCCCTCTTGTAAACTAGGTCGGTGAATGTTTTGGTGAATATGAATTAAGTGTATGCCATATTGGCTTTAGGGTTTTGTATTCCTATTATTTTGTAAGAGATTGAATGACTATTCTTTGTCTTTGAAAGTCCTTTGGTTATACTTAGAGTGATAAGTTGTGATTAACCATTTCATGCTTTTGTCGATAACAAGAAGTCGTGATTAACCATTTCATGCTTTTGTCGATAACAAGTTGCTTGGATTGGATTCTTATAAAGGATGTGATACGGTTGTGGTTGTTGTAATCTTGTGTCTAACACAACTTTGCTTCCTTTATCAAATCGTATTGCTTTCTTCGAGTTACTCTTGTGATCGTTGTGATACGAACTTGAATCGTATTGTTTCGGTTGAGTCATCCTCATCGACTGTATGATCATCATCACCATAAGATCGAGCCAACCCTAGGGTTCACGTGATCGAATAGCATCATCTGGTATCAGAGCCAGGTTACACGGTGACAACTTCTATCCTTTAGCTTTGTTCATTTTTATTCAACCACAAAAAGATACAAAATATTTAGGTTTCAATCTGAAATTTTTTGTGAGATGGGTCAGCCCCTTTCTTTTTTTTTTTGGCCCGACCGGCCCTCCTCTTTTCTTTCCTCTAGCCTAACCAACCTTTTCGTTCCTTCGGCCCAACCGGCCCAGCCGGCCTAGCGTTCTTCCCCTTCCCCTTTCTCCTTTTCTCCCCTTTCCTGTTCTCCTCCTGAGCAGCCCCGCACCGTCTACGTCGTGTTGCTGCCCCCAGTTTCGCCTCTCCTCCCCTACGCTGGCCTTCCCCGTGGTAGCTCCGGCGTCAGCCGCACTCCCCAAGCAAGGCCTAGAGCCCCTTCTCTCCCCCTAGCTCCTCCGCGCGTCGCTCTGTCGCTTAACGAATGCACAAGTTCAAATGGATACATAACCAACCTCTAGAAGCAACACATGCAATCTAGACCATTCTCTTTGCTCACAAGGTGCAACACATGCACAATTAAGTGGAGAGCCTCACACTAGCTCAAGGGTATATAAATGGATGAAACAACTTTCTCTCCAATCAGTCACAAGAGGTTATTTATACCACACACAACCAAACTAGCCGTTGGAGCCAAACTCCTAAAAAAACAGGATTATCGGAAGTACTGCCAGCTTAGGTGTCGGAACCCAGAGTAACAACTCCTGGATACTCTGTGTAAATCGCACTAGTCTAGAATCAGCTAGTGCACATAGTGACACCAAAGATAAATACCAAGCACAAATGACTAACTTCATTAAATAAAGAGTACGACTTTATGGTCAAGTCTTACATCAATGCCCATTGGCAAAGATAAATAAAGCAAATAACTGCGGAAGCAAACTGAAAAGAAGCGAAGCCCAAGCCTGCCCACAGGCAAACGACAATAAGACACGGCCTACTCGTTCTGGTCATCTCCGTAGTCAACAACATCTTCCTTTGTATGGAGATTGCAAGGTGAGTATAAACTTGTACTCCACAAATCACACGGAGAAATGCAACATAATGATAAGGGCAACGATGGAAGGCTTATAGGGTTAGTTTGCACAAAACAGCATTTAAGGAAATACAGTAAATAGATTAAAATTGCTGAATTTAATACAGTAAGTAAAACAGTACTTGTATTTGAAAATAATACCGTCAGTGCAGGCTCAGACCAAATACCAACCTATCCACGGGCATCCCACTTGGACCATATTTTCCAAAAGATCACGTATGGATTCCATCCATCCACACGCTTTCATTGCGCAACTCTGATGGATTCCATCCATTCACCAGATTTCAATCTCTTACGAATTCCATCCATCCGTAAGGTTTTCATCTCTTGTGGATTCCATCCATCCACAAGGTTTTCAAAAACATTTTTGAAAAACAAAGTCTAATCCATGAAAAACTTTTACTCAGCATGCCCATGACCGTGGACACGGCTATCCAGGATAGATTATACACTCTGCAGAGGTTGTACAGCTTTACCCACAAGACACGTTCAATGGAAAAATGGATTAATTGCGCCATGCTGGTGTCAGCCTTGGGAGGGGTCTGACTGACCGATGGGCCCTGGTCCGTAGACCAGGTCCATGGACCAAAATGGGGCGTTGAGGTGGCACGGGTGCTTGCGTGGCGCTGACGGGGGCGGGACGGCGCCACCGGGATGCCACGTGGGCATGGCGGCGGACATGGCCGGCTGGCGAGGGAGGTGCTCGGGTTTGGGAGCTCGCCGGCGCTCCGGCGGGCGGCGGCCAACGGCGAGGGGCAGAACGGGGAGAGGAGGCTGAGGGGAACTCGGAGGTACTTGGCGTGAGGCTCGGCGGGCACGGGAGGCGGCCGGCGGCGAGGAGGCAGAGGCAGCGGCGCTCGGGCTCCGGTGCGACGACGATGGAGCGCTCGGGAGGGGAAGGGGAGCGAAGGGGGAGGAAGTGCGGAGAGAGGCGGAGCCGGAGGAGGCTTTTATAGGGGTCGGGGAGGTGCGGGGGCGCGGGAATCGCTCGCCGGAGTGGGGAGGTGGGCGGTGGTGGTTGCGGAGAGAGGAGGCCAAGTGGGCGCGGATCTGGTGCGGGGTGGGAAGGTGGGCGCAACTTGCGGGAGAGGCGGCGCATGAGGGAGACGGGGGCGCAGGTCTCTTGGGAGGAAGGGAGAAAGAGGGGGCTGCAGGAATGGTGGAACGGCCGAGTGGCGTGGGGAGGAAGAAGGGCGGGGTAGGAGACGCACCCAATAGGTGGGGTCGGGGCGCAGAGGGAGAGAGGGGAGAGGAGGCACGGGCGGCCGGATAGGGATCAGACGACTGAGGGAAAGGGGAGGAGCGGACGGCCGAGATAGGTCGGGCCGCACACGTGTCGGGCACAGAGAGGGGGTAGGCGGGATGGAGCAAGTGGCAGGGATGGGCCGGGCACATGGGACATGGCTCAATCTGGGTTGTCCACGCGTCAGAGGGAGGGGGGTTTGGGGATTTTATTTTCTGATTTTAATTTTTGACTTTCAGAAAACACTAGAAAATCAACTAATGCTCAGAAAAGTATGAAATAAATCCCAAAAATTCCAGAAAAATTCATAGAAGTTCCTGGAGATACTTGGACTTAATAAAAATATTTCCAACTAATGTTGGTATTATATTTTTTATATTCAAAATACCTTTTTAATTTCAAAATAGATTTTTAAACTCCAGAAAACTCGAAAAACAAAATAAGAGCCAAATAAATCCAAATAATTAATTTGAATTAGGATTTTTTTGGAAAATCAAAGTATCATTTTATTTAATAATATTTTTAGGTTTTACTTAAAATAGTTTTCAAATCCAGTCTTTTCAAAAACAGAAATTCAGGGCAAATCCAAAATTGAATTTTAGGCACCAAAACATATGTTTTTGTTTTAAACCAAATTAATGTAATTTAAGTTTTTTCTCCAAAAATTTTGAAAATAAACAGCTGGACTGTTACATTAGGGCCGGTATTTCCGCTCCTCTCACCAATGTCAGAAAACTAGCTGTTGCAGGTTATACTGCGGTAATTTTGCAAAATACATTTGCAAACTTTAGTATCATGCATACAAGTAGCAAACATGATTCTCAACAAATTACAAAACACATTTGCATACTTGGAATCATGACTCAAGGATTAAATATAAGCTTCAACTATTTGCAAAACACATTTACAAATATAAGCCTCATATCACATAGAATGGAAACATGGACTTCAAGCAATTACAAAGTACATTTGCAATGTATAGTCCCATGTTACAAGGATTCACCACATGAGTTTCGATTATTTGCAAAACACATTTGCAAATACAAGCCTCATGCCAAGATGAGCTATAAGAGGTGAGGTTGAGCTGCCAACAAATGATGAGACTCAAACTATTAGACATGATCCCTCTTAATAGTACGGCAAGCTATACTAGCAATTCGGTCTTCCAACCAAACACCAAGACCGGTAAAAAACTAGGAATACATTCTTACCCTACCTAGTCATACCTTTGCCTTAGGCTATTGTCTTGATATGCATCAACCTATGATGCATCCTTTTCTTAACAGCCTTCAAGACATGAAGACATCTTCCATCTAGACTTGATGACCTTCAAACATGAAGTCATTAATCATCCAACCATTTACACATAATGGAAAAACTAGATAACAAACCGATTATGAACATATATAAAGTACACAAGCTATATATATACATAGGGAATATGTTTCAATGTAAAGATCCTTTATATGATGAAAGATGAATATGGAGCAATACTAATGAAATCACAAAATATAGAGTAAACTCCCCCTAAATATGTGCATACAAGTATGTATAATAAAGACATATGCACATATTCATTTTGGACTATTTGTGGAGTTCAATTTATATTTTGGATGCAAGAAATGCACTAATATATGAGAATGTGATTTCGAATGCATACCTCAATAATTTCACCTTTTCATCCAAATGAGACTAAGTGATGTCATAATCAATAAACAAGGTTAGTCTCATAAGTGCATTTGTTATTATCACTATAATCTCATAATAGTATTTGTCATTATCACCAAAATCAACTTAAATGAAGTTTGATCTTTCAATCGCGCACTTCGTCAGTTCGCCCCTTCCCCGAGCGCATTCACAGCTTAAAGAGCCGCTGCGTGCACCCTGCACCCCTCCGTCCTAGCCTGTGCCTCTACTTGAGTTCTAAACAGTGGCTCCACTACCATGCGCCATAAATCGCCCAACGCTCTCCACTCCCTTTCCCAGATATAAAAGCTCGGCCAACAGCCGAACGCTCCTCACCCATTTCCCGCTCTAACTCTCGAACTCGAAAATCATCGCCACCAGAAGCCCCTTCAGCCGCCGCCATCGCCAGCCCTCTTAGGAGCACACTATCGTCATTGAACCGTCCCCTAAACACCTCTCACATTCCTAGTGCTCCCATGAAGCCTAATTGGGTTCTTCTTCTCTACATCTTGCCGGAGCCCCTCTGATAGCACTAGCGGTCCCGATCTTTCGATGAGAGTGGTAGATTTGATTGGGGAAGGAGATGACGTTGACGACCCGACTACAACCATCCAAGGACGTTGCACCTTAGCGATCGATACACCAACTCTAGAGGTTGTTCGTGACCTTGTCGGCGCACAATCAACCTGTTGTGGTTACAGACCAAACAGAGAGAGAGATGGTAGTGGAGAGGTAGGAGTGTTCTGTCTCAGCCTCCCCCTCATCCTGATATATATATTCACATGGAGTATGCTTTTACAGTTATGTCCTCACTTCCGTACCTCCCCATTAGGGGCACTTATGTCATTACTCTGGTTCTTATAACCTCCTAACAGGCCTGCTGGGCTTAGGTGGGGGCCACCCCTACGACAGGAGCCTCTCATGGTGAAGGGCTTCACAGGGCCGAAGCCATGTCGCCGAGTCCTTTGGCCCCCTCCGTCCCGCGGCCTGTGAATTTCTCCAAGCTAGTCGAAGTAGACGCGCGCTCCGTCCCCTACCCTTCGAACGGGTGGCAGCGGAGATGACGCCTCCGTCCCGGCGCTAAGATTGGAGCTGTTGTGACCTTGCAGTCTGGTAGTGCGCTTTTAATGGCGGCTGGAATCACGCCGACGCCTGGCCTGGCAGAAGTCAGACTGTCGCGCCATGCAGTCTGCCATTCTGCGGGTGGGACACGCGGCGCCTTACGACTGGTGCGTCGTGGGATGTGAGCGGTTGCGTGACCGCGGCCGTTCGCCTCTTCCCCAGGGAAGTTGGACGCGTGTTGAAGGCGTGGAGGCGTTGTGCGCTGCTTGGTCACCTACCGGGCACGGCCCTCTAAGCCCCGGCGGTTCTTCTTTCCAAATCATGGGCAGCCGAATCGTTGCGAGTTTGATCTGTTTGCGCGTTGAGCCACATGAGAGGGGAGCGGCCTTTATAAGGTGCTAGTGTTGAGGTGGAGACACCCTTTCTTGCTGTCTTTTTTGTTCTTGATCTGCCGCTTTGCTTCCACCCGTGCTAATTGTAACGCAAGTTGCTCCTTGCCCTGCTTCTTTCTCCCTGATCGCGAAGAGCGATGGCTAGCCATGACGACGCCACCTACCATCCCCGCAGCGGCTCCTTGCCTAGCCAGGGTGAGGTGGCCCATCCTTTCAGAGAGTACAAGCTGGTGCCGCGGGGGAGCTCGCGCGCCAACAAGTGGTGGGACGCCATGGAGCACTCGGGAGGCTGCTGTTCCCGTGTGTTGGGGAAGAGCCGCGTGACCGAGGGGATGCTGCAGCGACTCGTGGATGAGAGGAAGATCGTCGATCGCGACGGGGCTCGCCTACCCCGTCGGGACGAGACAGAGCCGAAGCCCCGGGCAATGGAGGCGATTGTTTTTGTCGCGTTCTTCAACGCCGGCCTTCGAATGCCCTCCACGTTGTTCGTGGGCGCAGTCCTGCGGGCCTACAAGTTGGAGCTAGCCCAATTGACGCCTCACGCAATACTCCGCCTAGCTGTCTTCACGTGGGCGATGCGGACAGAGGGGTGGCGTCCCAGCGCGAGCTTATTCGCCACACTGCACGACGCGCGCTGTCGACCAGAAAAGTTGACGGGGCGGTGTCCAACTTCGGCGGTGTGGACTTCGTTCTCCGGGCGTCGTGCGCGACGTTGTTCCCCGCGCCCGCCTCGCTGAGGCAATGGGAGTCCGGCTGGACTCGGCAGTGGTTCTACTACACCGTGACCGACAAGAGCGGGATGCAATGCCGAGGTGGGCCGACCTCGTTTAACAGTACGCCGAGCCTGAAGGCGGAAATTGACGACACGCAAAAGCTACAGAGTCTTGTCGGTGTCGCCCGTCGAATGAGCCTGCGCGACCTAGCCGAGGAGTTCACAATGTATGGGGCGGCGCCACTCTCCTCCCGGGGGAAGTATGTTGGACAGAACGGCCCCCGCGAGGACGGGTTCAGCCTATCCGTATCTCGCCTGCTTCCGCCCTCCGCTCCTTGTAAGTCGCCCAGCACGTTTTACGCGTGCCATTGTATCTGTTTGGTTTCCGCCTGACTGACGTGATCTCCTGCGCAGTGGCTCGGCTAGAAGATGCGGAGCGCGCAGTTGCGGCGCTCCTCGGCCCGTACACGCTTAAGGAGCACCAGGCTCGCGAGGCCGCAGTCAAGGCGGCTAAGCAAGGGCGGGTAAACCGCACCTGCGAGGCTCTGGGCATTGCTGTGCCCGAGCGCGTGGTGTCGGGGGAGCTTCCCGCCGGAACTCCGAGCGCTCAGGATGGTGATAGCCCTGCAAGGGTGTTATCTTCGCGACGCCGGGCCCGTTCCCCGTCGGCCGTATGCGACCGCGCAGGCCCCTCGGTGACTATCACAGCTGAGACGGGGTGTGCGACCGGCGGTGGGCCCAGCCACCCTGCTTCGGAGGAGCGCGCCGCCTCGGATCCCCCGGCACCCTCTGCCAACGCCAACGAACCCGTGCTCGCGGCCATCGTTGAGCTGGAACTCGCCAACCCGGGGGGGAGCACCGTTCCCGGCGAGAAAACCACGGTTGATGGTGCGCTATCAACCACCGCGTCCGGGGAGGACGCGCCCCCTGCAGAGAAAACCGTGGGGGCGACGGGAACCGTAGCTGGTGTTGCCCCGGAAGAATCGCTTGTGCCACCGCAGGCGAAACGCCCTCGGACGCAGTCCTCGCCGCCAGCGAGGGGTCGATACGCCGTTGCGGGGCCTTGTCGCGGGATCACGGCGTCTGGCGCGGCCGAGAAAACCTCCTCGCCGACCACCGAGGCGCCCGCCTCCCACTTGGCCGCCGAAACGACGCCACTTCCTACCGCGACGAGAGGCGCAGGAGGTAGGCGTGAGTCCCTTTCTTCTCACGACTTCGCGAGACTCTCTCTGATCTGCTCGCTCATTCTGCCAACATCAGGCGAGACGAGGTCTCCCGGACATGGCGAAGGATCGAGTAACGGAGGTATGCGCGAAGTCGAAAGCGTTGTGCAGGGTGCCCCGCAGGTGTCCGTTGCTGTTGACGTGGCCGCGGCCTCGGTAAATCCTGGCGCGTTGGGGCCGGGGCTTGCTTGCGCGGACTTCCTCCCTCGCCTGGAGATACTTGGCGCCCTCACCGCAGCCGCAGAGCGTGCCGACAACGGCCTTGACCGAGGGATGTTGTCGTCATGCGAGGGGGATCTCCTAGCGCTCGCGCTGCAGGCCTCCGAGATGAGGGTAAATATGTGCGCTTCAGCTTGCAAGGTACTGCTGGGTGCCTGCTGACTTGTTGTTTTTGCCAGACGCTTGCCCTTAGCCGGTCCTTTGACGAGGCCCGTGTTCGGGAGCGGAGGGCTCTGGAAGCCAGCCTTCGTGAAGCAAACAATGCTCTCGCAGCGAAGGATGAAGAACTTCGCGCGCTGGAGGGCGCCATGGCGGCCGCACAACTCGAGGCCACGGAAGCCAAGTGTGCCGCGGCTGAGGAGCGCACCGCCTTCCTGTAGCAGATCGCCGTCCTAGAAGGGGAGAACGCCCAGCTGGCGGAGTCTGCTGCAGGGAATAGCCTTATCTTGGAAAATGCGTCTACGTCGGCGTGGCGGGCCATGGAGTCTCTGAACCAGGCCCTCCGAGACCTGTGCGTCAGGGTGCCGGACACTACGCACGGGCCGGAGGCCCTGTCGGAGACGCTCGGGTTGATCGAGGAGGGGGCAGGCGTTGCTCTTCGTGGCGCCAGAACGTTTGGCGAGCACTGCGGCTATCTTGGTGCGTGCTTCGCCCTCGCCCTGCTTCACACTCGTGGGTGTAGACATACCCATGAGCTGGCGAATCCTCAACTGGATCCTCCCGACCGACCAGAGGTTATGTCGGACGCCATTCGCTCCATCGGGCCTAGCCTGCAGAACTTCCATCAACGGATCTGGGGCCGCTTCGGGGAAGATGTCGCGAGGGTCGCCGTGCAGCAGACGCTGCATGGGGAGGGGGACCTCCTCCACTGGCTCGAAGGAGTCCTTCAGCGTCGCGGCGACGACGGCACCGGTTCGTCCACACCGCGCCAAGGCTGAGCGGTTGGTCGGGTGGGGCGGGGGGATGATATACTGGTTCTTATGCTTGTAACCATGTAACCCCTTTGCTTTTATAATGAAACCAAGTAGTACCTTATTCTTGGTGTTACCTGCCGCCGAACGCGAAGGGAAGACCTCCGCATCTTGTTTACACTCCGTAGAGTGCGCAGGGAGAACCTCCGCGTCTTATTTAAAGTCCATGGACTGGTGCGTGCGGAGGCGGACCTCGACGCTACGACTTTCTTTATAGTCCGGAGACTCGCGCGTGCGGAGGCGGACCTCAACGCTACGTCTTGTTTAAAGTCCGTAGACTAGCGCGTGCGGAGGCGGACCTCGACGCTACGACTTACTTTATAGTCCGGAGACTCGCGCGTGCGGAGGCTGTCAGACCCGGATTTTTCAATCCGAATCTTACTGTGTTTCACTGCACTAATCCCTGGATCAGTAGTTAGTGCACACAGGTACATTGCTGAATCATTTCATACATCGCATAATCAACCATTATATTACATAAATTGAAATACACCACGTCGGGTGATAGAGTTTACAAAAGGGGGCCGACTAGGCCAAATGTCATTATTACAAATACGCACAGCGGAAATACAGCAAAAGAAAACCCAAATCCACAGGCAAGCGACTGGAAGGTACTGTGTGCATTGTATGTCACCAGCTAACTAGTAATCATACGTGCACACAACGCCGGATGTCCACTTGTCCATGTCTAATCAACGAAGCCTACGCCTTAGTTTCCTTCGTCATTCTTCTCCTCCGTAGCGAGAGCTTCCTCGTAGGCGTAGTGGTCTTGCGCTCCTGTTTCTGGATTTTTGCCGCAAAGCGAGCGTGAGCACTCCGACCCCGTGCTCCACGAGCCAATACACAGAATGCAAGTAGATAATATGCATGGCTAACCAAATGATGGCTTAGGTTTATTTTATTTTTGCGAAGAGTGCTTTTGAATACAATTATATAAAAATTCCTAAGACCTAGCATTTGAACAAAAGCATAATGTTCAAGGAATATTAATATGAACTTCCATACATATGGTATCACACCATATGCCTAATATCACCATAATTTCTCCATACATACGGCATCACACCGTATGACATTTTTCAGCGTTATAGCCGCTTAACTTACCACTGGGACGACACCCAGGACAACTCAAATCAGGGCTTTCCTCTGCCCTTCCACTTTTCCATTCCTATTTTTCAATATTTTTGTAAACAGAACTATATCTAGTTAAGTTCCCATGTCTGCCCTTGACCGTGGGCACGGCTATTCGAATAGTTTTGACTCTGCAGAGTTTTGCACACTTTACCCACAAGAGATAAATCCACCCGTTGCCCCACATGATTCCTTAGCCATGCGGTTGAGTAGACTATCACAGGATTGTTACAATGCATAGTCCTACTGTGGTTACGCCCGCTAAGGTCTATCTTCCGTAGGATACGACCATCCCTCGGGAAGGGTCCCTCGTGAGCCATCACGGGCAAAGGCGGGGATACGACCATCCATCCCTTTGCTCGTGTTCACACCTTCACGTAACCACCTTAGAGCCATACAAATTAGTTAATCCTGCCTACATTTTGCCAGCTTGTGGTTGTACTTGTTATACACGGGGTGACATGACAAGATTCAGTCCTTAGGGTTATCTGGGCGGTCTACCACTAACCCACTGTTGATCCATCACTAACTCAAAACTTTGTGCTTCCACTGCACCTCACATACACACCCTCGAACCAATCCGCCCAGATAATTAAGCAAGTCGGAGATTTTGGGAGCATAAAATATCCATAACCAAATATACCAGTCATTTCCACCATGACTGCCCAAACCAGTTTCTCATGAATAAAAGTGATGCTTGGGACAATTTCTTGCCCCGAGTTCCTAATCAATGCTAAGCATGGCATACGGTTACGGACTTATTTTCGAAATGTTACTAATATATTTTTGCTAGGGCGACAAGGTTCACACATTCAAATACTCAAAAGGAGGGGGTAATACTATTCAAGGTAAACAATGGCATATAGCTAGAATATCAAATCTAGCATGTATTTGCATACAAATAACAGCATGCAATTTGTTAATTTAAAACAAAGTAATTTGCAGAAATGTAGGTTCAACATGATCAAACTATTGACTCGCCTTGGTCGCAGTGGTCGGGATCCGGATTCTCTGGTGCTTCTAGTGTCGCTGCCTCGATCTCTTCTTCTTGTGCCTCGTAAGCTATTTTAGCGTGCGCCAAAATTTGTATAAAAAAGAAAAAGCAGCAAATCAAACCAAATAACACCAGAAATTCAAATGAACTCTAAAAATTATGATTTCAGTTCCATTGGATAGATCTTGATTTTAGATGAATTTAGAAATTTGTCCCACTTAATTTGGAGTTAAAATGAATAAGTTATATTCATTTAAAGTTCTTAGGTTGAATTAATTCCAGAAAATATGAAATTTCTGACAGGTGGGCCCCATATGTCATATTTTAATTTTTATCTTTTTCTTTAATTATTTCTCCTCTGTCTCTATGGCCAGTGGGGCCCATATGCCAGCGTGTCCGGTCACTGACATGTGGGACCCCCTTGTCAGTGGTCATGGCGGTGCTGAGTCACTGGCAGGTGGGACCCAGCTGTCAGAGATGCATTTTAAAAGAAATGCTCGACCGCAGGCGCGGAGCCGGAGGCTCGAACGCGCGCCGCGGGAGCGGAGGGGGAGAAGAGATAACGCTGAAAGCCACTCGGTTCGCCCGAGCGTTGCTTACCCTATAGGGGTAAGTAATCCCCTTGAAGTAGCTCCGGGAGGGTTCCAGGCAGAGGAAGAAGAGGACGGCGGCGCCGGCGGCGAGTGGTGGCCGGAGAGGTCCGGGGGCTGCGTGATATGTAATCCCCGCGTGAGGGTGAGTCTTCTGGTGCAGGCGGCCGGGGGCGACGGTGACCGGAGAGGGCTGGCGGCGAGCGACGGCGGCGGCTCGGGCGGGTGCTCCGGTGACGGCGGGCCACGAGCTTCGGGAGGTGCGGGGGAGGCCGGGGTTAGCTTCACCTCGCTCCCGCGAAGCTCGGGGAGCTTGGGGATCGCCCGGAAGTGGCTGGGAGCGGCGGGGAGGGTGGCGCCGGAGCTCGGGAAGAAAGAGGGGCCGGCGGGGAATTAAGGCACCATTGTGCAATTGCGGGCACGGGAGGGGAAGAGAGAAGCTTTGCGGCGCGATTGCACTCCCAGGAGGGGCTTTTATAGCCGGAGAGAGGGGCGCGGCGAGGACCACATTCGACCCTCCGCTGTTCATGCCGGCGAGGGGGAGTGGACGAGATCTTCACCGAAATTTCGTAGGAGAGAGATGGCGGGAGAGGTGAGTCCCCCCTCCTGTAACCGTACTTTTTAATTTGCCCGCGAGGAGAAGGATTCGCTGCGGCAGAGCGCGAGCGCGAGGAGAAATGGTGAAGCGGGCGCGTGGAGAAGAGAGGCCAGAGGAGGAAGAAGAGCGCGCGGGCGTGAGGGCCACCGGCCAGAGGGAGAGGGAGGCCTGGCGTGTGGGGCTCGCGCGGGATCGGGTCCAACGGCAGAGGGCGAGGGAGAGCGAGCGGAGGCGGGGCCGCTGTCAGCGAGAAGAGGCGCAAGGGAGCGAGCGCGGGCGGGTCCAACGTGCAGTGAGAGCGGGCGAGATGCGGGCCCGCATGGCAGCGACGCGCGCTGCGCCCGCGGAAGCTGGGCCGCGCGATGGAGGGCGCGGGCGACGCGTCGCGCATCGGGGTCGGCCAGATGGCGGCCCGAGAGGAGGAGGGGGATTTCTATTTTATTCCTTTTTCAGAAATGCTTAGTTAATTGAATAAACCTCAGAAAAATATGAAACTACTTCCAAAAATTTCAGGAAATTTCACAGAAGCTCATGAGGACCTTCTGGACTTACCAAAATATTTTCAACTATGGTTGACTTTTAATTTATCTGATTCCCTTGTTATTCATAGTTGTATGCATATATACATACTCATGAATTTGTATTTCTTAACATTTTTATTTTGCTTACCAAAAATTTCTAGGGAAAATACTTCATGCTTATTTACCCTTTTTCCTTTATTATTTTATGGATCATCTTTTCAGATTCTTTATTTGATGTGTATGTTTTATCATTTTATGTGTGGATTTCTTTCCTCTTTTTATTTTTGAAATTCCTTTACGTTTACAAAAAGCCAATAAACTCCAAATTCAAATAGAAAGCAAATAGAATAATCCAAAAACTCCATAACTTATTATTTATATTTTTCAGGATGTTACAAATCTACCCCCCTTAAAAAGAATCTCGACCCCGAGATTCAGCCTAGCTAGTGAACAGGTCGGGGTAGTCTTGACGCAGTTTATCTTCTCTTTCCCATGTAGCTTCCTTCTTGGAATGATGACTCCATTGTACTCTGCACATGCGAATGATTTGGGTTCTTGTCTTTTTCTCCACAGTATCCAATATTTTGATTGGACGCTCTTTGTAAGTCAGGTCTTCTTCAAGCTCAATGGTTTCAAGTGGGGTTTGATCTTCTGGTACTCATAGACATTTCTTGAGTTGAGATACATGGAAGACATTGTGTATATCAGATAGATTTTGAGGTAATTCTAACTGATAGGCAACTTCTCCTTTCTTGGCCACAATTGGAAATGGTCCCACATAGCGAGGGGTAAGCTTGCCTTTAACTTTAAACCTCTTGACTCCTCGTAGAGGTGACACCTTCAAGTAGACATAATCCCCAACCTCAAATGTCAATGGTCTTCTTCTTTTGTCTGCATAACTCTTTTGCCTAGACTGGGCTGCCTGTAATCGATCTCTGATTAAACGAACCTTCTCTTCAGCTTGTTTGAGAATGTCGGGTCCAAATATAATGTTCTCCCCCACTTTTGACCAATATAGTGGGGTTCTGCACTTCCTTCCATATAAAGCCTCAAATGGTGACATCTGTAGACTGGTCTGATAGCTATTGTTGTAGGCAAATTCAGCATAGGGCAAGCATTTATCCCAGTCTTTGGAGAAATCCAATGCACAAGCTCTAAGCATATCTTCCAGTATCTGGTTCACTCTTTTTGTTTGACCATCCGTCTGAGAGTGATAAGCGGTGCTAAAATCCAGGTGAGTGCCAAGAGCCTCATGTAGGCTAGCCCAGAAATGCGAGGTAAATTGAGAACCTCGATCTGAGACTATCCTTTTTGGCACACCGTGCAAGCACACAATGCGGGACATATACAGTTCTGCTAACTTGTCTCCCTTGTAGGTTGTCTTGACTGGAATAAAGTGGGCGACTTTGGTTAACCTATCAATTATAACCCATACAGAGTCATATCCTGACTTGGTTCGTGGGAATCCAGTGATAAAATCCATTCCGACTTCTTCCCACTTCCACTGGGGTATTTGCAATGGCTGTAGTAGTCCTGCAGGTCTTTGATGCTCTGCTTTCACTCTCTGACACACATCACAGCAAGCTACATGCTCTGCAATATCTCTTTTCATACGGGGCCACCAACAAAAGTGTTTCATACCTTGATACATTTTGGTGCTTCCAGGGTGGAGGGAATACGGAGAGCTATGTGCTTCCCTCAATATCAGATTCTTAAGGTCCTTGTGATGTGGGACTACGATACGTGTTCCATATCGTAGAGTACCCTCATGGTCAATTTTCATGTTGGGTGCCTTCCCTTCTTCCATCAATTTCTTCCATTTCAAAATGGCTGGATCATCTTGTTGTGCTGCCATAATCATTTCTTCTATACTTGATTGAATTTCCAGGGCGGCTAGAGTGCCTGGCTCCACTATTTCCAAATTCAAAGCTTTCAATTCCTTGTAGAGCTCGGGTTGATGTTCCCGTACCATGAGATTATTGCAATAAGCCTTACGGCTCAATGCATCTGCTACCACATTGGCCTTCCCAGGGTGGTAGTGTACACTCAAATCATAATCCTTGATTAATTCTAGCCATCTTCTCTGCCTCAAGTTAAGGTGAGATTGTGTGAAGAAATACTTTAGGCTCTTATGATCCGTATACACATCACAAGCGCTACCCTGAGAACGAGATCCCCAGGCTTGAACCCCCACGGGCATATAGAGCGGTCCCGAGTACGCATTGTCTGCCGCGCATACTTCTCGACATGGTGGGCTGCATCTGCCCGTATCCCGTCGAGGAGGTCCAAGGACACACGGCGCTCCTCTTCGGGTGCTTGGACGAGGACCCTCCGCGAGCCGGCCTTGATTTCCTCGGGCGTCACCGCTTCATCACCGAAAAGGAGCTTGAACGGCGTGAATCCCATCGGGCGCGTTACCGTTGTGCGAAGCGACCAAAGGACGCTGTGAAGCTCGCTTGGCCACTTGCCCTTCGGCAATCCGACTAGGCGCTTTTTGATGGCGGCGGAGATGGCGCCATTCGCTCGTTCGACCGCCCCGTTGGATTGGGGATGCCCTACCGAGGCGAATCGGAGGGTGATGCCCATACTGTCACAATAGTCTTTGAAGAGGGTGGCGTCGAACTGCAGGCCATTGTCAACCGTGAGCTCCCGGGGCACGCCGAAGCAACATATGATGTTTTGCCATAGGAAGCGCTGTATGGCCGCAAAAGTTACTTTGGCCAAGGCGACCGCTTCCGGTCATCTGGAGAAATACTCCAGCGCGACTACCACGAACCGGAGGTCCCCTGGAGCTCGGGCAAGTGGTCCTACTATGTCGAGGGCCCAGCGTGCCAGTGGCCACACCGGGGGAATGGGGTTGAGGCTCGTCGGGGGCCTGCGGATGATGCGCGCCATCTACTAGCACCCTTGGCACCGACGGACGAGGTCCTGGGCGTCGGTGATGGCAGTTGGCCAGTAGAAGCCTTGCCTGAACGCCTTGCCGACTAATGACCTTGGTGCCAGGTGGGATCCGCACACGCCCGCGTGGATCTCCGCCAGGGGCTCCTTTCCCCCCTCAGTAGAGAGGCAGCGCAGGAGCGGTGCGTAAACCCTCCTTGTAGAGTATCCCTTCGAACACCTGGAAGGACCTTGCGCGGTGCTGCAAGCGCCGAAGCTCGGCGGGGTCCTCGGGCTCGGCGATACCTTGCAAGAAATTGAAGATGGGCTCTCGCCAATCACCTGGCCGGTCAATGCGGTGAACGAGTGCCGCGTCCCGGTTGTCCTGCGCGATGGCCGCCTGCGCTAATATCTCGTAAAACGCCCCCTCAGGGGGGCAGTTGCTGGCTGGCCACCTTAGCGAGGGCGTCGACCTGCTCGTTCTTCGCGCGGGGAATGGCCTTGACGGTGACACCCAAAAAGTGCCTTTCCCTCGCCCTCACCGCCGCGAGGTACTTGGCCAACTCAGGGTCCTTGGCTTGATATGACTTGTCCACATGGCCAGCCACCAAGCGCGAGTCGGTGCGGACTAGCACCCGTCTCGCGCCGACTGCCTTGAGCTTCGCCAGGCCAAAGAGCAGTGCCTCGTATTCAGCCGTGTTGTTGGTGGCGGGGAAGGCAAGGCGCGCCGAGTATAGCAAATATTGTCCTTCGGGCGTGACGATTACCGCACCTACGCCCGCGCCGGCGACGCTGTAAGCTCCGTCGATTGTAAGCGTCCAGACGGGATCATCGTGCGTCTGGACGGGTTGGGCCGGCGGGGTCCATTCGGCGAGAAAATCCGCAAGGACTTGGGATTTGATTGCCGTTCGCGAAGCATACGTCAAGGAGAAGGGAGCGAGCTCGGCAGCCCATTTGCTGATGCGCCCTATGGACTCCTTGTTGTGCAGCATCTCTGCCAGGGGGAATGAGGAAGGCACTGTGATCGGGTGGGCCAGAAAATAATGCCGAAGCTTCCTGGAGGCCATGACCAGCGCGTAGGCGAGCTTCTCAAGCTCCGTGTATCTTGTCTTGGCGCCTTGGAGGGCTTCGGAGACAAAGTAGACGGGCCGCTGCATGGCGCCTTCCTCTAAGACGAGGACGGCGCTGACCGCGGTGGCTGACGCGACCAGATAGAGCAGGAGGGGAACCTCTGGTGCTGGGGCGACCAGAGTGGGGAGGCTTGCCAGGTGCTGTTTGAGCTCGTTGAAGGCCTTCGCGTAATCTCCGTCCCAACGAAATCCATCGCACCCGCGGAGTGTCTTGAAAAATGGCAGGCCCCGCTCCGCCGCCCTAGATAGGAAGCAGCTTAATGCTGCCATGCGGCCCGCCAGCCTCTAGACCTCCCTCGTTGTCTTGGGCGGCTCCATACCCAGGATGGCGTCTACTTTGTCGGGGTTCGCCTGGATGCCCCGTCCGGACATGAGGAAACCTAGGAGTTTGCCCGCCTGCACCCCGAAGACACATTTGTCGGGGTTGAGCTTGATGCCCGCCTTCCGGACGTTGTCGAAGGTCTCCTGGAGGTCCCGACCATGCAGAGCAAGCTGCCGGGTTTTGACCACCACGTCATCGATGTAAGCTTCGACGTTCGTCCCGAGCTGGGCGGCCAGGGCAATAGCGACGAGACGGGTGAAGGTAGCGCCTGCGTTCTTCAAGCCAAAGGGCATTCTGACGAAGCAGAACGTCCCAAGTGGTGTGATGAAACTGGTCTTCTCCTCGTCGTCTTCGGCCATGTATACCTGGTGGTAGCCGGAATAGGCGTCCAGGAAACTCATGAGTTCGCACCCAGCAGTGGCGTCGACCAGCTGATCGATGCGCGGCAAGGGGTAATTGTCCTTCGGGCACGCCTTGTTGAGTGCCGTGAAGTCGATGCACATACGCCAGGCCCCGCTGGCCTTTTTGACTAGCACCGGGTTAGCGAGCCACTCTGGATGGTGGACCTCGCGGATGACCCCAGCGCGAAGAAGCTTTGCCACCTCTGTTTTGGCCGCCTGCTGCCGATCCATCGACATACGCCGAAGCCTTTGCTTGACCGGCTTGGCGTCGGGGCGGACCGCCAAGCGATGCTCGATTACTGCTCGGTCTACGCCCTTGATGTCCTCCGGGGACCATGCGAAAATGTCAACGTTGTTCTGAAGCACTCGGAGCAGATCCCGTTCGACCCCCGGTGGGAGCCCCTCGCCGATGGACACAAACTGCCCCTCCGCCTGGAGCGGCACCTTCTTGACTCCGCCCTCGGGCCGAGGCTTGGGCGTCCACCCGGGGGCGGAGGGCCCGTCGCCGAGCGTGCCGGAGAGGGCATGCACCAGGCGATGCGGAACGCGGCTGCCGACCTCGGCACGTCTGGCCAGGTCCTGATCGCCGAAGACGGTGATAACACCCTTTGGGCCCAGGAGCTTCACACACAAAAACGCGTAGTGTAGGATCGCCTCGAAAGAGTTGATGGCGGGTCGACCCAGTGGCGTTGTAGGGATGTGGGATATCTACGACGTCGAAGATGACATGCTCGGTCCGGATGTTACCCTTGTTGCCCTCCTGACGGAAAGTGACCGGAAGGGACACGTGCCCCAAGGACTGCAGCGGTTGACCCCCGAAGCCTTGAAGTGGAGCTCCTGGCTGCTCTAGCCGGCTTCGGGGGATCCCCATACGGTCGAGGGCCTCTGCGAACAAGATATTCGCGGAGCTTCCCCCGTCGACAAGGACGCGCCTGACGTCACAGCGTGCTATGTGGGCCTGGATGACTAGAGGGTCTTGGTGAGGGTACTCCACACCCCTGGCGTCGTTCAGGTCGAAGGCGATGTTGCGGGGCGGCATCCACAGTTGCGGCTGCTCCCCGGGGGCTTTTGAGGAGGAGCCTCCGGTGATGACGCTAACGGTGCGATGCTGTGCGCCCTCCGTTGCGGTGGCTCGTATGGGGCTACCCCTTGGGTGCCCCACGTGGGCTCCAGCGAGGCGTCGAGGTGGCAGAGCCCGAGACCCGGCCATCACCCTCCGCAGCTCCATAACTGCGGCGCATGCCCTTGTGTAATGATCGCCGTAGCCGTGTACCTCGCACCACTTGCCATAGTGTAGGAGCTCTTGTTCTGCGTGGGGTTGGCCGCCGTAATCAAGTCCGCCTTCCGATCCCTGGTCTCCCCTCCATGAGGCGGGGTCGGGTCCTTGGCGGGTGCTCTCGGTGTTGAGGACATGATGGGCCGCCTGTGACCTGCGCTGGCGGCGCCGAGGCTTATGCCCGCTTCTTGAAGAGTCTTCCTGTACCCCGGTAGCGCTGCCTCGGGGAGGGCCTCCCCGGGGCTCTCGGCTACAGCCCTGCTTCGAGGAGGGACCACCCGCCCCCCCTCGCACGGGGGGCGCTCCTCATGGGCGAGGCCGAGGGCGGTAATGCTGCGTCTTCGCGCATCTTCCTCCGCCCGCGCATACTCGTCCATTTTGTCGAAGAGCTTGGCGACTGTCTTGATTGGCCTCCGCGCGTTGTACTCGGCCATCGGGCCCGAACGAAGGCCCTGTATGGCTGCATTAACAACGGTGGTTTCATTAACGTCTTTTACTTGGCATCGGATCTTGGCGAAACGCTTGAAGTAGTCCCGGAGCTTCTCCGAGGGTCTTTGCTTCACGACGAAGAGTTGGTCCGCATCGACTCGCTCGACATAGTGTCCTTGGAAGTTGTTGTGAAGGCGGTCGCGGAGCTGCTCCCACGCGTAGATGGAGCCCGGCTCTATGGTAAAAAACCAAGAGAGCGCCACTCCTTGCTGCGCGAGGGGGAGTCCCTTCGCCTTCGTGGTGTCGTCTCCGCCAGCGGCCTCGATCGCGGTTTCGTACACGCGCACGAACTCGTGAGGATCCGTGTCGCCTTTGTACGAGTCGGTGACGCTAGGGAACTTGAAGTCTTCGGGCCACACCGCCTGCTGCAGCCCCGCCGAAAGCAGGGACTCCGGATCTACGCGTCTCAGCGGCACGCGGCTAGACGCGGGGGCTTTGCGACTGTTTGTCCTCTCCGGCGTGGGCTCGAGCGC
Source organism: Dendrocalamus latiflorus (assembly GCA_017311315.1). NCBI lineage: Eukaryota > Viridiplantae > Streptophyta > Magnoliopsida > Poales > Poaceae > Dendrocalamus > Dendrocalamus latiflorus. The sequence goes on along the minus strand of CM029669.1, from coordinate 9,440,987 downwards.
GATTACTGGCGCGGCCTGCTGGCTCCGAGCCTCTTGTATATCTCGGACGGCTCCGCGAAGGTCCCCTAGTTCCCGCTGGAACGCGTTGAGGGCTGCTAGTAGGGCGCCTTCCACCGCAGGTGCTGTCGGGGCCGCCGGAACACCCAGCGGACGGGTCGGTGCCGGGACCCTTGCCGCACGATCTCCGGATCCGTCGGATGCTTCGTTGCGGCTACCCCCGGCCGTCGGATCCGCGCTGCCGGCGAGGGCGGTGGGGGCTGTCGTTGCAGTGCCATCGACGGGGTTGGATGTCGTTGTAGTGGCGCTGGCGGGGTCAGTCGTTGTAGCGCGAGCGTCGACGCCCGCGACCACCGCTACTACACCGCCGCCAGCTCCTTCGGCGGCCGATGCCGAAGCCCCGGTATTCACGCGCCGCTCCGACCCAGCCGTCTTCTTTCCCTTCGCCGCCGCTGATGAAGCTTTTTTCGGTGCCATCCTTCTTCTTCGGTCTTCAGGCTTGTCCTCGTCCTCCCCACGGACGGCGCCAATTGTTGTGGTTACAGACCAAACAGAGAGAGAGATGGTAGTGGAGAGGTGGGAGTGTTCTGTCTCAGCCTCCCCCTCATCCTGATATATATATATATTCACATGGAGTATGCTTTTACAGTTATGTCCTCACTTCCGTACCTCCCCATTAGGGGCACTTATGTCATTACACATGTTACTCTGGTTCTTATAACCTCCTAACAGGCCTGCTGGGCTTAGGTGGGGGCCACCCCTACGACAGGAGGCTCTCATGGTGAAGGGCTTCACAGGGCCGAAACCATGTCGCCGAGTCCTTTGGCCCCCTCCGTCCCGCGGCCTGTGAATTTCTCCAAGCTAGTCGAAGTAGACGCGCGCTCCGTCCCCTACCCTTCGAACGGGTGGCAGCGGAGATGACGCCTCTGTCCCGGCGCTAAGATTGGAGCTGTTGTGACCTTGCAGTCTGGTAGTGCGCTTTTAATGGCGGCTGGAATCACGCCGACGCCTGGCCTGGCAGAAGTCAGACTGGAAAAGTGGCAGAACTTGTTTGGCAGTTTTTGACCGACTCAGATGGAATTTGGAGGTAAGGCCAGATCCATTTGAAATTAGACTTCAAGAGCTTTCCAACGAGTACTCACGGGCCCTGAGAAACCTTCTGGATCAAAAGTTATGGCCGTTTGAAGTGGACGCTGTTAGGAAGGCCGAATCCGAGTCAAACTCGCGAATAAGACTTGGGTTGCGCTTGACAGTTCCACTTCTATACTTGAGCTCACGTGGTTCTTCCCCATGGTTCCTAAGGACAATTAAATCATCACAAGAATTAAGTAGTATTCCATTCTTTGAAACATTTGTATGCAAACTTAGGAACGCATTCACCTGATTGTTAAGTTGACGTGCTCGTGCTCGAGTCATTGGTCCTTGTATTTCAGTTTGTTGGGCTTGTTTTGGAGTTGGCACGGTTGTATCCATGGAAAAGATGTCATCATCATCCTCCCCTTCTTGCATTTGAGTCATCCGCGACTCAAACTCATCTTCTTCTCCCAAGTATGGCTTCAAATCTGTAATGTTAAAGGTGGGACTAACCCCAAAATCTACAGATAACTCAAGCTTATATGCATTATCATTAATCTTTTCCAACACTTTGAAAGGACCATCAGCTGTAGGCGTCAATTTAGACTTTCTCAATTCAGGAAATCTATCTTTTCTTAGATGCAACCAAACTAAATCGTCCGGTTGGAAAGTTAAATGCTTCCTTCCTTTACTACCAGCAAGTTTATATTTAGCATTCATGCGTTCAATATTTTCTTTGGTGGTCTCATGCATTTTCAACATCAAATCAGAACGCTGTTTAGCATCAAAATTTAACTTCCCCGAAGATGGAAGTGGTAACAAATCAATAGGAGCACGAGGCACAAAGCCATAGACAATCTCAAAAGGACACAACTTTGTAGTAGAATGCAGCGAACGATTATAAGCAAACTCAATATGAGGCACGCATTCTTCCCACATTTTGATGTTCTTTTTCAAAACAGCCCTAAGCATGGTAGATAAAGTTCTATTCACAACTTCCGTTTGCCCATCAGTTTGGGGATGACAAGTAGTAGAAAATAACAGCTTAGTCCCCAATTTAGCCCATAAAGTTCTCCAAAAATGGCAAAGGAATTTAGTGTCACGATCGGAAACTATGGTATTTGGCACACCATGCAAGCGAACAACTTCACGAAAGAACAAATCAGCAATGTTGGTAACATCATCACTTTTATGACATGGTATGAAGTGTGCCATCTTAGAAAATTTATCAACAACAACAAATATGCTATCCCTCCCCTTCTTTGTCCTAGGCAGTCCTAAAATAAAGTCCATAGAAATATCTTTCCAAGGCACGCTAGAAACAGGTAGAGGCATATACAAACCATGAGGATTAAGTCGTGACTTAGCCTTTTGACATGTAGTGCAGTGAGCAATGAAACGTTCCACATCACGTCTCATCTTTGGCCAAAAGAAATGACCAGCAAGTATGTCTTCCATCTTCTTCACTCCAAAATGTCCCATCAGCTCACCTCCATACGCTTCCTGCAACAACAACAAATGAACGAAGCTAGCTGGAATGCATAGCTTGCTAGCTCTAAACACAAATCCATTATTTAGGATAAATTTATTCCACGTTTTTCCCTCTTTACAATTCAGCAACACATCTTTAAAATCATCATCATAAACATAATGCTCTTTAATTGTTTCTAATCCAAAAATTTTGAAGTCAAGTTGTGAGAGCATGGTATATCTCCTAGACAATGCATCAGCAATAACATTCTCCTTTCCCTTTTTGTGTTTTATGACATAAGGAAAAGACTCTATGAATTCAACCCACTTTGCATGCCTACGGTTCAATTTTCTTTAACTTCTAATATGCTTTAATGACTCGTGATCAGAATGAATGACAAATTCTTTGGGCCATAAATAATGCTGCCATGTCTCGAAAGTTTGAACTAGAACATATAATTCCTTATCATAAGTAGAATAGTTCAAACTAGGCCCACTCAATTTTTCACTAAAGTATGCCCCAGATTTACCCTCTTGTGATAGCACACCACCCAATCCAATTCCACTAGCATCACATTCTAGCTCAAAAGTCTTACTAAAATCTGAAAGTTGGAGTAATGGTGCATGTGTTAACTTATCTTTCAATGTGTTGAAGGCGTCTTCCTGTGCATTTCCCCAAGTAAACGGCACCCCCTTTTTAGTGAGCTCATTCAATGGTGCGGCGATGGTGCTGAAACCCTTCACAAAACGACGATAGAATCCAGCAAGTCCTAAAACACTTCGCACCTGCGTGACCGTTTTAGGAGTCGGCCAACTCTGTATTGCCTTAGCCTTGGCTTGATCAACTTCAATTCCCTGTGGAGTAACAACATAGCCAAGAAAAGAGACTCGATCCGTGCAAAAGGTGCACTTCTCAAGGTTACCAAATAAATGTGCATTTCGTAAAGCATTAAAAACAGCACGTAAATGGTAAAGGTGTTCCTCTAGTGATCTGTTATATATCAATATATCATCAAAATATACCACTACAAATTTGCCAATGAAAGTACGCAAAACCTCGTTCATTAATCTCATGAATGTACTAGGTGCATTAGTTAAACCAAACGGCATCACTAACCACTCATACAAACCGAACTTAGTTTTAAATGTTGTTTTCCATTCATCTCCTAATTTCATGCGAATTTGGTGGTACCCACTACGCAAATCAACTTTGGAGAAGACAATAGAGCCACTTAATTCATCAAGCATATCATCTAACCTAGGAATAGGGTGACGATATCTAATGGTAATGTTATTGATCGTTCTATAGTCCACACACATATGCCATGATCCATCTTTCTTAGGCACTAAAATTACCGGAACTGCACAAGGACTAAGAGACTCACGCACATAACCCTTATCAAGCAGTTCTTGAACTTGACGCTGAATCTCTTTAGTTTCTTCCGGATTGGTCCTGTATGGCGCACGATTGGGCAAAGATGCCCCGTGAATCAAATCAATCTGGTGCTCAATCCCTCGCACTGGTGGTAGCCCTGGCGGCACGTTCTTTGGAAAGACATCCATATACTCCTGCAAAAGCAAGAGGCACAGAAGAAGGTACATCCTCGAATGAAAACAAAGCTTGTTTGCAAAGTAAAGCATAGCAAACAGAAGTACTAGCATCCAGCTCATTCACATCAAACTTAGTAGCAAGAAAACATGCACATTTTAATTTAATCTCATCTTTCTTCTCAGGAACAGATTTTGAGTTTTTCTTTTTATGTTGCTCAAGTTCGTTTGCTACAATATGATTTTCACTCCTATTATGCTCCTGATTTTTCTCTTTACTAGCTCTAGCAATTTTATCTTTAAAAATAGCTTCAGGAGACATAGGATGTAACACAATTTTTTGTCATGATGCACAAAAGAATATTGATTTATCTTACCATGATACAGTGAATCTTTATCATATTGCCACGGTCTACCTAACAGCATAGAGCATGCTTGCATAGGGACAACATCGCATTCTACCACATCATGATAAGAACCAATAGCAAAATTTACTCTCACCATTCGTGTTACCTTCACATTGCCGCTGTTATTAAACCATTGAATGTAGTAAGGTTGTGGGTGTGGTTTGGTGTTCAACGCAAGCTTCTTCACCATATCGGAGCTCGCCAAGTTGTTGCAGCTCCCTCGATCAATGATCACACGGTATGAGCGTTCCTTCACGACACACTTTGTTAGGAAAAGGGTGTGCCACTGATTTTGCTCCGTCCTCTCCATTTGTGCACTCAACACATGCTGCACAATGAGGCTCTCATAGCGTTCTGCATCTTCAGCACCAATGTGCTCTTCTTCTTACTCCTTCCCACTACCTGCATGGTCAGCTGCAAGCATAGCATATGTATCCTCATCCAAATCACTAGCAGAAGAATACGCACCATCATCTCTCACAATCAAAACACGCTTGCTTGGGCATTCACTCCGCACATGGCCATACCCCTTGCATTGATGATATTGGATATCCCTCGTTCGTCCCGTAGATGCAACGGATGAAGAGCTCTTTGCATGTGCTTGGGCTGACCCCTTTGTCGCTTCGGATGCCCGAGATGCTGAATTTGACGATGAAAACCGTGGCTTGCTGTTGGAGGAAGAAGGTGCAGTCGGTTGGATTGACGGTGCAACAGATGCACGTGGAGACCAAATGTTACCACGACCTGCAGAAACGTTAGTCTTAGTGCTCGCGCGTCGTCCCTGTACTTCTCTTTCAGCTTTACAAAAAAGATGAAATAAACGAGTGATAGAATTATATTCCTTGTAAGCTAAAATATCCTGAATTTCAGGATTCAAATCACCCATAAACCTAGCCATAGTAGCTTCCTCAGTTTCCTCTAAATCACAACGCAGCATTCCTGTTTGCAAATCTTGAAAATATTCCTCTACGCTTTTACTACCTTGCCTCAATTGTTGCAACTTATGTAACAAATCACGTGCATAATATGAAGGAACAAATCTGGCTCGCATGATTCTTTTTAATGCATCCCAAGTTTGTGGTATGGTTAAAGGATTTTCTTACAATATTCACTCCACCAAACAGACGCAAAGTCAGTAAACTCACTAGTAGCAGCCCTAACCCTTTTGTTTTCAAGGAATGCATGACAAGCAAATTTCTGATCAACAGCCAATTCCCAAGTGATATAAGCATCAGGGTTATATTTTCCATCAAAAGGTGGCATAGTGAACTTAATCTTACCAAGTGATTCATCATTCTCACGTACCTCATTCCGATGTGGTTGACGATGATGGTGAGCGCCCTCATCATCATCGATCTCAGTATCAGCCGCATATTCGTCTCCACCATTTTCGTCCACCCTGCTGCCTAAGACACCAATGTTGGCACGAGTACGCTGAGTTGGTGCAGCGGGAGATGCACGACCCATCTCATCAAGACATCTCAAAATCTCAGCAAGTGAGGCGTTGACGGTGCCAACGGAAGCCTCCAATGTTGCAAGCGTAGTGTTGGTGTCGATCTGCGCGGCCTCCAGTTGACCAAGACGTTCATTAGTGACCCGTACATCCTCATCAAGTCCTTCAGTGTGCAGCTTCATTTGACGCTCAAAGTATTGTATGATGCCCCTAGTCCGAGGGGAATGGGGCCCTGGCCGTAGGTCCACTGGTTCTCCTGACATTGTTAGAAGAACACAAGAGAACAAACCAAGAAGAGAAAAATAAAAATAAAAATTGCAAGTTATGCCCTCACAACTACTGGGATGTGGTTAAATCAAGACGCACACTCTCAACCTGTTCTGTCAAGCTCTTACAAGTTCTTACCACAGCGAGCAGGAGGTGATGGGCGCCGACAAGACAAGACAATATCTCCTGGAAGTTGGGTGTATCGTTGCCTCGGTCTCTAGTCCCTGTGAGGTGGTAGCCAAATCTGTGGAGCTATAGAACCACATTAGTCAAAGCAAGTTGAATAATCGCTCAACGACGGTACTGTGCTGGTCCTAGGCTAGACTGTACTAGAGACCCGAGCCTAGAACACAAACGAATACACCGCGCAGAAAGAAACTAGATGACGTTGCACACGGGGTTCAGGAGCTCGAAAAAGGATGCCATCTGCACGGGGCACCTTAGAATCACTTATAAAAGGTTTTTGTCAATTTTGAGCAAATTCTGAGAAACTTGATTTTTCCTCGGTTTGCGGGTCCGTTTTGAGGCCCTAAACGACATTTTTTGGGGTCGAAGTTGCCGCGTATGTGCTTGGAAGCTTACGTGGATCTAAAATCTCCAGATTTCCCGGACTTCTTTCTTTCGCGCTATCTTCTCGTTTCCTTTCCAACGGATCAAGAATCGCCTCAATCGGAGGTCGTATGCAAAAGTTAGGTGTTTCTCTCTCCTCTTTTTTTAAGCCGCGACTCTTTCTAAATGCGGCTGCCTGTTCCTTCTTTTCTCTCTTTTTTTCTTTTTTTTCACACGACGCAGTTGAATCCGAATTCGTGTCTTACTCCAAGACCAATTAGGGCAAAGCCTCCCTAGAAACCGAGTCTTTTCCTTTTTATCCTCCGGTGGCAGTTCGGATCTAATTGCAACGGTGACACCAAAACGTGAACAGAACTCGAAACTCTAGAAGCATTAGACACTAAGACCAGCAAAGGACACGACGATGCAACCGTAGACTCAACAAACAAAGACTATGCAGCAATAGTGTATGGCTCAAACTGTTTCGGATTTTGGGGAATAGATATCTAATCTACTTTTTTTGGTTTTCTGGACTGTAGGTATAAAAAGATGCAAAGACTAAATGAAATCTCTCGCCGATCAACCTTGAGCTCTGATACCAACTGATAGCACTAGCGGTCCCGATCTTTCGATGACAGTGGTAGATTCGATTGGGGAAGGAGATGACGTTGACGACCCGACTATAACCATCCAAGGACGTTGCATCTTAGCGATCGATACACCAACTCCAGAGGTTGTTCGTGACCTTGTCGGCGAACAATCAACCTAACCACGAGTGTTCTTGTTCCTGCAAGCAATCGAAGAACAGGCAAGAACAAGATGAACAGCAACTCAATTGCAAATAAACGATGTAGGTTTCAATAGAAAACAGAAAAATGGTGGGGTTCCGAAGACAAGTATTCGGACGGTCTAGTCGACACGCGCGAGTACAAGGCGAAGTAGCAAAAGCTAACTTAGTCTATCAAAACCCAAACCCTAGAAGAGGGTGCGGCTGCCTATTTAAGAGACACGGGAGGTAGAGGGTCAGCCAAAAGACATGGAAACCCGATTACAAGGCCCAAAGCCCACTTTGACTCGGACTGGAAAAGTGGTGTGACTTGTTTGGCAGTTTTTGACCGACTCGGATGGAATTTGGAGGTGAGGCTGGATCCATCTGAAAGTAGACTTTAAGAGCTTTCCAACGAGTACTCACGGGCCCCGAGAAACCTTCTGGATCAAAAGTTATGGCCATTTCAAGTAGACGCTGTTAGGAAGGCCGAATCCGAGTCAAACTCGCGAATAAGACTTGGGTTGCGCTTGACGGTTCCACTTCTATACTTGAGCTCACTGGTTCTTCCCCATGGTTCCTAAGTACAATTAAATCATCACAAGAATTAAGTAGTATTCCATTCTTTGAAACATTTGTATGCAAACTTAGGAACGCATTCACCTGATGGTTAAGTTGACGTGCTCGTGCTCGAGTCATTGGTCCTTGTATTTCAGTTTGTTGGGCTTGTTTTGGAGTTGGCATGGTTGTATCCATGGAAAAGATGTCCTCATCATCCCTCTCTTCCTCAACTCTGGCTGCCCCTTCGCACCAGTGACTCAGGCACCTACCGCGCGATTCCATTCACCGGTAGCACCCTTGTCGCATGGTGAAGACCACCCTGACGCCAATTTGGAGTTCTGCCATCCCTTCTTCCCGAGCACCGATTGGTCACCTCCGCATTCGAGTTCTCTATCACCAGCTTGCTCCAGGCCTCCCCGAGTTCTTCTACCAACCCTAGTGAGCTATTGATGTTCCCCAGTAGCTCCCATTTTGTTTAATTAGCTTTTAATTGCCGGAATCGCCGCCGTGACCATCCCCTGTTTCCGCTGCCAGCTAACTCATCGCCGGCGCCCCTCCGGACCTTGTCAGTCCAATTCAAATCCCGTCGGGAGGTGTGTACGGGGCCGAGCATTTCGTTTCAAAAATGCTCTCGTGTTGCCATAGCCGTCCTCGCTATCGGACGCCCTCACTGCCGTAATTAGTTTGAGTGTTATCATTAGTAGTTAATGCCCCTACTTAGCATTTGTTAATAAGCTGCTGAACAGTGGGACCGGGCCAATTTACAACCTTTTGTTAGATTGACACCTGGGCCCCACCTCGGTTAAAAATGTGATTAAAACATGTTTATAACCCCAGGCCACTGACATGTGGGCCCAAAACACTATTACACAGTACTAAAGCCTCACATGTCAGCCTTAGGCCATTTCCAGAAAAGAAAAATGATTTTCTTTAATTAAATAAACCGTGGGCCCCACATGTCATACACTAAACCTTTAAGATTTAAAATTATTTCAAAAAATAATTAAAAATGGTGGGACCCCACTTGTCAGAGAGGGAGCTCTCTCTCCTCTGTTTATTTTGGGTTTTTCCTGAAAATAAACTTTGGAAAGCTCGTTTTCCCTTGTTGTAGCTCCGAATTTAGTAAAACTTGTTTCTAAAATTCTCTAAATGTGAGCTCTTTTTGCTAGTTCTTGTTTTGTTTAATTTGGAGTTCATTTGAATTTTTGTTTGAAAATTTATTTGCTCTCATTGTCTGTCGTTTGCTTTTTTCGTGTTCGTTCAAGTAGAGTTCGAGGACGCAACCGAGCCCCAATTCAACATCTCTCAGGAACTGCAAGACCTACTAACATATGACCCAGGCGAGTCATCACTTTGATCATATTGATCCTACATTTTATGTAAAAATTATGTTTTTTAAATTATCAAATTGCATGCTTAATTTACTATGCAAATGTATGCCAAAGCTTAAGGTAGCTACATGCCTACTTGATGTTTTATAAATTTTAATATGCCATCCTTGACCTTGAATCACCTGATCCTTGACACCCTAGATGTTAATGATAACTTTCTAGTTATAAGTCATATTAAATGCCATGCTAGTCTTGTCAAGTCTTGGACACTAGTTGCCCTGATCATTAATATTTAAACATCAAAACTTGCTTTGGGACAGTCACAGGATGTAAGTGGCTGAATGTTTACAATAAACTTAATTTATGCTTCTCAAAATCCTAAAAACTGCTATACCTGTCTGGGCGAATGGTAAGAGTAGATGGTGTGGATGTAACACAAGAATCTGTGGGTTGTGAAATGAACTGCTCGGACAAATTAAGGACTTAATCATGTGATGATCTCTCCATGTAAAGCAGTACTACCACAAGCTGGCAAAGTGTAGGCTGAGCTGAATAATTTACTAAACCTTTAGATATCTCACGGAAGACTGGTGTAGGCGGATAGTAAAAATCCGGTTGAAATGGGACACCGAGTCAAGGTGACTTTGCCAAGGCTAGCATTTGTAGAGAGTGGAGTCCGACTGCACTAATCTGTGGTGGACATCTTGCACAATGTATGGGCCCACTACATGTGGGAGCAACCCCAATGGGTGAGGTGCTAGGGGGCGAGGTATTGTAAAGGCCTCATGACAATCTCTTGATTTGCGTGACCAAGGAATCGTGTAGGCCCGTCGGGTTGATTGTCTCTTATGGGTAAAGATGTACAGTCTCTGCAGAGTATAAACTGTTCAAACAGTCGTGCCCACGGTCAAGGGTAGACATGGGAACTTCCTTCAGTTAGTTATATTTCCAAAATTTTGTGGGTGGGATGGAAAACCTGTTGCGGAAAGTACGCCAACTTTGACTTTTTCGTAGGGGGAAAGTACTCTAGTGTTATTACTATGGTGGATTTAGCCTAGGGGTCAAAAATCTAATATAGGTGGATGAAACCCTGTAACTGGCAGATGGAACCTGCACCACTATATGTATTGCACGATTTAAATTCTTTAAAGAATGTTTGTTAAAATGCTAGGTCATAGGATTTATACTTATAATATTTGCAACTGTCACTTTATGTAATTAAAAGAACCTAAGCCACCCTTGTTAAAGCCTTGAATCTATAATTATCTGCATTCTGTGTGTGCTCACCTTCCCTTTCAACCCTTCCCTTCAATGTTCATGAATCAAGACCAGTATGCCTACTACCAGGACCAAGGTGATGAGGGCGATGAAGACAGTGGTAATTAGAATAGGACTTAGTGTTCTAGCATCTCTTTACAGTTTAGCTGACCAAGCTAACTAGTGGGTAAATTTAATATTAACCAGGCCTCTGAGTAATATTAACCGCACCTAGGTTGTCCTAGTCGCTTACCTGTGAGTAGATGAGCCCCTCCTTTTGCTTCCACTATCACTATCATATTTCTGTAATGAACTTATTTAGCCTGACTTCCCCTTTTGTACAACTTATCCTAATGTGGAATATTTGTACTCTGGTATTGTAATATTAATGAATGGTATGGTCTGTCGCGTGTATGAGATGATTCAATAATGTATCTATGAGCACTATCTACTGATCCAAGGAATAATGCAGTGGTTTCACAGAGGATTCTAGGTTTATTAAATCTAGGTCCGACAGTCTGAAAACCTTAGTTTGGTAGGATCACTAGTGCTTTTTCTCTATAACTAGTTAACTTGATATTCGTATATACTCTTTTGTTAACCATATCTACTATTGAGTTTCTATTTTTCTCACTTTTCTTCTATGATCAGCAACTAGGCAATTGTGTTTTTAGCTTGAATTACTACTTAACAATAGTCTAGAATTCAGATTGCATACCTTTGATTAAACCTACCAAGCTCCACATATAATGTCATCTTCTTAGGTTCACTAACCGTGTCAGGTGCATCGCATCATAGTTTACATCACGATGATGAAAATGAACTACACTATGGTGGTGACTTCCTCCAAGCTACTCGTGATCAATTAATTGCGACAAATGAATACTTTACAAGGAAATACAATGCTTTGGATCAGCGCATCCAAGGCTCTTCACATTGAATTGGGGGATCGTATTGCTTCAGTAGAGGAGAATATGAATACTCACTTTGCAATGTATGAATGGGCTATTGATATTTGTTTTGATACCATTGTGTACTCTCTCCAGTGGTTGGAGAGGAACCAATGACTACAAAATGAAGCTAGATCTATTGCGGCCCCTGTTCTTCTATGACCACAACGATCATATGTGCAACACAATCTTGATGATGATCTTGACGATCGTGACCTTGATGCTATATCTGATGGAGCCTTCGGTGGAAACTACCACTATTATGGTCCTCCGCGTGGTTATCATCAAAACAACGATGTAGGTTCTCTTAGGCGTTGTTTATTTGGGTGGCATCATGATGGAGGACGTCATTGGGAGGATGATGGTTTGGGAAAATCAACATTTCCATACCATCTTTCACAGGGCCAACGGAACTAGAGAAATATCTTGAATGGATGATACGTGTTGAACAGATATATGATGGCCAAAACATCACTGAAGAAAAGAAGATTCGTACCACTTCATTGATTTCACCGAATATGCTTTGGTTTGGTGGGATCAATTGAACGGAGATAGAAAAATGCCAACCACTTGGCTTCAAATGAAGCAAATCATGAGAGAGAGATTTGTGCCACCTTATTATGTGAGAACCATCCATACCAAGTTGCAGCAGCTAAAACAAAGTAATCTTTCTGTTGATGAGTATTGGAAAGAAATAGAGATGCTTATAATTCATGTAGGAATGCATGAGCTGGAGGAGGCTACCATGATGCGGTTCTTGGAAGGTCTACGTGAAGATATACAAGACCTTGTTGAGATGCATCAAGCCTTAAGGGCCGAGCTATAAGTGCAGCGGAAATCAAAGGGCAGACGCGCTTATTCATCTCCCTCTACTTGAAGGCGCTCCAATCAACAAGATGGTGGTGCTAGATCATCATCTAATCCGGTGATATCAACACAACATTTTCAAAAAGAAGCTTCCAAGGTAACTAATTCAGTAAGTAAAGTTGATAGTAGTGCTATTTTAACTGTTCGAACTAGGCATATTATATGCTTTAAATGCCATAGAAAGGGACACAAGATGAGTAAATCCTAAATAAACATGTTATGATTATTGATGACTCGGGAGAGCATCATTCGGAAAGTGAGAAAGAAGAAGATGGTACTTCTTATCATGAAAACAAAGAAAACTATGATACATATTTCTTTGAAATAGGACAAACACTTCCTATTAGAAATGTGCATAAGGAAGGAGAAGAATACTTGGACATAAATCAACAGCATAACATATTTGATACCCAAGTAACATAAAAGGCAAGGTAAGCAATATTATAACTGATGGTGCAAATAGTTATAACCTTACCAGTTTTGATATGGTCAAGAAGTTAAGATTGCCTACATTCAAAAACCCTGTGTCACTGCATGCTTTTGAACTATGACATGAACGTTGTGAGTGGTACGAGTATGTTTTATAATTTTGACAATATTATGAGTTAAAATATCTTAGTAATTATTATTATCATCAAACATGTATATATATTAGCATGAACCGTCAATTTGTCAGTACAATTTTGATTAATGGCCCGTATTCTGATTAACTATTTGGCGATACCATAGTTGTCCGATGACCATATTCCTTTTTTCACAGCATCGGTACTATGTGCTTAGGGCCTGTCTGGTAGAGCTCCTGCTCTTAGCTATCTCGTGCGGATCTAGTAGAGTTGTGCCAAACATCTAGCTTCAAAAAATAACTAGATTCTGATTCTCATGAGGAGCAGGATAAAAAATGGATTGGTAAGGAGAAGCGAGGTTTGTGTAGCGCCCCACAAGAATCCGTCCACTAGTTACCTATTTTGCCTTTGGGATTGAGATGGAATTACCCGCCAATTGTTATTAGAGAAAACCAGCACTCACCTCTCCCATTTGGCTCTCACTCTGCATTTCTCACGCGTCGCCCCTCTCCTCTCTCTCGTCCACATGGTGGTCTCCATGCCCTAGCCGCCGCCACTTCAGGAGGCCACTGTCGCCCGCCGGGAGCCCTTCGCCGCTGGTCCCCTCCATGCCATAGCCAATCCTGCTCCATCTCGCCACTGCACGCACAGCCCAACTCAAGTTGACTCCCTTCCTCCTCACAAATTCCCTTGATTCCTCTCTTTCGACCACCGCATGGAGAAGCAGCTACCTTGCAGGCCACTGCCATGCGTCATTCTCCTCCCATCGAGGAATATCGCCGCTGTTCCTTCATGGCCACCGACCCCCTCTCGCAACCACCTCCCTCTAGATCCACGCTGCCACATCCCTTCAGATCCGTGCCACCCATGGCTTCAAGATTTTTCCTGATGCGCACACATTATAGATCTGATGTGAATCACTCTGATAAAAAGCACTCGAGATCGCATCTGATCGTATGTACTACATGTATCAGGTGTTTGCCATGCTTAAACTTGAAATATTAGTCATCAAGTTAATACCCAAAAGGGATTTGGGCATTTAATCATATTTTAGTCTCATTCACTATATAAAATTTATGCAGACTTTATGATTGCGACGAAGTTTTGTCTCTGTACTATGAAGAGAATATATTTGCCCTGATCCCAGCTGAGGAGCAAAATCTGGTCAACAAGCACTGTTCAGAATTTTGGGAATTTATGTTAGATGATCCTTGAACTACAGATGTTCTGGATGGCTTCATGCACCTGCTGAAGCCAATAAACAACAATTTGAATGATTTGAAGGTATGTTGATGCTATTTCTTGTGCTTTCAAAGTTTCAATATTTTGAATCGTATCTGGAGTACTAATCTTTTCCTTTGATTGTAGTTCTTCTAACACATTTTCTGCTTTCAAGCCATTGTTTAGACACATTTTTTTTTCGCTTATGATGAATACATGTATCATGAACAAAATATCAATTCAATAGGTACTGAAGCAATTGAAGGACAAAGCGTTAAAGCGAGCAGGGTTGAGCGAAGAACAATTGCAGGGGCAGATTGAGCAGCGAACTGTTGCAAGGAAGGACAAGCAGTTTTGAGTTATCTGACCAAAAATCAGGAAAGAGCTTGCTACTCTAGGCATTGATAGCACTAGCTGATGTGACGATGGCCCGATCTTCCGAGAGGTACTGATAAGTCGATTGTGGAGATCTCGACGTTGATGATCCAAAGGCTCCGACCAAAACAGATCGAACCCCTCGCAATCACTACACCACTGCTCCGTTGGTTATCAACCGTGCCGAACACGATTGATCTCGCCAAGAAGGCTATCTCCTGCAAGCGAATCGAGAACACAAGCAAGAGAGTAAAAGATGCAATCTGAAATTGCGAATAATGTTTAAGTTCACAAGTTGGGGTTCCTCAAACCGAACATGCGGCGAAACTGCTAAGCAGAATAAACTCTTAAGAAAAACCCGAGGAAAACTAAAGGGGTGTGGCCTCCTTAAATAGGGGAGGGGGAAGCCACACTTATCTAATGAAAAGGGATGTGGTACTATTCCTAGTTACTGTTCACGCGCGTGTACTGTTCATGTGAACAGTACCGGCCCAAATAGCCCAAGTTACAAGGCCCTCGGCCCACTTTGAGTCGGACTGGAAAAGTGACGTGACTTGTTTCGCAGTTTCTGATCTGCTCGAGTGGAGTTTGGAGGTGAGACCAGATCCATCTGAAAGTATACTCCAAGATCTTTCCAACGAGTACTCACGGGCCCCGAGAAGCCTTCTGGATCAAAAGTTATGGCCGTTTGAAGTTGGCTTGTCAAGCTGAATCCGAATTGATCTGGAGGCCGAATTGGATTCCAAAACCTTTAGTTCATTCTTGATATTGGCCGCTATGGTCGTACGTGTTGGTGACGTGGTCACATCACTAGCGGTCCCGATCTTTCGATGAAAGTGGTAGATTCGATTAGGGAAGGAGATGACGTTGATGACCCGACTACAACCATCCAAGGACGTTGCGCCTTAGCGATCGATACACCAACTCCAGAGGTTGTTCGTGACCTTATCGGTGCACAATCAACCTAATCACGAGGGTACTTATTCCTGCAAGCAATCGAAAAATAGGCAAAAACAAGATGAACAACAATTCGATTGCGAATAAAAGATGTAGGTTTCAATCTAAAATAGAAAAACGATGGGGTTCCGAAGACAAGTATTCGGACGGTCTTGCCGACACGCGCGAATACAAGGTGAAGTAGCAAAAGCTAACTTAGTCTATCAAAATCCAAACCCTAGAAGAGGGTGCGACTGCCTATTTAAGAGACATGGGAGGTGGAGGGTCGGCCAAAACACATGAAAACCGAACAGGACTCGATTATAAGGCCCAAGGCCCACTTTGACTCGGACTGGAAAAGTGACGTGACGTATTTGGCAGTTTGTGACCGACTCGGATGGAATTTGGAGGTGAGACCAGATCCATTTGAAAGTAGACTTCAAGAGCTTTCCAACGAGTACTCACGGGCCCTGAGAAACCTTCTGGATCAAAAGTTATGACCATTTGAAGTAGGCACTGTTAGGAAGGCCGAATCCGAGTCAAACTCGCGAACAGGACTTGGGTTGCGCTTGACGGTTCCACTTCTATACTTGAGCTCACGTGGTTCTTCCCCATGGTTTCTAAGGACGATTAAATCATCACAAGAATTAAGTAGTATTCCATTCTTTGAAATATTTGTATGCAAACTTAGAAACGCATTCACCTGATGGTTAAGTTGACGTGCTCGCGCTCTAGTCATTGGTCCTTGTATCATAGTTTTAGCTTGTTGAGCTTGTTATGGAGTCGGTACAGTTGTATCTATGGAAAAGATGTCCTCATCAGGCATTGCCCTGGTGGATGAACCTTTTGGTACAGTATGGAGACCATGCAGACCAGAGCGGTCTGAAGAGTCATGATTGATTTGCGCCTCTTTTGCTCGGTGGGTTGTCATTTTGATTTTCTCTTGTTTGGTACCTGCTTGATCATTGGATGATATGTTGGTGTTTTGTGCTTAGAAAAGATGAGTGAACTCGAACTGTTTATCCAGATCCAGTGGATAAAAAGGCAGAAACTTGCAGTAAACTGATGATAATGATATTCCGTGCTGCGGTACTCGTCAGGTAGACGATCACCTACTGACAACAAATAGCATCAACTAGTGCAGCATTCTTTGGTGCTCCTCAAATCATCTAACACTAGTGCATCAACTGGTGAATTATTCTTTGCTATTATGAATTTGTAAAGAAATTTTAGAAATTTGTATACAAATAGAATGGAATAAGTTATAAATAGAATCGAAGTGTTACAACCAGAGGTAGCATGATCTTTTTGTCTCTAATCCTCTCTTTTAGAGTTTTAGAGTCAATCTTGTGCTAAACGCTTTTCTGGAAGAAGTGGATTATTGAAGAATCAGACACAGAGAGAGAGAGAGAGAGAGAGAGAGAATTAGAGCTCTGGACTTACGATAGTTCCACGCGCACCGGCACAAGCCTCGCGGGCTCGCTGTCACCACCATGGGCCGTGAAGTAAGCGGCCGAATTGCTGCAGCCTAGTATGGCCCGGTTCATCGGAAGCCCAGTAGGGTTTTACTTGCTCACTCCAGTCAGTGTAGGGTTCCGTCCCTCCTCTATAAAATCACCCTTCTGCGCCGCCACCCTCTTCCCTACGCAATTCCTCGCCTCGCCGCCGCCGCCGCCTCGAGTTCTCTCGCCAGCCGCAGCAATGGTTAGCCCCCCCCCTCCCCGCCCTCTTCTTTTCTTCTTCTTTGTTGCGCTGTGATCTAATTCGAGTTCTTGGTTCGTGGCAGGTGAAGTACTCGAGGGAGCCATCCAATCCGACCAAGTGTGAGAACTGAGAACCTTTCCCCCTTAGATCATTTTCTCAATTTTCGTGTTTGCATCTTGTTGTACGAAAATGGGGTTGATCTGGAGGTTGATGATGATTGCCTTGTGTTTTGCAGCCGCCAAGGCCATGGGCCGGGACTTGCGTGTGCACTTCAAGGTGAACTCCAGAGAAAAGAAAGATTCCATCTCCTTCAAATTTTGCTTCTAATTTGTGCGTAGTTTCCGTATGATTTTTCTTGTTTTCCAATTGGATCGTCTTAGACTGCAACAATATCACACGAATTTATGTTATTGCTTGGTTTAAAGCTGTTAGTTTGTTAAAAGGTTATACAAATATGAATTCTTGCACATGTTTGCAGTTATGTGCCTCTAGTAAAGTATATTTGTCTCTGAACTGTAGATTAAGAGGGCGTAGTTCAGTTTTTCGATGTGCATTGAGTATTATTCTGCATGTTTATTTGGTGATTTCGTGAGAATCCTATAGTAGTAAGTAGGTTACTCTGATCTCTACAAGCAGTACCCTCATAAACTTTAGGTATATCATGAGCATCATTATTGGGTGAACCGTTGGACACAATTATATGTCAATAGGTTCAGTAAATGATGGCTCACTTGTATTCAAATTCTCTTGTAGTTTGTACTAAAATTGGTTTTTTCATGTTTGGATGTGGGACGTGCATTTCTTGAAATGTATAGTTCAATGCAAAATCAAACTATTCGTTTTGGATGCGTTTTAAGCCAAGTTATATAACATTGAATTAATGATTTGTGCTCTTCAATTGTATCTAAGAACATTATTGCACATTAGTTTTGGAACAAGTGGCAAAAGGTCCAACTGATTCACCAAGTCTGCTGGGTTTTCTTTGAACTGTTTGCAGATGCCTTCTGTTTAGTGGTTAGTTTGGGGTTATTATGGATTAGATAGGGCTGGGAATCAGCTGGTAACAGATCTAGGTGTTATTTAGTACATGGATAGCCTTGAGATCCCTCTGTATGTTAGATGGAAATGACACAACTCTATGTTGGCATGTACTGGATGTATCTTGTCGTGACGGTTGGGTGATGATTATTGTGTATCTTTGTTAATATACTTAATAGGCAACTTATCATTACTGCTGGCACTCGTGTTTGTCTACACTTTTGGTGATATTCTTTTATCTTTTAATGGTATATAAGCTACTGCCTACTTTTCTGATATTAGGTCCAAGTGCATGTAGTGATAGATAAGAAAGTGGACTCTATCCAAATTGTCGTTTATGGTTGAACTCTTCTAATGGATGTTATGCTTTATGCGTGCATTCACGAATAATTGTCCGGGAGTTCAGTTAAATGTAATGTCTGAGGTTCTATTTCCCATTCATTAACTACTAGCATGCCATTGGTGACTTTATTTATCATGGGACCTTCAATATGGTCCTCATGAAACTGTCGCTTCTAGTTGCAAAAGGCTTGTGTGCTCAAACAGAGCATAATTTACTTGATTTTTTTGTGTGTGTTCAAACTATTCTATTTCATAACTATGTAATGTAATGTAATGTAATGATTCAGTTGCTATTTGAAAAGCTTCCTTTGTTGTCGTGTTTGCACTATGCTGCTATCACTGTACAATATTAGCTACTTGCTGATCGTTTATCAGTCAAACTAGGGATTAGTTTCCATTATATCTGTATTACTGTATTATTTGTTTACATTTTGATTGAATGACCTAAAGTAACAAAATCAGGCTATTGTTTTCTCTACAGACAGTAGCCTCGTATTCTTTAGGAAAATCGCTTTCATTGTTCTTGGGTGAACCATTAGTCATACCATGACCACTGGTTCAGTAAATGATGATACATACCTACACCAGTGGTCAGGACTCAGGATAACAATGCAAATATTCTTGAAAGACATCATGGTTTTCTATATACAGGTTCCCCTCTCCACATGCACATTATGATCATTAAAGGGTAATAATTGTAGTTTTTTTTGTTGATTAACGTTTAAAACCTAAAGAAAAAAGCAGGCTATTGTTTTCTTTACAAACAGTATCCTCGTAAACTTTACGAAAATCATTTTTCATTATTCTTGGGTGAACCATTGGACTGACTATGACCAATGGTTCAGTAAATGATGAGACATTCCAATGTATCATGATGCACAATTTCATTTGCCTGCACTTTGCTGTGTTACTATGTTGGGGGATACAGATACGAGTTATTTTTTGCTTCAAAAATGATACCACAGGTGTTGAGGTTGAGCTTTCGAAGCTAACAGCTTCTCAATTTGTATTGTGGATTTTAAGATTGATTATTTTTTAGAACACCTGTAATTATATTTCATTAGATTTTAGCATCTATGTTGGTCAATATTTTGTTGTCACTTTTTCAGAATACACGCGAGGCAGCTTTTGCCCTCAGGAAGCTGCCACTAACCAAGGCTAAAAGGTACCTTGAGGATGTGATTGCCCACAAGCAAGCCATTCCCTTCCGTAGGTACTGTGGTGGTGTTGGACGAACTGCCCAAGCAAAGTCACGCCACTCAAATGGTCAGGGACGTTGGCCTGTGAAGTCCGCTAGATTCATTTTGGATCTTCTGAAGAATGCAGAGAGCAATGCTGAAGTATGTAATCTTGCTATAACCTGCTAGAGCTTTTGTCATTGCATTCTTGATGATTTATAAATGTGTGAAATGTTTTCATTAGGTCAAAGGCTTGGATGTCGATACGCTGTATGTGTCACATATTCAGGTGAACCAGGCCCAAAAGCAGCGGCGCCGGACTTACCGCGCTCATGGCCGCATCAACCGTGAGTTCTAAATATGATAGTGATGTTTCCCCTTCTCTTGTGCTTCTTGGTGCTTTGAAAATTCTCATGAGCTTTACTACCTATTGCAGCTTATATGTCCTCCCCATGCCACATCGAGCTGATCTTATCGGAGAAGGAAGAGCCAGTCAAGAAAGAGGTATGTGCTTTGTAGAACTGACCTGTGAGATTGCTCTATGTGTGAACCTGGTGATTGGCTGCTGATGCAATCTTTTATTTCTGCAGGCTGAGACCCAGATTGCAGCCAGGAAGGCTTAAACAACCGGAAGCTTTACATGGTTTCTTTAGTGTCGGTTAGAAATTGAACTGATCGTCTGTATCTCCTTCTGTTTTGCTGTTGGTTCGTAATTCATCAAACCCTTTTTGAAAGTTCTTTGTCTCAAGTGGATCTTATTCTTACTGAGGAAATCTATCTCAATGGTTTGCTTTTCTTGGTTTGGATGTCTGGTTTTTGTGTGGAGATTGTTTGAACTTTAAACTGCACTTCTTTTCTGTTCATGTTTGGAATGCTTTCTGCCTGTCGTTTTGCACTGATAGCCATTTTATCAGGCTGAGATTGGGTTCCTGAACTATGTGTTGGTGTTTCCATCGTTGCATCATTCATACGTGCTATTGTAATGAAGCAATCCTTTTACCTACCATAACAATATACTTTTGTATGCGTTGGGTAAACAAATCTAGTCATTGGAAAAGAATTTTTGGTGAACGTTGGGTAAACAAATCTAGTCATTGGAAAAGAATTTTTGGTGAAGTATTGAGCATTGAACTACCGTGGCTTTTCCGTTCCTTGTCATCGTTGTAAAATCACAGGTACATGGATAATTTCTTTGGCATAATTGGATTAGGCGAAACTTCATTTTGTTAGTCGAACCAATGTACATTGCTGGATACCTACTAATGGTCACCTCAAATTCTATTTAGTTTCGGTGTCTTGATCGAGCATTTTCTAACCTGTTTTTGTTTTAGACCTGAACAAAACCGTAGTGTCTTTTTTGTGGCGAGATGCGTGTGTGACAGAAGCGAGAGGAGTGAGGTGGGTGATACATTGTGACTTCTTTTTTTTTTCTTTCTGAAATGAGATACTAGCGAGAGGAGTGAAGAAGTGGTTTTGAGAAGGTGGATGCTCGTATTAGTTTTTAGCTTTTCTAAGCATAATCCATAAGCAGAAGTCACTAAGAAGTCACTATGAACTGGCCCTAAATATAGGTCCAACTATCCATCTCAACTCCTTCCTCTGCCATATATTGGGTGGGTTCTTTTGTGCTTAGGCACTTTTTACATAACTGTATTTAAACGAAGTGTTTTTTTAAAATAGGTTCTACAAATTGATTGTAGTAGATACTCTTATAACTTTATCTATATCGTTTAAAATCGCACATGAGGATCTTTCTTCATACTTTCTCTTATAAGCAGTCATAGTTAAAAAATTTAAACCAACCATAACTCACAATCCAAAAGAACCCACCCATTAACCCTCACCTCATCATTCCCGCAACCTAACCTAAAAGGCTAAGGGCTGACTGTTCGTAAGAGAGTACAGAGTAATAGAAATTTTTGTGCACTTTTGGTCGATATAAATAAAGTTGCTACAGTGTGTATTACAATTATAGATTCTGTCTTGAAAAGATACTTTATTTGGAAAATTGCTAGTTACTGTAGAAAAATCTTGTTTTAAAAGATAATCTATTTAAAAGCTAGTTACTATGAAAAAGTAGTTTTTAAAAGTTAAAAAGAAGAAGCTCTAAGACTGCGTGCCACCACCGGTGATGCTCGTTGGTCCTTTGCTGCCTCTTCGTCTTGCCTTGCCATTTTTCTTCTTGCATGTCGCTGTGCTAAAGGCACGTCGAAAACTATAATCTGTGGAGAGTCTATTCTACAAACTTAACCATTAAAAATCATAAGTAAATGCTAAATTCTTTTCAGTTTATAACTTATAATTTATGATTTATGGTTTTTCTAAAACAAACAAATAGGAATGTTTTTTCGGTGCCGTTTCGAAGCGATTTATCGGGACATCTTTTTTAAAGCAGCTTATGGCATAAAAAACCCACTCACTTAAAGAGTGGGTTCTTTTAGGTTGTGATTTTGCCTTTTGCTTTATGGTTTTTGAATTCTGAATGTTCGTGAGAGACAGTACGCAGAGGAAAATAGTTGCATGTGATTTTAGAGCAACTCCAAGAGGAGAGCTAAATCGTTTTCTAAAGATAAATTTGGCTATTATTGGAGAAAAAACGTCTCCAATAGACTCTATAAATGACTCTCCAAATTTAGTAGCTCTCCATCCCTCCTCCTTCGCTCTCTATTTTTGGGTAGCCTGCCTCGCTCGCCATCCAGCCTCTTGGTGCGGTCGGCGTTTCCTTCCCGCGCGCTGCGCCCCATTCTCGCGCGTACGCGACCCACCGCGCGCCCTCTAGTTCTTCTTCTGCGCGCCTCTGCTGCTTCCGCCGCCGGCTCGCAGGGCTCCTTCCGCCGCCAGCTCGCAGGGCCTCTTCCGCTGCCCGCACGCATCTTCCGCCCGGCGCCCGCTCCCCCTGCAAGCGCCGCCATGTCCCTGCTGCCGCATCCTCATGTTCCAAGCACTGCAGATCCCTACCGCGAGGACCTTGTGGATTTGGATTGGATGGAGAACAGAGGGGTCGGTGGCCAGGCACCGCAGATCCCTTTCCCAGACGCCGGCCAGCCGCCGCAGTTCCCCTACCTAGATGCAGCACAGGGCGTCGTCGAGGCTGCACCCGCGTGGCTGGACGAGTCTACGGCGGCCGGAACCAGCGGCCAGGACGACGTGAGAAAGCCTGGCCGAGCGGATGACGAGGTCTTCACGATGGATCCGAAAAGACGAAAGGTCCTGATGACGTGGCAGGTTTGAATATGGAGAGTCCCAGTTTAGATAGCCTGTTGGAGTAGTCTAGTTTTTTTTGGGTGAGATTCATTTTAGAGAATAGCTAAATCATTAAATTTAGATACTTCTTTTGGCTAATCTCTTGGAGTTGCTCTTAGTCTGTATAGCTAAACTTGGTATGGTGTCTACTAACCTAAAAAACATACTATTCAAAAACTAATTAATATAGCAACAGAAGCTAGAACCTGAGACCTAAGCATAAGCCTTGCCAAAGGTAAACCCTTCTCTCCGCTCTCGTCTAACCTTATCCAAACTTTGTATAACAAGTTTAAATTACACCATGAGATGGTTTGGACGGACGGTTTTGCTTCCAGCTAAAGTTGTTTTGGTCACGTTGCCACCAATTTCAATTAATATTGCCACATGGACATCCACGTCGGCCCTGATCAATATGGCTTCAGCTTCTGGCTTCAGTTTATTTTTGCACTATTCATAAAATTCGTCTTTTTCTGAACTTTTGGCTTTTTTTTTGAGTTGTTTACCGGTTCTTTTTTTCCTCGTATTTGTTTACATTATACGTGATGGGATAATATGTTTTTTCTATTTTTAATTTTTTTAAATTTAATTATGGTAAATAAGCCTCTGTCAGCTACAGTGCTTTTTTCAGCCAGCTACAGTGTTTTCAGCCATAAGCCATGAGGCTTTCAGCCGAACCGATCACCACCTGATACATGGACATCAACGTCAGCCCTTCAATCACATAACCATCTTTTGGCCCGGTGGTGCTTTCCATTGGACACCTTGTGTGTTTGATTTGTGTCCAATCCATCCTTGTCAAAAATTGACTAGTCTCAATAATTTGGCCTTTGTTTAAGCCTATAGCTCTATGAACATGTCCTCTACATGTCTTGCCAATAATTGGTCAAATTGTGGGCAATCAAAACCTTAACTAAAATTTTAGCTAGCCAAATTTTAGTAAGGTTAGTTTAGGCATCAACCAAACACACCCTTTATGCATACCAACGTCATTGATGTGGTCAACGTGTGAGCCCAGTGTGTGGCTGGCCAGGCCAAAGAGGAGAAAACTATTGTAGGTATTTATGGTTGAAAATAAATAGTAGTGATTGAAAGGGAGAAAAAGCGTGCGCGAGACGGGAGCGAGATAAGTGGGATGCGCAATACGTCTATGGCCCCCTTATCCTCGGAGCGAGATGAGAGTAAGAGGAGTGGAGAAGCCTTTTCGAGAAATCAAGTGTTCATATTGACTTCTAACTTCTCTAAGTAAAATCAAAAGCAGAAACTAATATGCTAGGATGATGGGCACTGCCTCAATCATGATAGGACGGTTGATAGTGCTTTTCGGCCAAGGATGGCGGTGAAGTTGGGTTAGTAGTGCTCAAGTTGGCTTAAGCTTTTGGTTTTTGGGCTTTTTTGATACTGTTTGAGGTTTTTTGCACTATAAGCTTTTTCGACGTAATTAAATTTAAAAAATTAAAAAAGGAAAAACAGTTCTCTCATCACGACCAATGCAAAGTAATATAAAAAGAAAATATGAAAAATCTAAAAAATCAAAAATTCATAAAAATCAAAATTAAAAAGTTAGAAATTAGAAACTAAAAACTGAAGCCTAAGGCCTAGTCGTGAGATCAGCGGTGAGGTGGCTAAAATCGGCAAGCCGGAGGCGTAGGATGCCTGTCGTGGCGGCGCATGCATGGTCCACACCAAGAGGTTGCGGCTTGGCCTCGCCGACGCCGCCAGCTCGTCGTGCATGGGCTATACTCCTACTCTCGTTCGCCTACTACTAATCGCGCAGCCCATGCAAGGTCCAAAATCATGTATATTCTCTTGAGTATTTGTACGCACTTATAAAAATTCGGTCCATAATTAATGAAAAGAACAAAAAAGTGATAGGTTGCAGATGCTGTCTTTTTGTCTGTACAGATGAATATGACCTTGAAAAAATTTGCAGATATGGTCACGTAGACCTTTCCTTGAACTTAAAATTCTGAACCATATAATACCCTTTTCTTTTTGAGACTAAGAGCTTAATCTGCAGGAATAGAGTCGTGCTGAATGCACGTACTAGGCGTTGCTTGCTTAGTAGTTAGCCCCAAACCACGCCGAGCAAAAACAATATTAAAAGATGCAAAAATTCCCGCTTAGCTCTTGTGGATTTGCACCAGTGCTCAACATGTCTTGATCTCCATTGTCTCATTAGACTGTAATGATGGATTCTTTTAGGCAGTGACTTATGACTTATGGTTGTGATTTTTGAATTCTGGTATGTTCGTAAGAGGCAGTATGCAGAGAAAAATACTCGCATACGATTTTAGCCGGTACAGTTGAACAAACGTCTATAAATTTTTTGTAGATCCCACCTTAAAAAATACACCAATTTTAAACTAGGTACTATTCATCTGTACATAAGCAATAAGGTTGGCATAGCAATTTTGTATCCGTTTCAATGACCACTCTACCTTAGTGGTGGTCAATGCACGGCACCGGCCTGGTGGAGGAACGGCCCGTTAAGACCCGCCAAATAAACGGGTCGTGCTGTGTCGGCCCATGGGCCGCAGTCTGAGCCCAGGCACGGCCCACGATCGTGCCATGCTGGCACAGGCACGGTTACGGCTTAACGGGCCGTGCCGTCCCGGTCGGCCCGTTAAGTTGAGATAAAGAGAAAAATTCAGTAAACTTTAGAAAATTAAGAAAAATATATAAAAAATCGTAGAAAATGAAGAAAAAAATTGGAAAAATTATAGAAAATTGTAGACATTGTTAATCATCAAGATAATTATTTTCAATGATATAATGAATTTTATTAACTTGTTAAATTACATGGGATAGCTGCCTTGCTAAAAACCTTACCAAGTAAAAATTTAACTTGAGAAAACCTTGGTAAGTAAAAAGAGTACAACCTTTAAAGCTCATTAGTGACTACATGTGAAGAAAAATATTGAAAATCCTATTCATTGCTATCTAGACATAAATTCTCAAAAGATTCTTCTAAATCTCTATTCTCTGCAATATGTCGGAGTCTTGATTCAACTTGTTCCCAGTCTTTAACGGTCAGAAGGATTTCGACCATCTCATTCAAGAGACTTGTTCATCGCTCCTCGATTATTCTTCTAGATAGACTGAAGGTTGACTCCGAGGAGACTGTAGAGATAGGAACAATCAATACATCCCGCACTAATATGAATAGCATTGGATATATTACTTTCTGGGTTTGCCACCATGAGAGGATGTTCAACTCTTGCTCGAAACTGACGCTATCACTATTCAGATAGCTTGTTAGGTCTCCAGTGCTTTGTCGCCTTTCTCCTCCTGACTGATATAAAATTACACCTGCACGAGAATCTCTAGGGGAAGAACTAAAAATCTTGCTCCATTGCATAGTCCCCCTAGAGGTGTTAGGGGCTACCGGGGGTTTTTTGTTCCAAATGCACGGATCTAAACTTATTTTCATATTTCTCATATATCTTATATAATTTATCCTTAACTACTCTATAGTATGTACAATAATCTAAACTGGTAACATCACTTAAAAGTTGTAATACATTTATAAATCTTTGAAGTTTGGCTCTAGGATCCAAAATAAAGGCGAATGCATATAAAATAGGAATTTCCCTCAAATATTTTAAAAACTTAGTTTTCATGGCAACTACATCATCCCGTAGTACATGATCATTTTCAAAAGCATTTAGGTGAGTGTCAATTTTAAGAATGCTATGAACAATTAGAGGAGAGGTTGGAAGTATACTCCAGAAAGACAAAGTGTAGCTTTATGAAAAAGTTCTAAAAAAGAAAATATTTTTTCACCAACAACCCAATCGTCCTCAATAAGTTCAGGGTCTCTAACTTAGCTTCTACTGGAGGAGCTACGAGATTGATGACCTTGGGTGTGAAGGAAAACAGATAAGGTGCTCTTATATGACAATATATGTTTAAGCATAAGGTAAGTAGAGTTCCATCTAACAAGCATATCTAAGCTAAATTTTCTAGGACAGACGTTCATTGCTATGCAAAAGCTCTTATATGCAGTTATTCGTTGGTTAGAACAATTAATATATGAAACTACATCCCAAAAGAATCAATACAAGCATCTAATCTTTTTAAACTAGATTTAACAATAATATTAATAATATAACAAACACAACGGCGATGTAGTAAGAAAGATTGTGCATAAGTATTAAACAAAGGAGTAAGAATTTTCATAGCCTTAGTGTTTGCAGCTGCATTATCTAAAGTTATATAAAAAATCTTATTCGTGAGGCCAAAATCTTCTACAACTTTAATAATACATTCTGCAATATTTTTAGCAGTATGTGAAACATTAATTAATTTAAATTCAATAATTCTTTTTTTATTATCCAATCATCATTAACATAATGAGCAAAAACACTAATATAATCCTCTCTAGCCCTACCACTCCATATGTCTGATGTCAAAGCAATGGAGAATGTACAGGTATGAAACATTTCTTTCAATTTTCCACGATAATTGTTGTAATATTTAATTAAATCTCTAGTTGTGGTTTGCCTAGATAAAACACTATATCGAGGGTTATGAGCAGTCCTAATATATTTTTGAAAAGCATCAGACTCACTAAAATTTAAAGGTAAATCTTGAGAAGCAATTAATCTACAAAGAGATTCCCGGGCTATCTCTAGGTTATACTCCCAAGTACGTACCAAGCCATCGGAGTTATATTGTAGTTGCGTTTGGTGCATTTGTATTCCTTACCTTCTTTTGTAGCTTGCAGCATACCGTTGTAGGTGACCCATCCCACCTGAAGATTTTGCAGACAATTCATTACCATAGATTTTACAAACAGCATACCTCACCAAATTCCCATTATCGTCAGTCTTGAACTTCTTGTCGAAATTATTCCATACTCCTGATGTAGTATCTCTTGTTCTTTTTGCACCCATGCTATGGGTTGTGGATGCACTTGTTGAGCCAGCAGAAGATGGATCGATTGAACCCTACGCCACTAGGGCCATCGCTTCTTCTGTCTCTCTAGTTTGTTGTGGATGTGAACCTTCCACAGATGGATATCCTTCTTGAAAAGATTGCATATCCTCCGCCAAGAGGCCAAATTTAGAGAGTTGAAAATTGTAGTTCTCCATTGAATCAATTGCAAATTGAAATAGTAAAGAACAATTAACTTACTATTGAATCAACAAATAATAGAAAAAAATTAAAATAAGACAGCACTATTACCTCTTTTGCAGCTCTCAGAAATTTTTTGAAGATTTTTGAATTTTCTAAATTTCGCACGAATCTCACTAATTTTGCCAAATTTGCGCAAACACTATCGGATTTTTTACAGCTAAACAGAGAGATGAGAGTGAGGTTTGAGCTGTGGAAATGGAGGCTGGATCCCCCTATTTATAGAAAAATTTCATATTTTTGAATTTTTTTGCTGTTTTTCTGAATTTTTATACCCCAACGGTTATATTAGCTGGGCCGGGCCGTGCCGTGCTAACATGGCTCGTTTATGCCCGTTCGCAATAGGCTAGGTCATGCCGTGCCGTGCTGGCATGGCCCACGATCGCAAACAGGTCGTGCTGTGCTCTCGACCCAAGCACGGTCCGTTAGCAAAATGGGCCGTGCCGTGCTCGGGCCGGGCCAACAGTACCTGGCCACGGGCCGGCATGATTAAGCCTGGCCCACTGGACAGCTATAACTCTACCTTGAGAAAAATTCCTTTAATGCCACTAGAACTTCAAAAAATTACACAACATAAGGTTGGCATAGCAATTTTGTATCCAAATGCTAGTAAGATACATGGAATTGCAAACTTTCACAATGACATTTACCCCCCTTTGACCAGGTTAATCAAATCGAAGACATGAACAATAAGAGAATTAAAACTTAGAATCCCTTCTTGAACATTTGCCCAACGTTTTCATAAACAACGTAATTGGTTTATGCTGATAGCAAGATTTAGAAATGGATCAACACTAGGAAACTCTTTCTAGTATGCAGGACCAGATGCAAAGAGGAGGGGTTTTGGCTAGTTGTGTTCTCCTATCCGAAACTCCGCCTATGTAGTTTTCTATGTAACCTGTCCCAAGCCAGGAAAAAGGAGGAGGGTTGTGTTAGGCTTGGCAAGCCAATGTAAAAATCATACCATCTATTCATGGAATGAAACCCAAATTTAAAGTTTTGTTGGGGCATAATCCTCTTAGTGATGCGCCATATCGGAACCCGGGTGTGGTGGTAAATGAGCAAGGACCGGGACGTCACTCCCTTAGTGACGCGATACGTCGGCGCCCGGATGTAGTGGAAAATGGGCAAGGGTCTTTGCACTTTACTCGACGAGTGCGAGGGGCAAGGAAACTAGTCAAGGAGAGTAGGATTGATATGGATAGTTGGAATGTAGGGTCCTTAATAGGTAAGTTAAGAGAAATAGTTGATATAGCGATTATAAGACGTATGGATATCTTGTGCATTCAAGAGATTAAATGGATGGGTCAGAAGGCAAAGGAGGTGGAGCATACTGGCTTTAAGCTGTGGTATACTAGAACAGAAAGAAACAAGAATGGAGTGGGCATCTTAATTGATAACCGCCTTAAGAGTGGAGTTGTCGACGTGAGGAGGCAGGGGGATAGGATTATCCTAGTCAAGCTAATCTTTGGTGACTTGGTTTTGAATGTTATTAGTGCATATGCTCCACAAGTAGGGTTGGATGAGACCGCTAAGAGGCAATTTTAGAAAAACCTAGATGACATGGTTGGAAGTGTGCCTATTAATGAAAATATTTTCTTAAAAGGTGATTTCAATGGTCATGTCAGTACAACTAGTGGAGGGTTTCAAATGGTGCATGGGGGGTTTTGGTTATGGTGATAGAAATCAAGAGAGAGAAGATAAGTTGGTAGTCTCCGACTTTCATTTTAGGTTACGGATTCGACAAGCTAAGGTCACTAGAGCCACGAGGACGAAGTGGTGGAAACTCAAAGGAAATACCGCACAGGCGTTTAAGGAGAGGATGGCCACGGAAGGGACGTGGGACATGGGAGAAGCGAATAGTATGTGAACAGAGATGGCAACTCGCATTAGAAAAGTGGCTACAGAGGTGCTTGGAGTGATCCAAGGGACAAGAGGAGAACTAAAAGACACATGGTGGTGGAACGAAGAAGTGCAAAAGGCTATCGAGGAGAAGAAGATATGCTATAAGCACATGTATCATGATAGGAACGATGACAATGTACATAAATACAAAGCAGCAAAAAAGAATGCGAAGAAAGTGGTGAGTGAGGCACGAGGCAAGGCATATGAGGAAATTTATCAAAAACTAAGCACAAAGGAGGGACAGAAGGATGTCTACAAGATGGCTAAAATTCGAGAAAGGAAGACAAGAGATTTCAACCAAGTTAAATGCATCAAAGACGACACTAATAGACTTTTGGTGAAAGATGAGGAGATCAAGGATAGGTGGAGAGATTACTTCGATAAATTGTTCAATCACGATAATAATGATAGTATGATTGAACTGGATGATGTTTTTAACGACACTAATAAGTGGTTTATTCGAAGAATTCAGGAGTCGGAAGTTAGAGAGGCCTTAAAAAGGATGAAAGTGGGTAAGGCGTTGGGGCCTGATAACATCCCTATTGAGGTGTGGAAATGCCTAAAAGTGGTGATTATTTGGCTAAGTTGTTCAATAGTATTTTTAGGTTGAACAAAATGCCAAATGAGTGGCGGAGAAGCACATTAGTACCAATTTTCAAAAATAAAATAGACATTCAAAGTTGTACTAATTATAGAGGAATTAAGCTCATGAGCCACACAATGAAGCTCTAGGAATGAGTGATTGAGTGCTGTTTAAGAAAAGTGACTAGCGTGACGACAAACCACTTTGGTTTTATGCCTGGGAGGTCAACCACGGAGGCAATTTTCTTGCTACGACAGTTGATGGAGAGGTATAGGGAGCAAAAGAAGATCTTCACATGATATTTATTGACTTGGAGAAAGCCTATGACAAAGTATCAAGAAATGTCATGTGGTGGGCGCTTCAAAAGAAAAGAGTCCCACAAATATATAACCTAATTAAGGGCATGTACGAAAATATTGTGACTAATGTTAGAATATGTGGTAGTGTTACTAATGACTTTCTTATTAAGATAGGACTACACCAAGAGTCAGCGTTGAGTCCATACATTTTTGCCCTAGTGATGGACGGGGTCACACGGGACATACAAGGAGATATCCCTTGGTGTATGCTTTTCACTGACGATGTGGTGCTGGTTGATGAGAGTAGGATAGGTGTTGATAGGAAGCTCTGGTTGTGAGGAATACCTTAGAATTGAAAGGCTTTAGACTTAGTAGGACTAAAACTAAGTATATGAGGTGTGATTTCAGTGGTGCTAGGGCGGATGATGGAGATGTTAGATCAGATGGACAAATAGTGCCTAAGAAGGACACGTTTCATTATTTGGGATCGATACTACAGTGGGACGGTGAGATTGATGAAGACATGAGCCACAGGATAAGAGCGGGTTGGGTGAAATGGTGCCAACATCTAGTGTCCTGTGTGATAAAAAAGTCCCTCAAAAGTTAAAAGGTAAGTTCTATAGGATGGCGATTAGACCCGCGATGCTATATGGAGTAGAATGTTGGGTGATTGAAAGACAACATATACAGAAAATGAGTGTAGCGGAGATGAGGATGCTACGGTGGATCTGTGGTCACACAAGGTGGGATCACATCTGCAATGATGATATACGTGATAGGGTGGGGTAGCACCAATTGAAGAGAAGTTTGTCTAACATCGCTTGAGATGGTTTGGACATCTCCAACGATGGCCTCTTGAGACACCGGTACGTAGTGGAATTTTAAGATGTACTGAAAACGTAAGAAGAGGCAGAGGTCGACCAAAACTGACATGGGAGGGAGTAGTTAAAAGAGACTTGATGGATTGGAATGTATGTAAAGAATTAGCTTTGGATAGAAGCGCTTGGAAGTTAGCGATCCACGTACCGGAACTATAAGAAAGTTAGGGGCAGTGTTTTAAGCTCTCGCTCAGATAACAGGTTGTACGGCTTAGGGTTTTAGCATTGTAGGTTTTTTCAAGGCTCTCATCTCTTTGATCTTGAGAAGGTTTCATTCCTAATCTACCCCAACTTATTTGGGACAAAAGGCTTTGTTGTTATTGTTGTGTTCTCTTATCCGACCAGTTAAACAAATTGGATGTATTAGAAGTGGTCACACAAACATAAAAGAAGCTCTACTAAACATACGACAATAAAGATTTAAAAAATAAAACTTTATTGACAAGTAGAAATGTTTAGACGTAAAATTTGCGTAACTGATCGATATTCTAAGAGTTTGAGGTAATCTGGCCATCCTCCATAGCTAGTTGTATAGAGCCTAGGCGTGTGACTTTGACCATAGTGTAAGAACCTCCCTGCTTGGGGGAAAGCATGTTCCAATTAGATTGGGATTGAAATTTTCTTAATACCAAGTCACATACAGCAAGGCTACGAGGTTGGACCTCACGATCGTAGTACTTTTCCATGGCTTGCTGATAGACTGCAGATCAGATTAAAACTTGATTCCTCTTCTCTTGGATGTTCTAATATCAAATGGCTAGATAATGCATTATCTGGCCATTCACGCGCTCAACCACCCTATTATTTTGTGGATGAGGTATCGAGGCATAACATAGTTTGTTGCCCAATTCATCACAAAATTCCTGAAATTTTGCACTAGAAAATTGCTTACTGTTATATGTATTTATTTGACTTAGTACTCCAAATAGAGTAATCACACTTCTCATCATGAACCTTTTTACAACTTTCATTGTGATCCCCATCATATGTTCGACCTCTATCCATTTCGTGAACATGTCAATAGCTATGAAAAGGAACTCGAAGCCCCTTGGAGCTTGTGGAAACGGTCCTAGGATGTCAAGCCCCCAGGTCGCAAAAGACCACGAGAGAGGAATTGTTTGAAGAGCTTGAGCTGATTGTGTATTTACCTGCTATGAAACTAGCATTGTACATACTTCTTATCCAACTCTTTGGTATCATTGAGAGTTGTTTGCCAGTAGAAATGATGTGGACCAACTAAGGATTAGTTGATGCGTAGGGATGGCCCGATCTTTCCCGGTACGATCAGCGAGGTTCCTTCTCCTTGGATAGAGTCTTCTCCTTGTCTTGATGCAGCAAACAATATTGATAAGGGCAATTTGCACTAGTATGCAAGGCGCACACTAGAAGCAATCCGCCGAACTCCCCAAACTGTGAATTCAGCAAGAAGACACGAATTAGAAGAGATGAACCTTGTAGATTCGATGGGCAATCTCAAGAATATTCTATTCTTGCCTTGCACCAACTTCGTAAACTCCAAACGAGAAAACCTTGCAATCACGCAATTTGGCCGCCACCAACCATCATGACGATTTTCTCCTTTATTTCACGAGTCTAAAAACTTATCATATCATAGCCTGAGTTACAATGGGGCTAAGGCCCTGGCCTTATATTGGTGCACAATGCACGGCCTTGATTACAACTCACGCACTACGTGGCCTAAGGCCGAAACAAACTCCAATACGAACTAAAAAGGAAATACCTAAACTGCTACTTCTGGTTTCTCTCTCAATTTGTGACTTAACCATGATAATTACGTGGCTGGCACCTCATCCATTGTGTGGGTCTTCAAAATAGCTTTCCAACGAGTCCAAGAACGCCCAAATCGGACTCCGTTTGTGAAAGTTATGGATGTTTTAGTATCGGTCTTGCCAGCTGTCCCAATCCGAGTCCGAATCGGTTTCAAATCTTTATATACTTTGTTTTCTTGTTCAAGGGGCTTCCAAATCCGTTTGGAACCTAAAAAGGAATCCTTCTCAACCTCTAGAAAGCCATGGTGTGGTCGGATTTTATCCTTACTTGCATTGCAATACTCGGACTCCTTATGTTTGGCAAGTCTCGCGCGTCTCTCCGGACAGCTCGTGCAGCTTCCAATGAAATTGCCATAACTTTGTGTAGGAAGCTCCAAATCAAGCGCCGTTTGATTTGTTGGAAAGTAGACTTCATTAGCTTTCCAAATATGTATTTTGTGTGTCTTAGAAACCTCAGAATTGACGTTGAGAACTTCATGAACTTTGTGGACAGAACTGCAATCACGAGAACTTGATTGATCTTGTGTCTTGCTCTTGGCCACATCAAGAAATCTTGTCGAAAGGCCTTTTCGACCAGCATTCTGTAAGAGGCATGTGCTCCACAAATACACTCATGTATGTCATTAAGGAGTAGTAATCCTTCTTTCTATAATATGCATCACATGAGAACCCCTTGAGTACTTTGTTTATAGAGTACTCCACCGACCAAAGTATATGTTTTGGCTTTATGGGATAGATGATCTGCATCGAGATCGTTGTCGGGTATCGAACCCTTCTGAAGATACTCGTAGATGGGAGCCATGCAAGTATCCTCATACTCAAGGGGTGCTGTCTCATTAGGAGTTGTCTCTAGTGCATAGACCGGAGATGTTTTCTGGAGCTGCTCCAAGAAAACTCCTAGTGGTACTTGTGATCGGGAGGAAACTATTTGAGCCAACTGGTCTTCAAGAAAGTTATTCTTCTGAGGGATGTACTATAACTCAAAACCGAAAAAGTGCTTCTTAAGCTTCTGGACTTCTGACAAGTACTGAGACATAGTCAAACTCAAGCATTGATACTCTTTGCTGACTTGATTCATGACTGGTTGAGAGTCTCCTCTCAGGAGTAGTCGACAAATCCTGAGCACTTTAGCGGCTCATATGCCAGCCAACAAACCTTCGTATTCGACCACATTATTAGTAGCTAGAATGTGTAGTTGAATGATATACTTTAAGGTCTCTCCTGTGGGAGATTCCAAGACCACCCAGCCCCCAAGCCACTTAGAGTAAGAGACTCGTCGAAGTATATTTTCCATTGGTCGTGGGAATCGTACTGTTGGGGATGCTAAACAGGTTCAGGATTTGTCTATTGGTGACAAATTTTACCAAGATCTGAGATTTAATGACCGTTCAGGACACAAAATAGAGGTCGAACTCCACAAGTTCAACCAACCATTTGCTATGCGCCCCGCTATTTTCCTGTTTTGGAGGACCTCTCCTAAGGGAAACTTAGACGGAACAATAATTGTGCGCGCCTGAAAATAATGCCTTAGCTTCCTCAAAGACATGAGGAGGGAATATAAGAGTTCTTGGATCTGAGGGTAGTGCTCCTTAGGCCCTATGTAAGACTTTGCTTACATAGTATACCAGTCATTGGACGCCTTGACGTTCTGCGACCAGTACAACACTTACTACCTATGGCATGGCAGAAAGATATACTAAGAGTGTCTCACCGAGTTTCGTAGAAATCAAAATAGGAGCACTCGTAAGATATCTCTTGACATCCTCGAAAGCATCGTTAGCCTCTTTCGACCACTTGAAACCTTCATGCTTCCTTAGAAATTTGAAAAAAGAAGCCCTTTCTCTCTTAGACGCGCAATGAAACGACTTAGAGCCACCATGATGTGGCCATGAGTGTGAATGTTACATTGATTTGTGCTTCATCCATGCAATCTGAAGTTACAATGCTTAGTAGTGCTGAATTGAACAAGGAGAAAGAAGCAATCGGTTATGGGAGAGAGAAGAATATCCTAGTTCGTGCGGATGCTTATGTGATTCCTCCTTTGTGCAATGCAAATAAGACAACAATGCATGTAATTAGAGGTGTGGATGGAGAAGAAAGAAAGTTAGTTTGGCTAAAGAGGAAGACACAAGATCAATCAAGTTCTCGTGATTGTAGTTTTATCCATAATGTTCATGAAGTTCTCAACGCCAATTCTGAGGTTTCTAATGCACACAAAATACATATCTGGAACACTAATGAAGTCTACTTTCCAACGAATCAAACAACGCTTGATTGGAGCTTCCTACACAAAGTTATGGCAACTTCATTGGATGCTGCACCAACTGTCCGGAGAGACGCACGAGACTTGCCAAACATAAAGAGTCCGAGTATTGCAATGCAAGTAAGGGTAAAATCCGATCACACCTTGGTTTTTCAAAGGTTGAGAAAGATTCCTTTTCAGGTTCCAAACAAATTTGGAAGCCCCTTGAACAAGAAAAGAAAACATATACAGATTTGAATTCAGTTCGGATTCGGTTCGGGTCAGATAGAAAGTCCAACACTAAAACACCCATAATTTTCACAAACGGAGTCCAATTGGAGCGTTCTTGGACTCGTTGGAAAGCTATTTCGATGCCCCATACAATGGATAAGGTTATAGCCATGTAATCCTTATAATAACATCGCAAATTGAGAGAGAATCAAGTGGTAGCAGTTTAGATATTTCATTTTTAGTTCGTATTGGAGTTTGTTTCGGCCTTAGGCCAGGTTGTGCGTGAGTTTTAGTCAAGGCCGTGCATTGTGCATCAATGTAAGGCCAGGGCCTTAGCCCCATTGTAACTTAGGCTATGATATGATAAGTTTTTGTACTTGTGAAATAAAGAAGAAAATCGACATGATGGTTGGTGGCAGCCAGATTGTGTGATTGCAAGGTTTTCTCGTTTGGAGTCTGCTGAGTTGGTGCAAAGCAAGAATAGGAGATTCTTGATATTGCCCATTGAATCTACAAGGTTCATCTCTTCTAATTCGTGTCTTCTTGCTAAATTCATGGTTTGGGGAGTTCGGCGGATTGCTTCTAGTGTGCGCCTTGCATACTAGTGCAAATTGCCTTTATTAATATTGTTTGCTGCATCAAGACAAGGAGAAGACTCTATCCATGGAGAAGGAACCTCGTTGATCGTATCGAGAAAGATCAGGCTATCCCTACGCATCAACTAATCCTTAGTTGGTCCGCGTCACACCATGCAGTCGGTGAGTTTTTGGACTTCTTCCTTTGTGGTCGAAGGACTCATATGCTCGATGGCCTTGATCTTTTTAGGGTTTTCTTCGATAACTCTTGCTGCAACAAGGAATTTGAGCAATTTCCCTAAAGAAACTCCAAACACACACTTCTCAGGATTGAGTTTTAAACGGTGCTTTCTACGGTTGTCGAAAGTCGGCTGCAGGTTTGAAACATGATTAAGTTGTTTGATGCTCTTTACGACCAGATCACCAACATAGGCTTCTAAATTTTTTCCTATTTGATATATAAAAGTCAGCTACATCAAACGCTGAAAGGTTGGACCGACATTTTTCAAACCAAATGGTATTTTGATATAGCAAAATACTCTAAACAATGTGATAAATGTGGTCTTCTCCGCATCTTCCGAAGACATACTAACCTGGGGATGACCAGAGTATGCGTCTAGAAAACTTAACATTTCACAACTAGCAATAGAGTCGACCAATTGATCAATACGAGGAAGCGGGAATTCATCTTTTGGACAAGCTTTATTTAAATTAGTATAGTCTATACACATATGCCACTTACCATTATACTTCTTCACCATTACAGGGCTAGCCAACCACTCTGAGTAATCAACTTCTCTTATAAAGCCTGCTTTAAGTAGCTTGTTTAGTTCTGGTTTGATAGCTTCTCTTTGATCTGATGCAAATCTCTGTATTTTTGTTTTACGAGCTTCTTATTAGTATGAAGAGATAGCCTGTGCTCGATTACCTCCCTAGGGACTCTGGGCATATCGAATGGCTGCCACGCAAACACATCTCCGTTTGCCCGGAGAAAAGTGACGAGAGCATCTTCCTATGTGGGGTCGAGGGTGACCTTGATGTGAACGATCTTGGAAGGTTTTGCTGGGTCCAGAGGAACCTCCTTGACATCTTCGTTTGGCTTCGACGCGGCTTTAGACTTCGAGTGCTTGCTCGGAGGTAGCGCCTTGGTATCTTCTCGAGTTGGTTGTTGGCCGAACAACTCGAGGGACTTGCGATCGCACGTCAATGCCATTTTCTTATCATAGTGAACTATGATGACTCCCTTGGGACCTAAAAACTTAAGACATTGATATGCACAGTGAGTGACTATCAGAAAACGTACCAGAGTTAGTCGCTCGAGTGTGACGTTATACGCTGTGTTGAAGTCGACCACGTCAAAGGAGATTTTCTATCCTGAAGTTGCCTGGAGATTCGAACATAACAGGCAGAGAAACCTGGCCAATGGGCTTGGCCAAAGATCCTAGTACAATTCCATGAAATGAATATCATACTGGTTTTATTCTGGTACGAGGAACTTGTATCCCATCCAAAGCACTAATAAATAAAATATTCAATGAACTATCACCATCAATCAATATGCGATTTACTTGACAATTGTTAATGGTGGGCTCGACCACGATCGAAAACCAACCAGGTTGAGTCGAAGGGATCAGACAGTCAATCTTCTTGAAAGAGATGGTGACTTTCGACCACTTAGGAAAATTATTGACAGGGGATGGGTCGATAGAGTTTACTTCTTGTTCGACAGCCTTATACTACCACTTCGACTTGTATGTAGATGAACCTCCATAGATATGCTCGATCGTGTGCTTTGGTTCCTAAAAAGGCATGTCCTCATCCTAGTGCTTTCAACTACTCGATTGCCCCACCTCATCGAGTGTGGAAGTGGTCCCCTGCTAGAGTAGTAATACTCAAGTTTTCATTTGAAAACTCGACAATTCTAAAGGTCGTGCCCTTCCTTCTTGTGAAATGGACACCACCTAGGCTTGTTGTCCTTTCGAGCGAATGGTTTGCCTTTGCCCCAATCAGAGAATTGCTTGAGGTTTTGTGGCTCCTTATCGCCTATGACTAAGACTTCCTTTGAGGTCTCAGCTCAAGACATTTGACCTTTGGCCTTGTTCTTGGACTTCTTGGCCTTCTCCTTCCTCTTACTGCCTTCACCTTTCTCTTTGGAACTTTGGTTGACCTAGTCAATGGTTTTTGTCCATTCGATCGCCTCAGCAGCAGTCGTGTAACAATCAGCCATATGAAAGAGCTCGGCGATGATAGTCGAAGGATGTAAGACGATGTCTTCTGTGAACCTCCTATTGCGGACACCCTACTTGAATGCCCTGATGACAAAAGCGTAAGAGACCTCTAGAATTGAATTACGAACCTGGCTAAAGTTCCTGATGAAATATTGCAGGGTCTCGTTGTTGCACTGCTGCATTTAATGCAAGTCGTCTTCTTTTCCAGGGCGATTGTATGTACCCGGGAAGTTGGCCAATAGAAGATTGCAGAGGTGTTGTCAAGAGTAGATCAACTCGAATGGTTGGTTGAGCAACCAAGATCGAGTAGATCCTTCAAGTACTATTGGAAGATAGTCTGCTATAACGTGTTTGTCTCCTTTTGCCACCTGATTCGTGGTCGTATAAATTTGAAGAAACTCGATAGGATTTTGAGACCATCAAATTTCTCCATGTTTATTGGCCGAAACTATGGTGGCCAGCATACTGCTCGGAGTTCAAGGATGAACACCAGACATCCGGTAACAAGTTCCTAATCTCATTTGTGGGAAAGGGTAATTGGCGTCACTGGGTGACCGTACTCATTGGTGCCCAATAGTGGATGGACTGAACCTGTAGTAGGCCTCGTCCATACAAGGGTAGTACTCCTCGTACTCCATCTACTGCTATAGATTCTTTGCCTGAAGTGGCGATCGATCTCCTCCTTGGTTAACTCACCGATTCGGAGTCATTCGAAGAACTCTCATTCAGCTAGAGTTATGGTTTGAAGACCGTCGCGACCTGTCACCATGTCAAACCCTACGAGGTGAGTTCTATAAATGACTAGACGAGATCGTACCTGTCTGACTTCTAGGGTTATGTTGGCAAGGCTGTTCGAATCTGTTCATCATGTTGCGAAGTCTTCGCATGATCCCTTCGGGGAAGTGATCATAACCTGGCACTCGAGTGAGCTCTGGAGTCGGTTCTCGAGGAGGTCGTTGATGCGTTGGAGCTCTCAACCTCTTCAGACTGATATTGGGCATGCCCAGGCAAAGACCTCTAGGCAGCCAATCGCCTCCTTGGGCGTTCTCGGGATTCTCAATCTTTGAGGTTGGTTGTGGCCGCTTTAATGGAGAGCGATTAATTCTAGGATTTCTCTCACGCTCATCAGAGAACTGCCCTAATTCATCACTGGAGGGTGTGACCGACGAGGAGGATCCTCAGGTCTTCTTCTGAGAGAGTGATCAGGGTCTACGGGGAGGGTAAAGACCTCCTGTTTAGAATCTCCACTTCCGATGAAGGTCCCCTCGGTTGAAGAATGCTCCAGCGAGAGTGCATCACGGCCTGGAGTAAACCCCGCCTAGTAGGAAAATTTCAGGTTATAACCGTCTCCCACTGGAGCTAAACTGTATGAGAGTGCAGACGGACTCCCAAGGAGCCTACCCATCCTCTGTGCATGGACACCAGGAGAGTTACAACCACTAGTTGGTGATGAATTCTTGGAATGATTGACTCCAGTGCCGCTGAAATTGCTGGAGCGGTCGATGGGGGACTCGAACACTTGGAGGCAGGCCTCTCGTCATGTTGCGAATCTTGCTCATGGTCAAATTGACCCTTGCCATCTGGGGGAACTGGTTCCTTTGTCTGGCATACTGCTATGGGGAATATGGATCCCTCCTCAGCCTTTCCCATGGTGCAGTCTCCGGGATCCCGGGATGAATCTCCAGGGACAACCTCACCATCAGAAGCGAACATGACCTGCTCGTAGTCATAGCAGGCCTCCATGTCAATAACCGTATAGTCGGCCAAGTTAAACTAGTTCTCCTCATTCCACTCCCCTGCCATGAGGACATCAGAAGAAAAAGAACTTGCCGACAAGGAAATTACCAGAGCCTTGGAAGAAGGAGTTCCCCACAGATGGTGCCAATTGTCGATGTTCTAATATTGATCTTATGTATGATTTGTTTGGATTCGGGCAGACTTTAGAATACTCGGTGTATGCACATGCAGAATAGAGACACAGGAATTTTTATACAGGTTTGGACCTTCTTCTAGGAGAATAATAAACCTACGTCCTGTGTAGCTATTACTCAGAGAGAATTACAACCGAGAATAATGCGAAATGCCTAGCACTATCTCCTCTCTAATGTTTTGCTGTCCTTTCCTCTCCGACGTCAACCTTTATATAGTTGAAGTAGTGGCTGTTGTCCCATGCCAACAGATGCCTCAATGTTTCAGATGGTAACCATCTGACAGAAGTTACTATCAGTGAGATGTAGTGGCTAGTTTACCTTGCAACGATTGTTGTCAGAGAGATCGTGTGCGGTTATTAAGAATAAACGCACATTCTAACCGTCTAGTTAGATGACCCCACGATGAAGTAGGTCGTTATAAACAAGTTAGTCGAGAATATGTCAGGTGCAGAAAGGCATATGACCACGAGGTGTTCGTAGGATATCTTACGACTACATGGTCGTAAAAAGACTTACGACTAAGGAGAAGTCACTGTAAGACTTACGACTATGTGATCGTAAAAAGACTTATGACCAAGGAGTAGTCGTAGTAAGACTTACGACTATGTGATCATAGAAAAACTTACGACCAAGGAGTATCTTGTGGAATCTTTCCCTTATTGATAAGGGGTATACACGAATAATATAATAACATAATAATTAGAGGATTATTATATCCTCGTCAGCTTTGTACGCATCTATGGCTTCAAGTGGTATCTTTTTAATTTGAACCCCACTTTGAATAACTTTTAACACTCTTTAGGTTTTGCATCTTCATGCATGCATACATGCTTTCTTTTATGCTTCTTTTGCTCCAGGTGGTGTCATGCACATTTTGTGGGGGGAGCTTTAGCCATTGATGTCTATATTGCCAAAAGGGGAGAATGTTTGAGAAAAAGGCATTAAGGGGTAAAAAATTGTATAAAGGGGGAGAACATGCATTTTTGTGGCATATGCGGTATAAGTTGCAAGTGGTTTAGTTGCAAAACTTGCTCAATTGGAACATAAAAAAAATGCCAAAATGAGATATTTCGGTGTGGGGGAGTGTCATTACATGTTATTTGTTTCCTTTTGATTTTTTTGTTATTTCTCTTGATATGAAAATAGTCATGGTGAGCAATTGTTCTTTACTTTGGACCGTGAGCAAGATTGAGCTTCTTGTAAGGTTTTAAATGTGATATGGAGCTTTTGTGAAAGACTTGCTCTTTGTTGGTATTGCTCCATTCCACACTTTGTCAATGTGGTGATGAGCTCTTATTTCTCTTTCAAATAGACCATGTATGACTTTGCAATTTCTCGCTTTTCTTTTAAAAAACAAACTCTACTTCTTATCTTTTTGGTGTTTGTCAATATACTCATCAAGAGAGATTGTGAGACTATGTGGAGGTCACTCCATAATTGTGATGAATAATTGACTTTTGGTGTTTGTCAATGCTTCTGTTGTTGGCAATATGACCGGCATTGGGGTTGCAGTCATACTAGCCAGGAACGGTTTGACCAGCCTAGGGTTGGCAGTCAGACCGACAGTGAGCCATGGTCCGACTGGCATGGGAGCCGCGGTCAGATCGGCCAGGTGTGATAGTACCGAACTTGATGGCAGTCAAACTGGGGTTGTGGTACTACTGGATTCTAGTTGGTGGTAGCAATTTTCTAGTGAGCTTGTTTTGGGGTGAGCTCAAGCAGTCATACCAGGCTGTATATTGCAGTAATACTGGGGTAGTACTACCAGTGTTGTATTGGTGGCATGAATGGCGTTTGGCGGTATGATCGGTCTTTGGTTAGCTGTCATACTGGCCAAGGTGTGGGCGGTCAGACCATCTTGTAGTTGGTAGTCAGATCGGCCCTGTTGGTTTGTGCTGAGTTGGTTGAAGTTGTGTGGGCATGGCATGGGTGTCGTTGCTTGTGTGCACAAGGATTTAAGGTTTGGTCCTAGGTTTAGGACCAGTGGTTTGGTTGCATACATTTTGCATGGTGCATTTTATGCATTAATTTTGTTAATTGATGACTTTATGTATTGTGCAGTGCTACGTGATGGTTTGCTTGTTATTGTTAATTGTGGGATTTCAGAGCTACGTTATGGTGAAGTGGTCAATGGATCGGTACTACGCTTAAGAGGAGCTGAGGTATAGATGATTAAGGATCCGCCGAAAATGACTATGGCTTGTGGGGTGATTACAAGATGAGACAGCGAGGAGCTGGAGCGGAAGTTATCATTCGATGGCATGATGGGCAATGACAAGGTGAATCAGGACTAGGCTTAGGGACGAGTCAAGGTCCCGTGTGGTCAAGGAAACTAGGGAAAGTTATGTGCAAGGAGAAGTATGTGGTGCGCCAAGTGACTTAGGTCGTTTACAAGCGAGGATAGTTCAGTGGGATCCGAACGAGTGAGAGGCTTAGCAGCAAGTCATTAGGGCCACATGGAACATAGTAAAACATGGGCGATACTTCGTGGCAAAGAAAGCGGGAAGATTTGTGGAAGAAGTTATTGTGCATTTTAGTAAATTGTCCAATACCGAAAAAATAGCAGTGTGCAAAACCGTGATGTGGCCTAAGTGGTTTAGGTCTTACTTATGCTGAAAATGTGAAGTAGATCAAGTGTTGATTTACTAACGGGTTAATGGGTGTTGATATACTTGTGTAAGTGTAAAACCCGGAATTGTGTTGGGTTAACATGTTAGCTCATGTAAGTGGAAGAAACCCAACTAGAGATGCTGGTTAGAGTTTTTCCTTTCAGCCTCCATATATAATGAAGGATAGAGATGGCTAGGGTGGAGTTTTAAGAGAGTTCATGCCTAGCCTTAAGAGGAGTTAGGTTTTTTTGGAGAGAACTTTGCAGGAGATGTGAGAGGCTCTTGTGATTAAGATTTTTGTCATCATTAGGTTTTGTGTATGGCTAGAGAGTGGATGTAAACATTCCTCTTCAAGTATTAGTGGAGATGAAAATTCATTCCAATATTTTCCTCTTGTGCTCTCTTGTTGAAATCTTGATTTAGCTCAGTTTTTGGTGCTTTTCCTTTCCTTCTTTTGGTGCTACTCACTCCCTTCTTTTGGTGCATCCCTTCTCTTCTTGATCTTGCTTTGTGCTAGGGATGTGTAAGTGATGAAGATGTCTCTTCGAGACTATATCTCATCCATCAAAGCACTTGTTATTTGCAAGTTCTTGTGTTTGCCTGGTTTTGGTTCAAGAGAGATTGATTTTGGGGTTTTGCTCATGTGGGTGTCTTGGGTTCAATTTGCGCTATGATTTAGCTTGCTACAACATGTGAAAACCCATGCAAGGTCACCTAGATCATTTAGGACTCACGAGCAAGAGTACATTGAGATATCCTGATACGGGGAGGGGTCCCGATCTTCTCATTGAGGAACCATGGTAGTTGATGCGAAGTAGACGATATCGCTAGTTGAACACTCGCGCTAA
Source organism: Dendrocalamus latiflorus (assembly GCA_017311315.1). Taxonomy (NCBI): domain Eukaryota; kingdom Viridiplantae; phylum Streptophyta; class Magnoliopsida; order Poales; family Poaceae; genus Dendrocalamus; species Dendrocalamus latiflorus. The sequence goes on along the minus strand of CM029669.1, from coordinate 9,396,635 downwards.
TGCACGAACCCTCAACTCTTCAAAATATGCCCAAAACACACCGGATAATTGTTCGTCGCGAGACCACAAACGACGAACGCCAAGTCCCCAATTCCCAATGGAACGATGTCTTGACCCTTAATAGCAGAATAAACAAAGGATTGCCTAGTTCTCTCTCAAAGTCCTCGCATGAACTCTAGTATTGAAAGAACAAGCAATAGCTATGTTTCAATCTTATGCATAAATTGGTCTCCCGGATACAAGGGAGGGGCAAGGGTACTTATAGCGCCCTCCCTGACTCACGCACGGCCTAGGGCCGGCTAGACATGCCGAATCATATTTTAATTCGGCTAAGACCCAAAAACACACAAAAAGGAAAACCTAACTTAAACCGTCACATTGTTTCGGCCATAGCAGCATGACCGTATGTCTTCTGAAGCTGGGGCCATACCCATTGTGTAGGCCTTGGAATAAGCTTTCCAACAAGTCCAAGAACACCCCAATCGGACTCCGTATGTGAAAGTTATGGTCTTTTATTACAGGTCTGTTGGGCTGTCCCGAACTGAATCCGAATTGAACTCCGAGTTGATTCTGAGATAAATTTCGGTTGGACTTGTGGAAGATCCGAATTGGGCTTGAATTCTTGAGCTTTTCTCCTCTTGTTTGACCCATGTGAGCTTCTCCTCCAATGCTTTGGCTCCGGCCTCCCTCTCCTCCCTCACAGTTCCAAAGGCTTCACAGTGTTCAAACCTGAGAATGCACAAAACATTTGCATGAGGTAGTACCCAATTCTCATCAATGACAATAGATTCATTAAGAAACAAAAGCACCTGTTGATTTAAAAGTTTAGCTCTTGCTCTAGTCAGTGGACCAACATGCACTTCCGCACTTGTATTACTTGTGGATTCACTTATGGCATCCATCTCAGTATGTGCATGACCACCAATAGGAGAAGATGTATAAGTGTTAGGGATGCTCTCATCATATCCCATTTTTGCCTGGTTTTAGTCTGCTCTTCATTGAAATAGAAAAATGTTAGAATTTTAGCAACGATTCTCTTAATTGTTGATTGGAATAGGTTTCTGACATCTTAATGAAGGTATATGTCAAGTTTCAAGTTAATTGGACCAATGGATCAAAAGTGCCATCAATTTTTGATTTTGAAATCGCACTAATCTTAATATTCTTATGCTGATTTTGCTGTAGCGATACTACCAGCGTTACTATAGCCATTTTTCGAAAGTTACTATAGCAGTGCTACCGATTTGGCACATTTTTATTTGGATTTTTTCATGTGGGTGATTGATCTCCGAACTTCATAACTTCTCATAGCTATTGGAGTGAAGAATTTGGAGATGTGTTTTCCCTTTGAGAAAAGATTTTAAAAAAAATCTTATAATATTGTTATCTTTTATTCATCTCTTCTAGTCACCATCTTTGGTCCAACATCATCCCCTCTCGCGGCTGTCATGTTCACTGCCTTTTCTCCTTTCGTTTTTCAACAAGTATTATCTAAAATTTTGTCGGGGAGAATATCGTACGACCCCACACATTTCTGGCCATTGAGTCGGTTAAACTGACACTTTGGAACCGTAGGAAATTATAATGCCCTCTTACCAGTGCGGTAGTGAACAAGCTACATTTAGATAATGGTTGGCTAATACTTATACTTTGGAGAACCAATTGCGGGAGGTTGGTTCAGGGCAGCAGGACCATTCAATTCCTTTTGAAGAAGTGTTTTCGGTCAATGAGGATGGCCCTGATTGTGGGGCTTTTGCTCCAGCGGTGATGAAGGAACATAATTCTTCTTCTCCACTAGATTTTCACGAGCTCCCACGAGTTGCTTTGCAAGCTCTGTGCAAAAAGAATGGCTTTCGGGCTAATATCACAAATGTGGTAATGGCAAGTGCTCTTCAGTTACTAGATGTGGTCGTTGGCGTTGCGGATCTGCGACGCTCGGGCGCGGTTGGCGCTGTCTCCTCGGTGGACATTGCAGCAGAGGAAAAGGAGGATGACAAGAATAACAACAATGAGGAAGAAATGCTACCATCAGGCAGTAAGAAGATGGTACATCTAAGGCGCAGCAATAGGAGTTCCGCAACGAGTGATGAACACACGCTCAAGAAGGTGGAACGCAGGGTGGAAGCTTGCAACCTTGAATTCACAGGTACCTCCACTTCTTTCCTCTCTTTTACAGATTCTCGCATTGCTTCAAATTTGAGCAAACTAGGTGTTTCTTTGGGTAGAGATGCTAAATTGATTAACAAGTCTATTGTCTCGATTAAAAACATAGAAATAGATAGAATGTCGGTCTCCTATAAGAAGAGAAGAGTGAATAAGAATAAAGTAATTACACATGCCGCTGATGATGAGGAGGAAAGACTTGATGCAATCCTCGGCCACGTCTGTGGTAATTCAAATGAGGATATGCAGGGCCGGGAAGATGATTACATATTAAGTGATCTTAATCCTGTCCCTCGTAAGAAAAAATCTAACTCTGCCAAAAAGAATAAAGATGGCAGACCTCCAAAGAAACCAAAAACCCCGTCCAAACTGTGTCTCCAATGAAAGGAGTTTTTTTGGAATAGCAGAGGTCTTGCTGACTTGGCTAAACACAGATACTTGATGGAGATGGTTCGAGAGGAGCAAATCAATTTCGTTGCACTCTCAGAAACAGGTCGTGTTGATTTTCCCGATGCGATCCTTAAGAACTTCAGTGGTGGGCGCGAATTCATTTGGCATAGCATGGCCCCATCTGGACGCTCTGGTGGTATGTTATTAGGCGTTGACTTGAGTATCTACGATATTGGTTCAATAGATGAGGGTGACTTTTATATTAAGTTCTGCCTTCGTAATAAATTTGATGGTTTCAAATTTGCGCTGTATACGGTATATGGGCCAGCACAACAGCAAAATAAAGAAGCCTTTCTTATCGAATTGGCCCATATTTGCTCTCGGGAACCACTCCCATATATTGTAGGGGGTGATTTCAATATTATGAGACACCCAGATGATAAGAGCAAAGGGCATTTTGACTCTAAATGGCCAAATATTTTCAATGCGGTCATTGAGTTTCTTGATCTTAAGGAAATCGTTATGTCAGGCCGGCAATTTACTTGGGCTGGACCTGGAGACGATCCTACATATGAGAAATTAGATAGAGTGCTTGTCAGCACTGAATGGGAAAATAAATTTCCACTATCTATAGTTCAGTCAAGAGATAGAAGTCAATCTGATCACACACCTCTTATCTTAAATACTGGATCTTCAACCCATAATAATAAGCATCAATCCTTTAAATTTGAAAGGGGTTGGTTGATTCGGGATGGGTTCTTTGATACGGTGGCCAATTTATGGCAATCAGAAAATCGAGGTGATAATGCTATGGAAAGATGGCAAAACAAAATAAGACATCTTCGCCGGTATCTGAGAGGATGGGCCAAACATACAGCAGGTTCATATAAAAAAGAGAAGAAAAACCTCATCTCATTGTTGGACGCCATAGATAAAAAGGCGGAAAAAACTACTCTTTCTGATAATGAGATAAATATGAAACACTATCTCAAGGAAAGATTGGTTCTCTTATTACGAGAGGAAGAGATGAAGTGGTATGAAAGAGCGAAGGTTAAAAACCTTCTTGAAGGTGATGACAATACCCGTTTCTTTCATTTGGTGGCCAATGGCAAACATCGCAAACAACACATCTTTAAATTAGATCAAGAAGATGGTATAGTTGTTGGCGACACCGAATTGAAAAATTACATTACTAATTATTACAAAGGCCTTTTCGGACAACCACAGGACAATAATTTCTCTCTCGTGGAAACTCAGATAAATGATATACCACAAGTCACTGCTGTTGAAAATGATATGCTTACATCAACATTTTCTGAAACAGATGTCAAAGAGGCTTTGTTCCAAATGGAACACAACAAAGCTCCAGGTCCTGATGGCTTCCCTGCAGAATTTTATCAAGTATTCTGGGAGGTGATAAAGGAGGATTTAATGGCACTCTTCCATGATTTTTATGAAGAATGCCTACCGCTCTGTCGTCTAAATTTCGGGGTAATTACCCTTCTGCCTAAAACTAAAGATGCAAAACAGATTCAACAATACAGACCAATCTGTCTTCTTAATGTCAGTTTTAAAATTTTCACAAAAGTAGGCACAAACAGAATCAACAATGTAGCGCAGACAGTCGTGAGTCCATCTCAAACGGCTTTTATGCCAGGCAGAAACATAATGGAAGGCGTGGTCATTTTACATGAGACCATTCATGAACTTCACACTAAAAAGCTTAACGGGGTGATTTTCAAAATTGAGTTTGAAAAGGCCTATGATAAAGTTAAGTGGCCCTTTCTTCAACAAACCTTGAGAATGAAAGGCTTCTCACCAAAATGGTGCAAGTGGATTGAGAGCTTTGTCACTGAGGGTAGTGTTGGTATCAAAGTCAATGATGACATTGGACACTACTTCCAAACAAAAAAAGGTTTTCGTCAAGGTGACCCAATGTCACCTATTTTGTTCAACATCGTAGCAGATATGCTTGCACTCTTAATAAAAAGAGCAAAGGATGATGGACAATTAAGGGGGGTCATTCCACACCTTGTAGATGATGGTTTGTCAATACTGCAATATGCAGACGATACTATTATCTTTATGGACCATGACCTAGAACAAGCAAAAAACATGAAACTTTTATTGTGTGCTTTTGAACAATTGTTCGGCCTCAAAATTAACTTTCATAAAAGCGAAATCTTTTGTTATGGTGAAGCAAAAGTTTTTGAGGACCAGTACATTGAGCTCTTCGGATGTGATGCAGGTGAATATCCCTTCAGATATTTAGGTATACCTATGCATCATAAAAAACTCCATAATGTTGATTGGAGGAGCATCGAAGAGAGGTTTGCGAAAAAATTGACTTGCTGGAAGGTGAAACATTTATCTTATGGAGGTAGATTAGTCCTTCTAAATTCAGTGCTTAGCAGTCTACCCATGTTCATGATGTCCTTTTTTGAAGTTCCGACAGGTGTTCTTAAAAAACTAGATTATTACAGATCTAGATTTTTTTGGCAAGGCGACAAAGATACAAAGAAGTATCGCCTTGCACAATGGAATATATTATGTCGTCCTAAAGACCAAGGAGGACTTGGGATCATTGATCTCCAAGTCCAGAATAAATGTCTATTAAGCAAGTGGATTATAAATTTGCTTAACGAAAAAGGAACTTGGCAAACCTTGCTTAGAAACAAGTATCTAAGCTCAAAATCTCTTCCACAAGTCCAAGTCAAACCCAATGATTCTCATTTCTGGAAGGGTCTGATGAAAATAAAAGATCAGGCTTTGGCTTGTGGTGCTTTCAAAATTAAGGATGGATCACAAATAAGATTTTGGGAAGATACATGGGTAGGTAACCGGCCTTTTAAAGACCTTTATCCCACGTTGTATAATATTACAAATCGGTCGCATGATACAGTGGCCAATATTATGAGATCAACACCATTAAATATTTCTTTTCGGAGAGCTCTGGTGGGGGATAAACTCGATGATTGGGAAGACTTAGTAGCCAAAATCACTCATATCAATTTAACTGACGAGAGAGATTTGTTTGTTTGGAGCTTACATAACACTGGTCAATTTACGGTCCATTCTATGTATCTTCACATGATAAATCAGAATACGCCTTTTTCTCATAAGTTGATTTGGAAGTTAAAAATTCCTCTAAAAATCAAGATTTTCCTTTGGTATCTCCAGCGGGGGGTAATTTTAACAAAGGACAATCTAATTAAGAGGAATTGGAAAGGCAGTCAAAAGTGTTGTTTTTGTAATTGTAACGAAACCATTAAACACCTTTTCTTTGATTGTCATCATGCTAAGACAATCTGGAGGACTGTCTATATAGCTACTGGGTTAACTTCTCCCAGCTCTGTATCCCACATGTTAGGGAGTTGGCTATCAAATTTTGATTTAAAAGACAAGAAATATATTTTGGTTGGGGTAGCCGCTTTATGTTGGGCAATTTGGAGATGTCGTAATGATCTAATCTTTGAAAATTGCAAATGTATGTCTTTTATGCAGGCTATTTTCAGGGGAACATACTAGCTGCGGTTTTGGGCACTGCTGTAGCGTGATGATGAAACAAAGGAGTCCTTTCAGTCAGCGAGCAGAAAATTAGAGACCACTGCGATGGAACTGTTTGCTTCCCATGGATGGAAATTTAATACTAGACTTTGTTATGCATAATTTTTGCATTCCTTGTTTCTCTAATTCATCAGCAATGGTGCTGAAACTTTGTAATAATGTAAACGCTGTATGCGGAAACGCAGAGGCGGGAAGTTTTATATCTTCCATTTTCTAAAAAAAAGAGGAGTTGTAAAAATATATGGTATGGTGAACAACCCTATTCGAAAAATTTTACGAAAATGAAGCAGCTTTGGTCAGTTGTCTTTGGACTAAAGTGGTAGAATTTTGAGCCATTATTTTGATCATAGTTGATATTGGAGCTCCTATAGTCCTATTACTCTATTAGATTTCCCAACAATAGATTTTAGCGGCCAGTGGTTGACCGACTATGGGTAGTTATTGGAAGCAATGTGGCGGGCCCTCAACATTAGAGAGGCCGGTGGCAAGACCAGAGTTTATGAATTATACCAAGTCCTGATGCAGCCTCTGTTTTTTAGGCCATGCTGATGCTTTTTGTCTGTATTTTTCAGGATAACAACGGATGGTAGAGATATCAATACGGATAATGCAAACGATTTTGAACTTAGAAAGCCGTTTGAAGAAACTTTCAGAGAAGCCAGAAGCCCAAAAAAATATGGCCTCAATCTTTAGCACCTAGTGGCCAAGGATGGGTACAAATGGTTTGAGCTATATGAATTTGATTTTTAATCTCCTTGTTGCTAAATGCTAGTGCATTATTATGATGATCCCAAGCTTCTAGGAGTATGTACTCTTACTTCTTATGTACTACTTAAAAGATGTTGTTATACTTCTTTATCCTTTTAGATATACTCTAATAATAATTATAAGATACTCCCCAGTGAGTTATATGAAAAATTAATCAAAGTCCACTTTTTATAGCATAATTTATATATATACTCATTTTATATATGAAAAAGGAATATAGCAAAAAATAAAGGACCCCGACAAAAATCTTCAACCAAATAGCATTAGAATATCTTACAATTAGTATTTAAATATATAGAGAATGATAAATAAGTATAACATGTACGTTTATGGAATTTGTTTTACGAATAATCCATTTTTTATTTGAAATTACAGAAATATACCCGCAACAAATTTTTTTACAAAAATAGGCTCCAGTTGCCCCATGGGGGGGCGACTTGAACCTTTCGCCCAACCGGGTAGCGACATGTAAGGAATATGGCAACCGTTGGGCGAATTATTATTATCGCCCGAGCGTTAAGAGACTGAATTGCAGTCACTGTACGGTTGGGCGACTGCAATTCAGTCGCCCAACGGAAGGGCGACAAGAGCGGGGAAGCGTTAAGACAGCGTACTCGGCCGCCGCTCACTCCCCGTTTTTCATTCCATTGTTCTGCGCACAAAGAAGAAAGGAGAGAAAAAGAGAAAAGAAGAGGAGAGGAAGCAGGAGAAGAAAAGAAGGGGGAGAAGAGGAGAGGAAGGAGGGGAAGAAAAGGAGGGGGAGAAGAAGAGAGGGAGAAGAGGAGAGGGAGAGGAGGACAGGGTAGGAGGAGGAGTGGAAGCTATTCCATCTATTTGGATCCAGATATTTTTTGACTATGTTGTATTTGCACTATTATTTATATGAAATGTTGGTGTTAGTAAAAATTTTTGATGTAGAAACTTTAGTAAATTTTTAGTATGAAAATGTTAGTATATACAATTCGGAGGAAACATTTTGTAGTATATAAATTTTAGCACAATTTGTAGTATAGAAAGTTTAGTATTGTGCGATGTTATTTGACATGTCGCAAAATTGAAACATATATGCAGGCCGACATCATCAATGGCAGAAGCCACTACATTGAGAGTGTATTATGTTGCTGGAACTATTCGTAAAGGTCCGAATGGTGTGCATTTGAGCGGTTTTCCACAATTAACTCTTGTCCTTTCGGATGGAGAGAATGCTCAAATCGTAGATGTGCTGCATTGGTTGACCCGGTGTTTTTCATTGGACCCCAAGGTGTGCAGCGTCGTCGTGCAAGGCCTTTGGAGCCGGTCTCCCACGAACATCAGATGGGAGTTGAAGACATTGGTGCGCTCTGCTTCGTGGAAGGGTTTTGTGCAAGGGTGCCGGCGCCGTGGACGAGTGTGTCCTGCTTGTGCAACTGTGCTCACTGCAAGATGCTGCGCAAGCTCGTGCATCCGCCCTTGCTCTGAGAGGTGTTAGCAGCTGTGCGGGCAGCATGTTGGTGAAGATGATGAAGTTGCTCGTGATGAAGCCGATGCAATACATGGAGGAGAGTTACAGCCGTCAAGTCGTAGAGAGGGAACTGGGCAAGCCAATGAAGGAGAGCATAATGAGTACATCGTGCAGCAGATGGACTCTGATGACCAGAGAGCATGGGATGAAGAGGCAGCTGTAGAGGATGACGACGAGGACAGTTCTGATGAGGATGAAGTTCCTATCCCGCAGGAATAGAATAGGTTTAATGCGGAGGGTGTTTCCGCACATGATGAGCATGAATCACCATGGGAGTATCATGAGACAGAGGTTCGATTGCATGCTATGTTTGCTGACAAGGAAGCGCTGCAAGATGCCATCAAGCTGTGGGCCCTTTCAATGCAGCGGATATTTCGCGTCGTCAAATCAAGCCAAGAACAGTACACTGTGAAGTGTAAGCAGGCTGGTTGTCCTTGGAGGGTGCACACACGTAGACCCAAGTATGAGACTCACTGGATTGTGTCCAAGGTGGAGCCGCACTCCTGCATTCTAAACACTGTATTGGCGAGGCATCGTAACCTGACGTCTGGATTTATAGCCAATTTGATGTATGGGGAGATAGCGGAGAAGACAGACATGGAGGCCACACATATTGTGGTAGCTATCGAGAATAAATTCAAGTATAAGATTAGCTACACGAAGGCGTGGCGTGCCAAGCAAAAGGCGTTGGAAAAATATTTTGGCACTTTCAAGGCGGTGCACGACAACCTTCCTCATATGCTTAAGGTCTTGGAGGAAAGGAACCCAGGCACGTACATCGCCCTGCATGAGAAGCCGTCCATAAGTCCACCAGGATATGTAGTGTTGCGGAGGGCATTTTTTGCATTTGGTGCTTCCATCGAAGCATTCAGGCACATGCTGTCAGTGATCTCAATTGACGGGACCTTCTTGACAGGCAAATACAAGGGGCAGATCCTGACGGCCATAGGTGTTGACGGTAACAATCAAATATTGCCGCTTGCCATTGCATTTGTCGAAAGTGAGAATTATGAGAGCTGGCTGTGGTTCTAAGACATGTCAGGGCTGGAGTTGTAGGCACTCGTCTTGGTGTGTGCATAATCCATGATCGTCATACCGGTATTATAAATGCTATAAGAAAACTACAAGAAGACCCCGAGGAGCCCTTTTCTTGGCCGGACATGAGGAACCGGTGGTGCAGTCGTCACTTAGGGCAAACTTTTTCAAGCAATTCCCGAAACAATCTTTAATGAAGCTATTCAAGAGGCTGGCTAGGCAGAACCAGCAGAGGAAATTTGATGCTTTGTGGAGGTTGTTGGATGAGCACACTAGGAAGAACGTCGAAGAGAGGAGCAAGGGGCCGGTCACTTCTGGGGCGGCACAACCGCTTTGCTTGCCAGCAATCGATGAGCGTAACCTAAGTGGTCCAAGAAGGAGGAGCTCATGAAACATCAAGTGCTTCTCGTAGTGGATCGAGGGGGAACCATTGGAGAAGTGGTCGCTATTGCATGACACAGATGGCGCAAGGTACGGCATAATGACAACTAACCTTGCGAAGGTGTACAATTGGGTTCTCAGGGGCCTCCGTTCTCAGCCCCTTGTCGCCATCGTGGAAGGTGTTCTTGTTGGACCGAAATGGCGACAGAGGGGGGGGGTGAATGGAGCTCTTTAAAAATTTCCCCCGAGTACCCACACGATTTCTTTATTCTCCGATAGCTATGTGAGCTATGAAGAACGAGAAATTATGCTCACTAAAATGATTTTGCAATTTGACCGAAAAACCTCTCACAAGAGGGAAAACTAGATCACCATAAATTTCTCAAAAAGAAGGAGAAATCATTAACCCAAGAGAGAGGCCAGACTGAAACTACAAGAATTGATGACCAACAATTAACTGCACCGAAGAGACAAAGAGCAATGCATTTGCCAAACTACACACAAAAAGGGAAATCTGCTACCAGCCAAACAGCACAAAAGAGGAGTGAAATCTGCTGCCAAAAGAAGGTGAAATCTGCTGCTAAAAGAACGCACAAATCAGCACATAAAATATGCCTAAAGCTGAAAAGATGGCACAAAAAGAAGAGACAGCTCTCTGCTGAAATCTGCACTCGGGAGACTGAAAACTGCAACTTGTAAATGTTGGAAAAGTGCAACTAGAACAGAGAAAGCACACTGCAGACAAGGGCTGCTAGCTGTCCTAAAAACTGCAAGTACTAGGCTAAAAAAGAGAGCAGAAAACTACCAATTCTTGCTGCTGAAATAAATCTAAAAAGTGAACAAGGAATACTAGACCTACAGCTGAGAAGGGAGACCAAGAAAAATGAGGATTTCAACCCCAACTATTTTCAGCAAACCTGCAGCTAGAAGTGCATTCAAATAATTTTCACGGCAGTAGCACTAACATCAAAGAAATATGCGGAAACAATAACCAAGCACTCTACCGAGAAGCATTCCTGACCGTGAACTACTCCATTGCCGCAAAATCAAAGTAGACTTGATATTGCAAATTTCTTGGCCGAGAACACAAATAACAGAAAGACTCCAAGAACCAAAACAATCACCAACCAAAAGAGAAGCTCAAAGAGAAGATGTATATCCAGACCAACTCAAAACGAAGTCTCTCATATCGAAATGGATACAAAGACATGAATGCTTACAAGGAGTTGTTCTCAGCTCATCTCTCTCACAAGCTACCTCTAATAATCACTCTCATTTTCATGCTCATTTCATTGTATGGAGAGAACCAAATAAAACCCTAACTCTTACACCCACTCTCTCAATTTCAGCACAACCTCTCCCTCTCCTTTTATAGCCTCCTACTAATGGGTTTGCATATGCTTTACCCATTAGGTCACCACCTACTTGATGTTTTATCCAAACCCACTTCCTTTAGTGCAGCTTTGCGTTTTTACCGAAACGCCCCTCGCGCACCTTCCAGGAAGCTTTCTCCTTTCTTACCTTGCAAGCCTCGCAGCCACCTCGAGCCCTCGCCGTCTTCGACACCTCCTGACCGTTCTGACCTCAGCGCCACCTGCTGGTCACTCTCCACAAACTGGAGCACTATATCACCCTTCTCCACATGGTCTCTAAGGAAGTGATATCAAATATCAATAGGCTTGGTCCGAGAGTGCTGCACTGGGTTCTTAGCAATGTTAATCGCAGAAGTGTTATCACAAAAGAGTGGAACACTGTCGATGACTAACCCAAAGTCCCGCAGGGTCGAGACCATCCAAAGCACCTGGCTGCAGCAACGTACTCGGCCTCTACGGTGGACTGTGCAACTCCGGACTGCTTCCTCGAAGACCAAGAAACGAGAGAAGTGCCAATAAATTGGCAGGTGCCAGAAGTGCTCTTCCTATCTATCCTACCGAGTCCATTGCACCACGCAACGACATGGTCCGAACCAACCAAAACAAACTCGACTTCCCTAAACCGATGTCAATTACTCATCACACACACGGGATGACCTCCACATGGTCTCTCAATCTCCTCCTTGATGAGTATATTGACAAACCCAGAAAAAGCGCAAAGAAGAGTTTGAAATACAAGAAAGAAGTCAAACGTGATCCAAAGGAAGGAGATGAAGCTAATGACCATGTCGACACAAGGAGCACAAGAAAGAGCAATTTTTCCTCAAAGCTCCCAAAATGTCTTTTTCTCCCACTATTCTCCCCCTCTTGGCAATAAACACATCAAGGATGCAAGGAAGAGAACAAGTCATGGAAATGGATGAAATGACTGAAATTTGATTATTCTAAGCATTTAGAGCCATGAGAATTATCCAAAATGACCATTAAGTATTACATCAAGCCATAACTCAATAGAATGCTATCTAGATCATGACAAGATATATATAAGCCAGCTAAACCAAATAGATGACAATATGAAATTTAGTGCAATTTGAGAGCATGTCAAGTCATCCACGATTAAAGTCTAGCTAGAGGTATTCAAGGATGATGCAAACCATGTCAATAAGCTAAGCGGAACCAAGAAGCTAGTATTGAGTCATATTAGAGTGCTATAAGCTCAAGAGTGAAACATTTGTTTAAGTACTTGTAATCTTTGTAATTTTAGCAAATTGAGCACAAATGATAAGTTTTTCTTTAGATTTCTTATGATTGTTGCCAACCTGATTTTTGCTTTATCGTGTGCTAGATCTCAAGCCTTATGCGACCACTCCAAGCAAGAAGCTTAAGGAAATGATCTTGGTCATCCAAAACTCCCCCTGAGTTCATGCCTTGTGCAATGGCAAGCCGTCTCATGGGAAAGAATTGGTGAGATCAGTTTTTTCGCACAAAAAAGATCCTTTTGCTTTCTTGAGTGATTGTACTAACTCATGCTACATCAAGAGACTAACATAGCTCAATCTAAGGCTCAATAGAGATTCAACGCTCAACTCAACCTATTTGACATGGCATGTATCTTAAAAGGATAACTCGAGTAAGACTAGTCTCGAGAATTTTCATGACAAGTTTTAATTTAAGTTGAGCAATTTTAATTAACTCATCATGGCAAAAACTAGTCTACACATATGAAGTCATGATAAATCAAGCAAATAAGCACAAGTCATGGCAAGATATAAAGCATTGTAACCATATCATAAATGGATAATAATCAAGGCTCAATGTAGATATTTATAATGCAGAATGACATGCAAGAAATCCAGTTCCCCCTCAACATGTGATGCAACTTTTAGTTCAGATTGAGTTAAGTCAATATTAAGTTCCAGAAGCTCCCAAATGAACTCCCCCTGAACCAAAGCAATAAAATCGAGAAGCTGGCAGACCTTAAAGCATAGACAAGATATAGAATCAACTATGGCTCAGACTGACTCTCATCTACCCCATATGGCTCTAGGACTATCAACTGCCCATCTAACACACTAAGGAGCAAACATGTACCCTGTCTACCCGAGAGTGGCCCAACCCTCGCTAGAACCTATAAGCAGTGAGTGAGCTCAACCTAGTGAGAAGAGAAACAGCTAATAAGCAACATCCTAGAATCACAAGATGAGAAGAAGAAGACTAAGCAACTCGGCAAGAGAACCATTCTAACCTATGCTAGAAGGACAACCCCATGCACACGTACGCAATGCAATCAGAAAGGAGTAAGAACATAATCAATATAGTAAAGCAGTAAAGCACAAACTCCCCCTCACAACAGTCCATAAGGACAGACCACCCCAAGCTCTCCCCGCAGAGCTGAAAATCTCGAGCTATCCAAAGGCTTGGTGAAGATATCAGCCAACTGGTGGTCACTCTCCACAAACTGGAGCACTATATCACCCTTTTCCACATGGTCTCTAAGAAAGTGATATCGAATATCAATAGGCTTGGTCCGAGAGTGCTGCACTGGGTTCTTAGCAATGTTAATCACAGAAGTGTTATCACAAAAGAGTGGAACACTGTCGATGACTAACCCAAAGTCCCGTAGGGTCGAGACTATCCAAAACACCTGGCTACAACAACTGGCTGCAGCAACGTACTCGGCCTCTGCGGTGGACTGTGCAACTCCGGACTGCTTCCTCGAAGACCAAGAAACGAGAGTAGTGCCAATAAATTGGCAGGTGCCAGAAGTGCTCTTCCTATCTATCCTACCGAGTCCATTGCACCACGCAACGACATGGTCCGAACCAACCAAAACAAACTCGACTTCCCTAAACCGATGTCAATTACTCACACACACGGGATGACCTCCACATGGTCTCTCAATCTCCCCCTTGATGAGTATATTGACAAACCCAGAAAAAGCGCAAAGAAGAGTTTGAAATACAAGAAAGAAGTCAAACATGGTCCAAACGAAGGAGATGAAGCTAATGTCCATGTCGACACAAGGAGCACAAGAAAGAGCAATTTTTCCTCAAAGCTCCCAAAATGTCTTTTTCTACCACTATTCTCCCCCTCTTGGCAATAAACACATCAAGGATGCAAGGAAGAGAACAAGTCATGGAAATGGATGAAATGGCTGAAATTTGATTATTCTAAGCATTTAGAGCCATGAGAATTATCCAAAATGACCATTAAGTATTACATCAAGCCATAACTCAATATAATGCTATCTAGATCATGACAAGATATATATAAGCCAGCTAAACCAAATAGATGACAATATGAAATTTAGTGCAATTTGAGAGCATGTCAAGTCATTCATGATCAAAGTCTAGCTAGAGATATCCAAGGATGATGCAAACCATGTCAATAAGCTAAGCGGAACCAAGAAGCTACTCTTCGTGAGGAGGGTCGATCCAGCGGGTGAAGTCGCATTTTTCCGTCTGCGGAAAAAGGTTGTAAACAAAGAGGCTCTACAAGTAGTAATGAAAAATGTACTATTAGAAATTTGTACCCCGGAGTGTGGGCATCGGAAGAAATGTCGCCCTCCATCGAAATGGCCTTCGACGACCTGGACGACCGCGTACTCATTGTGTCTGCATTTTGGCCACATTGGTTAAGCACGCCTCCTGGGTATCAAGCGGCAGTTAGGACCGAGGTCCTCCCTCCTTCGCAAGGGAAGGTCTTCTTTCGGTGACCCCGCTCCGACTGGCCCCTCGACTTCCGACATGGTTCTACGTTCTACATTCGATTTACAGGGTTCTCTACTACTACCTTCATGGGGCCGCACCCTGTGCTCTTTATATAGTGCGAGAGAACAGAAGAGGTCTGCTTTGCTCAGTGACATGACGAAAGAGGCCAGTTTTGCTAAGTGAGATGACAAAAGAGTGCAGCTTTGCGCATTGACATGACAAAACGGGGCAGCTTTGCTCAGAGATATGACAGAAGAGGTCTGCTTGGCGCAGTGACATGATAAAAGAGGCCAGCTTTGCTAAGTGAGATGACAAAAGAATGCAGCTTTGCGCAGTGACATGACAACACATGCCAGCTTTACTCAGTGAGATGACAAAAGAATGCAGCTTTGCGCAGTGACATGACAACACATGCCAGCTTTACTCAGTGAGATGACAAAAGAATGCAGCTTTACTCAGTGAGATGACAAAAGAATGCAGCTTTGCGCAGTGACATGACAAAATGGGGCAGCTTTGCTCAGAGATATGACAGAAGAGGTCTGCTTTGCGCAGTGACATGATAAAAGAGGACAGCTTTGCTCAGCGAGATAACAAAAGAATGCAGCTTTGTGCAGTGACATGACAACACATGCCAGCTTTACTCAGTGAGATGATAAAAGAATGCAGCTTTGCGCATTGACATGACAAAACGAGGCAGCTTTGCTCAAAGAGATGACATCACGCCCAGCTTTACTTAGTGCTACGATCACGTAGACCAACTTTACACGTAAGAGTAGAGAGAAAACGGACCCTATAAATTGGTGTGCATTCCATTTCCTAGGGTGCACTTCCAAACCCCACACTACACCACACTTCCCTCACCCCACCGGGATGGACAAACAGAAGAAGCAATGGGACAAGGTGGTGAAGGAATGGGAGGAGACCCGTGACATAACACGGTCAGCTGCCGCTCGTGATAAGAAAATAAGGGCTATACAGGCCCGGGTAGAACAAGCCCAGCGTGCTAAAGGGTCAGCTCCCCGCAATGAGCGGCCGCGTAGCAACAACCCCATCCCGGACGTCCCCACCAAGTGTTCGCCGCAACTCCCACCTGAGGGGGAGACACCCCCTTTGTTGGTGCGGGGACACGTGCAAGTTCTTCAAGTCTAAGCACTGCATTGCCTAGGTATGCGTTACTGGGGTTGCGCAAACTACTCCAGTGACTACCCCAACCGCCGTTTTGACACCGCAACCTATTGGCAGCCGGTAACGACGAAATGCACCATTTTCCCCTACCTTTTCTCCTTCACAGCACGCACTAACAATCTCTCCCCTGTATTTATAGTCTCCGGAGCCCTTGTGTGGCTACCGCAAATGGATTGATCTTGAGATCTACCCTGCAGACCAATGGACCCTCGACTTCGAGGAGTGGAATGTCACACGGGAGAAGGAGTTGCTGGAGGCGGAGCGCCGCAAGAACGAGCACACCCTGCGTATACAACGCGAGACGCAAGCTCATCTCAAAGCGTGCACGTGTAGGGAGCGGGACGCTCGAAGAGAGGGAGCACGAGAGAAAGAGGGAAATTGCAGCTAAGGCAAAAGAGGCCGCGGAGGAGTTCAACGCCGAGCGCGCAAGGAAGGGAAAGTGGCCTCGGTCCACACAGTAGGTCGTACGAGCAGTTGGGTGGGTTAGTCGCATATCATGCTATATGTTATGCATGTAATAAAAATGTACGCGGCATGTTACTCCCAACTGTATTATGAAGTTTATTCCTATTCAGATAAGCTTATTATCTCATTCTTTCGCATTCAATGATTCACATAGCAACTCATTTAACAATACTAACATACCGGTTCTCTCCGTACACGAATTCTCAGTAACATCAAAATATCACTTACCACTGTATGTATCGATCGTTCCACAGTTATTAGTTCCAAAATAAAATTTACCAAAATTTTTTATGTATCTACAACGTACAATGAACATAAACTTTTATTACAACTGCACCAGATTTTTTTCCAGTTTACAAGTACAAAATTGACAAAACTTATAAACAACACGGGGGCCTGCGTGCAGTCGCCCCTCCGTTGGCCGACTGCTTCAAAGTCGCCTCGCGATTAAGCGACTACTTCCAGTCGCCCTACGGTACGGCGATAGAAACGCTGTCATCGTACAGTAGGGCGACAGAAATGTTGTCGCCTGCTGGTTGGGCGAAAGGCTCAAGTCGCCCCCCATGGGGCGACTGGAGCCTATTTTTGTAAAAAAAATTTGTTGCGGGTATATTTCTGTAATTTCGAATAAAAAATGGATTATTCATAAAAAAATTTCTTTGTTTATGTGGTATATTAGAAGTGAGAGTATGTACTCTTGGGAATACGAAAAAGGCTCTCTCTCTCTCTCCACACACACACATGTGTGTGTGTGTCTATATATATATATATATATATATATATATATATATATATATATATATATATATATATATATATATATATATATATATATATATATATATGAAAATACCTTTTACACCTGGGTGTAATTACACCCACCTCTAATATACCACCTAAACAAACTTGAAATACTCCTTTATCACTTTAGGTATATTTGTATACTAATTATGATTTTCCATATGATTTTTCAATTAATCAGATTAATCAGATGCATCATGATTAATCTAGTGCATACCATTTGTACATGACTAGCATAAACTAATCCAACTCATATTAATATTATTACATACCTTCAAATTCTAGGATCTCAAACTTTTCAACTAAAAATTTAATATATTTATTAGGAAAAATATGTATCTGTAAATTATAATAAGAAAAAGTTGTCATACTAACCCGTGTGCAAATGGATGGGTCCCTGGCTAGTTTTCTCATGTGTCCATGAATATGGGCGCAACGATTTGGAACTTTGAACATTAATATATGTAAAAGTATATAGATTGACTACATTAAGCTAGTGTTATTTGACTTGTGTTGCAAAATATTTTCATAATACATATTTTTTTATTAATTTTGCTAGTATATTATGAAAAAACACAGTTAAACTCTTGCACAGGAGACCGTGAAAAATCAAAGACAATTTATAGTTGTTGATAGAGGGAGTAATATATAGTGTTATAAAATGCATAGCAAAAATAGATGATCAAAAGAACGGAGACAAGAATTTAATGTGAAAACCCCTTACAAAAAACAACAAGTGCACGAAGGTGGAATTCACTGTATGAGGAGTTTACAATGAGACTCTCACTCTTCTTATAAACTACATGGGTATATTCACAGTGATTGCAAAAGGGACTTCAGGTAGGAGTAGAACTATGTGTTGGAAATGAAAACACACCGAATAGAATTCGAATTAGACTTTAACAATCTCCATCTGGAGACGAATTTGCTTCTGTAGATGAAATATCAAATCTCCTTAAATTAAGTCTTCACCGCCAAACCTTGTACCTTGAAAGTTCATCAGACTAATCAATGAGTAAAACTAGATCATTCTTCTTCATATGCTTCTCCTGTGGTGCTGTATGACTATAATGAATAACTCATCTCGTGGACTTTTTACATAGTCCACTTGGAACACATAACTCAGCAAACAATACCCATTGAAGAGTAACTTACACGTGTGACCATCACATACATGAAACTGTTGACTATAAAAGTAACTGAATTCCATGATATGGTTGAAAACTGCTCCTGTAGAAGAACATGTATATGAAAGTAACTCTTGTGACGTCAATGGAGTAGAAACAATCTCTACAATACACTCCTTATATTAAGCCATGACAATTAGAACGTATCACACATGCAATACCAAATGTTAAAGTATCTATGTAGATAATTAATTCTTTCTTACACTAATCAATAAGAAATTTCAAAGAATATTATATTAGCTGCCATTAGGGTGTTATCAAATGGTGAATCAGTTGTCCCCTCAACTGATATTGATTTTTTTGTTTCAAAGCCTCGATCAAGCGTAACCCAAATCATGTTGAAAACCTGTAATTTCACATTAGACTCTATATGTAGAGTGCAAGTAACCCATAGTTGACAGATCGTCGAAGAAATCATCAATAATTAATCCTGTATAGATGTCGCCAACATAAGCACAATGGCCTGAATTGCAATGAACTCTACCTACAAAAAATATGCAGAGCTAACGAACAACTTCTTGATGGAATATGACGATCGATTGAGGCAGAAGATCATCGATGAAGATAGTGTAGTACGAAGCCAAGACATGGTGTCAGACGGTGCAAGCAATGGTGTTGGCGAACCTGGCGCTGGAATAGTCGCTAAGGTAGAGCGTGGGTCGACGCTCAGTATGAAGTCAAATCGTGTAACAGAGTCAAGGCAAGTTGAACTAGCCGAGTTGAGAATGTTGAAATCTCCTGATAAGATTTCTTGTGTACTTAGCAAGGACTTGTGAAAAATCTTGGTACACTTTGGTGTACACAAAGCAAAATCACTGACACCTTCCTGGTAGCCTTCTTTGAGTGCACGTAGCAAAGCTGGGAAAGATTCTTTTATAGGTCTTATATGTGCGCTTAACAAAAAATAGTCTAATTGCACTTTGATCATTTTCTTTTCGGTTTTCAGTCAGTTTTTGGCTTCGCTTTGTTTCTACAATTATTTTTTATTAAATTAATAAGTCATAACTTAAAATATACTTAAAGCCTTTCAGAATTTAATGCTGCACGTCTGCCTTGGATTTTTTTTGAGACTAGTAGTGTGCCCGTGCTAACGCTACGATAAAATACAAAACAAGATAAAATTTGTAAAGAATAAAACGAACAATCAGATTCATTAATCCAGTGTCACAAAAAACTAATGCCTTATCATACCTACTATTGCAGGCAATTAGACTTCTCTAACTTACAATTATTTAGAAGCTTACAGTTCATGTTCAAACTTCAGACATTGAATCCAAGGACGTGCCGCACCTGCTGCTTGATCTGTGACAGGGGCGATGATGACGTCAACATACCAGACAGCGCCGGCGCCGACGGGATCCTCGTAAATGCCGCCGCCTCCTCCTCCTCCCCACCCCGCGCCGCCGCCTCCTCCCCCGCGCCGCCGCCTCCTCCTCCCCTCCCTCCCACCCCACGCTGCCGCCGCCTCCTCCTCCTCCCCACCCCGCGCCGCCTCCTCCTCCTCCCCACCCCGCGCCACCGCCGCCTCCTCCTCCCACTCCTCTGCTCCGCTGCCTCCTCCCCCGCTCCTCCACTCCGCCGCCGCCTCCTCCCCTACCCCCCACTCCTCCGCTCCGCCAATTTTACCACCCGATTTTAGAACATGTAGTATGATAAAATTTTAAAATCCATAGCAATGCACATGTATTCAGTTAGTTACTAATAAATGACAACATAAGCCAAATAATAGAATCTAAAACAAGTGAACAGGATAAGTCATTCAGTCTTTCTTGAACTTAGTCATTCAAAAGAGCATAACTTCACAAGTTTGTGAGGTCACATACAATTTGTTCTGGAGCATCAGTCTACCTGCACATCACCCATGGAATGCCAGTATCAAGCCCAAGTGCCATCTGCGCTGCCCATTGCATATATCTCTTGCCTACTTCACCATAATTGCTTTCAATATTCCCATATTCATTTTCAATCTGTCAAATATTATCCATAGAAGTAACAAATAAGAAGGTAAGTCATGTTCATGTTCATTTTAAACATATAAAATATAATTAGCACATAGCATGAACCATCATCACCTGCTTCATATAAGTTTGTTGCATATATTTTTGGTTTTGGATGAATGAGATGGTATACGAGTCTAACAATAAAAGAATGGGTTGGTATATGGCATTAGGATGGTTTCATGCAATCAATTTGTCTCCTGAAAAAGTTACGGCATTAACAAGAATGAACCGTGCAATATAGCACATAGATCCTTGTGAGAAAAGGTCAAACTGGACAATTTTCATATTCTATTGTTCAATAACTGAGATTCAAGAATGGTTTTCAGACCTGCTGTAATATTATGGGACCACCTTGCCAAGAATAAAGCTTCTCCTGCTTCACCATATCTACAATTTTTGTCACAAAAGTCTGCATTTCAGCCTGTAAAAACATTTATAAGGTTTAGTGGTTACACAAAAGTGTTTGAGCATGCTATCCATATAAAAATTATGCATTATAATTCCACAATCTTGTTAGACATAAAGTGCTGGAATCTTATTGACTTTACATACTATAAAATTCGTATCAGTTGAAACAATCATGATCTAGAAAGGGCCATGGATCAACAATGGAATACATTTTTTACCTTGAATGGTTCATTGTCTGTTAGGAATTCTATGCCAGGGATGTCGCGTAACCAAACAGGGAAACCACTACAGAAATGCATGGCAAAAAAAGAACATAAATAATGTGAAAGAATAATTTTGATCAAGTATTTCTCAATAGGAGAAATGTAATAAAATATGGAACTGTGTAATCTTAAAATTGGTAAGAATAATTTTGATCAAGTATTTCTCAATTTTTTTTCTATCTTTAAATTAACAAAATTAACATCTGCATGATATTATATATATAATAATTATGGCATCGACAAGTTTACCATATCAGCGTGTAAATACTTTTCGACCCTTGTATAATCTACGTCATCTTTATAGTTCAATGCCACCTTAGGGTCTCCATCACGTTTTAGCAAGCTGGAAATAAATGTATTTTCTAAATAAACATCTCCACCTTCTCTATGCTGTAGGTGTTCTTCATGCCGGATACAATGAATATAAGCACTTAGGACCTGCAAATTGTTTAATTTGACAGTAAAGAATTGAACACAGATATTGGGTATACATCAATCAATGCAAAAGATAGTCTTAAACATACTTACAACGCCATTCACTTGCTCGCCGTCACGGAAAAGACAATCCATGTCATCTCTGTTTACCCAATTATTATCGATGTTGACGAGTACCCTTTTTTCTGGTGTTGCTTTCATGTATTCAATTATATCAGCATCTTCTTTTGTACACTCATAATCTACAGAGAAATTATTTTTATTATTAATTAATTCCCAAATAAGTAAAGAAGATACAATTGAAGACCACTCACCTTGAGGCAGGACTTTTGCATTGTTTGACTTCTTAGGTTTATTATGTCGGGATGATGCCTTCATCTGTGTGTTCAAGACTATCGACTTCACATCCTCGTCAGCACGCTTCCTGTAGTCGTCTTGTTCTAGGTCAACTATTTGTCCGGCATCGTCTTCGATCGGCCCTTCTGCTACATCCATGTTGATCTGCAATATATAATATCAGCAAGTGGGTGCCAGCATCATCCAGGGGAGTAACAATACTGTGGAGAATGTTACTGGGAAATGGAAGACATGAGACATCATTTGCATATAGAGGTGAGCCTGTGCAAAGCGATAAGATTGCATTCTTACATTTCTATGAGTATTGCATAATTGTTAATGCTGTTAGTTTTTGATAGAGGTTGGAGCCATGGTCAGTAGCAGAAGTCAAGGTTTCTGGTTATTTGGAGCTCCTGTCAGTCTTGGCGAATGGATTGCCAGTTTTAGAAGAAGTATATGTGGCTAGTGTTGAGCTTCTGAAGGCCCCATGTCTTGCAAAGAAGCGAATTTTTCTGCTGGCTGGTGTTTTCTCTACTGGAAACAACTTCAAGCGTCGGATGGCTTTGAGGTGAACATGGATGCAATATGAGGCTGTCCGCTCAGGTGAAATAGCAATGCGGTTTTTCACTGGTCTTGTAAGTTTATTCACCTTGAGTACAATTACAATGTTTCTAGTTCTTTCTTTTGCAGCAATATCTTGTTCAGTTGTGACTGCATGTTTTGGATTGAAAAAGTGCCACTTGCTTTCATCTTCGTAGTCCTAATTACTTCTCCAGTTTCCTATTGTGCCATTATACTATTATTGGTACAAAGACTATCTTCTATGTTGTAGGACATAAACATAAACTCCATTAAATAGGGCACCTCGTGTTTCTTCATGATAGAATATTAGATAACGCAACATCACAACATGTTGGGTACCTTAATAAATTCTGTTTTTGGATTCAGGAGTAATTAGTTACTACAGTCCTGCATTTTGCAGTAGGGTTATAATTTGTAACTTAATTTCTTACATAATAACTGATTATAATAGAAAAAAGATGAAGGGAAGGAGGAGAGGGATATAGGATAAATTGGGCGATACAGATTTCAATGTTTTGCTGCTTTTTCCATCTTGAGTAGGCTTATATAGCCTTTACACCCCACTGGCCCGTTGGTCAGCAATTACATAAAAAATTCAGAATGCCTAAAGAGAACTGAACATCCAAGGCTGTGTCCCGCATTTTGCAGTAGGGTTATAATTTGTAACTTAATTTCTTACGTAAGAACTGATTATAATAGAAAAAAGATGAAGGGAAGGAGGAGAGGGATAGGATAAATTGGGCGATTCAGATTTCATTGTTTTGCTGCTTTTTCCATCTTGAGTAGGCTTATATAGCCTTTACACCCCACTGGCCCGTTGGTCAGCAATTACATAGAAAATTCAGAATGCCTAAAGAGAACTGAACATCCAAGGCTATGTCCCAACATCATAGCTCTTCTTTTTCCTTGGTTCTGCCTTGATTTATGACAGTCAATTAGCTTGAATTTGTAACACAGGCAACTAAGATGACATTTGTACAAAGAATAACCTATCAAGGATAAACTAAGGAAGAGATATTTTAAGCTCCGTTTTTCATCCATCACAAACTTGTGTCTCCAGTATTCCCTCTAATGAATTACCTAAGTATGTTAGCCCACTTACCTGCATTACCTAAGTATGTTAGCCCACTTACCTGCATTACAAATGCTCATGTGCATGATTGTAGCACTCTTTCATTTATATTGCCGAATTACTGCTATTATTATCTTCATCTGTAACAACCTTGTGCAAGTGTGGGGATTGTTTTGTTTATTGATTCAACCATACTTCTTAGATTGGACGATTATAGTTGGTGCATCAGTTCCCTTAAAATGTAACTCCTCTCTCCTTACATACAATCAGAACTTTTTTTGTCTAATACACTTTCCATATTCAACTGTTTTAGATGTGATTTATTCTTGTTTCATTCTGACATCATAATCATATTTTATGCCCAAAATGCCGCATAAGAATGAACAAGTCAATATGGAATTATGGAGAGAAGCTCAGATGTATGGTGATATCCAATTTATGCCATTTGTCAACTACTATACCACCACCACCATCAAAATGGAGGCTTCTCTTTCCCAATGAAATGATCAGAAAGTTGATTAACAAACTGAGATTAAACACGGCACATTTAGCAACTGATGATTAATTGTTACCTTCATTTGTGTGCGCTTGTTCTGGAACCAGAACTTCACTTGGAACGGCTCGAGCCTGAGTTCCCGGCTCAGCTCCTTGCGCTGCTTGTCATCTGGGTGCGGGCATTCCTTGAAGAAACTGACCACAAATTTCCAAGAAGAAAAAAAAGTATTTCGTGAGTGATCAATTAATTGTACCCAAAAATTGATAAGAAAAAAAAGGAAAGTTCAGTGCGAACACAACAATCTTAGTTCTTGAATGCCTTGTCTTTCGTTTGTTTGAAGTGGAAAGAACAAAAACGGTTTGGGTCATCCTGAACGGATATGGACGAGCAAGAACTCAATTCGACTTCTACGTAAGCTTACCTCACCGCGTGTGAAAGACTGAAAGTTAGTAACCGACTATTTTTTGCTCTGAAATTTCTGGTCTCCTTGTCTTGTTCCAGGTGTTAATTTGCTACCCCAAATTGTTTCGTTGTAGTAGTTACACTGTAGTACTATTTCTTATGGTTCGCATTTTGTTAAGAGGATGACATGTTCGGAATTAGCTATGTAGAGTGCCTCCTCATTAGAGTTTGGTGAGGAGAAATTAATGGTTTTGGGGGCATTTCACATTGATCCTTTGTCTGTGATATGATATGTAAGTTCATGATTATATAGAGAGTATTTGTATACTGCAACTGAACCAGCGACATCCCCAGTCGTTGGAGCAAAATGTGCAAATTATAGGAATGAAGTTACTGTGGTTGTTACCAGATAATAAATGACAATATGTGGCTGATGATATCTTCGTAGTTCTTATCGTTTTATTAAACAAGAACATAAGTAGTATATGAGAGTTACGCTTCCATCTCCTGGATCTGGTGCTGGGTGTGGCGGTGGTAGCGCTTCTTGCGCGGCCGCTGGTTGGGGTCCTGGTCGTCCACGGAGACGCCATCCACGTTCTCGCTGCCGGACTTGCTCTCGAACTCATCCCCAAGCGGGTCCAACACCCGGCCGCGGATCATGTTGTCGCCGCTCTCCGCCGTCATCGCCGGGATCTGGCCCACCTCGCTTGGCGCGCGTCGGCGACGACCGAGGTCGAGCAGCGGCGGCCTCGCCTGACGCGAGCAACGGTGGCCTCGCTAGGCGCGCGCGGCGGCGGCGGCACCTCCAGGAACCCTAGATGGGTTTTGGGAGGAGAGAGAAAACTCTTACCTTTTAGAAAGAATTTGTGAAAACGTTTATGATTTCTTTGCACGCCCTTACGATGCCGATCTTCCACGGGTGGCGATGATTGCGTATTGTGATGTGATTGTTTCTGTTTTTGGAAAGGGGAAATCAGGAGGAGAGGTGGCGTCCAGGTGATCTTTTTTGGAAAAGGGATTGGGCGCGGAGGACGCGCTCGGGTGGAGACGGGTATCGCGTGGTGGAGGCACCGCGAAGGGGCTGGGGTTCGGTGGGAGCGGGGCGGAGGAGGCGGCGGCGGGTGGGGGAGGGGAGAGCTCGGGCTGCTGGGGGAGCACGCAGAAGGAGGAGATCGCGGCGCGGAGGAGGCGGCGGCGGCTATGGGCGGGGGGGGGGGGGTTGCGGTGACGGCGAAGAAGGCGCGAGGTGGCGGCGGCCGCCGCCGCAGCCATGGTGGCGTGGCGAAGCGAGGGGAGGGGAGGTTTGGGTTAGGGTTTTAATGGGGTGGGAGGAGTGGCGGCGGAGGGGACGACGGGGGGAGCGGAGGCGCGGGGGAGAGGTGGAGATGGGGGAGCGGCGGTGCGGTGGAGGACGGGGGAAGCGGAGGGAGTGGCGGAGGAGGAGGCAGCAGCGGCGCGGGATGGGGAGGAGGAGGCGAGGGCGGCGCGGCGGCGGAGGAGGGAGGGGAGGAGGCGAGGGCGGTGCGCCGGAGGAGAAAGGGGAGGAGGCGAGGGTGGCGCAGCGGCGGAGGAGGAAGGGGAGGAGCGATGGCTCCGTGCGAGGGAGGCGGAAGAATGAGGTGGTTGAGGCAGCCGCACGGATTCACCGGGGGGGACGCATGGATTCGGGGGGCATCTCAATGATGTGCATGATCCAAATAATTTTGGCCTTACGATCTTCAATGAGTAAGAGAAAAAAACTTGAGGAGAGATCCAGGCCATTCATTTGTATGAAGTTGGATTATTTGGTACACAAATCTGGGTGGACTTAGATTAGACATGACTGTGGGGGAGGTTGAGGGGGGTGGATTTAGCAAAGAAAATTTTGGTGTATTATAGAGTAGGATAGATAAGCAACATTTTGTCGTTTGCGGATTTTTTTTTGAGATAAGCAACATTTTGTCGTCTGCTTCTTGATTCATGTGAGGCTTCCTTGTGCAGCAGCGGCTTGAGCTTTACCGAAGCAAGACAGAAACATGAGTTCCATACGGTGACATCGAGACGACTACTACTAACACGAATAAGGGATCTCCACTTCGGACGCGGATAGCGAAAGCTCCACTTTTCTTTTCACGCAGCCGCGGGCTCAGCTTCGGATTCAACTAGTCGTCGGGACTCCGCTTCGGAGTTCGAACGGAATTAGCGACTCGTGAATAGCAACGAGAAGCACAACTCGCGAGTCGTGATGATTTGCCACGTAGATGTTCTGCCTTGGGTGCCGCCTTTGATGCATTCCGAACGTCATCTGATGATGCCACGCGGGTGCTGCCGTTTATTGGGCCTGATGGTCTGCTTACTGCTTTGATGATGCTATCGTGCGGGTGCCACCCTCGGGAGCCGTCTCCTCTAAGAAGCAGCGGCTTGGTTATTCTTTGGAAAATTCTTTGGAAAACCTACATTTCAAAACCA
The DNA here is from genome assembly GCA_017311315.1 of Dendrocalamus latiflorus. Taxonomy (NCBI): domain Eukaryota; kingdom Viridiplantae; phylum Streptophyta; class Magnoliopsida; order Poales; family Poaceae; genus Dendrocalamus; species Dendrocalamus latiflorus. Next base: position 9,369,667 of record CM029669.1, on the reverse strand, counting down.
TATTTATTTTGTAACACCCCGGCCCTCCACAGGGCCCAAGATGCTACCACCATCCACTTACCAATTCAAAAGTGTTGCTATTCAACTTTTAGCAGCACCTCTATTTTGTTTTAATACCCACAGGAGGCAAATGACAGCTAAATTTCAGATAATTGCAAAGCCAACTACTTTATATTGCACAACCATAACATAAACAAGCTTAGAGTTCCATTGCTAGCAAACTAAACCCTAGATTCACCACACAAGCTCAATATACTTCTAAACTGTTATTTCATCTGTACAGTGCCAAAAGTGCTATCCCATTCCATGCATGTCGTCATCCTTCACCTAAAAACAACGACAAAGCAAGGGTGAGTCCGGAGACTCAGCAAGCACACGATAAAAACAGTAACATCACTTTAGTCATTTCAATCAACTTCATGAACTGTAAGCTGTAATTCCACTCTATGACTGTAAACTGTAAGCTAAGTCTGTAACTGTATACTGTAAATCAATTCTATGTCTGTAAACTGTAATTCAACCCTATGTCTGTAAACTGTAAAGCACAACTGTAAATGTAAACTGTAAAGCGCAACTGTAACTGTAAACTGTAAATCCCAACTGTAACTGTAAACTGTAAATCACAACTGTAACTGTAAACTGTAAATCACAACTGTAACTGTAACTGTATCACTTTCTGTCACTGTAATGCAATGCAATATCATGCAATGCATCTGTATGCTCTGTAACTGTAGCTTATACCGGTATAGCGGAGTGTCCACCCGTCGATGGACCACTCGCCTCGTCCTCTTTCATACGAGGTCACAACCTCCACTCCCGTGGAGTGCCTACCTCTGTAGGTCTTATTCAAGAGCACTCCGGACTAGTCGTAAGACTTTCTCACCGACCTGGCTCTTATGCAATTGCATGATGCAATATGCCTCAAATGTGAATGTCTAATCATAAACATTACTCGTCAAGGTATGATTAGCACATAATCACATACATCCTCTCATAAATACTGTAAATCATGGCATGGAACACGAATAACAAACATTCGCCATATTTTACTGTTCTACCATGCACTTGCCTGTTAACCTGGCGGACGGTGCGTGGACGGCACCAAACTCGAACCGCCACCTGAACAAGCATTAATCATCTCAATCATCACTCATGCAATACATACGAGTACATAACATCGCACTTACATGTCAACTTAGCACAACCAAACTCTATCATCGGACATCTCCCTGTTGTCCCGATGTTTAGCGATATGGTCAATTAAACTCATATATAGCATTTTACATATTTATTCTCTTTCCTCTATCGCCACGGATCGACTAGATCACCAGTGGCAACCTCGATTTCTCCGCCCAGGTAACCATATTAATAAACAATATTCTACTGGCTACCTGAACCAATTCTAATACTCCACAAATTCACTTATGCCTGTTTCGATAAATAAATGGGAGAGGGTTTTCGAACTGTTACCCCAAGCCCGACGACTGAATCCGAGTATGGACTGTCGTTCCCTGGCTGGTTCTGGCGAATCCGATGCCGAATCAGATTTCCTCTTTTTTTCTCTCCTATTTCCTTTCTCTCTCTTTTTTTTTCCTTCTCTCTCTTTTCAGTCGGCCGGCTGCACTCCCTTTCTTTCTTTCTTCTTCAGCCGGCCCCTCCCTCTCTCTCTTTTTCTTCCCACACCGACGCCTCCCCCTTCCTTTTTCACTCGGCGGCAACTTCCCCCTCACTCCCTCACTCCGGCGCCTCCTTCCTCACACAGCCGCGCCCTCCCTCTCTCCTTCTCCCAGATGGCCGACGCGGCCTCCCCCTTTCTCCTCTTTTCCCCCGCCGGCGCCTGGTCCTCCCCTTCTCCCTTGCGCGGCGCGCGGTCAGGGGAAGCAAGGCGACGAACGGCGGCAGCGAGGCGCGACGGCGGCACCGGCGGAGACGATGGTGCGCGCGAGCGGGGTGGGGACGGCACGCCCAAGCAGCGGCGACGCACGAGCGGCAGCGGCACACGGCGCGTGCGCGAGCGACGGCGGCCGCGGCGGGGCTGACGGGCGGCGGCGGCGGCGACTGCGCTGGGCTGGCGAGCGGCGCGATGGGGAGCAGCAGCAGCACAGGTGAGTCTGGGGAAGAGAGCAAAATCGGTTTTGCTTCTCCCTCTGTCACTCTCTCTCTCATATAGATATTTGTGGGATGGGCTGGTTGGGCCGGACTGAGCTCATTCGGCCCAGGTATTACATTCTACCCCCCTTAACAGAATTCGACCCCGAATTCTGCAACTCGATAAACTGAACAAAAATAAACAACTGAATTAAACATAAATTAACTGTAATGCGTACCCGTAGAGAACAACTCTGGGTATTTCTCGCGCATGCGAGATTCCAATTCCCACGTCGCTTCTCGCTCAGTCTGATGCGACCATAGGACTTTAACATACTTTAACGTTCTGTTCCTCAACACTCTCTCCGATTTCTCCAGAATCCGAACTGGACGGGACTCGAAGGTGAGGTCTTGCTTAAGGGACAATGGTTCTAGAACAATCTCATGTTCCGGATCCCTTAAGTACTTTCTCAACATAGAAACATGAAACACATTATGCACTCCTCGCATCAACTCGGGAAGACCCAAACGATATGCCGACTTTCCAATTCGTGCCTGAATCGGAAACGGCCCAATATACCGCGGGCTAAGCTTCCCTTTGATCCCAAATCTCACAATCCCTTTAGTAGGAGACACTCTCAAAAGCACATGATCGCCCACTTCAAACTCTAAGTCTCTCCTTCTAACATCCGCATAGCTTTTCTGCCTACTCTGGGCAGCTAGCAGATTCTGCCTAATCTCTGCCACTCGTTCCACTGTCTGTTGGACCCAATCCGGTCCTAGGATTGCCTTTTCACCTACAGCATCCCAACAGAGTGGCGATCTACATTTCCGCCCATACAGAACCTCAAATGGCGCAGCCCGAACACTGGAGTGGTAGCTGTTGTTGTAGGCAAACTCCGCGAGTGCCAAGTGATCCTCCCAGCTACCCTTCCACGACAGAACACAGGACCTCAACATGTCCTCTAGTGTTTGAATGGTGCGTTCGGATTGCCCATCCGTCTGTGGGTGGAAAGCAGTACTAAATTGAAGTTTTGTGCCCAAAGCGCTTTGCAAGCTCTCCCAAAACTTGGAGACAAACTTGGCATCTCTGTCCGAAACTATCGTCTTGGGCACACCATGCAATCTCACTATCTCACGCACATAGATAGGTGCCAAATCACTCGCCGAATTCGTCGTGCGAATAGGGATGAAGTGCGCGGACTTACTGAATCTGTCCACCACTACCCAAATCGCATCCTTACCTCGCTGGCTACGAGGCAAGCCGATTACAAAGTCCATGGTAACATCATCCCATGGCCACTGTGGAACTTCTAAAGGCTGCATTAATCCAGCAGGACGCTTATGCTCAGCCTTCACTTGCTGGCAAATCCCGCAAGATGCCACATACTGTGCGACATCCACCTTCATTCTCTTCCACCAAAAACTCTTTTTCAAATCCCGATACATCTTGTTCTCGCCAGGATGTACTGTGTACGGGGTACGATGAGCCTCTCTCAAAATATCATCCTTGACCTGAGCCTTTTGTGGCACGCAAAGACGGCCCTTAAACCGTATTACGCCCGACTCATCAAGGCTGAAATCCCCTGATTTTCCTTCCTCAAGGCGCTTCTTCACTTTTTGAAGCAATCTATCGTGCTGTTGTGCTTCCTTCACTCGTTCTGGAATTGCCGATTCCAGTAACAACTGTGTCTCTACCTGTGCTGTACCGGCATAGCAATAGGAAATTCCCATCCGCTCAAAGTCAGCAACGAGACAACCTACAGTGGAGGGTGTCGTCTTGCGACTAAGGGCATCAGCAACCACATTTGCTTTACCCGGATGGTACTGGAGAGTGAGATCATAGTCTTTGATCAGTTCCAACCACCTTCTTTGCCTCAAATTCAACTCTTTCTGAGTGAAGATATACTTGAGGCTCTTGTGGTCAGTGAAAATATCACAGGATTCTCCGTACAAATGATGCCTCCAAATTTTTAGAGCAAAAACCACTGCAGCCAGCTCTAAATCGTGAGTAGGGTAATTCTGCTCATGTTTCTTTAATTGTCGCGAGGCATACGCGATCACCTTGTTGTCTTGCATGAGCACGCAACCCAAACCTACTCGCGATGCATCCGAGTAGACCGTGAAACGCTTCCCTGGCTCAGGAAGAGTGAGAACAGGAGCAGTTACCAACTTTTCTTTCAAAACATTGAAACTGCGCTCACATTCACCGGTCCACTGGAATTTCACGCCCTTCCGCGTGAGTTGAGACATTGGCTTAGCAATAATGGAGAAATCCTTCACAAAACGCCTGTAATAACCAGCTAAGCCAAGAAAACTTCTCACCTCCTTAACATTGGACGGTCTCTTCCAATCTACTACTGTAGAAATCTTGGCTGGATCTACTGAAATGCCCTCCTGGTTAATCACATGTCCTAGGAAAGCCACTTCAGAAATCCAGAACTCACATTTCTTTAACTTGGCAAAGAATTGATTTTTCCTCAGAGTCTCAAGCACAAGCCTCAAATGATGCTCATGCTCTTCCTCCGTCTTGGAATAAATCAGGATATCATCAATGAACACAACTACAAAGTCATTCACCTGGCTCTGATACCAACTGTAACACCCCGGCCCTCCACAGGGCCCAAGATGCTACCACCATCCACTTACCAATTCAAAAGTGTTGCTATTCAACTTTTAGCAGCACCTCTATTTTGTTTTAATACCCACAGGAGGCAAATGACAGCTAAATTTCAGATAATTGCAAAGCCAACTACTTTATATTGCACAACCATAACATAAACAAGCTTAGGGTTCCATTGCTAGCAAACTAAACCCTAGATTCACCACACAAGCTCAATATACTTCTAAACTGTTATTTCATCTGTACAGTGCCAAAAGTGCTATCCCATTCCATGCATGTCGTCATCCTTCACCTAAAAACAACGACAAAGCAAGGGTGAGTCCGGAGACTCAGCAAGCACACGATAAAAACAGTAACATCACTTTAGTCATTTCAATCAACTTCATGAACTGTAAGCTGTAATTCCACTCTATGACTGTAAACTGTAAGCTAAGTCTGTAACTGTATACTGTAAATCAATTCTATGTCTGTAAACTGTAATTCAACCCTATGTCTGTAAACTGTAAAGCACAACTGTAAATGTAAACTGTAAAGCGCAACTGTAACTGTAAACTGTAAATCCCAACTGTAACTGTAAACTGTAAATCACAACTGTAACTGTAAACTGTAAATCACAACTGTAACTGTAACTGTATCACTTTCTGTCACTGTAATGCAATGCAATATCATGCAATGCATCTGTATGCTCTGTAACTGTAGCTTATACCGGTATAGCGGAGTGTCCACCCGTCGATGGACCACTCGCCTCGTCCTCTTTCATACGAGGTCACAACCTCCACTCCCGTGGAGTGCCTACCTCTGTAGGTCTTATTCAAGAGCACTCCGGACTAGTCGTAAGACTTTCTCACCGACCTGGCTCTTATGCAATTGCATGATGCAATATGCCTCAAATGTGAATGTCTAATCATAAACATTACTCGTCAAGGTATGATTAGCACATAATCACATACATCCTCTCATAAATACTGTAAATCATGGCATGGAACACGAATAACAAACATTCGCCATATTTTACTGTTCTACCATGCACTTGCCTGTTAACCTGGCGGACGGTGCGTGGACGGCACCAAACTCGAACCGCCACCTGAACAAGCATTAATCATCTCAATCATCACTCATGCAATACATACGAGTACATAACATCGCACTTACATGTCAACTTAGCACAACCAAACTCTATCATCGGACATCTCCCTGTTGTCCCGATGTTTAGCGATATGGTCAATTAAACTCATATATAGCATTTTACATATTTATTCTCTTTCCTCTATCGCCACGGATCGACTAGATCACCAGTGGCAACCTCGATTTCTCCGCCCAGGTAACCATATTAATAAACAATATTCTACTGGCTACCTGAACCAATTCTAATACTCCACAAATTCACTTATGCCTGTTTCGATAAATAAATGGGAGAGGGTTTTCGAACTGTTACCCCAAGCCCGACGACTGAATCCGAGTATGGACTGTCGTTCCCTGGCTGGTTCTGGCGAATCCGATGCCGAATCAGATTTCCTCTTTTTTTCTCTCCTATTTCCTTTCTCTCTCTTTTTTTTTCCTTCTCTCTCTTTTCAGTCGGCCGGCTGCACTCCCTTTCTTTCTTTCTTCTTCAGCCGGCCCCTCCCTCTCTCTCTTTTTCTTCCCACACCGACGCCTCCCCCTTCCTTTTTCACTCGGCGGCAACTTCCCCCTCACTCCCTCACTCCGGCGCCTCCTTCCTCACACAGCCGCGCCCTCCCTCTCTCCTTCTCCCAGATGGCCGACGCGGCCTCCCCCTTTCTCCTCTTTTCCCCCGCCGGCGCCTGGTCCTCCCCTTCTCCCTTGCGCGGCGCGCGGTCAGGGGAAGCAAGGCGACGAACGGCGGCAGCGAGGCGCGACGGCGGCACCGGCGGAGACGATGGTGCGCGCGAGCGGGGTGGGGACGGCACGCCCAAGCAGCGGCGACGCACGAGCGGCAGCGGCACACGGCGCGTGCGCGAGCGACGGCGGCCGCGGCGGGGCTGACGGGCGGCGGCGGCGGCGACTGCGCTGGGCTGGCGAGCGGCGCGATGGGGAGCAGCAGCAGCACAGGTGAGTCTGGGGAAGAGAGCAAAATCGGTTTTGCTTCTCCCTCTGTCACTCTCTCTCTCATATAGATATTTGTGGGATGGGCTGGTTGGGCCGGACTGAGCTCATTCGGCCCAGGTATTACATATTTCATGGCTTTTTTTACTGTGTAGATTGTCTTTGGATGGAAACATGCATGTGTATTTCTGTAATCCACTGTACAGCTCATGACTCCTTCCTATATTGCAACATGTATCCCCTGTTCTTACCTCCATCAACTTAATTAATCGTCTTTAAATTAGCAGTGCCACGTAAATTTCTTCCAACCATTACGGCAACCAATTGTACCAACATAGACGTTTGAACCACACCACATATCAAAAAAAATTTGACGAATTGGAATGAGAATGAGACTACGAAGCTTTCTAGGCGACCAAACCACAAGAAAATCAGAGAACCACACCACATGTCAAAAAATATTTTGACGAATTGGAATGAGAATGAGAGACTAGGAAGCTTTCTTGGCGAGGTCCCGCACGTTTCGGCTTCAACTTCTAGCTTCTGTCTTATTTTTCACTATTCATAAATTTCGTCTTTTTCTGAACTTTTGGCTTTTTTTGAGGTTTTTTGCCGGTTCTTTTTTCCCGTATTTGTTTGCATTATACGTGATGGGCTAATATGTTTTTTCTATTTTTAAATTTTTTTAAATTTAATTATGCTAAATAATCCTCTGTCAGCTACAATGTTTTTTTCAGCCAGCTACAGTGCTTTTCAACCATAAGCCACTCAAAAAAGCCATATTGATCATAGCCATATCCGGTACTCAATATCATTTGTTATAAAATATACTATAAAAACAAATAATTAAAAGAATGAGTGACGAAAATTTAACGTAAAAGATCTTTACGAGAAAAACTACATATGCACAAAATTTACTACATATAGAGATGTTTACAATAGGGTTCTTACTATTCCTATATATTACATGGGTATATTTATAGTGATTACAAAAGCAACTTTAGTAGGAGTAAAACTCTGTGTTAGAAACAGAAATAAATCGAGTAGAATTCGGATCAGACGTATAGATATATCGAACAATCTTCAATTCTTCATGTTACAACAGTTTAATAAAATTCTGAAATATAGTATATAACAATAATTCGAAATGAAGCAGGACATTATGGTACAAATTAAGGATATTATGGTACAAGATACTTAATTTGTACAAAGATTTAATTTGTGCAAAGATTCAAAGAATGAAATCGGAGACATTGTCACTTCGCACACTAGCGATATCTTATTTCTGGCTATTCAAGCTACCAAAGATTTCTGATACTTTTCTCATCTGTTATTCTTTCGCCAGTTCCCATTCACTCATTCACTCATGTAAATTGCGAATGATGCAGTGCTGGGATCTATATCAATAGCATTCTTGATGGCCTCTCTCACAAATTCGATGTCAGGATCACAGACACCTCTGCGTGGTAGTATTACGAATCGGACTTGCTTAAGAGATTGGAGATGCTTTATACTAAAGTGAATACAACTCAAGTCTTCTTGGTAAACGCAGAATTGTAGCTCAAGCTTCTCAAGCTTTGGCATGACCCCCTGACTAAAGAACATTGACATGATCCTGCACTCGATAGAAAACTCCTTAAGACTAGGGAAGCCTGGTATCTGAATGACAATACCATCCATGGATGGCTCTTGCAAGGTGAGTCGAAATCGAATGAGCCCTGGTAATTCTCCAAGGATTTGTAGATCTCCCTCGTCCACCACTGGGATAGTTAGTTCCAAATCCGTAAGACGAGTGAGTGATGCAATCCACATTGGCACTCTTAGAAACCCGTGGTCACCTCTCATCCGCAGTCTTTTAAGAAGAACAGGAGGTGGTAGCAGAGAGAACTGGAGTTCAAGGAATAAACCAATAGAGTAACCCAGCAAATTCAAATGCAGTGACTCAAGCTTGCAGTTGCCGAGTTTGCTAATGAAAGCATCCAGCTTTTCATCATGTGACCTTTTTCCTTTTTGATTCATGTAGGACATTTCAAGTTTTGTCAGATTGGTTAACCTAAGTAACTCCTTTACAGCTTTCTTAGCCTTCTTGCTGGTGGCCCTTATGCATAATGTCTGTAGAGACCTCATATTTCCAACCCCTTGGGGCAGCTCTGCTCCCCCGGCAAGCAAATATAATAGCCTCTGTAACCGAGTAATTTCCACTGGCAACTCTCTTATGTTTGTTTGCATCAAGTCTAGGGTCTCAAGATATTTTAACTCACCAATTTGCGAAGGCAGTTCGCTGATCCATGTACTCTTAAGACTCAAGTACTTCAGCATGAACAAATCGCCAATGTTCCTTAGATGCCAACTGTTTACACCCACACAGCATTCAAAATCCAATGTCCTCAGGAATCTACACTCTGGAATAGAATGAATGTTGTCAATGTCCCCATAAATGGTCAATGATCGAGCATGAGACATATTGAAAATTGATAAGTCCAGACCATCTGTTGTAGTGTAACAGTCTAGAGATAGCCGACGAACATAATGCTTTGGTCTTGGTGTACTTTGGTGATCACCTACAAGTGTAACAAAGTTCTCTTTGATTGACTTTGTTGCCACCAGTTCAAACATCACGTCGTGAATTCTAAACGCATGAATTTCACCAAAACAATCTACATCCACAGCCTGGATCATGCTCCTCCTTATTAACTCATTGAAGTAGCTTTCTGCTACTTCCTGCATGCTAGTACCAGGTCTTTCAGTTACAAATCCTTCTGCTATCCATCGCCTTGTCAAACGATCCCTTTCAATTTTGCAATCCCCAGGGAATGCACTAAGGTATAGTAGGCAGACCTGGAGATGGTGAGGAAGTTAATCGAAACCAAGGTTCAGAGCTTGCTTCAATCTACATAGACTGTCATTACTTTCCATCACAGACCCTAAAGAATTGTGTACTTTTTCCCACATTGTAGTTTGTTTTGGTCTAGCAGCCAAAAGGCTCGATATGCACACTATGGCTAGTGGCAAACCAGCACACTTTTTCAGGATTTTCTCAGACACTTCTTTCAAATTGTGAGGGCAATTGTCATCAGAGCCAAAAATTCGGCCAAGAAATAACTTGCTTGATTCAAAGGCATTCAGAGATGCTACCCTATGCACAAGGTCACCAGGACGATAGCTTGAGCAGCATGCATCAGCTACCGACTCATCCCTTGTAGTTGTGATTATGACGCTATCACGATTATTTTCCGGGAGAACACAAATAATATCTTCCCATGCTGATGTTTTCCACAAATCATCGATGACAATCAAGTACCTAGAGAAAGTTTCGTAATAACAATATTTTGATTAGACCAATAAGCACCAAGAAAACACAAACCATATGGATCAACGACCAAAAGTTTAAAACATCAAGGATGCATGAGAAACCCAATCAATAGGAACGCCACAATTTCTAGGGAAAATACATATAGCTTTAGTTTGAACTAAAAATTTCACAGTCGCAAATAGCTTGGACTGTCAGACCTTCAGATATATGCAATGACAAGCTTGTAACGAACTTTCACTGGAATTACTAGCGAGAACTATTCGACAGAAGATAGAGCTGTTTTTTCTTATAACCATGCCCAATTTTTTTCGAAACTAGAATTGATCAGTATCTTCTGTTCTACCAGCAATAATTTGAAGCCAACTTCTCCTAACGATCTATATTTTAATAGTACGATACGGTCCAATTAGTCCCTGAGTGTCACTGCCGATTAATTAACTAATACTAGCTGCACATAAAGCACGCGTTGAAAAGAACACCGCAGCTAAAGTTGGCACGGTGGCTCACCTCTTGTCTTGCAGTTTCTGTCCAAGCTCGTATGCGAGCTGGCCGACCTCCCATGCCTCCTTGTCGGCCATGAGTGGATCTGCCGTGGAGGAAGTGCTAGTACTGGTGGCCTGCTGTAGCATGTCTTTCAGAACCCTCTTAATGTCAAATTTCCTGGACACAGTGACAAATGCTCGGCACTGGAACTGGCCCTCAAGTTTGCGATACACGGCCATCGCCAGGGTGGTCTTCCCAACACCAGCAAATCCAACCATGGAGGCCACCTGACGGCGGCCAGATGGATCCTTGGTTCTGGCATACGTAAACTTACTACTAACAGCAGGCTATTCCTCATACCACTTTCTCTATATTCAAGAAGTGGTGAGGATTCCACCTTATAAATCGGTCTTTCTCACCTTGGCTTAGTAATATGGTACTAAACTATGTATACTTTAGAATTAAGGAAATAGGCTATGCTCAAATGGATCAATTTCTAACAGCTTGGACTGTCAGACCTTCAGATAGATATATGCAATGACAAGCTTGTAACGAACTTTCACTGGAATTACTAGTGAAAACTATTCGACAGAAGATAGAGCTGATTTTTCTTATAACCATGCCCAATTTTTTTTTCGAAACTAGAATTGATCAGTATCTTCTGTTCTACCAGCAATAATTTGAAGCCAACTTCTCCTAACGATCTATATTTGAGTAGTACGATACGGTCCAATTAGTCCCTGAGTGTCACTGCTGATTAATTAACTAATACTAGCTGCACATAAAGCACGCGTTGAAAAGAAGACCGCAGCTAAGGTTGGCACGGTGACTCACCTCTTGTCTTGCAGTTTCTGTCCAAGCTCGTATGCGAGCTGGCCGACCTCCCATGCCTCCTTGTCGGCCATGAGTGGATCTGCCGTGGAGGAAGTGCTAGTACTGGTGACCTGCTGTAGCATGTCTTTCAGAACCCTCTTAATGTCAAATTTCCTGGACACAGTGACAAATGCTCGGCATTGGAACTGGTCCTCCAGTTTGCGATACACAGCCATCGCCAGGGTGGTCTTCCCAACACCAGCAAATCCAACCATGGAGGCCACCCGACGGCGGCCAGATGGATCCTTGGTTCTGGCATCCGTAAGCTTACCAACGATCTCATCACTTCGGCTATCGATGCCGACCAGATGAGCCATCTCGGCATATACTGTGGGCGGCAATTGGAAAGTGGGGCTGGCAACGTTTGAAGGCACCGGCAGGTCATACCTGATGCGTCGCTCGCTCACCTCAAGTGTCCGGGCTTTAAGGTCACGCAATTGCTCGGCGATCCGGCGGCGAGCCATGAGAACCGAAACAAAGTGTTTGACCTTTCCAAGGAGCCCCATCGGCATTGAGCCAACATGGTGTGTGAAGTCGTCGATGGCGTCCTCGATGTCGTACGCGAGCTCCTGCACCTGGCCTCCCCACTCCTTGACAACTGCGGCGGCGGTCTCGACCATCGCCAAGTCCCGGAGGGATGCGTGCATACTCTGCAGCTCATCGTGGAGGAAGCGGATGTCTCCATGCACGCCAGCCTGGAGCGCATACTCACGGGCAAGAAGGGCCTTGAGCTTCTCGAGGAGGGAGCCCATGACGCCCTCCGAGGCGCTCGCCAGCACCTCCATGGTCGGTGATGGATCCCCTCTACGCGCAGGGAGAGCTGAGAGTTGAGGAATTGGTTGCAATTGTTGGCCTGTCATGTTCCAATCGAAGTACTAACAAGTAAGAGAAGGCTGGTTTGACACGTTCCAATGAAAATTTGGCGAAGGGGCTCCAGTTGAATTGACTTTTAAGCAGGTTGGAAACTTGGAATACTACGTAGCACTTGATAAGAAACAACGTAGCCAGAAAAATCCGCTCGCTCGGTACGACTGACATGGAAAGATTTTGTAAAAGGTACTTACAGATAGTTGATGCCATGTTGCGCCTCTAACACCATACCAAACGCTGGACCCAGCTGGCCACTCTACTGTTCCTAAGAAGTGAAGAATTTTGCAAAAGATTTTGTTCATGCGATTAGTGGTTGCGGTTAGCACCGGCAAATGCCAATGCAGTGAAGCTAGATAAGGTGGACTCACCTCAGATCAGATTTCCTGAAACACCTAAAATTTAAAAAAAGTTTAAATTTTTTGGGAGTTTATTTGAATTCTCAAATCCCTTCCCAATTTTGCAATTCACCTTGAATTCTTGCCTTTACTCTTTTGCTTTTCCATCTCCCCCAATAGCCGCCAACCTTTTAGAAGACACCCCCGCCACTGCCTCCTTGTTCCTCCCTCCATATGACCGCTCGCCCATGCCCAGAATTGCGGCCACCCCTCCCGCGGCCATTCACACCACCCCTACTAGATGCATCATTCTTAATCCATATGAGTTGCCTATCTTAGTTTTAGTTTCGGCTTAAGTTTATTCTTTGTAAAATATTTATATCTACTCTTATCTGACCTCAAAATTATCGTTGTGAAGCAGTTGTGGGAAGTTGAGAGTTGAAGCCTTTAAGTTGTTTAATTAGTGTAGATTACATTAGTATAGAGTTGTATCCCTGTGTAATAGTATTTATGTTTGTAATGCGAGTTGTAATATAAGCCCTACATTTGGTTTGTAAACAACTTGTAAGATAAATAAAAATTATGTTTGCTATCTCATAATTTGGTTGCTATTAATATCTGTATCTTGCAACCTTCAAAATTTCATCTCCTTCCTATTTGCTCTTATCTTACCTTATTCGTTCTATACTTGCCCAAAATTCGAATTCTTACTTATCTATATGTCGTTCTCAAAAACCACTGCGGAACTCAATCTATAGAATCATGATGGCAGAAACTAGGCCCCATGGTCAGGGAAGCCAACGTGCTAACAAAGGCAATCCAGCTAAAAGTTAAGCGACACTTGCCATCATTTTAGCTATGATAGAGCAAAACAGATACCAAGCTGAACAAAATCAAGTAGGACTAATGAAGCAGCATTCCATGTTGCTTGAACAGATAGCGATGAGGACAGTGGTATCGAGCAGTTCAGTAGGAGCTGCCACTAGCAGTAAGTCACATCCAAAAGGGGCAGATTTTTAGAAGACACGACCACCATCTTTTCTACATCACCTGATCCACTTGTAGCTAATGAGTGGATCAGAGAATGGAAGGAAGTTAGCGACAGTACAATGTGAAGATAAAGAGAAGGTCGTGTATGCTTCCCACCAACTTCAGGGACAAGCAGCTGCCTAGTGAATAAATGTCTAGGCCATGCATGAAGACAGAGAAATTACATGGAAAGAGTTTGACGAGTCTTTCTATCAAAGCTCGTATCCCAATGGGTGTTGTGGGGGCCAAGCACCGGGAATTCCCTGCACTTAAATGAGGAGGGCATACAGTGATGGAATAAATTCATCAGTTTAATCAACTTGCTCATTATGCCCCAATGATGTCAAGACCAAAGCTAAAAAAAGAAGAGAGAGGAGAGATTGAAGGAAGGTCTGCAAGAGATTTAAGGAAGGTCTACAAAACAAAAATCCTTGAAGTACCACATCTCAGTCATAGACTTTAGGGATCTGTCTGCCATGGTGAATAAAGCGATTGTATCAAAATAATCTAGAAATGAATTGGAGGACTCTGGCAAGAGAAAAGTAGAGCAGAGACCATCATTGTTAGGAACAACAAGAGGAATACTGGTATCGTCACAAAGCGGTGCCAACAGAACCAACAGATGGTGGTTGTACCAAGACCTTAGTATAATATTTCTCCCTAGTACATCACTTCTCAACCTATCATGATCCGGTGCCATACCTGCAATGGAAATCATTATCAATGCAATTGCCCTTAGAAGGCGAACCCATGCTCTCATTATGATCAACTTGGTCATTTCAAGGACCAGTGTCTCAAAAGAGGATTACCTTCTTAAGTGGCAAAACTTCAGACCAAAGCTCAGCGAGTAGATGTCAAGCAAGCTGTCACTGCACTAGCACCACAAGGATTTCTACAAGCGGGACCCCCTACACCAAGACATCAATTGCCATTTGTTCCTTAGCAAAAGCACTATGCTTTTCAAACACCCAGGAGTAGTATGAAATGCCGCTTTGGGTGTAGTGATTTGAGTATAAGAATTCAGGGAATAAATGTTATCTTGGGAATAAATTGGCTGACCAAAAATAAAGCCAAAGTGGAATGTGAGAATAAAACAGTGACATTGACAAGCCTAGCAGGCCAAGAAATAATAGTGAAGACTGATCATGAACTAATAAAAAAATATTAAGAAGTGTATTCACAGTGAGTTGGCAGATGAAAAGATTTAAGTACTAATAGTCCAAGAATATTTAGATGCATTTCTAGAAGAATTGCCCGGAAGACCACCTAACCGACAGAATGTGCTTGCTATTGAAGTGATTCCAGGCACCAAGCCAATTAAAAAGCATCAGTACAGAATGTCAGGAGCGAATTAAAAGAACTAAAAAACAACTAGATGAATTGAAATAAAAAGAATTTATCTGCCCTAGTGTATCCCCTTGATCAGCCCTAGTGCTGTTTGCTAAGAACAAAGATTAAAGCTTAATAATGTGTATTGACTACAGAGGGTTAAATGTAGTAACAATCAAGAACAAATATCCATTGTCAAGAATTGATGATCTATTTGATTAACTCAAAGGAGCGAAAGTGTTTTCAAAAATCAATCTGTCATCGGGTTATTACCAGCCTAAAATCTATGAGCAAGATCAAGAGAAGATTATTTTTACAACGAGATATGGTTTGTATGAATTTATGATTGTACCTTTTGGTCTGACCAACGTAATGTCATATTTCATGAATCTTATGAACCTAGGGCATATGGACCAATTGGATAATTTTGTGGTAGTCTTTGTGAATGATATATATTGATTTGCTCTAAGACTGAAGAAGAACATAAACAACATTTGCACATTGGCTTGACCAAGCTTAGAGAACATCAATTATATGCCAAATTCACCAAATGTGATTTTTTAATGAAAGAAGTTGCATTCTTGGGACACATCATTACTGAAGAGGGAGTTAAAGTTGATCCAGAAAAAATTAAACCTATTGTGGAATGGAAGTAGCCAACAGCTGTAACTAAAATTAGAAGTTTTCCTAGATTGTCAGGTCATTATTGTCGATTTATAGAAAGATTCTCGAATATCGCTCGCCCACTTACATAATTATTCAATAAAGACAAGCCTTTCGAATGGATAGATAGTTGTGAAAAAGCTTACAACAGCTGAAGACTAAATTGACAACAGTGCTAGTTTAATACTTCCAAATCTGGAGAAAGAGTTTCAGATATATTGTGATGTTTCCAAACAGGGGTTGGGATGTGTAGTAATGCAAGATAAGAGAATTGTAGCCTATGCATCAAGATAACTACGACCCCATAAAGAGAATTATCCAACTCATGATCTAGAACTAGCAGTTGTGGTACATTCATTGAAGACCTAGAGGTACTATCTATTGGGCAATCACTATGAGATATTCTTTGCCCACAAAGTTTGAAATACATATTCACAAAGCCAGAAGTATATTTAAGACAATGAATATTGTTAGAATTGATCAAAGATTTTGATATGGATCTTCAATATCATGCAAGCAACACCAATGTTGTAGCAAACGCTTTGAGTAGAAAAATCTATCATGGCATATCTAAAGAGTAGAATATCCACCTCAACTACAAAGAGATATGTAGAAGATGAATTTAACAATAACTAAACAGGGATTTATAGCAGCGCTGGAAATTTGGTCGATATTAACAGACCAAATCAAAGCAGCTGAAGATAAAGATTTTTAGTAGCTTAAAAAAATAGTCAAGAAGAAAATTCAATGGAATTCACTAAAGACGAACATGGAATTATAAAATTCCGTGGTCGTTATTGTATACCTAAGAAGAAGAGATTAAAAGATTTGATACTGGTAGAAGCTCATTCATTGCATTTTGCAGTACATCCTGGAGGTGCAAAATCGTATCAAGACCTGAAGAAAAGATTTTGGTGGAGTGCTATGAAGAAAGAAATAGTAGAATATGTGGCAAAATGTATTGTTAAGTTTATTTGTTCATGCAGTTTTAAGCATTTGATCTGATGATGCAGTACCTGTATCAATTATTGCAGTAGGGATAGAACTTGAAGAGCTTATTGTTTTCTTCTGCTTTGCTTATTGTTTTCTCCTGCTTTGCCCTACATGTTTAGTGTATTGTTAAGTCTATATGTTCATGCAATTTTAGTGGAAACAGTTATAAAGTTTACAAAAGATTACCTTTGCTTTGCCACCAAAGTATAGGCTTCCTTAGCTTTTGGATCAGCTTTTTTGCAATTTTGCCACCTATGACCATACCCTTTGCAAATTCGACATTGGTGCTGCCCTTTTCGACCCTTCTTTGTCATAGTGCCCTCATGACAAGCCTTGTACCTCTAGTTCTTGGGCCTTCCTGCTGCCCTCTTCAGTATAGGTGGGTACACAATGAAACCATGGCTTTTGTTTGGCCACTAGGACATGTCTATAAGGGCCGGAATGAGTTGAGCATAGGCTGTAGTGAACTTGGCCACACTGAAAAAAATTAACAACATAACTCTCCATATGTGTCCCTCTAAGTGAGGTAATGAAGCACAAGACATGTGCATAGGGCTTCCCATATACTTGCCACTCTTTGCATGTGCATGCCCTATCGACAAGGTCAACAACATGCCTTCTACCACTTGGTGTTCTATCAGCCACTTCGGCTAGAGTGTGCTCACTTCTTTCAAAGTCCATATTCAATCTCATGCTTCTTTTAGATTGCTCCTTCATGACACTTGGTAGTATGATCTGCCCTAGCAACTTAGATGCAATCTTTCTTTTCTTGTCAAACTTTCCCATTATTTTTTTGATGGGAAACAGTAGGAGAGGCTCCTACTGCATTATATTAGATAAATAATAATGTACAAGAGAGGAGGGGCAAGAGGAGAGGAACAGAAATAAAATAGAGAAGAATCAGATGGATTGAAGCCAAGAAGAAAGCAAGGAAAGAGTGGCCGGCTTGACTCTATGCAACAGAAGGAAAGCTTCCAATCTAAGTCTTTATTTCTAGTCACTGAGGCTGTAGAGCTGCTGCTGGAAGATAAACTCATTTCTAATTTTTCAAATAAGCCAAGCAGTCAAGGTGAACTTCTCCATAAAGAGCTATCCTATATAGGTTAATTTCGTGTTAAGAATTCTTGTTGAAGTATCCATATCCAGAGCCAAGTGAATCCCAATCTCATTCCAACATTGCAAGGAAAAAGAGCACTTAAAGAAGAGATGACTAAGGGTATCTACTCTTTGTAAGTCACATAACATACAATGTATGTTGCCATCAGTGTTGAAATTCTTCCTTCTTAGCACATCTCGGGTGTTAAGCCTTTCCATTAATAGAAGCCAAGCAAAAACCTTGTGCTTCATCAAGCATATGCTCTTCCAGACAAGTGAAAAAACCAGTGAAATGTTTAATTGTTTAAACTGGTGAGCGTACCATTTCTATGAGGAGTATATGGAGTTTCCCCAAATATATGTCCATTGATCAGGGTATTTTGATTAATCATGACTTCATTTATGAGGTTTATGAGAGACCATGTGGAGGTATTCCCATGTTTGTGATGAGTAATTGACTCGTGTTCTGGAAAGTTTGAGTTTGGTTTGGTTGGTTCGCGCCAAGTCAGTGCATGGCGCAGTTTGGATCGGTTGGACCTGGTCGAACGCGGTCGGACGTGTTTAGGATGCTTGTTCTCCTTCTCGATCGGTTGTTCGGGCTTTTTCATGTATGAGTATGTTTTACTGATGCTAATGTTGATTATACTGTTTCGAGCGATGCTATGTGACGGTTTGCTTATCCGTGTGACTGCAAGACTTCGGAGCTATGTCATGGTGAGGCGTGGGAGGACGGGACTAGGCACAGGAGGTGTTGAGGTCCAGACGGTCGGAGACGTTGAAGATGATCGAGGCTGCTGAGGTGGTTGCGAGTCGGGAGACGAGGAACCGGACCTGGAGCTATCGGAGGTGGACACGACGAGCAACGGCGAGGTGGATCGGGACTAGGCTCAGGGAGGAGTTGAGGTCCAGATGGTCAGGATGCCAGGTGCGGTCGTGCGAGGACAGGAAGCTTCCAGGAAGGTGCAGTAGGGGCATTTCGGTAAAATGCGCAAGGCTACAAAATGGAAGCGGATTCGGTTGAAGATAACGGGTTGGAGACCCGTTAGTGGAAGAGATGTTTAGGGTTTGGAGGGAAGGCTCAATCCTGGCTCCCTCCACTTCTCTACATGTGTTTGACTTTTGCCTCATGTGGGTGTGAGGTGAGGGAGTGGATGTAGGCTGGCACTTCTTGATTTTCCATATGGGGTGTGAGCTCACTCTTTATATGGAGAGGGGAGGCAGTGTGCAGATGGCAAGCAAAGCAAGTTGAGGTAGAGTGGTGTGTTCTCCTGCGTGAGTTCTTGAGTGTGTTCTCTGTCTGAGAATCATGTAGTGAGTGGTGGTCATTTCCTGATTCCCAATTGCGTATGGGGATGTAGTGGAATGGTTGTAGAACACTTCTTGTAATCATTCATCTCTTTGTATCCATTTGAGAAGTTTAGAGATGAAAATGATTTGAGTGTTTGTCTCTCTGTGTTGGATTTCTGGTTCAGTCTGTTCTCTGCTGATGCTTTTGATTTGAGTAATTCTTGGGTTGAATAGTCATGGAATCCTTATGCTCTGAACTGGGGGATCTGCATCAAAGCCATTTGGCTAATTTGTCCCTGAGAGAATTCTTTTCTCGACTTGGTTATTCTCAGAAATTCTATGCCTAAGAAATCCTCAATTTCACCAAAGCTAGGGTTTGGAGGCAGGGGATGATGGATGCTTTTGATTTCTCTTCAGAAGATGCTCTCAGACTTGTGCTTTATGCTGTGACATCATTTCCTGCTGAGATTCAAAAGTTCATGAGCAAAGGATTTGAGAATGATGAGCAATTTGGAAATTAGCCTCATTCTCTATTATATTTTCAGATTTCTGCTAAAATCTTGGTTCTTAGCTCTTTGTTGGTGTTTTCTTGTTCCTGAGGTCTAGGTGATATTTGGGTTGAAGTCCTGATGTGTATGAGCTAAGAAGAGCAGCAAGCATTGGTTAATTTTCCCAGTTTTTGGTGTATGCAGTAGTTTCTGTGCTTTCGGCCTGCTCTGCATTTCAGTCTACTTTCGTGTTTGCTGTTTTCGGTTGCAGCCTCTAGTTTGTTGTTTCAATTTCTCGGTCAGCAGTTTTTATTTTCGTTTACTCCTCTTGTGTCTTGTTTCGGCTGAGCAATCTGCAGCCTGCAGCAGTAATATTTTATTTTCTTCGGCCAGCCCTGTTCTCAGCCGAATGCTTTTAGTTTCAGTTGCAAATTTCAGCCGAGAGCAATTCAATCTCTTTTGTAGATTTTCAACCGAGTGTTTTTCAGTCAGCAGTATCCTCTTGAGTCAAGTTGGCTATTTGGTTTAATTCTTTGATCTCTTCGGCCTGAGTTGAGTAGTAAGAATCGGCAATTTCTCTGTCTCTCAGTCCCTCTTCTGTATTTACTGTGCAGTGTCATTTCTGCTGCCGATTTCAGCTTTGAGTTTCTGCAGGTTTCGTTTTGTGCTTTTTCGGTCTGCAGTGTTCTGCGCCATTTTCAGTTTGTGTGCAGTTTCAGTTGACTGCAGTAATCACACCCTCTCAAGTTTTGGCTGTTCTCTGTGTGCAGATTTCAGTCATGTTTTCTCTGCAGCTTTTATGTTTTCGGCTGTTTCCTCTGTACTTCAGTCTAGTGAGTATGCAGTGTGATCTTTTCTGGTTTTTGGCCATCTCGGTCTTGCAGTGTGAAGCTTCCGAATTTCCCTGTGTTTGTTTCTTCGCAGTAATTTCTGTATTCTCTATTTTTAGTCAGTTGCTCCGGTTTTACTTTGTAGCCTTTGATTTCTTAGTCTTTTCAGTTTTTGGCAAAATTGTGCTTGGCTTCCAATGAGCAAATTTACTCTTCTTCATAGCTTCTATAGCTATTGGAGAAGAAGTATGTGGATACTTTGGGATGATTTTTGAAGGCACTATTCACCCCGCTTTGTTGCCATTTTCGATCCTACAGTTTAGTGGCTATAAGTATTCTTGGTAGGCTTCCTCTGAAAGGGGGTAGCTGGTAAAGATCATGAGGCTACATCAATTGCATATAGTTTTTGACCGAAATGTCTTGGTTGCAAGCATAAGAATATAATCTTAGGTATTTTTATGCAAAGAAGGTTACCATCCCAGCAATCTTTCTAGAATAAAATATCTTGACCATTGCCCAGCTTCCCATTGCGATGCCACAAAATTGATTGATACTCTTCACAACATCTCTCCACCAAAAGGAACCACATGAAATTGATGCATGAGAAACCATGTTTGTGTAGTACTTGCACCAGACCAACTTGACCCATAGAGCATCACTTCTCCCATAGAACTTGTGCAGGTGTTTTAAGAGTAGACCTTCATTGAGAGCTCTGGGATTGAGGACACCAAATCCTCTTTTAGTCTTTGGCTTGTAGACTTTGTCCCATGCTGCCAGGGAGTTACAACGTTATTGAAGATCTGTAGAGCCTATCCAAAGGCAATGGCACCGTGCTCTGTCTATATGATCTATCACCTTTTTTTGGCAATCTAAGCATGCACATGTGATAAATCAACTACAGGAAAAGGACAACATTGACAATAGTTAACCTTCAGAAGACAAAAAAACTCATCGTGCTGGCAAGTCATCTTTCGACCCTGTCCACCAAGGGTAAGAAATCCTTCACCTTTGGTCTTGTTGTCTCAACCGGGAGTCCTAAGTAAGTAAAAGGCATAGTTTCGATTTTGCATCCAAACACACTTGCAAGATTAGCCACCTATCAAAAGGGACATTGATAGAAATCATGATTGCCTTATGAAGGTTCACTTTGAGGCCAGTGGAGTTTGAGAAAGTCTAGAGCAGTCCTCTTAGATAGAAAAAGTTGCCTGGAGTATGCTAGGGGATGATTAAGGTGTCATCTGTGTATTGCACTACCGGGAAGCTTTCATTTCCTTGGGGTGGGATGGGATGCTTGAGAAGCTCTCTTCTGGCTATCTCATTGATTATAGACTATAGAAGGTTGGCCACTAGGACAAACAAGAGCGGTGAGAGCGGGTCTCCTTGTCTTACCCCCCTTTTGCACCGGAAGAAGTTTCCAGGAACCCCGTTTGTAAGAACCGAAGAATGGTCAGAGTAGAGAATACATGCAATCCAGGAAATCCATTTGTCAGGAAAACCTTTTGCCCTCATTACCACCAAGATCGCTTCGTGTTCAATTGTATGAAAAGCCTTTTCAAAGTCCAATTTGAGAACTAAGATTTCCTTTTTACTCTGCTTACATCGGTGGATGTGTTCGGAGGCCCAAGCTAGGCAGTCTTGTATTATTCTTGTTTTTGTGAATTCATACTGATTTGTGTGAACAAGGCTGACAATTTTCTTCTGTAATCTGTTAGCCAGAGTCTTTGTAAGAAGCTTTAAGACTGAGTTGAGCAAGGATATAGGCCTGTAGTCATTCAACTTCTTCCTTCTAATCTTGTCGAACAATTCATATAACATTAGACCCTTATGCTTGTTGATCTAGTTGTTGAAGCTCTTAGCCAAGTTATTTGTGACATAGTCTACCTTTGATAAAGTTGAGAACTTACTCCTTGTCCATAGCCTTTTGTGATAAGTACTCAAGTAATCTATGGCTTATGGCTTCATTTCCTACATGGCTGCCATATGAGCACAACGCTAGCCCGAGTGAGTGTCCAATAGCAGGTTGTAGCTTCTCCATGAACCAATTCCAATTGTCATTAGTCTCAGTCAATTATGCCATATGCCACAGGGAACTACCAGTTGTGGCCATCCACTGCACAAGCTATAGCTTGTTGACCTCTATACTTTCCATTAAGTGAGTGCTATCAATGGCCAGGTAGGCTCTACAGCCAGCTAAAAAACCATCGATGTAGGGCTTCAATACAACACACATACTAGTGAACCTATTTCTACCTTTGAATTGCATGTAGTCAATGGTAACAATGCTTCCTAGGCACCTCCTTTCAATCTCTGCCTTCCAACCATATAGCTTATCAAAGCTATCATTCCAATCACCAAATAACCACTTAAGTGCTAGCTCCCTCCTAGTCGACACCCTCTTGTAGTTGACCATAATCTTGTACTTGTCATGGCCCTAGACTTGGGTCCTATCTCAACCATACCAATATCTTGTCACATATCCAAAACTTTGAGGCACTCTTCAACTTCTAACTTCTTCTAGTGCTTGGGCATGTGTGCTAGGGAACATGAACCTTCACCTAAAGTTCACAAACAATGCATGCAGTTAGTACCAAACACTACGCTAACAGGGCTAAGTCAATTCGAAATGAAAATCAAAATGCATGTAAACACTGACATTATCACATTATCCTGCAAGGTCGACGCATGGATTCTCCATCTACACACTTCCACAACACAGGTGCATGAACAAAAACCCCAAACCTCAAACATCCACCGCTAACAGCCTTACAAACCTGTGGAGGGATTAGCTATGAATCTAGTTGGGTCACTTTTTGGTTTTGTAGTCAAACTCATGCTTTATTGAATATTGCGCTATAACCAATCTAAATTCTGCAATGGAAGGGTAAGTCATGCCAGTATCCATAGGTGGGTCATCTTTGTCATGTGCTACATCGACAACTACATCAAGCATGCTATCATTTGCCACCCATTCCTCCTCACCAGTGCTACCCTCATCCTCATTATCCTCACCATCCTCAAGCGCATAGTCATCATCAACATTATCAACCACAGACATCATCGCCATTATCAACCTCATAGTCAGAGTTATCACTACTAGTATCAATGGAGTATTGGTCTTCCTCATGTACACTGACATGCTCATACTATTCAAAGGGATTGGTTAGGTAATCCTTTTCTTCCTCATCTACTAGTTGAGTTCTACTGATTGGTTGACTAGGAATTTCCTGAGAGGGGATTGGACGTGAAGGAGTACACAACATATCAACGCTTATATGATCAAGGATAATCAACTAGAGGGGGTGAATGGGAGGTTCTAAAAATTCTTGCCCTCTAAATAATAATTTTAGTAATATGTAACTAAACAAGAATTCTAGCACAATTCAAAACCTAAAAATTCTAGTTTCACTAAGGCACCACAAATGAAGTCTCTACAAATATGTTTCTAGATCAACAAGATATGATGTTTTTGCCATGGTATCAAAAACTTGCCGGTCTTTAATAGTCTTTATTGAGGAAAGTCCAATGGATTGGACTAGCTCCATGAATTAAGCATCAATGCCTCAAATCCACTAGTGGTTGTTCTTTCTTCGCTCTAGAGATTGCAAACACTGAGCCACTCAAAAATGGCGCTAGGTCTCTTCACAAACTTTTTGAAGAGATCACCGCGTAAACCTTCGCCAAGCCGTCTAGGTGCCGGCAAACACCAAGAATAACAAACCACGGCGATCGCTTGAAAGAATCCAAGTGCCAAAGATCAACTAATGAAATGAACGCACTTAAATTGGGCTCAACTATCACAAATGAATGCAATTGATGTAAATGAGGTGTGAAGAGGGTGCTATAAGCTCAAGGATATTCAATGAAGTGTTCTCTTACTGTCCTAGGGCTGGTAAGGTGATATTTATACCCCTCACCCTCAAATTCGACTGTTTGAGGATAACATCATAAAAAATCAGCAAATGTGGTAGTACCACTGTGTACAGGCTAGTACTACCACACTTGGCATCCAACGGCTAAATAGTGTGTAATAAATACTGCTGAACTAGCTGTTAATTATGTGGTGTGGTACTACCGCCCTCACAGGGTCCAGTACTACTGCACTATGGTTGTATCATCACTACAACAAATATGGGCTTCAATGATGATTACAAATCATTACAGAAGATCACTTTTTGTCGTAAAAAAATATTTTATAACAAAAATGAGGCATCATGACCATCATCACCGAAGTGCGTCATAGATTTATCTAGTGACACGACAAGGCATTTTTGTCATAAACACAAGGACAAAAATAGTATTGTCATAGAATGTAACAATTAGTGATGTTTATAATAGTCATGCATGGTTTGGTAAACGTCATGTAAACGTGCTATTTCATCATAGATTTCTAGGCCTGTCCGGTAAGCTCCGGGTAGGTATGTTTTATGAAGTAAGCTCCAGGCAAGTATGTTTTATGACTTTGTTTTGTTGTAACATCCACAAAATTCATTCAGCTTCTCCAGAGGTCACCCATCCTACATTTTCTCTTACCTGAGCTCACTTAACTTCAAAGTTCTTTCAAGGTATGATGTGATGGTGTCTTTTTCTTTCTTTTGATTGAACAATTTACCTTTAGCCTCATGTACTCTTTGCTTCTCTAAGCTAATTTTCAAACCAAGCCTCATCTCCACCTCGTGCAAAAATGGAAAATGACCCAAATTACTCAAGCATCAATTTTTAGTTGTTTATTTTCCATTTATTCTACCTTTTTATTTTATTTGGCAGTTACAAAATTTAATGACAAAAAATCGTTGTTCCTGAATCCTTTGATTACTCGTCAGTTTCCCATCATCCAACCTTCACATTGGGTTCCCGTAACTACGTTGCTTCCCTTTCACACTTTTGCAAACTTTCTAGAGCTTATAAACACCATGTTCCTGAAAGGTTGGTTCAGTTAATCAACGGGAATCGCGGTTTTTGTAAAACCAGCCATTTCCGCTCCTTGCCGTTGATTTGTCATCTACGTTGAGATGTTCTTCGATTCCTTGCAATTACACCATCACTAGCACATCCTCTACATATGTCATGCTTTGAATTGACCAATGCATCGCTGTAGAACTCCGGCACTGGTGCCACCCCATTGTCCACCATCGTGCATTGTCGCCTCGTTTCTACGGCCATCCTCCGGTTGTGCTCCCTTGTTTCCTCCACATTTCCTGCCCATGCCCATGCCTTTAAGCAATGGGAATCGAGGTCGTACCCATGCCCCCTTGTTTTCTCTGTGTTCCCTGCCCATACCCATGCCTCTAAGACATAACAATTCGTCATAGAAAAGTAAAACATACATAACAAAAATTAAATGTGTCACAAAAAAATAATTTGTCACAAAACACCTTGGCGTGCAGCCACCCTTCTGATCTAACAATCTGTGATGATATGTAACTACATTTTGTGATGAAAATTTCCAAATCGTCACAAAATTTTAGGACGAAACGCCCATACTTTCAACATGACAAATTTAATACATGTGTCACAGAAAGTTACTTATTAATGACCTTCATTTCAGTCATCAAGGAGCATTCATCACTGAAGCTCATATCTACCCTACTCTATAATACACCAAAATTTTCTTTGCTAAATCCACCACCCTCAACCTCCCCCACAGTCATGCCTAATCTAAGTCCACCCAGATTTGTGTACCAAATAATCCAACTTCATACAAATGAATGGCCTGGATCTCTCCTCAAACCTTCTTCTCTTACTCATTGAAGATCCTAAGGCCAAAATTATTTGGATCATGCACATCATTGAGATGCCCCCGAATCCGTGCGCCCCCCTCCCCCGGTGAATCCGTGCGGCTGCCTCCCCCACCTCATTCTTCCGCCTCCCTCGCACAACTCCTCCCCTTCCTCCTCCGCCGCCGCGCCACCCTCGCCTCCTCCCCTTTCTCCTCCGGCGCGCCGCCCTCCACCCTCTCCTCCTCCCCTTTCTCCTCCGGCGCTCCGCCCTCGCCTCCTCCCCTCCCGACTCAACTCGACTCGCCAAAGCCAAGCCGCCTCTCCCTCTCTCGCAAACCCTAACTGTCCCATGCCTCCCGCACCCTAGCTCGCCGCCCACTATGCGCGCCTCCGCCGCCCCCATGGAGACCTCCTCCTCCGCCCGCAGATCCGCCGCCTCGGACCCCGGCAGCAACCGCTTGCGATAAGAAGAAGAGCGCACGCACGCAGGCCCAGGGTCCACGAACTCGGCGAAGAAGAAGCACAAGGATCTCATCTCTCTCTCCATGGAGAAAGCCATCGATCGGCAGCGCATCCTCCTCGCCCACCTCGTCCCCTCCCCGCATCACCCCCTGCCTCCCCTCTCCGTGAGTTCCCGATTTCCCCTCTTCCTCCCTGCGATCTTCTTCTTCTTCTCGTGTTCTCCTGTTCTGCGACGAACTCGGCGAAGAAGAAGCACAAGGATCTCATCTCTCTCTCCATGGAGAAAGCCATCGATCGGCAGCGCGTCCTCCTCGCCCACCTCCTCCCCTCCCCGCATCTCCCCTCTCCGTGAGTTCCCGATTTCCCCTCTTCCTCCTTGCGATCTTCTTCTTCTTCTTCTCGTGTTCTCTTGTTCTGCGCGTCGAGATTAACGAATCCGCTGATCTGGTGGTGCTTACGCGTCGGCGTGCGCGGCCGGGGACAGCGCCGCCTACCAGAGGAGCTTCTCCTTTGGAGATGACGTCGTCGTCGTCGCGTAAGCCTCGTCGAACCGTACCCACCCTCGCCTCTTCCTCCCCACCCCACGCCACCGCCACCTCCTCCACCACTCCTCCGCTCCACGCTCCTTCTCCACGGCCAGTTCTACGACCTCATCGAGCTCTTCTGCATCGGCGGCGACGCCCCCGACGCCAACTACCTCTTCATGGGCGACTAAGTCGGTAGGTTCCTTTTGCTCTGGGCTCTGGCCTTCTTCGCCTGCGCGCCACATGTTTGGTTGCTGTCGATCTATGGATTCGGCTATGTGCTTCGATCTGATATGTGGAGAGTGTGAGGGAGTGGTGAATTTGCTAGATCCTGCTGCGGAATTGAGGTGCCGAGGTGTTTGGGCTTGGGGGGTTGGAGCCGGTGTGGTGGGGTTGCTAATAGATTGGTTGTGTAATCATCTTTTTTCAACTGTTGCTTCAAAGATCGCTAGAATTGTTTCACGATGTTAGCTTTTGTTCCGTTGATTACATGATTAGATGCCGTTCTGGATTAGGTATGTTAACCGCAGAGAAATTTATTTGGAGTAGGAATTGGTATTTGCCATATTTTTCTGATGGACACGAATGATATCCTTGAAGCCTTGAGGTGCTTGTTCCATATAGGGATAGTGGGCTTAGAGAATTGAAGTGATGTTTTTTGGTTGCTTATTTAAAAAAGTTCGAAGGTTGCTCGGAAAACTGAAAGTGCGCATGAACTCTGAATTTAAATGGAAAATTATTTTTGTTCTCTACTGGTAGACCAACAAATAAACATTTTATCTCTATTCTTGTCTGCTTGGTTCTGCTCCTGTATTGGCTACGACAATCGTACACGACAAGCATTCTCAAAATTGATGTCAGAATGGCTATATGTTGTAAGAATCACAAGCATGTGTCTAGAGCACATGCTTTTGATGTATTAATATGAAATTTGTATGATTCTCATCACAAATATGAGTCAGACAAACAAGACACCATTCAATTAAACTTTGTTGGGATTTAGATGTGTCGCTTACCAGTGCTGTGTGGTTTATTAGAACATGCGACTGGAAATGCTATTTTTCAGTTAAGTTGTTGAGTGACCTGCTTTTCTTCCTATATGATTTCTTTTGCTTTGGATCATCTTTATTTGTTTCAATATTATAGTTGAATTGATTCTATGAGCATTTTCTGCAGACCGTGGCTACTATTCAGTGGAAACTGTTACATGATTAGTGGCTCTCAAAGTCCGTTATAGAGACAGAATCACAATATTGAGAGGAAATCACGAGAGTAGACAAATCACTCAAGTGTGAGTTTCTATTCCTTTAATCTGAAAAGACTTTACAGCAGTTGCCAATTGCTAATTTCAGCATAGTACTTCTGTATTGCAAGTATCACAAAGCATATGAGTCATTCTTAAAGCGGCACCCATTTTCTGGGCCTGGCTTGCTGTACGTGTCCTAGGTGATGTTACAGAAGGCAATGCTTTGGAGGTTCTTCGTCAGGTTTGAGCTTTTTGAATTGTTAATTTTTCTAAATCATCTTTGATATACGATGTTAATTGGAAACTTGTGTGTTTATTTCTTTCAGGTGGATGAGATATTTGTTCAAGCCATTAAAGATGCATGCCTCTATGATACTATTTGGCAAGCTTTTGCTGTGTTTTTGCCTGTACAAGCAGTTGGGGTTCAGGGTGACCAGAGAACTCACTCCCACGCGGGAAAGCTAAAAATGCTGCATTACAAAATCGTTCAATTGTTCATTGTACAATAAAAATGAGGTTAAAATGAGGTATACATATATTGGAAGCAATATCAGGTTATTGTTTTCGTTTCCAAAGAGTAGCCAATATGATAATCTAAACTGATAATGTTATATACTTATGATCATATCCGTGGACAAATTCCTCTCCATCCATGAATATGAAGTACTTCCACTCTCTAGAAAGCATGGTTTGCTTTTACCTTGTAAAGAAAATCACCAATAACTTCATATCTCATCTATATACCAATGGCAACTGCAATGTGTGTATTAGAATAAAAACCTACATGACGTTTGAATTGTCAACACACATTGGTTTCCATTTTTTCTGATGAAAATGTTTGAAGATTTATTTTGTGGGTTTGACTTTACTTGGTTGAAGGATACTTTCTTGGAGCTGCTCGGAGAAGAAATTTATTTGCTCACTAGCTGAATGTCTGTACAAGCCTTGATATATCAGAGTGGCATTGACGGAGTGTACAAGCCTTTAAAGATTTGGGTATGTTGTTTTTCATAGTATATTCCTTTCAAAGACCTAAACTGTAGACTGAACTTATGTTTTAAATATCCTACGTTCAAATTGCTTTGGATTTAGCTATGCCTCAAATTGTCGATATACACTGTCAGTATACGGTGTCTGAATGGTTGTTGGGCTTAAGATTTTGATCCTTCCAATTATTTTCCTGTAAGAGATTGAAACCTGGTTGACAGCGACATAAAAATATCAATGCCAGTATGAGTTTCTAGGTTTGCATTCCCTGGTAATGTTTTCCTGGTTTGGAACTGGTGGTCCATGTCGTGGATTTCAGAACTCACATAAAAGCAGTGATTCATATGATTTTTAATGAATTTTCCATTCTCCTACACTGAATAAAAATTTTTATGAGCAACTAAAGTTTTTTGTTCGAGGTGTTCAATTATTTCTACAGCTAGCTATTTTGCATGGGTTGTAGTTGTCAGCTGAATTTTTATGGCATTGACAGACTGTACAAGCCTTTAAAGATTTTCTGAAGATCTTGCCCATGAAATTGTTTCTCTGAACATCTCTCTGCAGGGTTTGGTTTCATTATGGCCATCCTGATATCTTTGATCGTCTTTTCCACCTTACAAGGGGTTGGCAAGGGAAGAGATGTGGGTCTTAATCAAATTTCACTATTTGAGGCAAAGATAGCAAATGGTAATGGTGAACAGACACTGAGCCGTGACATCTATCGGCTGGGGCACCGTTTTGATTTCTTCAGAATGTTGTCATGTTACTATACAACAATTGGGTTCTACTTCAGTACAATGGTATATTAATAACACTAAACTTTTCTCTTTCTAAATCATGGGGTAACTCTTAACCTAAGTTTTTCTATTTGGTCTTAGATTACAGTTTGGACTGTGTATGTTTTCCTCTATGGGCGTTTATATCTTGTCCTCAGTGGACTCGATGAAGCACTGGCTACTGGAAGGAGGTATGTGCATAATGCACCTCTCCAAGTTGCTCTTGCGTCAGAGTCTTTTGTTGGTAATTATTCCTTGTAGACAACGGCCATGAAAGGCATAAATAAGGATTTAGTAGACCAGGAGAGAATAAATAAGGAACTATCATGACATAATTGCTGTTTGTATTGTTTTGTACATTTTCATAGCTAATTAATAATTGTCTTGTTGGATCTATTTCAGTCTTGTAAGTGCCGAATTAGTGACGAGCAGAAAATTCAGTCTTTTATTGACTCATACGAGCTGGGAGCAAGAATACTAAAAGGTAAGTACCATGGATTAGTCTTTCAAACAGTGCTGTATGTTGAGCTTGGCTGATTTGTGATGCTATTTTTCAGACTTGCCAGAATTGACGTCTTCAATATTTGATGAGAAGCTCATGCCTGAGCATTTACTTCGTGTTTGTCTAGAATATCAACGAACTTGTGCAACATCTCTAGACTACAATAGCTATAACACTTACAAGGTGTGGGTCTTTCAAATTGTACTTTGATTCCCAGTTGTCCTTTTGATATATCTAATATGTTTGCTTATTGCAAGATCCAAATCCTTCTGTGTTGTTCAAAATGGTTGATCCATTAACTGCACTTCAAGAGAAAGTTAAATACTTTTTGGATGAATGGCCTGATCATCCAGGTCTTCTGAAAATATTGGACATAATTGCTTCCCTTTTGGCAATGCCCCTGAGCACACCACTTTCGAAGGTTTGGTATTGGTATCCAATAAAATGTTTATATAATACTAATTTGCTGCTAAGTACTAAGGTTGCATGTTTTACCGTCACATTTCTTATTCTTGAAGGCCTTGCTTGGATTGCAACTGTTGGCTGGGAAAGCTCAAACATTGCAGGAAAATGACTCCAAGTTCTTTCTAAAAGGTAAAGGCTGAATCTTCCTGTCTGTGTTCTGGTGGTAAGAAACTAAGAGTGTATACCATAAATGTAATAGACTATATTGCAGTTGATACTTTAATTGACCTCGCTTCGATGACAACAGGAAAATTACAATCATCTATTGTCTATTTACTACTGCCGACCTTATTTCAAATTTACTATCTGTTGGGCATAATTGTTTTTGTATCTATGGTGGTGCACTGGTGACACGCCAACATCTCAGGCAAGAAATAGACAAGGGCAAGCTTCACCCTTCCAGGAGTTGATGTTGACCAGTACACCATCAAGTACAATAGTGGTTTGTACAAAAAAAACATGATTTTCCCTATGAGTAGTGTGTGTTGTTAATCTTTCTTTACCTTATTTTGTGAAGTTTGAATGAACATGCCTTTCAGTTTTAATTTTGAACTTACCTTTCAATTTTATGCTTGATATTGTGAAAAATAATCTTACATTTTTCAGATAGCAATGACCACTTTTGTATTTTCAATCAACAATTAGGATAGTAGCAAGTTCATTTCATATAAAAGAAAATGTTGTCATTGTGTTAAACATTTCCATGTATTGCTTATTTATCCTGATAATTGTTACTCTTTTTGTTGACTAGATGTGAAACTTGTTGAACATCTTAGAGTGACGAGGGAAACAAATGCTCTCTTTCAAAGAAGTCCTGTGATCCTCTTATTATACTTGTTTACTGAAAAATGGCTACATTGTAATTAATTCAGTTATCTTGGTAATTGAATTTGTTTTAGTTTTCTGTTGTCAGATATTAGAGAGAGATACAGCTTGGCAATTGTGGCCATTTACCAGTCAATGTTTGGTTTAGAAGATGGAACTATTCCAGCAACCTTTCAGGTTTTATACTGTGATGTTTAAGTTTCTTTATTAGAATGAAGGACAACAAAAATGCATAGACCATGTTACCCTTTGTTTTAACCTAACTATGATTCAAGTATTCAATGGTATCTTTTCTCAACAAAGGTAACTTAATACAGGCCAGCAATTATGAAGTCCCCCTATTAGAAATGATTCTTAGATTGAGCTGCACCACTGGTTACCAAATGTTTGTTACTCATTTGCATAGGTAATTTACATCACAGCAAAAAGCTAAGAGTAGGGGTCCGCCACCGTATCATTTAGTGACATACAAAAACAATTTGGTTTCAATCAAAACTGAACTTTCTCAAATGGGAAGTGGATGACGACACTAAGTTGATTTTGTGTTTTGGTACTGTTCAACCACCCTATTCTTGGGTTTCTTATACCGTTGTTGCCCAACTCTGATGTAGAAAACAACCAACAAGGAAGGGCAATAAGCCCTGCTCCACGACACAAACTTTAGTTTCTGAGGCTTCTCATCTACAAAAATCAAGTACTTCAGTGTCTCTGTGAGAACTAATTTATCTACTATTGCCTGATGATTGAGACTGAGTTTAAGGGAGATTTCTCTACTATTGCCTGATTGTTTAAGGGAGATTTCTCTACTATTGCCTGATGATTGAGACTGAGTTTAAGGGATTCCAAAACCATGTGAACTCCATCTATATTGCTGTAATCCACCATGGGTCTCAACATCAGAATTTAGAGATCTTTTCGCTCAATAGCCTGGCTCATCCAAGCAAGCTCTCAAGTAGCCTCTTTTCGCTCTTCTGAGGCACCGACCGCGAAAAGTATTGGCTATGGCTTGTTAACAACAAGACCATGGAGGTGAAGACATGACAATATATCCATCCATCCTCTTTCTATCTACATCTATACCAATTAGCGGAATTAGGATCACATTTGATAATATGTATTATCCTCATTTGGTACTCCGTTGCAACGCACGGGCACCATACTAGTTTGTTGTAGTGTGTTTCAAAAGAGTGGTACTACCATTTTTCCGAGAGTGAGAAATGGTTCAAAAGGTGTCTCTCTCGAAATAACATACCACCAACCATTTTTCAGTCATACCGTGTTGCGGTAGTTTTGTTTATTATTTACGGTCATACTACCCTATGGTAGTACCACCGATTACACTCCGGTACTATCGATTTCCTAAGGAGCAAAAGTGCTCCAAAATGCACCTTTCTGGAAATTACGTACCGCGGTCATACTGGGTGCGGTAGTACCGCACTACCTCTCGGTCATACCACGGTGCAGTAGTACCACCGAGTCAACTCTGGTACTAATGATTTTTTGTGAATGCATAGTTGCCTTTGGAATTTCAATTTTAAGTGCATTCATGATCCTTAGTTTATCCAAGGCACAAGAAATTGCTTTCAAGCTACTAGCCGTGATCCCTCTTAATAGTATGATGCCTAGCCTAAAATCCGGTCTTTCACCCAATCTCAAAAGACCGGTAAATTATTAAAATGATCATAAGCTACTTATACCTTTGTTTCATGCCAGTGTGATCTTGTCAATCCTTTTCATGCATCTCCAAGTCATAACACAAATTCCAAGAGTAAACCTATCAAACACTTAATAAACATGTTAGTCCCATATGCACAAGTCGTCATTAATTATCAAAATATTTTTAGGGGCCTAGATGCTTTCAACGCTACACACATCAGTTCTTGAAAACACTGTGATGGTAAATTCACCTCTTTTACTACTCTCAAAGCACCCAAACATCACCATCAGTTGTTGGTCTGTTTTCACAAAAACAATTTCTCTGCTATAGCTATCCAAGTAATGTATAGCCACGGATTCATCAGCATCCCACGGGTACTTCTCTCTAATACAATCCACAAAATCTTTGAAGTTCATTATGTCAGAGTCGACTGCCCAGTTCACACAAAACCCCCCCTAAGAACTCCCTACTCATCTCGTGAATAAATATGATCTTAAGAAAGTACGTCAACAATAGGTCCATCCTGTGGATGGATGTAGGCATTATCAAGAAACTACTGCCCATCCTAACTACACGATGTGAAGAAAGAACAAAAAGAATCAAATCTAAAAATATGTACCCATTCGACATCCTTGATGTCGGCAAGGAGCACGAGCTCGCCAGGAGGGAGCTGCCACGATGGACTGCACTCTATCGCCGCCGCCGGGTCAGGAGAGGGAAGGGGAGAGATATATGATATCTCGGGATAGATGGGAGAGGGGAGGGGGATGCGCTCTAGACAGGCCGTCACCATTGGGCCAGCAGAGGGAAGGGATTAGATGAAATCTTGGGATAGATGGGAGAGAGGAGGGGGATTAGGGTGTGGAGCATGGGGGCATTTCCGAAGAAATGCCATAGCCTAACGGCATGTGACTGATGACAATGACACAAAGTGAAGAAAAATGAAACCTAGTGGCAAGGAGGGAATATGGACTTATTCAGTGGCAAATAGTGGAAGTGAGACTTATTCAGTGGCATGGAGTAAATTTTCTCTAAAATTAATCTTACATTGATTACAGGATTGCAGAGATCAATCGGTGATAAGTGGTTTTGAATTGAATGCTAGTAACTCAGATGTGTTGGAAATGAAGGAGGGCGGGCATGCAGAGGCATTCGGAGGTGGGCGGTGGTCGGCATGGAAGTATGTGGTCTCTAGCGCCTACATCTGCTTCTCTCCAAGTTTTTCCGCATCCACTGCACTGTCGACCTCGTCGTCATCGTTGACCACTTTGAGTCACCAAATGCCAGCAACCCCAAATGAGGCAAGGCCGAGATGGTAGCATGGAGCTATGCGCAAGTAGCGCAAGGGCACATGGGCAACAACTCATTTCACTGAAGAGTGAATAAGAAGTTGCAAGCTAGAAGCGTGACATGCATTTGAAATAGGTTTAACAATTAATACTCAAATACAAGCACCATCTGCATGCATCTCATTGAATTTATTTAGCATCCCTAAAGACATGGAAGCATGGTGGTACTGGTTGTAGGAGATGAAAACACAACTTGGTGGGATTGAGCTTGATGGGATAGTGGAGCTCCACGAAGCTCAATGGTGCAGCTTGATGGTATAGCCTCGTCGCAATGCACATCACAAGCAATGGGGATCTCTACTGGTTCGAGCTTCATGTCATGGATGACGTCTACTCGGCAGTGTTCGCGTTGCTGCTCACCATGCACATGGCTGACGACCTCAAGGTGATGATCAAGAGGGGAGAAGAGAAGAGATGGGATTGGGAGGGGAGAGAAGAGGAGGAAGAAGAAGGGTGTCAGAGTATGACATGTGGGCCAGAGGCATTATAGTTCTAGCTTAGATCCATGTGGATGCCAAATTGGTATAAAACCCGGTTTCGTAGTTTAGAGTTGATTTTTAGACATGCAATATGTTACACTCTGATACCGCTCTTTACGCGTAGTAGCCCTAGGATCATATCAGAGTTTGTGAGATACGGTACGAGCGTGCATAGTATCAAGAACGAAGAAGATGAATTTCATAGAGAGAACCAAAATAATGATGTTGAAGCAACCACAACGAGAGATAACAGATTTGATGAAGCTGGCCGCAAATTTATTAAGCACAATATCAAAAGAGTATAAGGGATTGTCGCATTCTCATAACCTTCTCGAATCTTTTAGAATACTTGGATTCTTGCCCTATACAAGAATATAGTGTTAAAGAATATCCTAACCTCTAATCCTCTTGTGTGTCCTCAACTTTGGATGAGTAGGCTTGGTTACTTAGTTGCTTCTCCATGGTCACTCCATGGTTTATATAATCCCTGTTAGCCCTTCTTTAATTTAGAGTAGTAATCCTAATACAAATAGGATTAGGAGTTCTAATCATATTAGGATTCATTTAGGACTCTTTATAGCATATTTTTCTAAATACTAAAAGATTAGATATAAGTCACACTAACTCAACAATCTTCATCTTGTCTCTTATCTCTTGAAGTCACTGTGCTTCTCCAAGAAGTCGCTCCAAGTCGGCTCCACCTTTTTTTGTTTTTGTCATTTCCCTCCCACTTTTGGGAGTGCCCTCACCATAGGGGCTCATGCACATCATTGCAATATGTGTGTCAGTGTCTGAGCTAGCATACTTGGGCCCTCTACTTGAGAGCTCTATCGTTGTGTACTTTGGTTAACCACACCTCATATTCCTACAGTCTTCCATGCCATAGGTTTGTACCGTTTTCAAGCTCCACCTGCTCGCTGGTACCGTGTGGTTGGTCCACCACGTCTTTCTTCTTCCAACAGCTTGCACATTCACCTTTGGGTCTATTAGATTTTGCAATCATCTTACAGTTCCGAACATAATTATAGATAAGATCGGAGTACATACCGTTAACGATACGGTTTCCTTCTCCTGACCAGAATTTTTATTAGACTTTCCATTGGTTGCTCCACCTTTAAGATTACCCTTTAATCAGTATTCTTCATTTCTTTAGATACTTTTCATGATTACTTGTCCTTTGCAAGTAACTCGTATGACTGCACCTCGAAGTGATATGTTACAACCTTCGAGTTCAAGCGACCTCACAAATATTAGATTTTTTTTAAGCTGGGAACATACTAAACTCCTATTAATATGCGATGCGTTCTATCATACATTTCCAATGTAATTGTTTCTACCTCATTAATTGCATACTCCTTGTAATCTGCTAAGTGAACAGTTCTACATATTGGGTGTAGAGATCATTCGTCAAATATCTCTCTTGTCAAACATATGTGGAAACAACAACCTGAATCTAATATCCATTCATGAGAAATACCTAATTGACTTATGACTAGTACGTTCGAATCATCCTTTGCTACCGCAACTGAGTATGTACCCTTTATTTGCTTTAAACTTAGGCAAAGTTTTACGATGCGACATTTCTTGTCATATAGATAGCATATAAGTGTGCCCTTGGTCTTGCTCTTTTTCTTCCTGTGACATTTGCTTCTACCTGCAATACTTACTATAGCCAATGCTTGGTCACTTGAGGATAAATATTCCGATGGCTTTTTAAGAACTTCACCTCTAATAGATATGTAACTGCCTCATTGAAGTTGAGAGTGGTTTTTATGATGCGAATATTCATCACCAATTGCTTCCATAATGGTAGTAGAGATGACACCAATATGACGACCTTGTCATTCTCAATTTTCTAATCCACACTAATCAACTGTGTGATAAGTTTGTTGAAGTTATTGAGATAGTCAGCGAACTGTGTACCATCCTCCATGCGCAATCTGTATAGTTGTCGCTTCAGCACCAACCGGTTTGTCAGCGACTTTGCTACATACAATTCTTCTAAGTCGTTCCATAATTTCTTTAGCAAATTCTTCTTGATCACCGAGTAATTTACCTCATCAGAGAGATATAGATGGATTGTATTGATAATCTTTCGCTCCATCACCTTCTAGTCTTCATCAGACGTCTTTTCTAGAGAGCATCGATTAGCTCCTACTGGACAAGGACATCCTTCACTACGCATTGTCACACGCTACAATTTTCTCTGCCATCAAATTTCTCCACTTGATTTAACATCGTTAACACCGATCTTGATTTTGTGTCACTTGACGTTTTACCGACCTTCTCACAATCAGATTAATCCGGCAATCAGATTAATCCGGCATTAGCTTTAATACCACTTGTTACATTATGATATCTCTCCTTATGCGTAGTAGCCCCTGAATTAGATCAGAGTTTGTGAGATACGGCATGAGCGTGCACGCTATCAAGAACGAAGAAAATGAATCTCGTAGAGAGAATCAAAATAACAACGTTGAAGTAATCATGACGAAGGAGAAAAAATTTGGCGAAACTGACTATAAATTTTTTAAGCATAATCTCAAAAGAGTATAAGTGATTTTCACTTTCTTATAACTCTCTCGGATCTTTTAGGACATTTGGATCCTTACCTTATACAAGAATCTAGTGCTAAAAAAATATCCTATCATCACCCATCTCCAATTTAGAGTAGAAATTCTAATTCAAATAGGAGTAGAAATTCTAATCGTAGTAGAATTTATCTAGGATTTTTTATAACACATCTTTTTAAATCTAAAAAACTAGACAAGAATCACCTAACTCAACACAATAGTTCAGCATTACTAAAACAAAAGTTGGAAAACCCATCAAACCAACGAGGAAAAAATAGAAACGGCAAGAAAGGAAACGTGGAAAATGTGGCCAAGTTGTGCACGGGAGCTCCGGGTCCATTTGAGGCTTTCACTGCTTGAGCCCGTCAGCACCCGCCTCGGACCGTCGCTGCTCCTGCCGCCGCCAGCGCCGCCTATAAAACAAAAAACCCCCTCCCCTGCGACGAGGAGAACCATCGGCAGCGCCCCCGTGTCCCACCAACCCCCCACCAACCCACCCACCCACCCCGTGCTCCTCGTGCAATGGAGTCCCTCCTCGCCTCGCCCTCCCTTAGGGCGTCCTTCGCCCCCGCCGCCGCCGTCGCCGCCCGTTCCCCGTCACTTTCGCGGGTCGTAACCCTCGCCGGCGCCCGCGTCCGCCCGATCCGCTGCAGCCCCAAGGTACGCCCTTGATGGAGTTTCTTTGTTTTCTATTTCCTTCTCTGCTTGGATTAAGGATTCCTTCTTTCTAGTCTGATCTTGGCGACAATCCATGGAGGTTTTATGTTTTCTTGGATTTTTGTCTTCCCCCCCCCCCCCCCCCCCCCCCCCCCATATCTTGAACTCGGATTGTGTCCGTTTGATCCTGCAATACTGGCAGTAATCCATGGAGGTCTTCTCTTCTCTTTAGTAGGATTGCTCTTTCCGCCCCCCTTTCTTCAATTCCGATTTATTTCTTAAAAAGATTGCGTTCAAAGAATTTCTCGTTATTGTGTTTTACCTTTTTCTTTGTAGTATGTGTCTTCTCTTTGTGATGATCTGATGATTCGGTTTCTTTTAGGACTCCATTATCGAGGCGCTGGCGCGGGACGAGATGTTGAACGCGGTGGAGCTGGTTCAGTGGGAGAATGGCAAGTCGATCAACGACATAGCAGCTACTCAGGGAATCCGCATCCGCCGGCACTGCCGTCCCAGTACCCCCTTGAAGGACATCGAGGAGGAGCTAGGAGCCCCCCGCAACATCCTGGAGAAGATCATTTGGGACAAGGAGGTTGAAGTAGCTGAGGTACAGCCCGGAATCATGTATATAGATAAGCATAAACCCAAATCAAGTGCATAATCAGTATAGTTTGGATTCGTATCACCCTGCCTGGCCAATGAAATGGAACAAATAGTACACAATAGGGCTGTTAGTTGGGGTGGAGCCAGAATGAAAATGACCGGGGTTCACCACTTCACCCTACATATAACCACGCCTATAATTTTCAAATGACATTGTACTAAATAGTAATGTGTTCAGCAAATTTTAGCATAAAATATTCAACATAACCAATGGCAATGTACAATAATAACAAAGTAGTGGTGAAAGTGCTTACTAAAATCAAGAAACCCGCTAGGAAGGACCAAGCTATGGACAAAAGATGGTTGGCATTGGCAAAATACAACATCCAGCCTCAACGGCCTACAAAAAATAGGTGATTTCTCATCATTAGTACCATTATCTAGCACTTTCCTTGTCAGAAACTGTTCCATAAATTTACTTGCCATTTGTCGATAATATGAAAACTCAGATATTGTCATGTGTATAAGAACAATAGAGTAGAAACATACATTGAGAAGCCTACTTGACATTGTATCTCAGCTAGTAAGCTTGGTCATACATGGGCACATGGATTAGGGTGGTTTCAATTTTGCCTCAATTTGCAACAAACTAGGCTGGTATTCAAAAAAACCAAATTAAAACCTTACGTCCTAACCCTACAATTTGACAAAAATCAACCAACACTTATCACATTGAAACCCTAACTCACAAATTTAATAACTTTGCTTGAAAGAAATCGGAAGAATTGGGAGAAATTAGCAATACCCTATGCCGATTCGCCACTCAATCCTTGCTGCCCATGCCGAGTGCTTGGTGAGGCAATCTACTGCCGATGACGACTAGGAGACGCTGTAGCTTGCAGAATGTGGCAGCCGAGGACTTAGGCACCGCGAATAGGTAAGGCCGCACGAGATGGGAGAGAGATAGTCGATGGAGCAAGGAGTCAAGAGACGCGAATTGGGTCTGGGGTGATGCGAACGTGTGGCTGCTGGCTTCCTGGGTGTGATCGTGTGCTCGTGGCTTGGCGGGCCAAGTAATTGGGCTGCACTCGTGTTCCTAGCGTCGTGGGCCGCACTTAGTGTCGTCCTTAGCCCAACAACGAGTGGGGTAGCAGGAGGCCGGAGCTAGGCCACTTGGTGGTTGCTTTGGGCCAGCCCAGTGTCCTTCGATTTGGACTGAGGGGTTAACACCTACATATACATCGGCTATAACAGTGTAAAAACAAAATTGGAACTGGTGTCCTGTGCACCCCCATAGACCTCTTTGGATCCGCCCTTGCGTTCGGTTTGACTATCGGTGCTTCGTATGAAGGTACCGTGGGGGATCTTTTTGTCGGCCTCAAATCTGTGAATTCCTGTCCAACACACGATAAGATGACTCTGAACTCTGAAGGTGCCAGGTGTCATGCTTGTGACATTCCTTCTAATGGCAGGGGGATATTCCGTAATCTGTGTAGTTCGACTTTAAAGGTGCCAAATGGCATGCTTCTGTCTGTTTCTTCTAACGATAAAGGGATATGGTTCCATGTAGTCTATGTTTTATATGATGCCTGCTACTGGTCTTATGCAGGGGCATGCCAATAAGCCTCTGAAGGAGGTCATTGAGGCTGCAGAGCAGGCTCCTCCTGCAAGAGACTTCTTTGGTGCTTTGTCAGCAGCCTACAAGCGTAATGGGGTGCCAGCGTTGATTGCTGAGGTCAAGAAGGCATCGCCAAGTAGGGGCTTGCTCAGGGAGAACTTCAATCCTGTGAGTTCTGGGCTTCATAGCTGTCATTACAGCTGGTCATTTTCAAAGATTGGTTACATAACTAATGCAAAAATTGTTGCAGGTTGAAATTGCTCAAGCTTATGAAATGAATGGAGCTGCGTGTTTGAGCATCTTGACTGATGAGAAGCACTTTCAGGTGGGTTTGGAATTGCATGTGTTTATTGGGATGGTAGATGTTATGTTTACTGGGTAAGCTCAATTTCTTCAATTGTATAGGGAAGTTTTGAGAATCTTGAGAAGGTGCGCAACTCAGGAGTGAAGGTAATGATAGACATTTGTTATCCTTTAAATGTGAAGAAGGATGGTTCTGGTTTACCAATTTTTCTCAAGGTGCAATTATGTCTTATGTAAATGCAGTGCCCTCTTCTGTGCAAAGAGTTTGTCATTGATAAATGGCAGATCTATTACGCCCGCTCGAAGGGTGCTGATGCAATTCTGCTAATTGCTGCTGTGCTACCTGATCTCGACATAAAGTACTTTCTTCGGATATGCAAGGAGTTGGGAATGACAGCTCTTATTGAGGTTCAATATATGCTTTATCTGTAACAATCATGAAATATTATGAAATTATTTTTGTTGTGGAGGTCTCATTTAATTAGAAACTAGCTTAATTTGAAGGGGAGTTAAACCAGCCTATAGACTAGAGTAGCGGTGAAGCAATCTTGTTATGATAAGGTAGATATTGATTTTCCAATGGTGGTTGTCAGATTTGAATATTCATCATGCTAGATGACATAATTAAACTTTAGTTTTTTTAGAGGAAAATCAAACTTTAGTTTGCAGCCTAGAATGGTAATAATTTGTTTTATGCTTCCAATGTGGTGTTAAAAGACATTTTTCTGCAACTCTGTCAGGACCGTCCATCCCATTCACATTTTTTTTTCAAATATTTAACAAGTAGTTTGTCAAAACTTTGATTGAAGTTTCTCATGTTCATCTTCGCAAGGAAAATGTATCATGTAATTTATTGCAATTTCCATATGCTGAGCTTGTAAATATGTTTCAGATATTCTTTGTTAACCTGTACTTCTTGAATAGAAAACTTAGTGTGATTTTACTTCTACTAGTCTGCAGAAAGCTAAACTTAATTTTAATATATCATTTGGGGGTTAATGTTTTAGGTTCATGATGAAAGGGAGATGGAGCGTGTGCTGAAGATAAATGGTGTTCAGCTTATTGGCATCAATAACCGCAGCCTTGGTATGTGGTTCTTCTGGTGCTCACTTTTTCCAGCAAACATGTTGTCATCTTAAGCTTGATGTTTTTTTTTAATTTTGAGGAATGGTAATATTTCACATTTGCATTTTCTTGAAATCAAGAGTTTTTTCCTTATTAATACATTTGCATTTTCTTGAAATCAACAGTTTTTTTCCTTATTAATGTTGGTGAGTGAATAGTTGTTTTTTATTATCTTGAAAATTATTTATGCTGCAGAGACATTTGTTGTGGATACTTCAAACACAAAGATGTTGCTGGAGAAGCATGGTCATATCATCAGGGAGAAGGGAATATTGGTAATATCCCAGTGTTAATGTGTGACATTTTGCTAGTTGTATATGTATGTATGTTTTTTATTCAACAAAACACATTACTTAGTTCCTTGTTATTTGTGCTCTATATCGGAAGGTTTAACTGAATGGTTACAGATTTACAGCAATTTCACTTATTCAGAAACGTTATACTAAATGCAGGCACTTGAACATCACATTTTTCAATGTGTTGAACCCATAAACTTGCATTTATTGCAATTGCTGTCTGAATGTATTTGAAAGACTAGTTTTTACTGCAAAAGGAAAAAAGGAAACAAATTCTGTTACACATATTTATGACTCTGAACTCTACACTAATTATCTTAAGTAAATGTTACAGTTCAATATTATGTGAAGTTTTATTTGTTGTGATGTTGCATGTTGCAAGGACCTAAAACTCAAGCATTTTTGGGACTTGAGCCTGATTCCTTGATTTGTGGAAGACAAAGGCCATTTGATTTCGTAATCTGAAATGCTTATAATTAGTTTTGGGCTGATTGTTTTTCCCCAACTTGTATGATATTTTCAGGTTGTTGGCGAATCAGGGCTGTTCAACCCGGATGACGTTGCTTATGTGCAGAATGCTGGAGTTTCTGCTGTAAGTTCTTTGAATGCCTGTGGATTAATCAAAACTGTTCCGGCATGATTTTACAAAGCTTTGTTAACATATGTCTAATCACTCAATAGTTAATATTAATTTCCCTTTTTTTCTCTTAACAGTGTTGTTTACACATGTCTGCCAGTTTACCTCCAATTTCCATGCTTTTTTCCGTTGACAAAATTCAATGTACTTCTGTTTTGGCTCCCAAAAACCCAAAATATGTGCTAGGGAAATATCACACAGCCGCATGACATTCCTTTTGTTATGATATAAATGCTTAACTATATAAATGATACATTTACTGAAACCAGTACTTTCTTTGTCATGTCTAAATCTATTAATTCTTTGAATGCCTTGAATTGAATCTAATTGAGCGTGCCTGTTGATGCTGTAGATTTTGGTAGGAGAATCTCTGGTGAAGCAAGAAGACCCTGGGAGAGCCATTGCTGGTCTCTTTGGGAAAGAACTGTTGCATTGAAAGAACAAAATCAGACTTTGTTTTGGTAGTGCTAGACGTTGTAGTAGCTGTTAGCCCGAAGTGTGAGAATAACGAGATGTGAGCATTACCTGTGTTAATTACCGTATCTACCGCATGAATAATGCTCGCTTGTACATTCCGTTCAACATTTACTTTTGGACGAGTAATAAATATGTGATTTGTTCGTATGGAAATTTGTAAATTTCTGAACAATTCAGTTGGGATGGCGACAGGGCGGGTCGAAGGCTAGGATATCCTACTGTCCCTACTAGGGGTGCAATCAGCTCGGATTTGAATGGATATTGTTTATATTGTATCTTAATCTATTTTTTTTCAAATTCAGAGTTGAATATAGTAAGATTGGATATGAATATGAATTCGGAGTTTCGGATACGGTACCATCGGAACGGGTATATGACAGTTTCAAATTGAAAACGAATAATATAGGTGGATAGTATATGCATACATAAATGAATATACATTGAACAATACCACCATCGTTTTAAACTTTCAATTAGCAATAAATTCATCTAGATTACTTAAGTATGATAGCCGACACAACACAAGTTTAACATAAGTGATAAAATCATACATAAATTCAAAATTCGATAAAGTAGCACATAAGTTCAAAAGCTGATAAATTCATACGCAGGTTCAACATAAGTAGAGTGAATTAGTAGTGACTAGCTAAAGTGACTAGATTCTAGAGTTAGGTTAGAACTTGGTAAAATCTAGATCGATTATTATTAATGATGGTTGGTAGACTGAGCCGGTTGGAGTACTAACTTTGCTTGTCGGATATCCAATCGGATAATATCCGATTTACCATTTACCAACGCTATTCGGTCGGATTCTAACTCTCCCATTTTCGGAACCGTGTCCGGCAACAACTATCCGGTACCGATCGGATTTAGTGCCGGATACCAAATTATCTTCCTGTATTTAGTACCGACCGAATTCGATACCAGATCTATCGAAATTAACCTATACCGTTTGCACCCCTAGACCCCATCCCCAATTCTCCATTTGGAGGGCACACGACACCTATCAATAGCACTAAATTTTGTAGGGATTTAATTTCATAAGTTTATTGGAACAAGTTTACTTTTCAAACTTAAACTTTGAACTCTTGTTTTGATTCGTTTTCAACACTAAACTTTCAAACCATCCTATTTAAAACCTCGAAATGACAAAACTGTTCCCTTTACCCCCTCACCCAAAAGCCAAAACTACTCCAGTTTTCATGTGATGTGGCGATGGTATTGGTTGATGTGGCATCCAATGCAACAAGTTTGTTGATGTGGTTGACTGAAGTAGATG
The DNA here is from genome assembly GCA_017311315.1 of Dendrocalamus latiflorus. NCBI lineage: Eukaryota > Viridiplantae > Streptophyta > Magnoliopsida > Poales > Poaceae > Dendrocalamus > Dendrocalamus latiflorus. Next base: position 9,324,747 of record CM029669.1, on the reverse strand, counting down.
GGCTCATATGTCAGTATAAGCTTATCTCTTCCTCTCCCTTCTTCTTTCGCATCCTCATTGCTGTCCTCACTTGGGCCTCGAGGAGCGAACACCACCGAAAACCATGACCAACATCTAGCCCATAGCGGCTTCCTTAGGTTTTGGCAACACCATAGCCGTCCAAATAGGCGTGGGACTGCACAGAAGCGGACCCCGCTCTGTCTAAGAACGAGAAAGGGAGAAAGAGAGGATGTGCCATGGCCCATGGGGGCCATGGGCCAGCTTCGCAGCGCAACGACAAACAAAGGTGGCTACTGGCGAGAGACAAAATCGGTTGCAGAGGCCAGCACAAGCTCGAGGGTGGTGGCAGCGTGGCCATAGACAGATCTGAACAGAAATAACATAAGAGACCTTATGCAGTATGTATATACTTATCTACTTATCTATCTACGAGTATAATCAGAGTGGATACGGACAGATATCTCCTATCATGTATCCTATTCTGTATTTTCTTGGAATTAAAGTCAGACACAGATAATACTGGATACCTATTTCTCCATTCCGTATTCGTTCTATAAGCATTTGGACGGTCGGTCAGACAAAAATTATCCGTTTCTTTTACACCCCTACACAGGACATTGAATAATAGGGTGCAATCAGATCAAGCACAAAGAGACTAATTGCCGATATATCAAACGAAGAACAATCAGTATTTCCTACATATTTAGATGTAGTAATCTGTCTATATGTTATCTTATTTCTAAATGAAGTTACAACAAACTTTCTTATATCACTTGACATACGGATATATACGGATAGATATCACTCATCATGTATCATATTCTATATTTTTTCCATGGAGTCGGACACGGATAGTGCCGGATACCCATTTACTCCTTCCGTATTCATTCTGTGAGCCTTCGGTCGGTCAGACGGAAATTATCCGGTCTGTTGCACCTCTACATCAATCAATAATGTAGTAGTTATATGCATTCTAAATTTTGTAACATCGACTAACTTTATAACAAAGTTCAATGGTAAATAACTATTTATTAGACAACATGCCAAAATCAAGAAATATACCATTAGTGAATGATCTAGGATAAATCCGAGAACCTACTATTACACTCATTTTTTGGAATGTCTTGCTTTATCAACGTCATGCATGTTTTTCTTTTCTTCTCTCTCTATTTGTCAACGTGTTTAAACCTTTTTTGCGTTTAGATAGATGTAGTTATTGGCATGTAGGGGCACTAGTTTTTGATATGTGGGGACACACACGGTGTAAGTTTGAACTATAAGTAATAAAAATTAAAATCGCGCAGGAGCTTGTGCCCCCCACATGTGTGAAAGTTTATCCGCCCCTGAGCGCAGCACGCGATAGCCTGAGGAGGCTGGCAACTACGGACTAAGGTGATGGCGACGTACTGGCATGGTAGCGGCGGATACAACAATCAAAATCCAAAAAATAGAGTGTGCCATGAGCATCTACAAGATGAGGGGAACTTAGCACAGTGGACAGTGGGGATGGGGGCGAACCGTGGCAAGTTGGCGGTGGAGACCCAAGGCAGCATGGGTACAAGCGGAAAATGGTTGGGGATGTCAGGGACACTCCAGGAGGGAGCAATCGAGCAGGAACACACTATTGAGAATGGCAGTGGTGGTGGTGGTTTTGGGCTTTTGGCTATACGCGGGGAAGACGATGGTGCCGGTGTAACAATCTAAAATTTACATTCTTTATTATTTTTGTTTAAAATATTAAATTATGTATTTATAACCATTTCTTTGTATTTTGGCTACTTATCAAAAACCTTTCTCTATAAAAACATGAATAAATTAATTGTCAACCAAAATTAAAAGCTGACAAAATCATAGAAATAGTTTTGCTGAATACTAGATGGTATCCGGGACCTCTCCAAAATATTCATAATTTTTGGTGTTGCTTTGCTAGTTTTAAAAATTAAAACTTGTTTCTGAATAAAATCAATAAGAAAAGAACTAAAATTCTTTTTTCCTTCCTAGGCTGATTCCTTTCGTCTTGGCATGGCCCACACCTATTTTGAACCATTTTCGGCCCACAAGCCGTCCCCGGCCGAAGCCACTTACGCTTTCTTCTTTTCGTTTCATTAGCGCGCAAGCGTATTTTCTCATTTTATGCTTTCTCTCTCATGACTTAACCCTCTCTCGCTGACCAGTGGACCCGGGGTCCACCTGTCAGATGTCTTTGTCCACCTCTCGCCCGCCCGTTCGCCATGCGCTTGGACCGCCCGCACGGAGAAGCGCTCCACTCGTCAGTCTTCGCACGTCGCTCTACCCAGTGGACCCGGTCGTCACCACCTCAGCTCGCCATTGCCCACTGCTACCAATCCATGTGTGGGTAAGTGCCACATTGTGTCGCTGTTGTCCGTCCTGACCAAATCCGCCATTTAGGCCAAAATCGCTACCCACACGAGCTCAGTGGCCACCCCAACCCATCCTGTCCCATCGCCAACACTCCCTTTTGTCTCCCTCTACTTGTCGTGCATGGACGAGAGAGAATGAGAGAATGTGCCACTCCTCCCGTTCTGTCTTGCCACGCCCGCGAGAGATCGTGACCTTCTCCTGGATCTTCTCCTTATTTAAGCCAAACCACTTGTGTCATTTCCTTCAGCTCGCCATTTCTAGTTTCCTCTCCAAGAACCAAAGCCTCTGGTTTTTTGGCTTGCTGGGAATGGCATCGTCTTCCATGTCGCCAGCGAGCACGCCACCACGCCATTCCCTCCCTGGTGAGCTTCCTTGCTTGATGCGTATGTCCTTTCTTGTCTAGAGCCTCACTGACACCACCCTCATGCTTGCTTTCCCAGTTGGAGTCGTGGGAGGCTAGGTTGGCTTCATCTTCTTCGTCTCCGTAAGCATGTTTGTCACTGCCATCATGTTCCCATCGCTCTAATGAGCCCCATTGTCTTCTTTCCGCATCACCTTGCGCCATTTTGCTCCCTCATCTAAAACCCCCACTTGATGTCCTCCCTACTTAAGTGATTCACCAGGAACGAGTTTTCGTCTTCAGCTTCGGCCAGTTAGTCTATGGTTGATTCCATTCATTTTCACCTCTTGCGTGCATGGAAGTTAATACTATAGTCCTTGTATCTTTTTTCCTTGTCATGCTTGCTACCATTGTGAAGCCTATTGCCGCCATCCCTGCTCACCATCGTCCCACCGCTCGAGATCCTCTATCATCACCAACCCCATCGGAGTACTTATGGTGAGCTCATGATCATTTTGTGCTGCTCACTGATGTGTTTTGTCGCTGTTTCTCTAGGTTTTCGATGACGTGGGGAACCTAGGACATTATTTCTTTCATTGCCCTTTGTTCATGCTAAGTACTTCATTCCTATCTATATTTCGACGCATGTATCGCTTGTAATCATCTTATCTTCGTTGCAGACTACGGATTGCAAGTTCACCGAGTGGGTGGATCAACCGTATCCAATACTTGCCCAAGTTTACATCCATACACTACACATATGCCTAGATGAGTTACAAGAGGAGCTATAGACTGAGAGGATCAACAACGATGAGCTCTATAGACAGAGGATTAGGGAGAGGAACAACGAGGAGGTGGTCCACCTCGACAGTGACTACCATCCGTACTGCTGCGCCTAGGGGTGCAAACGGAGCGGATATGGACGGATATTGCTCATCCTGTATCCTTTTCCATATTTTTTGTCGGAGTCGGAGTCGAAATGGATAGTGCTAGATACGAATATGAATGCAAATATTCTCGGTCACGAATATGGAGCGAATACATGCCGCTCCAAATACGGTTAGTTTCGGTCACGAATATTTGATCGGATAATACACGAAAGTAAATTTCACATGGTGACAGGGACAAGTTAAGAAACTAGTAAATTCTAACTAGCAAAATAGCAAGTAAATGATAGAAACTAGTTAATCAAGTAGTAGATAACTAGCTACATGCCACATGGTTCAAAAGTACGAATTGCCCATAACCAAGTAGTCAAGTACATCACTAGTTCATTTAACTTCATTACATTTAGCAAATGATTTCACAAGGCTTTCGTGCCCCTTAAGGTCTCACATCGAGCTTTGTGAGGACAGTTATTGCACTACATCTAAAGTTGTTTCTCCTTTCCACCATTTTTTTTGTGTCAACAGTCACTGTGTATTTAATATAGTCATCCCAAACCTTCGAGGTACACTTCTTCTGCTTCTTCTCAGCAGGCTCAACTTCTCCGGTGCAAGTCACAGTCCCAGTAATAACCGTATGCTTATTGCTTAACATAGATTTTCAATCAGAAAGCATTCTATTTCTTACTGAACAAGTGTAGAGTGTAAAGGAGAAACTATCGGGCAACTATCCGTTTCCGTATCCGGTAACTATCTGGAAAAATACCGGATAGTTCCGTATCCGTCGGATAATGCTTTTTCCGAATCCGTTTCTGTATCGGACAAAAAATATCCGACTCCGTTTCTGTATCCGACAAAACCTTCGGATATCCAAAAATTTACTCTGAGTTGTATCCGAATTAAAACGGACAGACGGGAGGTCGGGAAATATCTGCTCCATTTGCACTCCTAGCTGCGCCAACCTAAATTACAATTGTGCCTGCCACTACCATGACAACTAGCCACATTCACGCTGCCTTAATGACCGCCACTCTATGTAGGTGCCCTACAAAGTTTCATTTTCACCTTAGGGGCTTTGGCCCACAAGCCCTATTAGATCTACAACGACCACGTTGGTTACATTCAATAAGGCGCTCACATATCTTACATGTAGTTTGAGTTAATGATTCGTGTATATTGTCATTTGTATTGTAGGAGTAGTGAGGCAAACATATGTACTTAACCGAACCCTATGTGCCATGTAATTCGCACATTCAGTATGAAGGGATATGTCATGCTTGAAATGGTTTGTTTAAACTGTTGGACCGAAATGGCGACAGAGGGGAGGGGGGGGGGGTGAATGTCGACTTTTTTTAAAAAATTATCTCCCCCAAGTACTTAAATAAAAAAACTCTTCTCCTATAGCAACAATGCTATGAAGAAAAGACTCACTGGATACTCAAAAACTCAGAGAAGGAGGACAAAACAAATAAACTGAGAAGAGGAACCAGGAGGAGCCAGCCAACAAAAATCAGCAACCAAACCCTACTGGCCGGTCAGACTGGTGTGCAGAAGCCGGTCAGACCGCCCGCATACCGTTGATTTGACCGGTCCCCTGAAGCCGGTCTGACCGCCTCCCCTTCGCCAGTCTGATCGCCATCAAATGGCCGGTCTGACCGCCCCTCGGGCAAAACAGCCCAGAAAACCTGAATTTTAGACAGCTAAACTGCAACTTCAGAACAGGGGCAACTGCAGAGAAATTGGAGATTTCCAGAAGGATTTATTAGCCCAGAACAGCAGAGAAACAACCAAAATAGCAAGGGGAACTCAAGGGACCAGGAGAATCCAACTCAAAACCACAAATTTCAGAATTGGACAAAAAACCTGAAACCTTACAGAGGCATCGACAAAAACTTAGATTCCCACCAAGTCTTTGATCCTATGGCCAAGATACTTTGCAGATATATTAGCAATAGCCATAGGACTCTCCAGACCAAATCTCACGCCATCACACGAAGGGAATCAAGAACAGGACCAAAACCCTAGAAAGGCTTGAAAATCTTCAGAGATGAGCACAGAAAACCAAATTACTCAAGATTCACATGTCCTTTGCACATGAGATTTTGCAAGAAGATTAGCAATAGCCTAAGGACCCGAGAGTCCAAATCTTAGAGCATCTCATGAAGAAAAACACAAACCACCTCAAACCCTAGAAACAAGAACAAGAACAGAGGAGCTCAAAAAAGGAAATCTGAGATTAAAAGAGATTTGCTCTTGGAAAAATCGATCAAATGATCTTGAGGCACTATCCCAACATAGAGCAATCCATTTTGGGCCTTCCCAGCAAGAAAGAACTCAAAACTCAAAAAGTCAAAAATCAAGCCAAGAAGAGAACGAAGAACAGGAGCACGAGAGAGAAACTTTTGAAATTTCATTCCAACCAAACAAGGATTACATAGGAGTCCCCATATGCATGGACATTAGAACAAGAGGAATGATTACATGGATTCTCAACTCATCCTCTCCCTCTCCCTAAACCTCAAGAACACACACTACATTCTTGGAAGGAAGGAGCTCTCACCAAGAACACATTGAAGGAGACAAGAAGCAACAACAGAACCTCTGCCTCTCCTACCAACTAAAGCCTAAAGCCAAAACAAACTCACAAAGCCTCTTTTGACTCTAGCAAACCCTAATTCTCTCCCAAAGCCATGGGGATACATGCAGTCACCAACACCTATTTATAGCCCTTGGCTAACGAGTCTCCAACCCGTTACGCCCGCTAAACCCGAACAGAGCCCGCTCCCGCTTGTACAGCCTCGCGAAATTACCATTTCGCCCCTCCTGCACCTTCCGGGAAGCTTCCGCGCTCCTTGTCATCCACGACTCGCAACCACATCGAATCTCCGCCGTCTTCGACACATCCGACTGTTCTGACCTCGACACCGCCTGTGTCTAGTCCGGTCACCTCGTGTCTCACCACGACTCCGCCTCGACGTCCTGCAACCATCACAGACAAGAAACACATCAAATAACACCGCTCGACACATAGAAGCATAATGGCATCAACAAATCATACTTACCATGATAGAGCCCAAACCTGTCGAAACAAGAGAATATGCATCCTGAGCACTTTGACCAGGTTTGACCAAGTCCGACCGAGCCCAATTGCACCCCGCAATGTCACGGTCCAAACCACCCAAACCAAACTCGACTTTCCTAAATCGATGTCAATTACTCATCATACATACGGGATGACCTCCACATGGTCTCTCATAAACAAAAACCATCAATACAAGCTGAGGTGCACTACTCAAATTCTCTCTTTAATTGTTAGCTATTATTTCAAAACTACTAAACCCAGATAAATAGAAGATTTATTCATAAATAATATATTTTTAATTAGGAAAAATTGTATTATTTAAAAAACAAAAATATTTTGTTGCTATTTTAACTGGTGACAGAGCCTCTGTTGCCATTTGAATTAATGACAGGGATTCTATTACCAAATGAATTGATGACAAAGACCTGCAGAGTGCCATATAGGGCTCCATGAAGGCTTGTCGCCATTCTAAATGGTGACAGAGTGTGTCGCCATTTGGAATAGTGATAGTAGGTTGTTCTAGTTGACGACTAATCTCTTTCCCCTAATGAATTGATGACTAGGTCTCTGTCGTCAAATCATTTGGCAACAAAGACCCACAGACTACCACACAAAACTCTACCAACACTTGTTGCCATTCCAAATGGTGACAGAATATGTCACCATTTGGAATGGCGATGGTAGGTTATTCCTATAAAAATTTTAAACTATGATATATAAATTTAATATTAATAAAAATATATTATTTAAAAATTCCACATCGGTGTGGGGATTCTAGGATGAAGCGGAGGAGAGGGAGGCAGTGGCACTGGAGGTAGCTGCCGCTGGCAGCGCGCGGGGAGAGACGGCGGCACATGGGAGTCCAGGGGGAGAGGATAGGAGGCGGCGTCTAGCGATTGGCGTGCGAGAGATGTGTGGGTGTGATTTTTTTATTTGGCTAGGGCAACCTCCTACACTCAGTATATCTGACTGTCCGATCTAAATCCTACTGTGCAAGAAAAAGATGTGATGTGGCACGCCTAGTTGCTAGCCTAGCCCCGCAGGATTTATTTTGGTGGATATGAGCCTCCGGTACAGCTAGAGCAATTGACTCAAGTCATAGTACACACACATGAAAGTACTTGCTGTTTGTAACAGCCCAAATTTTTATGAAAATAAAAATAAATAAATTGATAAATAAATAAAATTTATTGAAAATAAAATAAGTATTTTTGTGCCTAAATTTTAAATTTGGATTTGCCCTGAATTTTTGTTTTTGAAAAAAAATTGTATTTGAAAAGTATTTTAAGTGAAAACCTAAAACTATTATTATTAAATAAAATAATATTTTGATTTTCTATAAAAATCCTATGTCAAATTAATTATCTGGATTTATTTGGCTCTTATTTGGTTTTTGGATTTTCTGGAGTTTAAAAATCTTTTTTTAAATTAAAAGTATTTTTAAAGTATAAAAATTAAATACCAACATTAGTTGGAAATGATTTGATTAAGTCCAAAATATCTCCAGGAGGTTCTAGGAATTTTTCTGGAATTGTTGGAGGTTATTTAGTATTTTTCTGAGGCTTAATGGAATTTCTGTGTTTTTCTGAAAAACCCAAAAACCAGAAAATAAAATTAAAATCCTTCCCTCTCTCCTCCGGCCGCCATGTGGACGGCTCGGATCCTTCCACGTCGCCCCATCCCCGCCGCTCAGCCCATCTCACCTACCCCCTCCCGATGGCCGCCACGTCACCCCCTCACTCCCAACCACCCATCACCCACACTCGGCCGCCCGATGCGCGCCCTGCCACGCGGCGCCATCCCTGCCGCCCGTGCCTCCCCTCCGCCTCCGTCTCTCTGCCCGCGGGTCCCACCCGTCAGCGCCTCCCCGTTCACTCCTCTCGCTGCCACCCCGGGCCCACAGGTCAGCTTCTTCTTCCCCCGCCCTTCTTCCCCGGCCGCGCCGCCGCCAGGCCGTTGCGCCGCTCCGCCCTAACCGGCGCCTCCCCACTCCCCGCGCTTGCCGCCCCCGTCCCAACGTGCGCCGCACGACCCGCGCCTCGCGCCCACGTCTCCCACTCTCGGCGCCCACTTCCTCCCCCGATCCCCCGCAACCGCCGCCCGTAACCACCGCCCTCCGACGAGAAATTCTCGCCGGACCTCCCCTCCCCGACCCCTATAAAACCCGCCCCGAGCGCCGCCTCTCCTCGCTCCACTTCCCCCTCCGCTCCCCGTTCCTCCTCCGCCACCCGAGAGCGCTCGCGCCGTGCGGCATCTCCCCGAGCGCCAGCGAAAGCAACGGCGAGCAATCGCCGCCGTCTCCGGCCTCCCCGTGCCACGCCGTCGCCTCCCTCAGCTTCCTCGCCTCACCGCGAAGCCCCTCCGCCTCTCCGCCGTGCTCCCCGGCCACTGGAGCGCCGCCGCGCCGTTGGACCCGAGCGCGCCACCGCCTCAGCTGCCGCCAGCTCACCGCCGTCGCCGTCGGTAAGGCCCGCGTCCTCCTCTCCCTCCTCCGGCCATCGCCGCCGGCCATCTCGCCGCCATTCGCCGGCAAGCCCGCCGCACCCGAGCTTCTCCCCGGCCGGTCGCCCACGTGGCTGCCACCTGGTGCCGCATCACCGCCACGCCAGCGCCACCTCATCCCCTCCGTGCCCCGTCAGCGCCAGCCAACCATCCGTGCCACCTCGCCACCACCCCTCACCCGTGGACTCGGTCCATGGACCGAGCCCCACTGTCAGTCGGCCCTTCCCCGGGCTGACGTCATGCTGGCGTAGTTAATATGAATTTCCCGTTGAAAAATATTTCAGCCGAAAAAGAAATTCCTTGCTGATGCAATAATCCAGATTTTCATTTAGGAAAATAATTCCCAAAAATCTCTTTTTCCATTTTCTCTGAATTTAATCTTCCCGGAACCCGTTCTTCTTCGTCCTAACTCCGATTTAGCCCATTCAAATTTCTAAATTCATCAAAAATTCCCCTCTATCCATTTCTGGCCTCAATTCAAATATTTGAGTTCAATTTGAATTTAATTGAATTTAGTGGGTTATTTTCACGTGTAGACTTCGACGATTCGGGAGGTTTCTTCGACGAAGATTTGCACCAATTTGAAGAGCAAGGCAAGTCACACTCCTTGATCATGTTGATCCCAGATTTTGAAATAAAATTATGTTGATTTAAATTATATTGCAACGTATTTCAATTCAGTTTTAAATTTAGTTATTACCTACTTGTTAATTCCTCCATTGAATTTGAATTCCTCAATACCTTGTCACCCTAGATCAAACTCTAGCTAGTGCATTAGTGTTGGCTAGAGGAATTTTGAATCAAATGCTTTGCTCTGCTTAGTCATAATATTTGTTTTGGGATATCTTTCACATAAAATGACGAACATTTTTACATAAAATGGTATGCTTTTGATATGTACTCTTGACTTTGGTGAGTCAAGGAGGTTTATGAAATATTTTGAAAATAAAATATAAAACCTGGTTTAGACTTAGGCAATTGGTTAGATTGGTGGGTGTAGGCATGCCCTGTTGGTTGGAGCCGCAGTGGTTGATTGTCGTGCACGGGGGTATGTGGTTGGGCCTAAGTCAGATTAAGGACCGGTCTGTGAGCTACTGTTGCAAAGCCATAATCATACTACCACATGGCTGGTATGGGACAGCCCTGGCTGAATAATTTGCAAAGTCCCAACCTGAGTCAAGTCGTAGGTTGAAAGTGAGCGTGGTTGGTGCCATGTGAAGTCTCACTTGGGCGAGCGTGGTTAAGCCATGAGAAGTCTCGTCTAGGCTCAAGAGGGGGTCCCGGTATGGTGAATTCCTTACTGGGGTGAAACCTTAGAGTTGGCTCGACCAGGTTGAAGGCTTTGCATTGTAAAGACCTTGTCACGACTCCTTGCCGCACACCTAAGGAAGTGTGTAACTCGCGTGGCACAAAAGGATGATCGTGTCTTGTGGGTAAAGCTGTACAACCTCTGCAGAGTGTATAATCTATCCTGGATAGCCGTGCCCACGGTCATGGGCATGCTGAGTTAAAGTTTTTCATGGATTAGACTTTGTTTTTCAAAAATGTTTTTGAAAACCTTGTGGATGGATGGAATCCACGAGAGATGAAAACCTTGCGGGTGGATGGAATCCGTGAGAGATTGAAATCTGGTGAATGGATGGAATTCATTAGAGTTGCGCAGTGAAAGCATGTGGATGGATGGAATCCATACGTGAGCTTTTGAAAAAGATGGTCCGGGTGGGATGCCCGTGGATAGGTTGGTGTTTGGTCGGAGCCGGTACTGACGGTATTACTTTCTACTACAAGTATTGTTTTTACTTACCGTATTAAATTCAGCATTTTCAATCTACTTATTGTATTTCTTAAATGCTGTTTTATGCAAATTAACCCTACAAGCCTTCCATTGAAGCCTTTATCATTATGGTGCATTTTTTGTGTGACTTGCGGAGTACAAGTTTGTACTCACCTTGCTTTTTCTACACAGAGAAGGAAGACGTCAACTACGGTGAAGATCTGGACGAGTAGGCTGCGTCTTACTGTCATTTGCCTGTGGGTAGGCTTGGGCTTCACTATTTATCAGTTTGCTTCCGCAGTTCTTTGTTTTATTTATTTTGCCAATGGGCGTTGATGTAAGATTTGGCCAAAAGGCCGTACCCTTTTATTTAATATAATCAGTCATTTGTGCTTGGTATTTATCTTTGTTGTACTGTGTGCACTAGCTGATCCTGGACTAGTGCGATTTACACAGAGGATCCTGGAGTCGTTACTCCGGGTTACGACACTGTTCCCTAGTCAAGGGAACTATTCTAGTAGAAGGGAGGTGAAATCTCGATATGTAGGGAACTAGCATGTCTCAAGTGGGTTTGTGCAATATAGTCAATTGTTTTTTCTGGTTGAATTAAATTATGTTAAATGAACTTGTAGCTTCCGTACTTTACTTACTATGAAGTGCTAAAGCTTGGCTCTGATGGCAATACATGCACATAGGCAGCTAAGAAGCAATGCTTTGCTTAAATGCATGCAGGTGTGACCGGAATATTGATGCTTAGAAATAATTTTTCCTGTAGCATTATGCTTACTAACACTAATTTTATAATTAGCACACAATTAAACATTTGAAAGGAGAGGACAGGAATTTTAAAACCCACAGTTTTTAATCTTTTAGTCTAGCAACTATCATACTAAGACCTCTAAGTACAAGAATAATTTTTATAATTTACATAGGCCACTTTTTGTTAAACTAATTTAACATGGTCAACCTAGCTCTCCTGTACGTCGAGATTGTTAGAACCTAACCCTTTAATGTGATGATTTTGTTTGACTCTACTGAATCAGTTTGGTCTTCTTCTCTAACATGACTACTTTGATGCGAAGAAGCAATTGCGAGGAGGTGAGACAGAGGTGACCTAGGGTTTGGAGGTGGCAATCCGAGCAACATGGGTGTGTCTTGGTCATCTCCTATCGCTGTGTGCCTCTACGAGTTCATCGCAGAGTACATCGAGTGGGAAATGGTTTGCCTCCCTCGTGATGCCTAACCCTCATACCATGCTAGAAGACCACCTCACCGCGCTGAAGAGCCAGCTTGGCCATATCATCAGAAATCACATGAAAGTCCAAACAACTTTGTTCTAATGGTGGTGAAAGTGCAAGAAAATAGTTGTAGCCTTGTAGGAGGAAAATCAAACTCCGGTGTATTTCCAAGTGGGTCTTTATTGCCCTTTACTAGTTTAATGTACGTACGTTGCTACAGATTAAAAAAGATTAAAATTACTATTGCTATTACAGTCTGTTTTTAATCCAATTGTTCAAAAAGTTCAAAAATAGACATTCCCTAAATCTTTTCGTATGGTGACATCCACATCAATCAAGAAAATTCACATAATCAGATTGACAGTTATCTTAATTTTATAATAAGAACTACAAGTTCGATCTTCACCAATTTTTATTAACTACAATCCGACTAACACTCAAAGTTGATTTTTATTAACTATCTTCATCCATCAATAAAAGTCTTAAAAGAAATTTGTAAATGACAAATAGTATTATTTATAAAATGTTTTTTGTTTGACTCTAGAGGGTAGGAAGGTTCTTAAACTTAGTTCTGAAAGCATTGCTAGTACCAGCATTCTTGTCTCTGTCAATCTTTACCATCCCTACATCACTATTAGTTCCCTTCATCAGAGATTGAGCTTCATCATCATCGTCGGCAGTAGCTTCACCTGAATAGGCATTGCACAGGAATAGCATGTTAGTTTTAGAGTTGTTCCTAATCAACCATTTACTTATGACATATAAAATAGACCTAGATTATGCATTTTCCAAGGTTCCAAATCATTGAAGAGGCAAAATATTTACCTTTGTGAGCTTTGGGACAGTGCCCACAGATATCATATCACAAGAAGCAAAACAAATGGAAGAACATCTCAGAAGGCTGTTATGATCGAGACACTCTGCCACTTCTCACTAAAGGGGTTTGTCGCTTTAAAATAGACCTGCAAAATGAAGCCATGAGAACACAACAGGTTATTCAATTCATAAGGTTCTAAAAACTGAAGATTCCATGAAAACAATCTTCAGGTGAATTAAGCCAGCTTAAATGATTATAGATCAATATCTACAATAAAAAAATTTGTAGAGCATAATGTGAGTTTTGCATCTCCATGTCTATGGTAATTTTTGGCACACATGTAGAAAAAAAGGTGCTGATAATAGCAGCTCATAAATTGGCATATGTTTAGCCAATCTATTAGCCCATGAGCAGTGCATGCACATGCATTGGATCAAAACTGCATGCTGTCTACCAATATATTCATGCCTTTGTCAGTGCTTGTGATAAGCATAGATTCATTTTGAGAGAAAGCTCACTAATGTAGATACGGTTGAAAAGAGGGTCCTCGACTAAAATCAGATTTCATTAAAACCAACAAGAGAAGCAAAATCACTATTATCACCAATGAGACATGCTGACTTACTAACAATACTTTTCACAATCTTAATTTAGCAAAACCATTCTTTTTAGTACAAATTTTAATCCAGTGTCACACAAAACTAATGCCTTATCCTACCTACTATTGCACACAATTAGACTTCTCTAACGTACAATTATTTAGAAGCTTACAGTTGATGTTCAGACTTCAGACATGGAATCCAAGGAAGTGCTGTGAAAGTGATTTATCAAAATTTTCCATAGAAGGTGTTGTATCAAGAGGGATGTGACATTGGATCGCAAAAAAAGACATGTTGGCAGCTATATTTCCTAAAATAGGGAGATGTATTTCGTTGGGCAAATATTTAAAAGAATTACACAGAACAATCTGTATTTTAAAAACGATGAAAACATTCAAACCAAATATGTGCCTGCACATGAACCAAAAAAGAGCATATTTCCATTGATCAATTCTTTTCTGTATTCTGAAGACACACTTTTGGAACCTTATGATGATAATGGCGAACCTGGATGTTAATAAAGTACCAACTTAGTGGACCAGATTGTTCTCATATAGTTAGAAGACATGCTGCACATTGTTCTCATATAGGCACAATGTTGTCGGGACCCGGAGCAACAACTCCAGAACCCTCTGTGTTAATCGCACTATCCCAGGAAAAGCTAGTGCACACAGTATCACAAAGACAATTATCATGCGTAATGACAAACTTTATTTAGCTAATATGAGCCTGATGGCCAAAGTTTACAATAATAGCAAAAGAAGACAGCGGAAGAAATACATAAAGTAGCAGCCCATCCAGCCTTCCCACAAGGCGAATGACTGTAAGACGTGGCCTAGTCGCAATCCTCACCGAAGTCGTCGAAGGCTTCCTCTGGAAAGAATTAGATATAGCAACATGAGTACAAAAAGTACTCCACAAGTTACACCAGGAGATTTAACAGAATAGATGCATGCATATGGAATATCAAAGGAAGGCATAATATGGTTAATTTGCAAAAAAAAGCGACTTTGAAGTAAATACTGTAAGTAGATTCAAAAGCTGAATTTGATACAACAGATAAAAACAAGATTTTAACAAAATAATATCGTTAGTGCAGGCTCCAACCAAACACTAACCTATCCACGGGCATCCCACCCGGACCATCTTTTCCAAAAAGATATCATATGGATTCCATCCATCCATATATACACTTTTAAAATCTCTCATGGATTCCATCCATCCATAAGGTTTTTGCAAATCATTTTGAAAACCAAAATCTAATCCGTGAAAAACTTCACTCAGCTTGCCCATGACCGTGGGCACGGCTATCCAGGATAGGTTATACACTCTGCAGAGGTTGTACAGCTTTACCCACAAGACACGATCATCCCGTTTTACCACTAGATTACACACTTCCTTAGGTGTGCGGTTAGGAGTCGTGACAAGGCCTTTACAATGCAAAGCCTTCAACCTGGCCAAGCCAACTCTAAGGTTTCACCCCGGTAAGGAATCCACCAGACCGGGACCCCCTCTTGAGCCGAGTGAGACTTCTCATGGCCTACGCCACGCTCACTTTCATCCTACGAAATGGCTCAGGTTGGGACCCACAAATTATTCAGCCAGGGCTGTCCCATACCAGCCTTGTGGTAGTACGATAGGGCTTTGCAACAGTAGCTCACAGACCGGTCCTTAATCTGACTTAGGCCCAACCACAATCCCCTGTGCACGACAATCAACCACTGCGGCTCCAACCAACAGGGCATGCCTGCACCCACCACTCTAACCAATTGCCTAAGTCTAAACCAGTTTTATATTTGTTTTCAAAATAATTCATAAACCTTCTTGACTCACCGAAGTCAAGAATACAGTTCAAAAGCTTATCATTTTATGTGAAACAATTCTTCCCACCCGAATTATTCTAAGCATGGCTAAGCAATTCCATAAAATGTTCTAGTTAATACTAATGTACCAACTAGGTTTTCATCTAAGGTGACAAGGTATGATCGTTCAATATCAAGATTGGCCATACAAAGGAAATTGGGTGTAACTAAAGTTTTAAGCACATTTGAGCTAATTTGAATAAAAATACGCATGCATAATAATTTTAAAAACAATATAAATAGTTTAAATTATTGGGAGCAATATGATCAAAGGTGTAACTTGCCTTGCTCGAAGACTTGATGTTGCGAATCGTCGAAGTCGAACTCTCTGGAATAATCGTAGTCTACGCGCGAAGAACCAAACAAAATAAATTCAAATAAAATCCAAATAAAATCCTAAAATATATACTGGGGGATAGATTATGATTGTAGATGAATTTAGGAGAAAGAATCAACAGATTCGGAGTTTGTATGAGGGAGAACGAATATCTGAAGGTTTTGGACATCACATGAAATGATAACAACGTCTGAGAATTACTTTTTGAACAGTATGGTGTCGGTAGGCTGCGAGGTGGCTAGCGAATGGGCAAAATGGAATCCTGGCGATGAGGTGAAGGTGGTGACATGGATACGGCGACGAGGAACGGAGACGATACCATCGACGTTTGAACAACGACGGTAGAGAGAAAGGAAAAAAACTTAATATATTGGTGCTCGGTGAAGCGAATCTAAAACCATTTGAAATGTAGCTAAATGGGATGGTTTGGCACGATATGATGCGAACAGATTGGGAAAAACACTAACGGATAGATGGGGACACGGGATGCCATTGGCGGCCATGGCAAGGTGTCGGAGGCGAAATTTTGTGGAGGCTTTTTGGGGAAAAGGAAGGAAGCATGACGTAAAACGTGCCGAGGTAAGTCTAAGAAAGATTACGGCATAGGCTAAATCTTACCGGAGGTGACGAATCGACGTCGGGAGTCACAAACGGTCATTTTCGCGGAAAGCTCAATTCCTGACAATTGGCTCCACGAAAAATTAAACAAAATGGTAGAAAAATTTCTTAGAGGCTAGGACACAATATGACGCGAACAAAAATCAAAGCGCTTACCAAAAAGGGGTGTACGCGCAAGGTACAGTTTTAGTGTCTGGGCCTGACAAGGTCAACGAGGACTCGGGGGATCTTTAGGTGTTGGCGATAGAAGCACGATGTAGAACGCGTCGAGGCAAACTCAACGGTACAGACGGTTCGGCCAAAGTACATCGGATGGTGGCGAAACACGACGAAGAAGACATTCAACGACCGACGGGTTGACATCGGCATTCCGGGCAAACGGAGAGGCGTTAGCAGGTGAGGTTTGCGGCGAAACAAAGAGCAGAGCGTGGGGCACGTGATGCTCACCTTGGTTTTGGTCGGGCATGCACGGACGGCCAGTGGCGACGCGAGGAACGACGACGTGCTATGGCCCACGGTGGCGACGGTGCTCCGGCAAAGTTCCGGCGAAGGCGAGGTAAGCACCGCGTAGAACGCGACGAGGCGAATCCGGGGATTGCTCAAAAGTGGCGGGGCTCCACCGGACGAGGCGCAATAAGACGAAGAACGCCGCTTGGAACACAAAAGAAAAACTCCGATTGCGCCCAAGAGAAGAGGAGTGGGGACTTGATATTTTCGGGGTTGAGTGAGCATGAGGAGGGGCTCACGGTGCTCCCTTTTATAGGGGCGGGGGAGGTCCGAGACGGGAGATCAAGAGATCATGTCCATCAATAGCATGGGTTAATTTCTCGCGAAACGGCTCATGAATGAGGGGAAAACGGTAGGGAAATGAAAGAGTTTGATGAGAGCGGTTGAATGCAATTTATTTTGCTAAAAACCGTTGAGAAAATCAAGAGATATGAGAGCTTCAAAGTTGTGTTCATGGTGGCCATGCTCTGGACGAAACCACGTTCGTGAGGAAGATGAAGCGAGGAGAGAGAAAACATGAAATAATAAATAATAATTTTTTTTCAAGAAAACAAAATAAATTCGAAAAAAAATCAGAAAAATTCTATAACAAACCTTGGAAAACGAAAAGACTAAATAAAATAATTTCGGATTTAATTGAAGTATATTTTAACCATTTAAAATATTTTTACTTTCTAAGCTTTAATTTAATTCAAATAAATTTGAAAAATTCCAAAATTTTTAAAAGAGGATAGAAATGGATAGATTGAGATTTTAGATGAATTTAGAAATTTGAATGGGCTCAATCGGAATCAAAATGAAGAAATACGAGCTTTTGGAACCTCGAAAGGAGAGAAAAGGAATAAACCGATTTTCTGGAATTCTTTTTGAACTGAAAAATCAGATTATGATGTCATCAAGGGAAATGATTTTCAGAGAATTATTTTTCTATGGAAAAGGAATTTATGAAGTCAGGGTAACGGCGGCAAGGATTTCGATTTTCTGGCCAAATTATTTTTCAACAGAAAAAGGGTTTTAATCACTGACAGGTGGGACCGGCTTTCGTGGACTGGGTCCATGGACCAAAGAGAAAGCTGAGGTGGCACACTTGGCTGGCGTGACACTTGATGCTGAGGTGGCGCACAGGGACTAAGGCATCAGCGAATGGCGGCGCTGCTGGGGTCGGCGAGGTGTGTGCGAGAGGGAGGAGGACACAGGGAGTTCAGTGCACCTTGGTGCGACGCTCAGGAATGCTCGGTGGTGGTCAGCGACAAGGATGCAGGGGTGGCGTAGTGAGGGCATTGGCGGCAGGGCTCTTTGGCGGTGGATTTGCTCGGTGGAGGGGCGGGCGATGCGCGCACGGGCCTGGCGAAGGTGGAGGTGATGGACGGCTGTCGGTTACACCGAAGTTAAGGTCGGTGCAAAGGCAAGTAAAGAGGGTGGTAAGCGGGGTTTAAAGTGGGGAAGTGGTGGAGGTTAAATGCGGGAGTGATTAGGCTTTCAATTGTAGTAAATGCTTAGGCTAACGAGAAGAAACGACCAAATTTAAGGGCTCGGGCGAGGCATAAATGGCGGCGGTGGAAGGTTGAAGAAGGCAAGGAGAATGAAGAAGCTGACAGGCGGGGTTGGGCTGTCGACGAGAGAGAAGAGAGAGGAGATAGCACGGACGGCTAGATATGTGACGCGGCACATGGGGAAGATCAGGGCCATCGGATTGAAACGAAGGGGTAAGTATAGGCGGGTGGCTGAGATTAAACTGGGTGAAGATGAATTTCATCAGGGAGCGACACGTGGCGGGCTTGGATGAATTTGATTTTTATTTTCGGAATAAATTTTCAGAAAATACTAGAAACTTTATAAACACTTGGAAAAAATAATATTTAATGCCTAAAAATTCCAGAAAAATTATACAATATTCCTGGAGCTCTTTTAGACTTAGGAAAAATATTTTTAACTTCAGATTTGCATTTAATAATTTTATAAAATACTTTTTAACTTTTAAAAATTGATTTTAAATTCCAGAAAAACCATATAAAAGCCAAATGCTTTTAAATACTTAATTTGAAATGATATTTTTATAAAAATTCAAAATATCCTTTTATTTAATAGTAATTTTATGTTTTTAGTTAAATTACTTTTGCAAAAGACTTTTTCCAAAGCTGAAAAACAGACAAATAAAATCTCCAAAATTTAGGCAACCAAAGAACACTTTATTTTTATTTTTAAATTAAATAAAAATTTTTTTTACTAAAATTTTTGAAATAAACAGCTGGGCTGTTACAAACTACCCCCCTTAAAGAGAATCTCGTCCCCGAGATTCGCACGGGTTAGCAAAGGAATAGGTTTGGATCTTACTCTTTGTGGTTTGAGCGGAGATCTGGTTCAAACGTCCATTTGCAAACTTCTGTGGCCTTCTTTTTGCCGTCTGGAGGTTGTTGGCAGTTGGTGCTTCAGCTTGATGCTTCCAAAGAATAGGACAGAGGAGACTCAAGGCAAAGGAGGGACAACAGACGTTTTGCGCAACCCAAAACAAAACATAACTAGCGAAACCTTTATTAAGCAAACAACAAGCAATAGTTACGGCTGCCGAGAAAAGAGGAAACTGACAGCACATAACCTCGTCTACTGTCTAGCTTAACAACTTAACCTAAAAGGGTAAGGGTTGTCTTGGGGTCATCCTTCACGGCTCTCAAAGCGTGATCCTTCAAGGTGAAAATTGGAGTTGCGGCAGAGTCGATGAATTCCAGTTGTTGCCATCTATATTTGCTTTGGAATAAGGAAAGAGACAGAAATAAGTTTTTTTAAAAAAAATGACATAAGGATAAGGGAGAATTGGGAGATAAGAGCAAGCAAAGATTAAGAGGTAAGGGTAGCATAGATAGAGAGGTAAGAATAAGCAAAACCTTTTTGAAATTACTGGTTAGTAAAATAAATCCTTAAGGTCCAACCATTCTATTCTATCTACGGACACGTCCTAGAGTCATTATTGCTCTGATACCATCTCTGTCGGGACCCGGAGCAACAACTCCAGAACCCTCTGTGTTAATCGCACTATCCCAGGAAAAGCTAGTGCACACAGTATCACAAAGACAATTATCATGCGTAATGACAAACTTTATTTAGCTAATATGAGCCTGATGGCCAAAGTTTACAATAATAGCAAAAGAAGACAGCGGAAGAAATACATAAAGTAGCAGCCCATCCAGCCTTCCCACAAGGCGAATGACTGTAAGACGTGGCCTAGTCGCAATCCTCACCGAAGTCGTCGAAGGCTTCCTCTGGAAAGAATTAGATATAGCAACATGAGTACAAAAAGTACTCCACAAGTTACACCAGGAGATTTAACAGAATAGATGCATGCATATGGAATATCAAAGGAAGGCATAATATGGTTAATTTGCAAAAAAAAGCGACTTTGAAGTAAATACTGTAAGTAGATTCAAAAGCTGAATTTGATACAACAGATAAAAACAAGATTTTAACAAAATAATATCGTTAGTGCAGGCTCCAACCAAACACTAACCTATCCACGGGCATCCCACCCGGACCATCTTTTCCAAAAAGATATCATATGGATTCCATCCATCCATATATACACTTTTAAAATCTCTCATGGATTCCATCCATCCATAAGGTTTTTGCAAATCATTTTGAAAACCAAAATCTAATCCGTGAAAAACTTCACTCAGCTTGCCCATGACCGTGGGCACGGCTATCCAGGATAGGTTATACACTCTGCAGAGGTTGTACAGCTTTACCCACAAGACACGATCATCCCGTTTTACCACTAGATTACACACTTCCTTAGGTGTGCGGTTAGGAGTCGTGACAAGGCCTTTACAATGCAAAGCCTTCAACCTGGCCAAGCCAACTCTAAGGTTTCACCCCGGTAAGGAATCCACCAGACCGGGACCCCCTCTTGAGCCGAGTGAGACTTCTCATGGCCTACGCCACGCTCACTTTCATCCTACGAAATGGCTCAGGTTGGGACCCACAAATTATTCAGCCAGGGCTGTCCCATACCAGCCTTGTGGTAGTACGATAGGGCTTTGCAACAGTAGCTCACAGACCGGTCCTTAATCTGACTTAGGCCCAACCACAATCCCCTGTGCACGACAATCAACCACTGCGGCTCCAACCAACAGGGCATGCCTGCACCCACCACTCTAACCAATTGCCTAAGTCTAAACCAGTTTTATATTTGTTTTCAAAATAATTCATAAACCTTCTTGACTCACCGAAGTCAAGAATACAGTTCAAAAGCTTATCATTTTATGTGAAACAATTCTTCCCACCCGAATTATTCTAAGCATGGCTAAGCAATTCCATAAAATGTTCTAGTTAATACTAATGTACCAACTAGGTTTTCATCTAAGGTGACAAGGTATGATCGTTCAATATCAAGATTGGCCATACAAAGGAAATTGGGTGTAACTAAAGTTTTAAGCACATTTGAGCTAATTTGAATAAAAATACGCATGCATAATAATTTTAAAAACAATATAAATAGTTTAAATTATTGGGAGCAATATGATCAAAGGTGTAACTTGCCTTGCTCGAAGACTTGATGTTGCGAATCGTCGAAGTCGAACTCTCTGGAATAATCGTAGTCTACGCGCGAAGAACCAAACAAAATAAATTCAAATAAAATCCAAATAAAATCCTAAAATATATACTGGGGGATAGATTATGATTGTAGATGAATTTAGGAGAAAGAATCAACAGATTCGGAGTTTGTATGAGGGAGAACGAATATCTGAAGGTTTTGGACATCACATGAAATGATAACAACGTCTGAGAATTACTTTTTGAACAGTATGGTGTCGGTAGGCTGCGAGGTGGCTAGCGAATGGGCAAAATGGAATCCTGGCGATGAGGTGAAGGTGGTGACATGGATACGGCGACGAGGAACGGAGACGATACCATCGACGTTTGAACAACGACGGTAGAGAGAAAGGAAAAAAACTTAATATATTGGTGCTCGGTGAAGCGAATCTAAAACCATTTGAAATGTAGCTAAATGGGATGGTTTGGCACGATATGATGCGAACAGATTGGGAAAAACACTAACGGATAGATGGGGACACGGGATGCCATTGGCGGCCATGGCAAGGTGTCGGAGGCGAAATTTTGTGGAGGCTTTTTGGGGAAAAGGAAGGAAGCATGGCGTAAAACGTGCCGAGGTAAGTCTAAGAAAGATTACGGCATAGGCTAAATCTTACCGGAGGTGACGAATCGACGTCGGGAGTCACAAACGGTCATTTTCGCGGAAAGCTCAATTCCTGACAATTGGCTCCACGAAAAATTAAACAAAATGGTAGAAAAATTTCTTAGAGGCTAGGACACAATATGACGCGAACAAAAATCAAAGCGCTTACCAAAAAGGGGTGTACGCGCAAGGTACAGTTTTAGTGTCTGGGCCTGACAAGGTCAACGAGGACTCGGGGGATCTTTAGGTGTTGGCGATAGAAGCACGATGTAGAACGCGTCGAGGCAAACTCAACGGTACAGACGGTTCGGCCAAAGTACATCGGATGGTGGCGAAACACGACGAAGAAGACATTCAACGACCGACGGGTTGACATCGGCATTCCGGGCAAACGGAGAGGCGTTAGCAGGTGAGGTTTGCGGCGAAACAAAGAGCAGAGCGTGGGGCACGTGATGCTCACCTTGGTTTTGGTCGGGCATGCACGGACGGCCAGTGGCGACGCGAGGAACGACGACGTGCTATGGCCCACGGTGGCGACGGTGCTCCGGCAAAGTTCCGGCGAAGGCGAGGTAAGCACCGCGTAGAACGCGACGAGGCGAATCCGGGGATTGCTCAAAAGTGGCGGGGCTCCACCGGACGAGGCGCAATAAGACGAAGAACGCCGCTTGGAACACAAAAGAAAAACTCCGATTGCGCCCAAGAGAAGAGGAGTGGGGACTTGATATTTTCGGGGTTGAGTGAGCATGAGGAGGGGCTCACGGTGCTCCCTTTTATAGGGGCGGGGGAGGTCCGAGACGGGAGATCAAGAGATCATGTCCATCAATAGCATGGGTTAATTTCTCGCGAAACGGCTCATGAATGAGGGGAAAACGGTAGGGAAATGAAAGAGTTTGATGAGAGCGGTTGAATGCAATTTATTTTGCTAAAAACCGTTGAGAAAATCAAGAGATATGAGAGCTTCAAAGTTGTGTTCATGGTGGCCATGCTCTGGACGAAACCACGTTCGTGAGGAAGATGAAGCGAGGAGAGAGAAAACATGAAATAATAAATAATAATTTTTTTTCAAGAAAACAAAATAAATTCGAAAAAAATCAGAAAAATTCTATAACAAACCTTGGAAAACGAAAAGACTAAATAAAATAATTTCGGATTTAATTGAAGTATATTTTAACCATTTAAAATATTTTTACTTTCTAAGCTTTAATTTAATTCAAATAAATTTGAAAAATTCCAAAATTTTTAAAAGAGGATAGAAATGGATAGATTGAGATTTTAGATGAATTTAGAAATTTGAATGGGCTCAATCGGAATCAAAATGAAGAAATACGAGCTTTTGGAACCTCGAAAGGAGAGAAAAGGAATAAACCGATTTTCTGGAATTCTTTTTGAACTGAAAAATCAGATTATGATGTCATCAAGGGAAATGATTTTCAGAGAATTATTTTTCTATGGAAAAGGAATTTATGAAGTCAGGGTAACGGCGGCAAGGATTTCGATTTTCTGGCCAAATTATTTTTCAACAGAAAAAGGGTTTTAATCACTGACAGGTGGGACCGGCTTTCGTGGACTGGGTCCATGGACCAAAGAGAAAGCTGAGGTGGCACACTTGGCTGGCGTGACACTTGATGCTGAGGTGGCGCACAGGGACTAAGGCATCAGCGAATGGCGGCGCTGCTGGGGTCGGCGAGGTGTGTGCGAGAGGGAGGAGGACACAGGGAGTTCAGTGCACCTTGGTGCGACGCTCAGGAATGCTCGGTGGTGGTCAGCGACAAGGATGCAGGGGTGGCGTAGTGAGGGCATTGGCGGCAGGGCTCTTTGGCGGTGGATTTGCTCGGTGGAGGGGCGGGCGATGCGCGCACGGGCCTGGCGAAGGTGGAGGTGATGGACGGCTGTCGGTTACACCGAAGTTAAGGTCGGTGCAAAGGCAAGTAAAGAGGGTGGTAAGCGGGGTTTAAAGTGGGGAAGTGGTGGAGGTTAAATGCGGGAGTGATTAGGCTTTCAATTGTAGTAAATGCTTAGGCTAACGAGAAGAAACGACCAAATTTAAGGGCTCGGGCGAGGCATAAATGGCGGCGGTGGAAGGTTGAAGAAGGCAAGGAGAATGAAGAAGCTGACAGGCGGGGTTGGGCTGTCGACGAGAGAGAAGAGAGAGGAGATAGCACGGACGGCTAGATATGTGACGCGGCACATGGGGAAGATCAGGGCCATCGGATTGAAACGAAGGGGTAAGTATAGGCGGGTGGCTGAGATTAAACTGGGTGAAGATGAATTTCATCAGGGAGCGACACGTGGCGGGCTTGGATGAATTTGATTTTTATTTTCGGAATAAATTTTCAGAAAATACTAGAAACTTTATAAACACTTGGAAAAAATAATATTTAATGCCTAAAAATTCCAGAAAAATTATACAATATTCCTGGAGCTCTTTTAGACTTAGGAAAAATATTTTTAACTTCAGATTTGCATTTAATAATTTTATAAAATACTTTTTAACTTTTAAAAATTGATTTTAAATTCCAGAAAAACCATATAAAAGCCAAATGCTTTTAAATACTTAATTTGAAATGATATTTTTATAAAAATTCAAAATATCCTTTTATTTAATAGTAATTTTATGTTTTTAGTTAAATTACTTTTGCAAAAGACTTTTTCCAAAGCTGAAAAACAGACAAATAAAATCTCCAAAATTTAGGCAACCAAAGAACACTTTATTTTTATTTTTAAATTAAATAAAAATTTTTTTTACTAAAATTTTTGAAATAAACAGCTGGGCTGTTACAAACTACCCCCCTTAAAGAGAATCTCGTCCCCGAGATTCGCACGGGTTAGCAAAGGAATAGGTTTGGATCTTACTCTTTGTGGTTTGAGCGGAGATCTGGTTCAAACGTCCATTTGCAAACTTCTGTGGCCTTCTTTTTGCCGTCTGGAGGTTGTTGGCAGTTGGTGCTTCAGCTTGATGCTTCCAAAGAATAGGACAGAGGAGACTCAAGGCAAAGGAGGGACAACAGACGTTTTGCGCAACCCAAAACAAAACATAACTAGCGAAACCTTTATTAAGCAAACAACAAGCAATAGTTACGGCTGCCGAGAAAAGAGGAAACTGACAGCACATAACCTCGTCTACTGTCTAGCTTAACAACTTAACCTAAAAGGGTAAGGGTTGTCTTGGGGTCATCCTTCACGGCTCTCAAAGCGTGATCCTTCAAGGTGAAAATTGGAGTTGCGGCAGAGTCGATGAATTCCAGTTGTTGCCATCTATATTTGCTTTGGAATAAGGAAAGAGACAGAAATAAGTTTTTTTAAAAAAAATGACATAAGGATAAGGGAGAATTGGGAGATAAGAGCAAGCAAAGATTAAGAGGTAAGGGTAGCATAGATAGAGAGGTAAGAATAAGCAAAACCTTTTTGAAATTACTGGTTAGTAAAATAAATCCTTAAGGTCCAACCATT
The DNA here is from genome assembly GCA_017311315.1 of Dendrocalamus latiflorus. Lineage (NCBI taxonomy): Eukaryota > Viridiplantae > Streptophyta > Magnoliopsida > Poales > Poaceae > Dendrocalamus > Dendrocalamus latiflorus. The sequence continues at coordinate 9,299,167 of CM029669.1, read as the reverse complement.
CTATTCTATCTACGGACACGTCCTAGAGTCATTATTGCTCTGATACCATCTCTGTCGGGACCCGGAGCAACAACTCCAGAACCCTCTGTGTTAATCGCACTATCCCAGGAAAAGCTAGTGCACACAGTATCACAAAGACAATTATCATGCGTAATGACAAACTTTATTTAGCTAATATGAGCCTGATGGCCAAAGTTTACAATAATAGCAAAAGAAGACAGCGGAAGAAATACATAAAGTAGCAGCCCATCCAGCCTTCCCACAAGGCGAATGACTGTAAGACGTGGCCTAGTCGCAATCCTCACCGAAGTCGTCGAAGGCTTCCTCTGGAAAGAATTAGATATAGCAACATGAGTACAAAAAGTACTCCACAAGTTACACCAGGAGATTTAACAGAATAGATGCATGCATATGGAATATCAAAGGAAGGCATAATATGGTTAATTTGCAAAAAAAAGCGACTTTGAAGTAAATACTGTAAGTAGATTCAAAAGCTGAATTTGATACAACAGATAAAAACAAGATTTTAACAAAATAATATCGTTAGTGCAGGCTCCAACCAAACACTAACCTATCCACGGGCATCCCACCCGGACCATCTTTTCCAAAAAGATATCATATGGATTCCATCCATCCATATATACACTTTTAAAATCTCTCATGGATTCCATCCATCCATAAGGTTTTTGCAAATCATTTTGAAAACCAAAATCTAATCCGTGAAAAACTTCACTCAGCTTGCCCATGACCGTGGGCACGGCTATCCAGGATAGGTTATACACTCTGCAGAGGTTGTACAGCTTTACCCACAAGACACGATCATCCCGTTTTACCACTAGATTACACACTTCCTTAGGTGTGCGGTTAGGAGTCGTGACAAGGCCTTTACAATGCAAAGCCTTCAACCTGGCCAAGCCAACTCTAAGGTTTCACCCCGGTAAGGAATCCACCAGACCGGGACCCCCTCTTGAGCCGAGTGAGACTTCTCATGGCCTACGCCACGCTCACTTTCATCCTACGAAATGGCTCAGGTTGGGACCCACAAATTATTCAGCCAGGGCTGTCCCATACCAGCCTTGTGGTAGTACGATAGGGCTTTGCAACAGTAGCTCACAGACCGGTCCTTAATCTGACTTAGGCCCAACCACAATCCCCTGTGCACGACAATCAACCACTGCGGCTCCAACCAACAGGGCATGCCTGCACCCACCACTCTAACCAATTGCCTAAGTCTAAACCAGTTTTATATTTGTTTTCAAAATAATTCATAAACCTTCTTGACTCACCGAAGTCAAGAATACAGTTCAAAAGCTTATCATTTTATGTGAAACAATTCTTCCCACCCGAATTATTCTAAGCATGGCTAAGCAATTCCATAAAATGTTCTAGTTAATACTAATGTACCAACTAGGTTTTCATCTAAGGTGACAAGGTATGATCGTTCAATATCAAGATTGGCCATACAAAGGAAATTGGGTGTAACTAAAGTTTTAAGCACATTTGAGCTAATTTGAATAAAAATACGCATGCATAATAATTTTAAAAACAATATAAATAGTTTAAATTATTGGGAGCAATATGATCAAAGGTGTAACTTGCCTTGCTCGAAGACTTGATGTTGCGAATCGTCGAAGTCGAACTCTCTGGAATAATCGTAGTCTACGCGCGAAGAACCAAACAAAATAAATTCAAATAAAATCCAAATAAAATCCTAAAATATATACTGGGGGATAGATTATGATTGTAGATGAATTTAGGAGAAAGAATCAACAGATTCGGAGTTTGTATGAGGGAGAACGAATATCTGAATGTTTTGGACATCACATGAAATGATAACAACGTCTGAGAATTACTTTTTGAACAGTATGGTGTCGGTAGGCTGCGAGGTGGCTAGCGAATGGGCAAAATGGAATCCTGGCGATGAGGTGAAGGTGGTGACATGGATACGGCGACGAGGAACGGAGACGATACCATCGACGTTTGAACAACGACGGTAGAGAGAAAGGAAAAAAACTTAATATATTGGTGCTCGGTGAAGCGAATCTAAAACCATTTGAAATGTAGCTAAATGGGATGGTTTGGCACGATATGATGCGAACAGATTGGGAAAAACACTAACGGATAGATGGGGACACGGGATGCCATTGGCGGCCATGGCAAGGTGTCGGAGGCGAAATTTTGTGGAGGCTTTTTGGGGAAAAGGAAGGAAGCATGGCGTAAAACGTGCCGAGGTAAGTCTAAGAAAGATTACGGCATAGGCTAAATCTTACCGGAGGTGACGAATCGACGTCGGGAGTCACAAACGGTCATTTTCGCGGAAAGCTCAATTCCTGACAATTGGCTCCACGAAAAATTAAACAAAATGGTAGAAAAATTTCTTAGAGGCTAGGACACAATATGACGCGAACAAAAATCAAAGCGCTTACCAAAAAGGGGTGTACGCGCAAGGTACAGTTTTAGTGTCTGGGCCTGACAAGGTCAACGAGGACTCGGGGGATCTTTAGGTGTTGGCGATAGAAGCACGATGTAGAACGCGTCGAGGCAAACTCAACGGTACAGACGGTTCGGCCAAAGTACATCGGATGGTGGCGAAACACGACGAAGAAGACATTCAACGACCGACGGGTTGACATCGGCATTCCGGGCAAACGGAGAGGCGTTAGCAGGTGAGGTTTGCGGCGAAACAAAGAGCAGAGCGTGGGGCACGTGATGCTCACCTTGGTTTTGGTCGGGCATGCACGGACGGCCAGTGGCGACGCGAGGAACGACGACGTGCTATGGCCCACGGTGGCGACGGTGCTCCGGCAAAGTTCCGGCGAAGGCGAGGTAAGCACCGCGTAGAACGCGACGAGGCGAATCTGGGGATTGCTCAAAAGTGGCGGGGCTCCACCGGACGAGGCGCAATAAGACGAAGAACGCCGCTTGGAACACAAAAGAAAAACTCCGATTGCGCCCAAGAGAAGAGGAGTGGGGACTTGATATTTTCGGGGTTGAGTGAGCATGAGGAGGGGCTCACGGTGCTCCCTTTTATAGGGGCGGGGGAGGTCCGAGACGGGAGATCAAGAGATCATGTCCATCAATAGCATGGGTTAATTTCTCGCGAAACGGCTCATGAATGAGGGGAAAACGGTAGGGAAATGAAAGAGTTTGATGAGAGCGGTTGAATGCAATTTATTTTGCTAAAAACCGTTGAGAAAATCAAGAGATATGAGAGCTTCAAAGTTGTGTTCATGGTGGCCATGCTCTGGACGAAACCACGTTCGTGAGGAAGATGAAGCGAGGAGAGAGAAAACATGAAATAATAAATAATAATTTTTTTTCAAGAAAACAAAATAAATTCGGAAAAAATCAGAAAAATTCTATAACAAACCTTGGAAAACGAAAAGACTAAATAAAATAATTTCGGATTTAATTGAAGTATATTTTAACCATTTAAAATATTTTTACTTTCTAAGCTTTAATTTAATTCAAATAAATTTGAAAAATTCCAAAATTTTTAAAAGAGGATAGAAATGGATAGATTGAGATTTTAGATGAATTTAGAAATTTGAATGGGCTCAATCGGAATCAAAATGAAGAAATACGAGCTTTTGGAACCTCGAAAGGAGAGAAAAGGAATAAACCGATTTTCTGGAATTCTTTTTGAACTGAAAAATCAGATTATGATGTCATCAAGGGAAATGATTTTCAGAGAATTATTTTTCTATGGAAAAGGAATTTATGAAGTCAGGGTAACGGCGGCAAGGATTTCGATTTTCTGGCCAAATTATTTTTCAACAGAAAAAGGGTTTTAATCACTGACAGGTGGGACCGGCTTTCGTGGACTGGGTCCATGGACCAAAGAGAAAGCTGAGGTGGCACACTTGGCTGGCGTGACACTTGATGCTGAGGTGGCGCACAGGGACTAAGGCATCAGCGAATGGCGGCGCTGCTGGGGTCGGCGAGGTGTGTGCGAGAGGGAGGAGGACACAGGGAGTTCAGTGCACCTTGGTGCGACGCTCAGGAATGCTCGGTGGTGGTCAGCGACAAGGATGCAGGGGTGGCGTAGTGAGGGCATTGGCGGCAGGGCTCTTTGGCGGTGGATTTGCTCGGTGGAGGGGCGGGCGATGCGCGCACGGGCCTGGCGAAGGTGGAGGTGATGGACGGCTGTCGGTTACACCGAAGTTAAGGTCGGTGCAAAGGCAAGTAAAGAGGGTGGTAAGCGGGGTTTAAAGTGGGGAAGTGGTGGAGGTTAAATGCGGGAGTGATTAGGCTTTCAATTGTAGTAAATGCTTAGGCTAACGAGAAGAAACGACCAAATTTAAGGGCTCGGGCGAGGCATAAATGGCGGCGGTGGAAGGTTGAAGAAGGCAAGGAGAATGAAGAAGCTGACAGGCGGGGTTGGGCTGTCGACGAGAGAGAAGAGAGAGGAGATAGCACGGACGGCTAGATATGTGACGCGGCACATGGGGAAGATCAGGGCCATCGGATTGAAACGAAGGGGTAAGTATAGGCGGGTGGCTGAGATTAAACTGGGTGAAGATGAATTTCATCAGGGAGCGACACGTGGCGGGCTTGGATGAATTTGATTTTTATTTTCGGAATAAATTTTCAGAAAATACTAGAAACTTTATAAACACTTGGAAAAAATAATATTTAATGCCTAAAAATTCCAGAAAAATTATACAATATTCCTGGAGCTCTTTTAGACTTAGGAAAAATATTTTTAACTTCAGATTTGCATTTAATAATTTTATAAAATACTTTTTAACTTTTAAAAATTGATTTTAAATTCCAGAAAAACCATATAAAAGCCAAATGCTTTTAAATACTTAATTTGAAATGATATTTTTATAAAAATTCAAAATATCCTTTTATTTAATAGTAATTTTATGTTTTTAGTTAAATTACTTTTGCAAAAGACTTTTTCCAAAGCTGAAAAACAGACAAATAAAATCTCCAAAATTTAGGCAACCAAAGAACACTTTATTTTTATTTTTAAATTAAATAAAAATTTTTTTTACTAAAATTTTTGAAATAAACAGCTGGGCTGTTACAAATGTTCACTATGGATATATATAGTGAAATTTACACACCTCATAACTAATCCAGGCAACTAAAGCTATCACAGAAACCGTCAATGCATTTGTAAACTTTCTGTATATATCCAACTTTACAGAGCTCCTCCTTGCCTGATGAATGAGAAAAGCAGCAAATTTAAGTAACAACACAAATATTAAACTCTTTTTTCTTCAGGATTCAACATGCTTGCCAATAAAATTCTAACCACTCAAAAGCATATCCTACTTGCCCTCTTTCTAAGCACACAGAACACCCATGTACTTTGTGATTAACATCATAATAGGGGTTTCTTTTCAGCTTTTGCCTTCTTATCTGTTTGTGCGTTAATTCAAAGCACAAAATACACATAAAATTCCAACAACATGGAAAATCCACATCCACAACAGGTGAGCAATCGATGAGGGCACTCATAACACAGAAGAACTGCAAGAACAAGGCTGAATGCGATGAAGCATGGTGTTACACGATGAAGTTGGGGTGGTGCAGTTGATGACATTGTCCTGCTCCTTGTCCATCTCCAGGAACGGGCAGTTCTCACAATCGTTCTCCCTGAACTGCACAGCCTAAACAACAATCAGACACAAGAGGATGAAAATCACACAAATTTCTCATGGAAGAATCCTAATAAGCGGTAGGTTGGGGCGTAAATCGAGCATGAGATCGAAATCAAGAACAAGCAGCTAACCCTACCCTCCGACCATGAATACTCCCCAGGGAAATAAAACCCCAAATCTGGCACCACATCCACCCCTGGCTTACCCAACACCTAGATGGAGGCTGAACAAGCAGGAAACCCTAAGCCCTAGATTGGCAGGTAAGGGGAAAGGGGTGAGTACTGGCCATAGGTCTTTTGTAAATTTTTGAACCTGGACTTGTAAAACGAGCAAACTACAGCCGCAAATGGAAGGGGGGATTGCGATCGTGCTCATCAAACCTATAGGCTGCAAAATCTACCGTGGAATTTTATGATTTATAATGTGACAACGCTGCGTGCAAACCTTAGAGTCTAGACAATAAACTTATTATTGAACAACTCGACACACGTAGGAAAAACACAATGTTGAAGATGTGTCTAAGCAATTCTAAATAGGTGACCAAATGGTAGCAACACCGCTCAGAATGGCCACTAGATAATGCAGATAAGCACATCGAAAAATATTTTGTTCACCATCGTCTTGAAAGAGACCTTACCATGTAATTTGTCTCTGCAAAGCGTGGCATCACAACAAACTCCTCACAGGTGTACATTTCATACGTTACCTTGACATATTTTGACATGCTGACTGATTGGGCTACTTCTATCAAGCTACAGAAATTGGTAATGAGTGCCTAACTAGATCATGGAAGTTCATCCATTTTACAAGACCTAAGTGGCAGCATATCTGCCACCTCTCTGGAATCAATCAGAATAGGGTGGCAAGCATCATTAATGGACCATACTCATATCAAGGAATAATATAGCTTGCTAAAATGGTGGTCAAATGAAGGACAAATTACTATTCAAGAGGACCAGTGAGACACAGTCTTGTCATAACAATAGATAGTAATTGTCCACACCATTTTTTGCTATAGAGTGTTCAGCACAGGCCTATTTCCTAGTCAACGTAATCTAATCTAGGGGAGCATTATCACATCATCTATCACCAAGTGGCATAATCACCAATGACCACTAGGGTGATTGTGAAGCAAAATATTCGGATAATAAAAAAATATTTGGATATGAAAGGGTTGAATTGCTAGTTTGAACTACAAATTCACAATTTAAAACAAAAAGGCCAAATACCAAGCCAACATATAGAGATGAAATCATTATGGTCACGGTCCTTCAGAAGATAAGGAAATTCAGTACTTGTATTAGTATAAATGTCATTTTCTGTGTTCAGAATAATTTTGGATTATCCAAATAACTAATCTAATATGAAGTACACCCAAACTACAAAGTTTGCATGTTTTGTGACTATACAACAAAAAGTTATCTAACCACCTCTAGCAGTTAAATGGACATAACAAATAAAATGATCAGATCACAACAGAGGTGAAAGAGGAGATTGGCCATGTCTTTTAAATTAGATTATCGAGGGCCTAATTGACAGGACCAATGAGTAGATTGGCTTAATTTGCACTGTTTGAAGTTCAGGGGCTTGACCATACAATTTTCAAAAGTAAAGAAGGCTCTTGCTTGTTTTGTTGGAGAAGTTAAATGAATCGAAATTGCACATACCAAAGCTAGCTTATTAATTCGGTTCTAAATAAAAGAATACGGCTAACTAGGTTGCGGATAGCACCAGAAAGTCTTAATACTACAAAAAATTTGCACCAGGCACAAGGTGGACAGAACTATCACACACAATTCATATAGATAGCTGAAAAATGTTCTAGAGGGACAAAAGGCAATCATTATGTAAGTTGGATTATTACAATGAGAAATTACTAATGCTACCATCAATATTTGGGTTGGGGGGCTTCCACAATTTGATCAAGGCCAGTATCCAATTGTTGTTGCTTAACCAGAAGTACAAAAAACTGAATTATAGGATGTAGCATACAACAAAAGGTTATCAAACCACCTCTACATGTGAGCATATTGTAATACATAGATTGGCAATAACATGAGATCAAATAATACTAAGTAATTACTCAAATAGAATCTATGCATTGATTCATTCCAGGTGGAGGTAACACTAACATAAGATCAAATAGAATCTATGCATTGATTCATTCCAGGTGGAGGCAGCATTAACATAAGATCAAATAGAATCTATTCATTGATTCATTCCATGTGTAGGACGCATTATACATGCATGTAGTTAGTGTAGAAAATAATATCTACCACTGGCAAGATTATCCTCATCTTGAATTCATGAAAATAGCAAGCATTATCCTCATCCTCTACTGCCAAGCATTATACAAATAATTTGCTGTCAATCATTCTTGGAACCCGGAGCAACAACTCCTGGATTCTCTGTGCAAATCGCACTAGTCTAGGATCAGCTAGTGCACACAGTGAACAACAAAGATAATTATCAACCATAATGACATTTATTAACTAAATATGGGCATGATTGCTAAAGTTTACATCCACAGCCAATAGGCCAAAATTTAAACATAAGCAGCGGAGGAAGAACACCGAAGCGGAAGAAGCCCACTGGACCTGCCCACAGGCAAATGACAGTAAGACGCGACCTACTTGTCCAGATCTTCATCGTAGTCGAAGTTGCCTTCCTCTGTGTGGAGATAGTAAGGTGAGTACAAACTTGTACTCCGCAAATCACATGGAGAAATGCAACATAATGATAAAGGCAACAAAGGAAGGAATATATGGTTATTTGTGTATAAACCAGCATTTAAAGAAATATAATAAATAGATTGGAAATTACTAAATTTAATACAGTAAATAAAAAATCTTATATGGATTTCATCCATCCATATGCTTCCAATCTCTCATGGATTCCATCCATCCATAGGCTTTTCAAAAACTATTTTTAAAAAACAAAGTCTAATCCATGAAAAACTTTTACTCAGCATGCCCATGACTGTGGGCACGGCTATCTAGGATAGATTATACACTTTGCAGAGGTTGTACAACTTTACCCATAAGACATGATCATCTCATATTGCCACACGATTAATAAACTTCCTTAGGTGTGCGGTGGAAAAATCATAACAAGGCCTTTACAATGCAAAGCCTTCAACCTGGCCAAGCCGACACTAAGATTTCACCCTAGTGAAGAATCCACTAGACCGAGACCCCCTCTTGAACCGAGTGAGACTTCTCATAGCCTACACCACGCTCACTTTGAACCTACGACGAGACTTAGGTTGGGACCCACAAATTAATCAGCCAAAACTGTCCCACAACAGCGTTGTGGTAGTACGATAGGGCTTTGCAATAGACCGGTCCTTAATTTGACTCAGGCTAACCATGTACCCCCTGTGCCCGACAATCAACATTGTGTCTCTGAACAACAGTGCATGCCTGCACCCACCACTTAACCATTAGCCTAAGTCTAAACTAGATTTTATATTTTATTTTAAAATATTTCATAATCCTTCTTGACTCATCGAAGTCAAGAATACATTTGAAAACTTTATCATTTTATGTGAAAAGGTTATCCCAAAATAAAGATTATGTCTAAGCATTTGATATAAAACTCTCTAGCCAATACTAGTATATTAACTAGAGTTTTAATCTAGGGTGACAAGGTGTTGAGGAATTCAATGTCAATGGATGATTTAACAAGTAGGTAATAACTAAATTTAAAACTGAATTGAAATACATTGAATAAAAATATGCATGCAGAATAATTTAAAATAACATGATTTTATTTCACAAACTGGAGTCAACATGATCAACGTGTGTGACTTGCCTTGCTCTTCAGTCTGGTGCAAATCATCGTCAAAGAATTCTCTTGAATCGTCGTAGTCTACACGTGAAAATACCCAAGCAAACTCAAATAAATTCAAATAAACTCCAAATAAATAATAGGAGGGCAAAAATGGATAGATTGAAATTTTTGATGAATTTAGGAATTTGAATGGGCTCACTCGGAGCTAGGACGAAGGAGAACATGCTCCCGGAAGTTTGAAATCAGAGAAAAAGAATAAACTAGAATTTCTGGAATTGTTTTTCTATAGGAAATTGGAATTATGGCATCAGCCCTGGGATTTTCTTTTTGGTCGAATTGTTTTTCTACTGGAAAATCAGGTTTATGATGTCATGCGGACGTCAGCCCTGGGGTATATTCTTCAGACAGAGGCTGACAGTGGGCCCGGTCTATATGGACTAGGTCCATGGACCGAAGGGAAGCTGAGGTGGCAAGGGTGATTATGTGGCATCCAAGTGGCAGGTGACTGGGCCTATTTTGCTGATGTGGCTGACAGGTGGTGCTGACATGGTGGCCACGTATATGACACATGTGCGCCATGTGCACCAGGAGGTGTGGCGCTGATCGGGCAAAGGTAGCGTGCCATTGGGCACCACACGGCAGCCACGTTGGCGACCACATTGGCTTGGCCGCTAACATGGCATGGCCGGCGCATGGCAGCGCTCTTGGCCCGAGGCTTGTCGGAGCTCCGACGCTCGACGGCGGCCGGCGAGGGGCGGAGAAGGGAGAGGGGGTTGTGGGGATTCCATTTAACCTGGGCTCGGGGCTCGACGGCGAACGGAGGTGGCTAGTGATGAGGAACGAGCTGCGACGGCGCACGGCTCCTGCAGGGACGGTGCTCCGGCGGCGAAGGGGCTCAACCGAGGAGCGAACGAGATCGGCAGTGGCGCGGTGATCCCGAGGGAGGTGTCGGAGGGGCGTGAAGGTGGCCGAGGTGGCGACGATTGCTCGCCGGAGGAGCTTTGGCGGCTAAGGCGGCGGAAGCACGAGGCGGGGGCGAGTGGTGCTCGGGAGAGGGAAGAGGAGGGCGGAGGGAGGTGGTGCGAGGGTAGGGGTGCCCAGGGAGGGTTTATTAGGAGCGGGGAGGAGGCGGCAGTTGCGGAGAGATTGAGGGGAGCATGGCACGGAGATGGGGGAGGAGGCAGGTGCGGGGAGTACGGCGCATGAAGGTGGGGTGGCGCACGCATGAGAAGGGAAGGGGCCAGGAAGGGCGGCGGCGATTTTGGCTGAATGGCGTGGCGGTTGCGGCGTGAGTAGGAAAAAGAGGCGCGGGAAAGAAGGAGGCGTGGGCTAACAGGCGGGGCCCGGCTGTCAGAGAGAGAACGGGCGGCCAAATGATTGCACGTGACACAGAGAGGAAATCAGGACCGCCAAATGGAAATGGGGGGTTAAGTGAAGATGGAGGGTCGAGATTCGATCGGCGGTGGTATATTAAATCTAGACCGTCGGATGCAGGGTGAAGGGGTAAGTGAGACCGAGCGGCTGGGATTAGATCAGCTGAGGGTGGATTGAACCAGGGCTTGACATGTGTCAGCCTGAGAAGAGAAATGATTTAAAATTCATTTTTGGTTTTAAAAAATATTATGAAGTTTTAAAAATATTTAGAAAATAGCAAATAAAGTCTAAAAATTCCAGAAAAATTCATAGAAATTCCTGAATATGTTTTAGACTTAGAAAAAATATTTGTAACTTAAAGTTGGTATTATAATTTCATACTTAAAATACTTTTTATTTTAAAAATAGATTTTTAAACTCCAAAAAACACAGAAAAACCAGATAAAAGCCAAATAAATCCAAATAATTAATTTTAAATAGGATTTTTTACATAAAATCAAAATATCCTTTTATTTAATAATATTTTTAGGTTTTTACTTAAATTATTTTTCAAATCTAGCCTTTTAAATCAGAAAATTAAATCAGGGCAAAACAAAATTAAAACTCAAGCAACCAAAACACTTATTTTTATTTTAAATCAAATTAATTTAATAATATATTTTTTCACTCAAAAATTGAAATAAACAGCTGGGCTGTTACAATCATCCATCTCACTCAGATCTGCAACTTTTAGAGTAGTCTACACATTCCAAACAACGAAAATAAAATCATGAGGCGGCTATGGAGGAAGGGGCAGTCGGCGATGAGGAGGGAGGAAAAGGAGTAGGGAGGGCTGGCGGCGAAGGGGTGGGAGGCCAAGAGAGGAGTATGGAGGGCAAGGGAGAGCGAACCTTAATGGATGCCGACGATGGTGCTCGGTGAGTGGCGGTGTTGTGGAAGGAGGGGATCAAGGGCGGCGAACTCCACGACTGGGGACGTTGACGTAGGTGGGGTCGAGCTGGCAGGTATCGGTTGTGGTGTCTAGGGTTTCAACGGAGACTTCGGTGGCTGGTAGGTTCGATCTCTAAGGATGGCGGCGTCGAGTGCTAGAGGCTTCGAGGCATACGCCGGTTGGCTGCGTCGTCTAGGGTGGAGGGCAAAGTCTAGGGTGGATGGGCCGACAGCATGGAGGACGAAGTCGGAGGCGTAGGAGAGTAGTCGCACGGGTAGGAGGGAGAGAATACGGACAGTTCGATGGAAAAAGATGGGTAATTATCTTCAACTTTTAAAGGTATTTTTGTTTCTCGTAGGTTAGTTTTCATAAGTATTTATGGATAGATTGTTTCTGCATGCTAATTTATTTTTTAAAAAAGCTTCTTATGAGAAGTAGAATCGTATTATTTTAGAAAGCTAAGTGTTTAATATAGTTTCACAGAATCCAAACGAGAAGGTGAGAATAAGAGTTGTGCCAAACAGGCCTTAACAACCACCAAGCTTTGGGTTATCTTCTTAACAACCTCCAAGCTAACGACTTAGGAAATGGAAATATTTACGTTTTGTGGACGGCAACAATTCGATCCCGTCCTCTCCAGATCCAACGTCCAAACGCATTGCATCTTATCCTTTCTCCTCAAACTGCCTCCCCTGATCCAACGATTCGGATGCTCCCTTAGCAAATCCATCGGCGCGCACGAAATTTTGATAAGCGACTCGCGCCACCTTGCCTCCAACCATGCATGTTTTGTTGTGCTAAAATGGTAGTTTCCTTGACGCGTGAAAATAATTCAGAACTATTTGGGTGCTGATTTTAACATGTTTCCTAGCTAGTTTGAAGTGAAATCAAAATATAATTGACTTTTTTGTTTTTTCGAAACCAAGATTTTTTGGTAATTGTTGGATTGTCGGTATATTTTAATTTCTTAATAAAATCAACAAACAAGCGATCATATTCATCCAAAAACTTTACATTCCGCTGATTTGTTCTCGAAAGAAATGTGTCTCACTTGAATCGTTATAGATGGGTACATAATCTAAAATTTTAATTTTTTTTACCAGAATTTGAGTTTCATCCATTCAAGATAGTGGTCGCTGGGCACCATGATGTCCTGTTTTGGCATCCTATTAACATCTCCTTGTCAATTAATAGACGAATTCCCCACGAGCTAGAGTAACCTATCCATGGCCACGCGTTGGGACATCTAACATTTTCATCTAGGGAAACCGTAAAACCAATTAGGTGAGCATAAATAAGTAAAAAAATCAAAATGGCTACGACCTACCTACGGTCATATATGGAGTGCCGGGGAAAAAAAACGGGCATTACATTTGGGTAATCAAATGAATGAGCTGTATAATTTTCCGAGATAATCAAGTTGGTTACTGCCCTTGCCACTCACACAATCTTTCGAGTTCCATTGATCGAAATGGTGAAACGTTATTCATCTTTGGCCATATTTTGACAACTTAAGTCATATTTTAGTGCCTTCGTTGAGACAAACGGAAGAATGGTTTGAGAAAGGCCTTAGCCGAAGACAAATCGTCCAAACCAGACTAATCCAATAAAAGCATTGGTCGATCGCGTAGGAATAGTAACAAAACCTCAGCCATGAAGGCTGGTAAGAATATATATTACAAAAAGAACAGATTTTGAAAATTTACATGCTAGGCCAGCAGCCGGTAGGCAATTGCTTTTTAAGTATTGTGCTTGTTTGGACTAGTACAAGCATTAACATTTTTCATTAAAATTAGTAAGAAAACACCTCTTTCTTGCGGCGTCCAAGCAGACGATAACCGGCTGTTTTTTTATCCTTGCACCTGATGATGCAAACTTGAACCAAACATTTCTGACATTGTAAGAAAATTTACATTGCCAACAATATCTCTCTTAGAAAAAGGAAATTCGTATCTTCAGCTGAGAAGTCATTTGATTTTGATAGGCCTCACCAAAATATCTCTAAATAAAAATCTTACCTAACAGATATACTGTTCCAATTCTTGCACAAGGATGTAACGGTTCTTATGCATGAGACATGGGGAATCAAATTAATTCTCACGGAACACACAGCTTATTACCGACAAACATGCCTTATTACCCAATTAAGTAATTAAAATGACTATCCAGAAAAACTGATTAAACTACATAATGAAATACAACTTCATCTGCAGAGAACTGGTGGTAAGCTACTGGTTTTCAACCTGCACATCGAATAGCTAAAGTCAGTCCCAAAAGGCCAAAACTAAACAAACAGTTTTATCATATTCAGATGTGATGCAGGTATCTTGTGTATTGAAACAGCTGTCGTTATGGGCTCATTTTTGTAGTCATTAATGTAGAAAAGGATATGACTACCTAGAATCTTATTAAGCATGAAAATTATTATGCGATCTCTACAACAATGGCAGATGCACCGCCTCCACCATTGCAGACCCCAGCAACACCAACTTTGCCATTTCTCTCCCTAAGGACCTGTCAAGAGAAACAAAATAAATTGTTGTTTTATTCATTTTAAAACATCTCATAAAATGCAGTGCAAAAAAACAAGTCTGAAAAATGAAAAATTTTGTATTACCCATGCAGTGCACAAAAAGAAGATAGCAAGACAGACATACATATGAAATATCCGAAAGAAACAAAGATCATGGTGGATGAATCAACGAAAGTGTAGATTTTCATTATCTTGTCAGATATATCAATGCAAAAGAGTTCATGCACATCCAAATCGTGGGATCCATTACGACCCGTGACTTGAAAAAAAAAGGTTCATGCACCACACAATTTTGACTTTTGATTATGGTCCTACCTTGAGCGTTTTAGGAAAATTCCAACAAGCTATACAGAGAGCAGATTAGCACAAAAAGGATGCAGGATTCGTGATAGGCCAGAGATAACATAATTATGTAATCTTAAAAGTCATTATGTAAAGACAAAACAGCTTGTTGCTGCAAAATATTATGAGTACATAAATGCACTATAGCTTAGAGATCAGGTCAGAAAAAAGAACTGAAATTGCAATAAAGTAAGAACATACTCCAAGTAGGGTGACCAAAATGCGAGCTCCGCTGCACCCAAGAGGGTGCCCTAGGGATACAGCTCCACCATGCACATTAATCTTTTCCTGAAAGGGCAGAAGTTGTCAGCCACAACACGAACTAATATCTTCTGTAAATTAAGACTATTGAACATTTCCTGGTGACTAACAAAAAACAAAACATAACATTCATATCCATATTTTCTGACAAGGATTTTAAACAAGGAGATGCTTACAGAAGGAATCCCAAGAAGCTTTTGGTTTGCAAGAGCAACAGCCTGCCACCAAGAAACAGAAAAATCAATCTAATCATAAAAATGAAGGAGTAAATTTCGCAAAACTGCACATTTTTTCCAGAACTATCACATAACTACACCTTTAAGGATCCATCTCAGAAAACTGTACCTTTTACGCCAAATTTAATAAAAACGATACCTTTAAGAATCCACTGTTAGCTGGTAGGGCGGGCCCACCCATCAGCCTCAGGCTCCTCCTTCCTCCATTACCCGCTGCTGACTGGGCATGCCACACAAGCCGGCACCTCATCTCCTCCTTCCCTCTCCCTCGTCCACCTCCCCTGCGTCTCCTGCCTCTCCCCTACCCTCCTCCCTGGCCTCTCCCTTGTCCTTCCTCCTTGGTCACCACAAGCTCCGTTGTGCACCACTCCGGTGACCATGTGCGGATGTGCCACAAGTCGGCATGGGCAGCTGATGGCTGGAGTGTCCTGGCGATGGTGAGGTGGAGGCAGCCGGTGCGGCACCTTGCCGGTCGTGATGCGAAGGCCAAGGCAGCAGGCATATAAGCATCAATGGTTCAT
This sequence comes from Dendrocalamus latiflorus, assembly GCA_017311315.1. Lineage (NCBI taxonomy): Eukaryota > Viridiplantae > Streptophyta > Magnoliopsida > Poales > Poaceae > Dendrocalamus > Dendrocalamus latiflorus. The sequence goes on along the minus strand of CM029669.1, from coordinate 9,283,562 downwards.
GTGGAGTGAGACGGTGTGGCTGGTTTGGCTTAAGAAAGTCGGAAGGAGGTCTATCTCACTCAAAACGCATACATTTTCACTGGTGACCCGAGCTCCGACCGTCTGACACCAACGTCGGTCTCCCTCCTCCCTCGGTGAGTCTCACTTTGATTCTCCACTCTGGTAGCATCCCCGCTTCCTTCCCTTCATTCTAACACGCGCGGATCGAGTTGTGCTTAGCTAGAGCATCACAGCCACATGAGCTTGCCCATCACTGCCGCATCTCGCCGTCACCACGCCGCCTCAAGACCTCTCCCTCTGCGCCACCACCACCCATGTACCCAGCATAGCTCCTTTGTTTTGCCGACAAGTCCACACCCACCATTGCTTTATTCTCTCCCTCTCCTTCTCCCTCTGTTCAAATGGAACACAGGAAGAAGACGAAGACGATGGCAGATGGGCCCCACAGAATTTGGTGAGAGAGGGAGATGAAGTGGCAGTTGATTGTGCTTGCATGGCATGCCCAGTCAGCAGCATGTAACAGAGGAGGGAGGAGTCTAAGGCTGATGGGTGGGCCGGCCCTGTCAGCTAATGGCAGATCCTTAAAGGTGTGATTTTTTTATTAAATTTGTCGTAAAAAGTGCAGTTTTGTGAAACGGATCCTTAAAGGTGTAGTTCTGTGATAGTTTTTGCAAAATATGTGCAGTTTTGCGAAATGTACTCAAAATGAATCACATTAATACATAACAAATGTGTTTGGGTCACAGTACATACCGAGAAGGCTTCATTAATTTCATAAAAATCAACTTGAGAAGCCTCTAAATCAGCATTTGAGATAGCTTTTGGTATGGCCAATGCAGGTGCAGTTGTAAATAATTCAGGAGCCTACATGACAACAACAAAAACAATATTTAAGATACATTTTTATTGGAATTAGTAACATGATTAGACAACTGTCAATTGCTACAAGAAAACAAAACTGTTCGACTTGCAAGGCAGCCTTCTATAACCTAGCTCACTATCTGAAGATAACATCTACTAGGTAGACTTTCATTCTTCAAGCAAGACTTTTTTTTAAAAAAAAATGGATGGAAGGAGCTCTGCCCTTCCATTCTTTAAGAAAGATAAGGATTGCTATTGTGGCTTACCTGAGCGGCATCAGCATATCCTTTGATCTTTGCAATCACATGCAAGCCAAGCTCTAGAGCTTTTTGTCCACTCACTAACACCAATGCAGCAGCACCATCACTGCTCCAAGTAAAAATAGATAAGACAACTCTATGCAGAAATAATGGATTTTCTAGTGCTCGGACACAGTTAGTCGTTTTAGCTTTTAGAACATATATCAGCTATATATCATCTACAGCTAAAACTAGTCCACAAAAAAAGTGAGATTAAAAATAAACAAACCAGTCTTTAAAGTGACAATAATAGACAACAGTATGAAAATTGCAAATAGGGTCACTGGGTTAGCTTTTAAAGTTGTTTAAGAACGATTTCAGCAACCACTGAGCCCATGCTATCCTTTTTTATATATAGGCTTTTCACCACACTTCTCTTAGGAATGCAGGATTAAATACAGTGTAACAGCGATACAACATTATGCACAACAGAAGGCTCAGAAAATAAACTGAATGTAAAGTAGGTGTGGCACCTTATGCTAGAAGCATTCCCAGCAGTAACAGTACCACCATTCTCCTTGAAACTTGGGCGAAGCTTCTTCAGTTTCACAGGGTCAAACTAAGACGTACAGCAAACAAAGAGGAAGCAATCAAACATTTGCTGGAGTACAAAATGATTACATTGACGTCAAACTGCAACACTTGTCTTGTTTACCAACTAGTTTAAGATTGGCTCTAATCAACTCTCAGATAATGACACCAAAACAGTGCTTGCAATAAAACATCATCTTATCGATAACATGTTGTATGACTACATCAACTAAAGCTTAAAGATGATCACAAAATGCTCTAAAGTCTAAACAGAAAGAAAGCTTCTAAAAACAAAAATGGCATTCCCAACTCAAAGGTATGTTATAATTTATTCTGAACAGTGCAACAGTTGAAAGAACATACCTTATCCAGGCTTTCATCCTTGTCAATAACCACTGGCGGTTTTCCTCTACCAGCAGGAACTTCAATCTGCATAATAGATCACAGATAATAAAGATGCTGGGAAGTTAAGCAGTAAATAAGAGATGATTAGTAACTTCAGCAAAGAGAGCAATCTCACTGGAGCAATCTCCCATGCAAAAGCACCACTATCTCGGGCAGCAATTCCACGCTCATTGCTTTGAATAGCATAGGCATCCTAAAGGAGAATAGATGAATTCAGGTAGACAAACAACCAATATAGATAACTTTCAGCATGAAGAAATATGTTTTGACTTCAAAAAAGAAAAGCAAAGCCATTTAATTGGCAATCTCAACTCTATTAAATGAAATACTCTAGGAAAAAAGAAAACAAAATCACATCCTGTAAAATAGCCAAGGATAGACTTCTTGCAGATTAACCAACAGACCAAACTAATTATATAGAATGAAGTACTAATTTCCAACAGCATAGTTCGCTATGCATACAAGTATGGGTACAAACAGATATATGACAGTAACAAAAATATTCAGGAACAAGGAAAAGCAAAGATTCTCCAGATATAGAATATTACTATCTCTAACTGTTTCATATCAATCACTCCTGATAAGTAGCTTTGTTGCACAGTAGCAGGATTTCAATTAATAGCACAATGAAACTATCCATATTGACAATCACATAGAGTGGGATTTGCTATATAAAATGACATCATCAATGAGATTTGACCTGTATGTGACATGATGATGTTAGAATTTCTCTGGAGTACTTCAGAACAACTTAATAAATCAGACGAACTTTTACTTTGAATGTTTACTGTTTTCGAAAATCTGACATAACACGATTCTTTCTTTACATTACAAGGCTAAAGGAAGAAAGAATTTGTACGAAGATACCTGATCTTCTCTTGTAAGGCCATGGTTATCAGAACATAGCTCTGCACACATTCCCATTGCATAATCATTGTACACATCCCAAAGGCCATCCTTTAGCATGCCGTCAACAAGAGTATCATGTCCAAACCGAGAACCTTTTCTGCAATAGGTGTACAAACCGGTAAGCTGCCACCAGCCAACCAACATAGATCCAAACAATTGATATTTTAGTATGAACGCATTGTACTATAGTCTATTTCCTTTTTCTTTTCAATTATCTTATGGAATTCAGCAAAAAAAAAAAAATCCTACAACATGATTCAAGCTCTCAGCGAACTGTTTCATAACGAAAATTTCATGGTCATACTTCACTTCTCTGACAAGAAACTTAATAATATGTTTTCATTTGCAGCTGTCGCAGGAGCAACTTAATAATATGCTTTCATTTGCAGTTGTCACAGGATGGATGTAGAAAGTCCTTGCAAAAACAGGGATGGATGTAGAAAGATGCTAAGTACAAACCTAGCTTCAGAAAGGTATTTTGGAGCATTTGACATGCTTTCCATGCCACCTGCCACAGCAATATCGTTGATACCCAATTGAATTGATTGCGCTGCAAACATGGTTGCTGCCAATGAAAGATAAATAGGTTCATGGTTGCATATCAAATATCTCAATTTTGGAAAAAGCATGTATGAAATAGTAACCATGGCAGCACAAATGTAAACCTTTCATGCCAGATGCACAGACTTTATTAACAGTGGTGCAAACCACTGTGTTTGGTATTCCAGCGCCTAAAGCAGCCTGCCGTGCAGGGGCTTGCCCCAAATTAGCACTCAAGACATTTCCAAAGAAGACTTCCTGGACAAGGGCCGGGTCAACATTAGCCCTTCTGAGAGCAGCTGAAACATCCAGTGATCATGTCAGTGCATTTTCGTACTCAACAGATGTTGAGAAAAGGCAGTGGTCTTACCATCAATTGCTATGGAACCAAGTTTGGTAGCAGGCAAGGAAGATAGAGCACCAAGAAAGCCACCCATAGGGGTCCGCGCAACCCCAACAACACACACATCTGTCAGAAAAGAAGATGAGTTATAATGCAATATATTGCTAAAACAGAAGACATTATTTCCCACCATAGTGATTATGGCTAGGCTAACAATACAGACAATGCAATTTCTCACAGTAGTTATCATTAGAATAGGAACAAATAACGGGGAAGAAAGCAGCAGCCTGCCATATTCTCAATCTCTTTTTTGCTTTTGAACAATATCTGAAAATAATATTTCACGAAGCACACAAAATTATTCAACTTGTTCTCTGATCGATTTGTCACCGATAACATGAAAACCGGAAGGTAATTCTGCTAGTGTACCATAACTATCTGAAAGACTAAAACAGCTTTTCTCTCTCTGGGAAAAGAGATGGGAAAATATTACAGTTTTCATGTCTGATAGTGTGATGCCTTACCACAGTACCACCTATTATGGGAATAGATAAACATCTTATAACCATATAGTGTCTGAACCATGTTACTACTTACTAGGACAGTCAAGAATATGGCAAAGAATAACAACTCTTTCTTGTTCTAAGCAAGTATTAAATTGAACTTGAATCAAGGTACTCTGGCTTTAGACTGGAATTCTTTCAATTGGACTGGATCATCTGCCTAAACATCATACATCCATGGACACTATTCTTGCAGAAACATGATTCTAGATTTATGAACTTTCTTCAGTGATTTCACAGGCCAATCAAGGTCAATTGTTCCTTTTTGGGGCAATCAACTGTTCAAAGTTATTTAATACAAGCAGAAATAACACATCTAAGTACCTCGAGGGTCGATCTTGTCTGAAGCCATGGAACTTAAAAACCCAACCTGCAAGAACCGTCAATTAGTTTCGCTAACTGACTAATACACTAGAAATCAAGAACGTATGTATTAGTACGAACTATGAAAAGCATATCGTACAATGTCCTAATAAGTTTCAGAGCTGGCTGGCAAGCTAAACTTTGTGACACAGCAACTAACCATTACTAGTTTACTACTTAATTTACATCAGTTCTGCCAGTTTTAATAAAAAAAATCCAGGAGCTCAATCACAAGGAGCCATGGAGGCATCAAATAGACACCCAGAGACGTGCACTTGAACATGGGCGGATGCACCAACTCCTTGGATAAGTCCTATCATACGGGGTCATCTGACAGATCCATTTTGACAGATCTGACAGGCTCCATGAATGGATTGATGGATTATATTAGAATGGTACCACGCAGCAAACGAATCGCATCTAACTGGATTGATAGAGAAAGATTTGGATTCGATTTGCTCACGGCGAAGAAAAGACCAGAACTAAACTGACTCTTAGAACAACAACCCAAGCAAGCTAGCGCTTCCTTACCAAGAGAAGAAATCACGTCCGGATGGATCTCCACACCACGCTCGTCCAATAGAGGGGAGGAGGAGGACGACGACGATTCCTACGAGAGAAGAGTTCCTTCGAGGTGGCGTAGTGTGAGCGAAAGACTTTGGGGGCGAACAGAAGAGCCGGCTGCCGGCGAGGTGGTGCACGCCGGAATCTTGGAAGGAGAGGGCCTCGGAAGTTGGATCTCGCGGCGGAGGGAACGAGGCTGAGGTGGAGGGAGAGGAGAGAGAACAGGGGGGTTTTGGCTTTTAATTTGGGGATGCGCAGGCGCAGCGGCCGCACCAGGCCACTGGCCGGGCCAACAAGGGTTTTCCTGCAGGTGCACGTCCGCAGCAGCATTTGAACACGGAAGCACATATAATGCGAACAGATAATCGAATTACAACACCTTCAAAAATCAACATATTTTACTGTTAATTTCCTTTACATACCGTCCAATTTAGTTATCAGTTTTACGATGGTAATTATACAAGTATCCAAGAATGTTATATAGGGCTATAGGACTATCTCCTTTCATTTTATTTTCAAATTTTCATGCAAGCTGTACTTTTTTTTGTTGCAATGGTACAAATTGTATTTTCTAGAGTTATGAATTCAACAACAAATCTAGACTTTTGTAATCTTGGTCAATTTCTCCTTTCAGAATTTTAGCTTCTTAGATTGAAATTTGATAGAAAGATGGTGACAAAAAAACAATAGATAAATAAATAATAACATAATGAAGCAATATAAAAATAACAAGGATAAATTAAATAAGATGTTACCGATGTTCTGATACACCGATTGATGAATGATTGAAAGAGAAGATGGAAAATGGATGAACAATTATAGGAAATATGGTGGAAATGGTGTTCTAGACATGGTGGCTCTCCCTTGGTTTTGTCCTCCTCATTTTTCCTTTGTAGATGCATTCTAGCCCCTTTATATAGCGGTTTTCTAGGGTTTCAGCACTAAGAAGGGGTTTACGCCACTAGGAGGCTGAATACTACCTTGATCCCTTCACGAACCTTTCTTTGTTTAACGTGGTGAAGCTATCCATGTAGAATAGGTTAGGCGATACGGTCAGGTCTGACCATACCCTAACTCGTATTCTTTTCTCGAGGGTCGGTTTGTAGTGATCCAACTAGTTTCCTTCCTTTTGACGATATCTTCCCATTCCAACTGCTTAAAGTGCATAATTCCCTTCGGATCCTACGAATAACACCAACACATATCTTGTACATTTGGTAATTCATTAATGATTATCCGAGCAAATAAAGGTAAAATCAGTGAAATATCTGTATGATGGCTGAATGCTCCACAAGTGCATGGTATCTAGCTATTTCGAATGAGTAAGAGTATCGTATCCATGAGGAGCGGTAGGTTTCCTAATGCAAAAGTCTAGTCTTAATAATAAATGAACAAGAATCAAATAGATAATAATAACAAAATGTAGAAATAGAAATGGCCTGATATATAATAATTAAAGGCATTCTTGAGGCATCAGTTCTCCACTAGTAGAGTTTAGAGAGTAAATGGGTACTACTGTGGTATTCATATTATCTCTATGAGGGCGGAGCTAAAGATGAATATGTCTGTCAAACACATCCCTTATAACCCCGCTCGTAAGTACTACAACAACAATACGAGATGGATTTAAGGAAGACCTTATCATGGACCCCAGGTTACAGCTTTAGGTGGATGGGTCTCCATGATTTCCCTGCATCAACGATCTAAGGAATTAGGTATGCCTGTCACCCTTCTACCTTTCATCCTTATCTCATCTAGTGGTACTATCCTGCATGTCCTGCAAGGGCAAATTGTGCACAGTTGATGTTCGTACAACCATCTTGAATAATATCATCACAAGAATATACCAGAACACATTAGATCCCCGATTAATCTCATGATCTCTACATTGGGATACCCCGTGGCTTCAAGAACTAAATAGATGCACCATACATGGTTTGGAAATAATAGATTAAATCACAAAACCAATATAATGGAGAAGCTTTTGGTGGATGCGCATGTCCAAGTCCTCAGAATGATCTAAGATAGTTTATGGCTAAATCCTGTAGAGAAATATGGTGGAATGGAGAATCTAGAGGTGGATGGTTTTGGAGGCGTCCTTCCCCTCTAGTGTTGGTGGTGACTTGACTCTATGCCAATCTCCTCGCTATGTATCATTGTTTGTTGTGTCAATCTCCTTGTGATGTAGTATTTAAGGAATTGCGAAGCTTTCGTGCGGAATTAAGGGCTAGGACCACTGCCATCATGATCTGTTTGACAAGGCAAAGCACTTGTAGCATGATACGGTTAGGTGGCGACCGTATCATAAGTCATTTTCCTCTCTAGAGACTCCAATCACGACACATTTTCTTCTATTGCTAGATTTGCGTTGTGTTGTTGGTTGACTAGTATACCTTCCAAAAATGCAAGATCCTCCTTGATTCCTTCTAAATTACATCAATACCTAACATCTGTGGGATTTCTACATAGACTCAGCTTTATTTGATTATTTAAGACTAAAATAGATAAAATAATAATAAATATGCATAATAATTGTAATAAATATGTGTGCAAAATGCATGCATCAATCTCCGCAAGGTTAAACCTTTTGTAACATCCCAATTTTGTCTTCATTTTAAATTTTGCATAATTATCATGAATTTAAAAAAAATGGTGCATTCCAAAATTTTCCAAAAGTTTTGGCCTTGTGTGAAAAATTTAAAATAATTTTTGTGGATCAAAATTGAATTATCAAAATCTTAAAATCAAATTGTATGTATTCGAAAGTACTTTAAAATCCTTGTGTTGCAAAACCTTTTCAAATTTTACATTCAAACTCAAACCAAAATTTGTAGTGCAAATAAAATCCTAAATCTGTTTTTCTTGCCTCTTTCTCCTTGGGCTAAATCCATCCGGTCGACCCATTCTTCTCTCCCTTTCCCTCTCCTTCCCTCCCGCCCACACTGCCCCTCTTCTCTCCTCTCGTGGCCCACATGTGTGTCGCCCAACAGTACCAGCCTATCACCCCCTCTCTTCCCTTTCTCACTCTCACTGTCATGTGGGCCCCTAGCACCACCTATCAGCATGGAGGAGAGAAGCACTATGCTTCTTCCACGTCACATCTCTCTCGCTCACCCGTGACACCGTACGCATGCGCGTTATGCTAGCTAGCTGTCGTGTCAGCCTTGCTACATTGAGTGCAACATCACCATGACCTAGTCCCATCGCTGTGCTAAGCTGATCGCTAGAGAATGCACCGAGTTCATGCGCCACTCACCAAATTCCACACCTGAGCTCATCTCCTTGTCCTCGCCTCCTCCCTTCTTTTGTCCACTACTAAAGCCACGCCGACCGTGTCTTTTTGCTCACCCACTCCTCCTTTGCATTTCCCCCAATCTCCCCCCTCTTTTCTACCCCAGTGGAGAGGAATTTTAGTTGGACCGATCATCTTCAAATCTGGCCGCTGGCTTTGCTTGTTAATTCCACATGTTGGGGGTGAGTTTCTGCCAAATTGTCTTGTGCATCATGTTTGCCTTGACATCCTCTTCCTCATGGTCACTTTGCCTGTGCTTGTTGCCCTGCAAGGAGGACAGAACGTCGTATGTTGCAATCGTTCATAGAGCTAGCCGGAGCACCCCACATCATCATCGCCCCCGTTCTACTCTTCCTGGTGAGGTTCGACCTCAAAGTGCTTGCCCGTCATGCTTGCCTCGAGTTTCTCTTTCTGATGCTCATCTTCTTCATCCTTGTCATGCACTAGAGTCGCAAGAACGCACCACCTTTCTTCCTCTCTTGGTCTCTCAATGAGTCTCTCCTTTCCCTAGTGTTCCAATATGTTGCAAACCTAGTTGGCTAGTAAATGTGCTGAGTAAATTATCATAGCATCGCCACACTGCAGCACCCCACCATGCCATTGTAGGTCATCGTTGACACTAATAGGGTCAGCTTGATGTGTAGATGATCAACGCAAGCACTATTTTGAGGTTTGCGTAGCAATTTTAACTAGCTTTCATGCACAGTATCACCACCTCTGTCCTTGCCATAGCACCACCGCCTCGGGCTACCTCCCACCGCGTCGTCACCATTGTTGGAGTTACCATAGTCCCTACAACCTATGTTGCCTGTCACGGGTGGTTGTCGTGTCATCCCTCGCCTGCGCAGAGCTTGAACCTGAGCTGCCATGGACTCCCTCGTTCCTCTATTTGAATGTGGAAGACAATGATAAGAAACATTGACATTGACCCTACATGAAGATTAGGTAAGTTTAATCTGGTATTTAGTTAATGGTTAGTTAGTAGTTTATGTCAGTATGATATGTAGGCCCACGATAGTTAGAAAAACTAATTACGAGCTAGTTTAGTGTATGTGTGTATGACATGCGGCCCTACCATCTTAAAACCCCTGCTCGATCTATAGACTGTAGCCGCTGGCATATGGGCCCTTGATCCCATGAACAGCCATGTGGACCAAATCTATAAGGACCATGGCCCTATCTATCATTCTCTTGAGTTTTTCTACATACAAATAAGTATAAAATGAAATAAAACCCAGTTGGACCTTACCTGTCAACTGCAAGAGGCTTTTCTCAATAACAATATGTCAAGACCTAAATATGCAAATTTGGACTCTCTGTGTATTCTGCACTAGTCCAGGATCACGCTAGTACAAAAAGTTACAATATAGATGAAATATCAACCATAGTCACGAATAACTATAAAAGAAGCAAATATTATTAATTATCAGAGTAGCGACCTTGTGGCTAAGGATACAAATAATAGCTTGAAGGGCCTAACAAAAACTAGTAGGGAAATAAAGAATAAATATAGTAACCATTCGACATGCCCACATGCAATCATTTGGAAAGAGAAGTTCTAATCCGTAAAGTTGTCGAAGAATCTTTTCTCGAGCACCTCTGTTTGATGTGGTTCTCTTCAGCAACTGAGCAACAAAGTATATAGCAATGAGTACATAGAGTACTCAACAAGTCATTTGCAACAAGACGCAAGATATAACTATGCAAGGCTTATCAAATGATGGTTGAGTGGTTATTTTTATAGAAAATGATAATTTAATGTATATACAATAAATAGATTGAAATCACATTTTGAAAATAATTAATAAGTAATAAGTAATGAATCAAAGGAATATAATAAAACCACAAGTGAATTAACCATTCACTTCCCAACCAAACCACCTTTTTTTAAAAAACTCTAACCCTCGTGTGAAATCACCGAGCATTAGTATAACCAGGGAGACAACTGTTCAAATAGTTTTATACTCTACAAAGATTGCACAACTTTACCAACATGATATGACCAACTTGTGGTGTCACTGGTATAACATGCTTCTATAGGCGTGCTGACCAAGAAGAGCCTTTACAATGCTCAATCTTAACTCAATTATACCCTCTAAGGTTTCATTGCTGAGTAGGCTGACTACCTAGTTAGAAAGTCCCCTCTTGCGCCATGTGGAAATGTCTAACCAATACCCACATTCATCTCAATGGCGAAACAAAAGTTGAAATATCACAAATTAATTAGCCAGGTCCATCCCATACTAGGCATGTTGTTGCACGATAAGGCTTAGATCAATGGTGCACAAAGTTAAGTCCTCAATCAGTAATCAAGCGAGGCACCAACATCCCAATGTGCTAACCACACCCCCTTTACAGTATAGACTCGCCCAAGTGAAAACCATTTTGTTTAATCAAGACTAATGACACTACCCATGTCATGGTATACAAATTTTATAACTGTGACTAACCACTATGAATCAGTACCTTATTAAGTCAAAATTAATTAATTGATCATTGTAATAATGAGCCCAATGTATCAATAAGCATGACTATATACTAAACGTAAAACTTAAGCGAACATTAATATTGATCACTAGATAATTGACCATCCTATGGTGATAATGGAATCATGTCATTCAAATTATCAAAGGAGTGATTTAATCAAATTGGTTGATAACTACCAAGTACAAAATTTTATAATAAATTAGTAATGCATAATAATTTAAGACAAAATAATAATACTTAGATCTGAAACAATAAGTTCAATATGATCAAAAATCATGACTTGCGTACTGTAGGTACACATGTATCAAATTCTGAATCCTACTGTTGGTGTGCGTGGACAAAGGAGGAAATTTTTTTCCTGTTTTCTTCATTGAGACGATTAAAGATTTGAATTGTAGATTTCTTGTACCATGAAAGATTGGGTCAATATACACAAATTAGGGTTTTCTAATTTGGGCCATACCATCTTGGTATTAGAGCGTGGTTGATCACGGTATGTGGTTGTTAAATTTTTCTTGATGGTGGATTTCATGAAGATCGAAGATGGCGAGGCAGTTGATACTCATGCCGAGCCAATCAGAGTGGCGACCCAATGTGCAGCGTCTTTGCTGCTCAAGGTGTGACAAGGGCATAAATCGACATGTGACTACTTCTTGGGTTGTCACCGGAAGCTTGAAGACATGGTTAATGATTTGGGAGTGCGAATTGATGCATTCATGGAGGCTATATGCAACTAGCCACCACAATTTTAGCATACTGAACGGGTTCCTCAATATCCTGAACGGCGTGAACCGTATGAAGACGACAAACAAGAGGAGTTTGATGGTGCAGTAGGCTTTGCTCTACAACCACGCTGTGCTCAGGACTATTGTGGTGTTGACTGTTGTAGAGGTTTGTGTGACAGAGGCGCTGCTCGTGGTGGAGGCATGCGTGATGGTGTAGGTTTTACTTAGCATGTTGTTGTGGATGATGGCATCGTGCATGTCAAAATTTCTATCCCATCATTCAATGGTAAAGCTAAACTAGAGGAGTACTTGGAGTGGGAGCTGCGCATCAAATAAATTTTTGATAGCCATCATTACACCGAAGACAAGAAGATTCGTTTGGCAACAATTAACTTCACCGAATATGCTCTAGTTTGGTGGAACCAATTATATCATGTAGGAGTTTGTTTGGATACTTGGGTACAATTGAAGAATGACTTGAGGTGACGGTTTGTTCTGGCACATTAAACTAGGATATTGTACAATCGGCTACAACAATTATGTCAAGGTAATTCTAGTATTAATGAATATTATAAAGTGATAGAGATGTTGATGATCCGTAGAGGGATAGAGGAGCATGATGATGCTACTATGGCATGTTTCCTTAATGGGTTGAATGAGGATGTGCAAGATAAGGTGGAGATGATTCATTACTACAACATCCAAGACTTAGTGTATCAAGCTAAACATGCCGAACAACAATTGAAGCACAAACCAGCCAAGAGTGGCGTGCCAACACTCAAATAAGCTCATGGAGGCATCCATTATAGCAAGATAATGATTTGCGTCATACTCCAAAGTGGCAACATCACACCATTCAAATAGGGCTCTTTCAAAGGAGGCAAGTAATGGAGGTAAAGAAACAACTAAAACTGATTCTAGTTTATCTTCTAATACTTATACTAGAGAAATTAAGTGCTTCAAATGCAAGGGAAGTGGGCATATGATGCGAGATTATCTCAATCAATGAAAGATGCTCCTCACTAAAGATGGCTACACATTGGTGAGTTCCAGTAGTGCATCTGAGAGTGAAAAGTCAAACGGGAGGAAGAGTATAAGGTCATTTCTTTTGAACTAAGCCCAACTATTGAGCAATTAGATTTTTTTCTCCTAAACGTGGAATGAATGTGCTCATAAAAAATGTGGTAGGTGCTGAAATTGAAGATAAAGGGCAATGATGGAGTGTTTTTCAAGCAGAGTGCAACATCAAACATAAAGCATACAAGTTGATAATAGATAATGGGAGTTACATCAATGTGATTAGTAAGTGTTGTGGTTACAGACCAAACAGAGAGAGTATGGTAGTGGGGAGTTAGGTGAGTAATGGCTCAGGCCTTTTCCCCATGGCCTGTGTTGTATATATATATCCCCATGGGGAGCGCTTTTACAATTATACCCTTACATCCGATTATACCCTACAAGGGTACTTATGTCATTACACATGTCCCATTCTGGGCCTTACATTCTTCTTAACAGGCCTGCTGGGCTTAGGTGGGGGCCACCCCTACAACAGGAGTCTCTCATGGTGAAGGGCTTCACGGGCCGAAGCCATGCTGCCGAGTCCTTTGGCCCCCTCCGTCCCTGCGGCCTGTGAGCTTTCTCAACACTTCGGCGAAGCCGTATGGTTCGATGTAGAACTATTCCCGGCGCGAGGTACGACGCCAACCTTGCTGTCGAAGCCGAGGCCGAAGTCGCTGTGGAGGGGAGGGCCGATGTTGAAACCGAAAATAGAGCTCGCGGTCGGCAGCGGGCTCGAGGGCCAAGTCAGAGGTGATGCTTGCTCGGTCGTGACAACGAAGTCGAAGCTAGGGCGGAGGTGGACCTCGCACCGGTAGGTTCCCCTGGGCAGGAGGTGCGCACGGCTCCGCATGCCGGTAGTGCGCTTTAATGACTCCTGGAAACGTGCCGACCTCTGGGTTGCCAAGAGCAGGCTGCTGCGATCGTGTGTTCTTTTTCAACCGAGTTGTACACGCGGAGGGCCCTGATTCGCACGCCGTGGGCTACCTGCAGGCGTACAGCCGTAGCCGTGTGCCCCTTCCCCAGAAGGGCGAGACGCGTGGCGGTGCGCTATAGGTGTGTCATGCGCTGTCAGCCCACCTACCAGCGCGCCATCGGTTGCCAGCGGTTGTGCTTCTCGACGCTGGGTAGCCGAACCGTCAGGCTCCCGCCGGTTACGCTGCGCTGGTGGAGGGCTGGAGTTGGTTTATAAGGCCTCGCCATCGGCATGGGGCGCTCTTTCGCGCTACTTGTTTCAGCCTGTCTTCCCTTTTCTGCCAGCCGCACCATCCGCCCTTGCTCGCGTTGTTTTAGCACTGCGTCGTAGAGAGGGATGGCTTGCCGCGACGATCCCGTTTGCCGGCCCAGTGGTAGCGCCTCCTCTGATCGTCACAACCTGTCGCCGCTCCTGGGGGAGTACTCACTGGTGGTGCGAGGAAGGGCGCATGCCAACAAGCGGTGGGACGCCATGGAACACTCGGGGGGCCGCTGCTCCCGTGTGCTGGGGTGAAGCCGCGCTACAGAAGAGATGCTCCAGAGACTTGTCCGGAAGGGGAAGATCGCGGAACGGGCCGGGGCCCGCCTGCCTGATCCCTCCGAGATGGAACCGCATCCGACGGAGGAAGAGGCTATTGTCTTTGTCGCATTCTTTGATGCCGGTCTGTGGATGCCCTCGACACTCTTCGTCGGCGAAGTCCTACGGGCTTACGGGCTGGAGCTGGCGCAGCTGACCCCCGGTGCCATAGTCCGCCTGGCCGTGTTCGCTTGGGCCTTACGAATGGAAGGTCGTCGTCCCAGTGCGATCCTGTTCGCCACTCTACACGACGCGCGTTGCCAGCTGAAGAAACTCGAGGGGGGAGAAGAGTCAAACTTCGGCAGCGTCAGCTTCGTGCTGAGGAAGTCGTGCACTGGGATCTTCCCTGCATGGGCCGCGCGAGGGAAGTGGGAGTCTGGCTGGACGCGACGGTGGTTCTATTACCTTGTGACGAGCAGGAGCGGCCTGGCGTGTCGAGGACAGCCGATATCTTTCACCATCTCGCCAGACGTGGAGCCGATGGCCGACGACGCGCAAAAGTCACGGCGGCTTGCCGGCATCACCCGCCGGTTCAGCATGCGCGACCTTGCCGAATAATTTACCATGTACGGGGTATCGCCGGTCTCTGGTCGGTGGCAGTACGAGGTACAGGGTGACGTCCGGAAGGATGGTGTGAGTCCGACCGTGCCTGCCTCCGGAGACCCCCCGCTCCTTGTAAGTTGTTCGGCCGTTGGGTGTGTGCACGTTTGCATGATCATGCTCTTCCTTACGGATGATGCTGCATTTTTGTGTGTAGTGCCCCGGTTGGAAGATGCAGAGCGCACAGTTGTTGCGCTTCTTGGGCCATACTCGGCCAAGGAGCATAAATTGCGCGAGGCCGCGACTGCCTTGGCAAAACAGGGGCGGTTGAACCGAGTGTGCGAGGTCTTGGGGATTAACGTGCCGGACCGCGTGGTGCCGGTGGAGGCCTCGGGTGGCGCCGAAGGCGACAGCAAAGTGGAGGCGCAGCCCTGCCGACGTAAGGCTCGGGCGGGGGCCACCGCACCCGGCCCGCAGGCCGGCGCCAGGTCCGAACACGCCGTTTTGGGGGGGGGGGGGCGCGGCCCCTGATACAGGCTTGGACGACGACGAGGTGGCGGGCCTCGACGTTGTTGGTCCTGGGGACAAGGTGGTGCCGCCCGCGATAGCCACCAAGGGTCTGCCACCTACGATGGTTGGTGAGGGTCCGCCGTCTACGATCGGAGGAGCGATTGGGGAGGCGTCGCTCGCGTCTCCGAGGGCGAAGCGCCCCTGGGTACAGTCACCTCCGCCTGCGAGGGGGCGGTTCGGGGTGGCCGGTGTGATCACCGGGATCCTGGAGCCCCGCGAGGAGGTCGGTGAGGCCGGGGGAGGGGGCGCCGCTCCTCAAGCCGACGAAGTCAATTTGCCTTACACGGAGGTAGCGCGGACACCCCCCCGTACCCTGATAGGGGGTACCAATGGTAGGTGTGATTCCTTTTCCTCTCACGACTTCGCGAAGCTCTCTCCGCTTTGCTCGCTCATTCCGTCATCGGCCTCAGGCGAGACGAGGTCTCCCGGACGCGGTCAAGGATCGAGCAACGAAGGTGCACGCGAAGTCGCCGATCTTGGTGCGCAGGATGAGGCGTGGGCGTCCCGTGCTGCGGAACCCACTGGGCCGAGGCCCGTCATCTCTGACTTCTTCCCGCGGACAGAGACGCTTCGTGTCTTCAACCAAGCTGCGGAGCGGGTCAGCGACAGCTTGGATGTGCAGGCGTTGGCGACCTGCGAGGGGGACCTTCTGGCGCTTGCCTTGGGTGCCTCGGAGATAAGGGTGAGTGGTTTACAGCCTGCGCCGCTGTGTGAGGTTTTTCTAACGTTCGCTCTCTTTCCCAGACACTCGCCCTCAGCCAAGCTTTGGAGAGGAGTCGCGTTCAGGAGCGGCGGGCGCTACAAAGCAAGCTTTGTGAAGCGGACGACGCTCACGCCGTCAAGGACGCGCAGATCCGCGCGCTGGAGGCGGAGAGGGCGCTATTAGCTTCTGAGGCGAGGGATGCGCGGCGCGCTGCGAAGGATGCTCGGCGCGCTGCGGCAGAGGAGCGCACCATCTTTCAGCAGCAAATTGCCGCGCTGGAGGAAGAGAAGGACCGCCTCGCCGCGTCCCTTACGGAGAAGACCGTGGCCTTGGATCATGCGTCCGTAGCAGCGTGGGGGGCGATGGAGTCGCTGGAAGGGGCCCTCCGGGAGCTCGTCGTTGACATGTCGGAGGTTACGCATGGTCGTGAGGACCTGGCGGAGACACTTGGGCGGATCGAGGAGGGCTCGAGTCTTGTTCACTGTGGTGCCAAGGCCTTCAATGATCACTGCGGCTACATAGGTGCCTCCTTCACCCTTGCCTTGCTTCGCGCCCAGGGATGCGAACATGCCGGTGAGCTGGCGGACTCCCAGTTGGATCTGCCAGCCGAGCCCGAGGTGATGTCCGACGCCATTCGCTCCACCGAACCGGCTGCACAGAACTTCTATGATCGGATCTGGAGCCACGTCGGGGAGGACGCGGCCAGGATCGCGGTGCGGCGAACTTTGCACAAAGAGGGAGACCTCCTCCAGTGGCTCGAGGAACTTCCTCGACGCAGCGGAGACGATGCGGACGGAGCGTGACGCCGAGTCTGGGTGTGTTGCGTCGTGTATACCTTTTTGTATGGCTGCTTCGCGGCTTACACTTTTACATGAATGAGGAAGCGCTTGACTGACGTTGTTGCTGTACGCCCCTATTCGATGCGGTTGATACGTAGTGTTGATTTTCGCGCTAGGTACCCGTCCGTGCCTGGTCGGAGTAGATGCGCGAGCGCTCCGTCCCCTACCTTTCGAAGGGGTGGCAGCGGAGCTGGCGCCTAGTTGAAGTAGACGCGCGAGCGCTCCGTTTCCTACCTTTTGAAGGGGTGGCAGCGAAGCTGGCGCCTAGTCGAAGTAGACGCGCGAGCGCTCCGTCCCCTACCTTTCGAAGGAGTGGCAGCGGCGCTGGCGCCTAGTCAAAGTAGACGCGCGAGCGCTCCGTCCCCTACCTTTCGAAGGGGTGGCAGCGGAGCTGGCGCCTAGTCCAAGTAGACGCGTGAGCGCTCCGTCCCCTACCTTTTGAAGGGGTGGCAGCGAAGCTGGCGCCTAGTCAAAGTAGACGCGCGAGCGCTCCGCCCCCTACCTTTCGAAGGGGTGGCAGCGGAGCTGGCGCCTAGTCGAAGTAGACGCGCGGGCTACATGCGTAGTAACTTCGACCACGTCTTATTTATACTACGGGGAGTACGCACAAGGACAGTGCCTGCACGTGCATGGGGATATCCGCGTCTTATTTATACTGCGTAGAGTGCGCGCGGAGGCGGACCTCAACGCTACGTCTTGTTTAGAGTCCGTAGACTGCGCGTGGAGGTGAGCCTCTGCGCGTTGCGGGCGGTGAAGGTGTGTGCAGAGGCGGACCTCGACGCTACATCTTATTTATACTCCGTAGAGTGCGTGCGGAGGCGGACCTCGACGCTACATCTTATTTAGAGTCCGGAGACTGCGCGCGTAGGCGAGCCTCCGCGCGTTGCGAGCGGTGAAATTGCGTGCGGAGGCGAACCTCGACGCTACGTCTTATTTATACTCCGTAGAGTGCGTGCGGAGGTGGACCTCGACGCTACGTCTTATTTAGAGTCCAGAGACTGCGCGCGGAGGCAAGCCTCCGCGCGTTGTGGGCGGTGAAAGTGCGTGCGGAGGCGAACCTCGACGCTACGTCTTATTTATACTCCGTAGAGTGCGTGCGGAGGCGGACCTCGACGCTACATCTTATTTATAGTCCAGAGACTGCGCGCAGAGGTGAGCCTCCGCGTGTTGTGGGCGGTGAAACTGCGTGCAGAGGCGAACCTCGATGCTACGTCTTATATATACTCCGTAGAGTGCGTGCAGAGGCGGACCTCGACGCTATGTCTTATTTAGAGTCCGGAGACTAAGCGCGGAGGCGTCCCCCCATGCGTCTTTATTCATGCTCATGTATAGTGCACCCGAAGGTAACCCTTTGTGCGCTTTTGGTATGAAACGAGAAAATTTTGTGTGAACGGTGCACTTTATTAAATTCCCGTTTGCGCGGGTGAGTGGTTACAAGAGGTGAGGCACTAACCGCTGGCCGCTTAAAGGTGGAGACGACCTCAGCCGTCATTGCCCGGTGGTGAAGCTGCATACGCCTGGAGCCTCTAGTGCCAGGGCGGTTCGCGCAGGAGCATGGTGGGGCGCCGCCCGAAGCCGTGGAAGGTCCTTGCACTCGCATACTCGGCTTAGGCGTAATACCGCCGCAGTCTGTCTGCATTTCACGTGTGGCGGAACGTCTGCCCATTCAAGGTGGCTAAGCGGTATGCTCCCTTCTGTAGGGCTTCCGTGACGATGTACGAGCCTTCCCACTTGGATTCAAGCTTGCCTACCGTCTCCGCGTGAAGCGCCATCTTTAGGACGAGGTCTCCTAGTCTGAATTCGCGTGGGTACAGTGAACGATCCTGACCGCGCACCATCTGTCGCGCGTACTTTATGATGTGCTATGTCGCGCTTGCCCGGTCTCCATCAAGGAGGTCCATGGACAACTGGCGCTCATCGTCTGGTGCTTGGACGAGGACCCTTCACGAGCCAGCCTTTATTTCTTCAGGTGTGACCACCTCGTCACCAAAGAGGAGCTTGAATGGCGTGAACCCCATTGGGCGTGTGACCGTTGTATGAAGGGACCAAAGGACGCTGTGGAGCTCGCCCGGCCACTTCCCCTTTGGTAGCCCGACAAGGCGCTTCTTGATCGCGGCGGAGATAGCCCCGTTCGCCCGCTCCACCGCACCGTTGGACTGTGGGTGTCCAACCGAGGCGAACCGGAGTATGATGCCCACGTTGTCGCAGAATTCTTTGAATGGGGCTGCGTCGAATTGCAGACCGTTGTCGACGGTGATCTCCCTGGGCATGCCGAACCGGCATATGATGTTCTGCCAGAGGAAGCTCTGCATAGCTGCCGAGGTAATCTTGGCCAGGGCTACCGCCTCCAGCCACCTGGACAAGTACTCCAGAGCGACCGCTACGAACCACAGGTCACCTGGGGCCCTGGGAAGCGGTCCCACGACGTCGATGCCCCACCGCGCCAGCGGCCATACCGGGGGTATGGGATGGAGGCTTGTCAGGGGCCTGCGGATGGCCCTTCCCATCCACTGGCAACCTTAACAATGGCGCATGAGATCCTGAGCGTCCGCGACAGCCGTTGGCCAATAAAAACCCTGCCTGAATGCTTTGCCCACAAGAGATCTTGGTTGAAGATGCGAGCCGCAGAGCCCCGCATGAATCTCTGTGAGGAGGCGCTTTCCTTCTTCACGCGGGAGGCACCGCAGGAGCGGCGCGCAGACTCCCTTTTTGTAGAGCACCCCGTCGAGCACCTGGAAGGACCTAGCGCGGTGCTGTAAACGCCAGAGCTCGGTGGGGTCGTCCGGTTCCGCGATGCCCTGCAGAAAAGCGAAAAGGGGTTCCCGCCAGTCACCCTGCTGGGTGATCTGGTGGACGAGGGCCGCATCATGGTTATCCTGCGCGATGGCTGCCGCTGGCAGGACCTCGTAAAATGCCCCCCGGGAGTTGGGAGCTGCTGACTGGCAGCCTTGGCGAAAATATCGGCTTGCTCGTTGTCTGCCCGAGGGATGGCCTTCACCGTGACACCCAAAAAGTGATGTTCCCTCGCTCGTACGGCAGCTAGGTACTTCGCTAGCTCCGGGTCCTTGGCCTGATATGACTTGTCTACATGGCCCGCCACTAGCCGTGAATCAGTGCGGATGAGAACTCGCCTCCCTCCCATTGCTTTGAGCTTTCCGAGGCCGAAGAGCAACGCCTCGTACTCGGCCGTGTTGTTCGTAGCAGGAAATGCTAGGCGCGCCGAGTACGACAGGCGCTGCCCCTCAAGTGTGGTAATAACTGCGCCGACCCCTGTGCCCGCGACGCCGTAAGCTCCGTCAGTGTTGAGCATCCACACCGGGTCTTCGGACTGGGGGACCGGCTGAGCTGGAGGGGTCCATTCTGAGAGGAAGGCCGCCAAACCTTGAGACTTGATCGCCGTTCGGGAGGCATATGTGAGGGAGAATGGAGCAAGCTCAGCCGCCCATTTGACAATTCGCCCCGTGGACTCCTTATTGTGCAGCATCTCCGCCAGAGGGAACGAAGATGGCACCGTTATCGGGTGTGCCAAGAAGTAATGCCGGAGCTTTCTTGAGGCCATGACCAGCGCGTAAGCAAGCTGGTACACTGGTCGCTGGAGAGCGCCCTCTTCGAGGACGAGGACGGCGCTGACCGTCGTTGTCGAGGCGGCGAGGTAGAGTAGGAGGGGAGCCTCTGGCGCTGAGGCCACCAGAGTGGGAAGGGCTGCGAGGTGTTTCTTGAGGTCGTCGAAGGCCTTTGCGCAGTCGTCGTCCCAATGAAACCTGTCGCAACTGCGGAGAGTCTTCAAAAATGGCAAGCCCCGCTCCGCTGCCCTGGAAAGGAAACGACTCAGGGCCGCCATGCAGCCTGCCAGCCTCTGGACCTCCCTCGTCGTCTTGGGCGGTTCCATGCCCAGGATAGCGTCGACCTTGTTGGGGTTCGCTTGAATGCCTCGCCCGGATACGAGGAAGCCCAAGAGCTTGCCCGTCTGCACGCCGAAAACACATTTGTCCGGATTGAGCTTGATGCCCGCCTTCCTGAGGTTGTCGAAGGTCTCCTGAAGATCCCGACCGTGGGAGGTGAGCTGCCTGGTTTTTACTACCACGCCATCCACGTGGGCCTCCACGTTCCTCCCTAGCTGAGCGGCTAGGGCCAGCGCGACGAGGCGGGTGAAGGTTGCGCCCGCGTTCTTCAAGCCGAAGGGCATCCTAACGAAGCAAAAGGTCCCAACCGGCGTAATGAAGCTGGTTTTATCCTCATCGTCCTTGTCCATGTAGACCTGATGATAGCCGGAGTAGGCGTCCAAGAAGCTCATGAGCTCGCATCCTGCGGTGGCGTCGACCAGTTGATCTATGCGCAGCAGAGGGTAGTCGTCCTTCGGGCATGCCTTGTTGAGGGCGGTGAAGTCGATGCACATGCGCCAGGCGTCGCTGGCCTTTTTGACCAACACCGGATTGGCGAGCCAGTCCGGATGCTGGACCTCGCGGATAACCCCCGCCTGAAGGAGCTTCGCCACCTCCACCTTGGCCGCTTGCTGCCGGTCCATGGACATACGGCGAAGTTTCTGCTTGACTGGCTTGGCGTCAGGGCGGATTTCCAGATTATGTTCGATGAGGGCGCAGTCCACACCTTTTATATCCTCTGGGGACCATGCGAAGACATCTATGTTAGCCCGAAGAACTCGGAGCAAGTCTTGCTCTACGTCCGGAGGGAGGCCCTCGCCTATGGATACGAACTGCCCCTCCGCCTGGAGGGGCATTCTCTTTACTCTGCCGTCCGGGTGGGGCTTAGGTGTCCACCCTGGGGCGGACGGCGTGTCCGCTTGGTACTTGTCAGCGAGGACGTGCACCTTACGGTGCAGGCGTCCAGCTCTGGTTTCGATGCTCCTAGCCATATCTTGATCACCGAAAACGGTGATGACGCCCCGCCGGCCTGGGAGCTTCATACATAGGAAGGCGTAGTGTGGGACCGCCTCGAAGGAGTTGATGGCAGGCCGGCCCAGTATGGCTTTATATGAATACATGACAAGGTGGCGTCGAAGATGATATCTTCAGTCCTGGCGTTGGCGGCCTGGCACAAGGTGACTTGGAGGCGTATCTGACCAAAGCCTTCAGTGGCTGGCCTCCGAGGCCCTGGAGGGGGGCTTCCGATGCTTTCAACAGACTCCGAGGTATCCCCATGCGATCAAGGGCCTCCGCGAACAAGATGTTTGCGGAGCTCCCTCCGTCAATGAGGATACGCCTGACGTTGCAGCCTGCGATGTCGGCCTGGATGACCAAGGGATCTTGGTGGGGGAACTCAACGCCTTGGGCATCGGCTGACGTAAAGGTGATGCTCCGATGAAACGTCCCTGGAGGTAGTTGTGTTGAGGAAGTGCCCGACGAAGAGCCTCCAGTGATGACGTTGACACCACGGCACTAGGTCTCCCTCGGGGGCCCGGCGCGCGAGGGACTGCCTTGCGTACGCTGTTCGTGGGCTACTGCGGGGGTCATTGTTTCCGAGGCCCGTACGTGAGCCATCGCTTGCCACGACGCCGCGATTTTGGTGCATGTCCGCGTGAAATGGCCCCCGTAGCCATGCACCTCGCACCATCTGCCGTATTCGAGGATTTCTTGCTCCGCACGCGGCTTCCTTCACGTCCCCCTCCGGCGCACGGAGTTAAAGCGGTTTCCTGGGGAACGCCTTGCGCAGCGAGGACATGGTGAGCCTTTTGGGGTCTTCGCCGGTTACGCCGTGGCTTGCGCCTGTCGTTTGGTGAGTTTTGGTGTACCTCGTCGTCGACGCGCTCACGAGTGTCACCCGCGGACGCTTGCTTGTGTTTTGTCCTCGAGTTGCCTCTTATGCTTCTCCTATGCGGCGACAACTCTGCTTGACCGGCATCGAAGCTGTTGCCGCTGCGCCGCCGCGCGTCCTCCTCGGCCCGGGCGTACGCTTCCATTTTGTCGAAGAGCTTTGCCACCGACTTGAGTGGCTTCCGCACGTTATACTCAGCGAGCGGTCCCGGGCGGAGACCTTGTATCGTTGCATTGATGATGGTTGCCTCATTAACGTCCCTGACCTGGCAGCGTACCTTGGCGAAGCGTTTGAAGTAAGTCCGGAGCCCCTCCTCGGGTTTTTGCTTGACTGCGAAGAGCTGGTCCGCATCGACACGCTCGACGTAGTTTCCCTGGAAGTTGTTATAGAGTCGATCGCGGATCTGCTCCCACGCGTAGATGGACTACGGCTCGAGGGTGAAGAACCATGAGAGCGCTACCCCTTGTAGCGCGAGGGGAAGTCCCTTGGCCTTCGTGGTGTCGTCTCCGCCAGCGGTTTCGATAGCGGTCTCATACACGCGCACGAACTCTCGCAGGTCGGAGTCACCCTTGTATGCCTCGATGACGCTCGGGAACTTGAAGTCCTCAGGCCATGCCGCCTGCTGCAGGCCCACGGAGAGCGGGGACTCCGGGTCTGCGCGCTGTAATGGGACGCGATTAGACGTAGGGGCGTCGCGGCTGTCCGCCCTCTCCGGAGCGGGTTCCGATGCCATCGCCGGGGGGGGGGGGGGGCGTGTTGGCTCCGGGCCTCTTGCATGTCGCGCACAGCTCCGCGGAGGTCTGTCAGCTCCCGCTAAAACGCGCTGAGGGCCGCCAACAGGGCGGTCTCCACCGCGGACGTGGCTGGGGCCGTCAGTGCGCCCGGCGGCGCGATCGGCACGGCGGTGACCATGGCCTGCGCACCCAGGCCGCCCGCCGCGTTGTCCTGGAGGACCCTGGAGCTGGTGACGAGACCCACGTCGTCGCCGGGACCGCTGACCGCTCCTGCGCCGGGTGGGAAAGTAGACGTGCCGGGGTTGCCACCATCGGGGTTGGTCGTCGGGGCGGTGGCGGCGGGGTCTGGCGGCGTAGTGACAGTGGCGGGGTCGGGCGTTGTGTCGCTGGTGGTGGGGTTGTTCGTCGCGGCGGTGGCGGGGTTGGGCGTCGTGTCGCCAGTGGCGGGGTTGATCGTCGCAGCGGTGGCGGGGTTGGGCGTCGCGTCGTGAACGCCGGTGCTCACAGTCATCACACCTGCATCGCCACCCGTACCTGCAGCTGCTAAAGCCGAAGCCCTGGTGTTGACGCGAGATTTCGCTGTTTCCGCCTTCTTCTTCGCCGCCGATGGTGAAGCTTTCTTTGGTGCCATCCTCCTTCGGATCTGGAGGCTTGCTCTTGTCCTCCCCACGGACGGCGCCAACTGTTGTGGTTACAGACCAAACAGAGAGAGTATGGTAGTGGGGAGTTAGGTGAGTAATGGCTCAGGCCTTCTCCCCATGGCCTGTGCTGTATATATATATCCCCATTGGGAGCGCTTTTACAATTATACCCTTACATCCGAATATACCCTACAAGGGTACTTATGTCATTACACATGTCCCATTTTGGGCCTTACATTCTTCTTAACAGGCCTGCTGGGCTTAGGTGGGGGCCACCCCTACAACAGTAAGGATTTGGTGTATGCTCTGGGGCTATCCACATGGAGGCATCCTCAGCCACTCCATGTGGAATGACTACATAACTCTGGAAGGCTAAAGATAACTAACAAGGTGTATGTTCCATTTGTTATTGGTAACTGTTGTAGGGGTGGCCCCCACCTAAACCCAGCAGGCCTGGTAGGAGGTTATAAGGCCCAGAATAGGCCATGTGTAATGACATAAATGCCCCTGAGGGGGATAATCAACTGTAAGGGTATAATTGTAAAAGCACTTCCCATGTATGTATATATGCAGAATACAGGCCATAGGGAAGACCCAGGCCATTACTCATCTCCCTCACTCTCCATTACCATCTCTCTCTTTGTTTGGTCTATAGCCACAATAGTTGGCGCCGTCCGTGGGGAGGACAAGAGCAAGCCTGAAGTTCGAAGGAGGATGGCACCGAAAAAGACTTCGTCGGCGGCGGCGAAGGGGAAGAAGACGGCTGGGGCGGAGCGTCGCGTGAGTACCAGGGCTTCGGCATTGGCTGCCGCGGGCGCGGGTGACGACGCGGGCGTGGCAGTTGAGGACGTTGACGCTCGCGCTGCGACGACCGACCCCGTCACCGGCGCTGCAACGACCAACCACGTCACCGGCACTGCGGCGACCGACCCCGCCGACGTGACAGCAACCAACCTCGCCGCCTTCGCTGCGACGCTCGCCGGTAGCGCAGACCGGGCAGTTGGAGGTAGCCACAACGGAGCGACCGGCAGCTCGCGACGCGGTCGTGCCCGCGCCGGTCCGTCTGTTGGGCGTGCCGACAACCCCGCTCGCACAGGCGGTGGAAAGCGCCCTGATGGCGGCCCTCAAAGTGTTCCAGCAGGAGCTGGGGGATCTTCGCGGGGCTGTCCAAGACATACAAGAGGCTCAGAGCCAGCAGGCCGCGCCAGAGCCCACGCCGGAAAGGGCAGACAGCCGCGACGCCCCCACATCCAGCCGCGTCCCGCTACGACGCGTCGATCCGGAGTCCCTGCTTTCGGCAGGACTACAGCAAGCGGCGTGGCCCGAAGACTTCAAGTTCCCCAGTGTCATCGAGCCCTACAAAGGTGACACCGACCCTCGCGAGTTCGTGCGCGTATACGAAACTGCAATCGAGGCCGCAGGCGGAGATGACACCACAAAGGCAAAGGGACTCCCCCTCGCCGCTGCAAGGTGCGGCGCTCTCCTGGTTTTTTACCATAGAGCCGAACTCCATCTACGCCTGGGAGCAGATCCGCGACCGTCTTCACAACAACTTTCAAGGAAATTATGTCGAGCGGGTCGACGTGGACCAGCTCTTCGCCGTAAAGCAGAAACCTTCGGAGAAGCTCCGGGACTACTTCAAACGCTTCACGAAGATACGTTGTCAAGTCAAAGATGTTAATGAAACCACCGTTGTCAATGCAGCCATACAGGGTCTTCGCCCGGGCCCGATGGCCGAGTACAACACACGGAAGCCAATCAAGACAGTGACGAAGCTCTTTGACAAAATGGAGGAATACGCCAGGGCGGAAGAGGACGCGCGGCGGCGACAAAGCGACGACTCTAACACCAACCAGGCCGGTGCCTCGGCAAAAGCCGAAGATCCGTCAAAGGACGGTTCTTCGAAGGGAAAACGTAAGCAGGAGTCGTCCAAGGACGCGCCCGACCGCAAGGACGCCCCGCACAAGGAGCCGTCCGATAGGCCCAAGCGTGGCCAGCAGAAGTCGCGGCGAGGCCGGTACGTCCTCGACATCGAAGGCGGTTCCAACGACAGCGCTCCCGCAGGTCGGGGCGGTCGGGGGCGCCGAGGCCGGGGACGCGGCTGTGGTTGGGGCCGCGACGATAGAGGTCGGGGAGATTACGACGACCAACACCAGGGGCTGTGGTGCGTAGTCCACGGTCGCGGAAACCACGACACGCGCACATGCACCTCTATCGCGGCGCTCCGCGACAGCGTCACCAGGGACAGGAACCTGGAAGCACGACCGCCCGTGGTGACCCATGTACAGCACCCATACGAAGCTCCCGTGCATATACAGGCGCAAGGAACGCAGCCCCACGAGGGCCCTCTGCGGATCCAGGCCCACGTGCAGCAGCCTCAGGAGGGCTTTCTGCAGCTACAGGCTCCGGAGGCCACCCACCGCAGGGTTATCAACGTCATCTCCGGAGGCTCCTCGGTGGAGTTCGCCTCGGCACGGCAGCGGAAGGCTTACGTGAGGAGGCTACACCACGTGGCGGCGTACCCAGTGCAAACACCACCGGACTGGGCACAGCAGGAGGTCACGTTCACCCCCGCCGACGCCCAAGGAGTGGAGCTTCCTCACCACGATCCCCTGGTCGTCCGGGTCGTCGTAGTAGGATGCGACGTGAGACGCGCCCTAGTTGACGGCGGCAGCTCCGCGAACATTCTGTTCGCGGCAGCCTTCGACCAGATGGGGATCCCCCGAAGCCACCTCGGCCCGTCGGGAGTCCTGCTGCAGGGCTTCAACGGACAGCCTCTACGGGCGCTCGGCCAAATATGCTTGCAGGTCTCCTTCGGCCAGGGCGACAATGAAAGGGTCGAAGACGCCACATTCGACATCGTCGACCTCCCAAACCCATACAATGCCATATTGGGGCGTCCAATCCTCAACTCCTTCGGGGCGGTACCGCATCACAGCTATTTATGCATGAAGCTCCCGGGGCCGCGAGCCATCATTACCGTTCGGGGCGACCAGGACATGGCCCGGCGCATCGAGCACGGCACCAGATGTCCCCGTCGCGGCGGGCAGCGGCACACCTAGGATCGGCGCCGCCGTGCGAGGGCCCACGGCGCCATCCGGGGGCGACTCCGCAAGCCCTGCGACAGTGAATCTACTAGAGGCTCCGGTCGCGTTGAGCACAAACAGTTAGTACCCCACCCCCCCGTTTACCCGCGCAAACGAGAATGTAATAAAGTTTCGTTTGTCGCCAACATATTACCGCTGCGCAGAAGTACGCGGCGAGCACACGCGGAGGCCTCGCCTATGCGTGTGCTCCCGCAGTATAAACCAAAGACGCACGTTCGCGTGTGCACTCTCCGTAGCCAGGGGTACGGGTATGAGTATAAACCAAAGACGCACGTTCGCGTGTGCACTCTCCGTAGCTAGGGGTACGGGTATGAGTATAAACCAAAGACACACGTTCGCGTGTGCACTCTCCGTAGCCAGGGGTACGGGTATGAGTATAAACGAAGACGCACGTTCGCGTGTGCACTCTCCGTAGTCAGGGGTACGGGTATGAGTATAAACGAAGACGCACGTTCGCGTGTGCACTCTCCGTCAAAGACACGGGCATGAGTATAAACGAAGACGCACGTTCGCGTGTGCACTCTCCGTCAAAGACACGGGCATGAGTATAAACGAAGACGCACGTTCGCGTGTGCACTCTCCGTCAAAGACACGGGCATGAGTATAAACGAAGACGCACGTTCGCGTGTGCACTCTCCATCAAAGACACGGGCATGAGTATAAACGAAGACGCACGTTCGCGTGTGCACTCTCCGTCGAAGACACGGGCATGAGTATAAACAAAGACGTGTGGGGGGACGCCTTTGCACGCACTCTACGGAGTATAAATAAGACGCGGATGTTCTCCCTGCGCACTCTACTGAGTATAAACAAGACGCGAACCCCGCGCACGCCAGGGACTTCGTCCTTGTGTGTACTCCCCGGAGTATAAATCAGACGTGGACGCCGATCCCACGTGAATCTTGCGCGGCTGCCAATCGCGCACCTCAGTGCGTTGAGGCTCGCCTTCGCACATCACGGGAGGTGTACGCAGAGGCTGATCCCAGCATCGGCGCGCACATAGATTATGCGATACACCAGAGGCTGCCCCCACCTCGGGGTGGGGGGACGGAGGTCCGCCTTCGCACACGCCAGTCTACGAGACTCTAAACAGGCCGTGATGCGGAGGTCCGCCTTCGCACACGACAGTCCATGAGACTCTAAACAGGTCGTGATGCGGAGGTCCGCCTTCGCACACGACAGTCCACGAGACTCTAAACAGGTCGTAGTGCGGAGGTCCGCCTTCGCACGCGCCAGTCTACGAGACTCTAAACAGGTCGTGATGCGGAGGTCCACCTTCGCACACGACAGTCCACGAGACTCTAAACAGGCCATGATGCGGAGGTCCGCCTTCGCACACGACAGTCCACGAGACTCTAAACAGGTAGTAGTGCGGAGGTCCGCCTTCGCACGCGACAGTCCACGAGACTCTAAACAGGTCGTGATGCGGAGGTCCGCCTTCGCACACGACAGTCCACGAGACTCTAAACAGGTCGTAGTGCGGAGGTCCGCCTTCGCACGCGCCAGTCTACGAGACTCTAAACAGGTCGTGATGCGGAGGTCCGCCTTCGCACACGATAGTCCACGAGACTCTAAACAGGTCGTAGCGCGGAGGTCCGCCTTCGCACGCGCCAGTCTACGGACTCTAAACAGGTCGTAGTGCGGACGTCCGCCTTCGCACGCGCCAATCTACGGACTCTAAACAGGTCGTAGTGCGGAGGTCCGCCTTCTCACGCGCCAGTCTACGGACTTTCAGCAGGTTGTAGTGTCAACAACTGCTTCCGCACGCGCTGGCTCCACGGAGTACTCAACGCGCGAACCCCGCGGGCGTATTGACACCCGGGCGACGAGCAGAGGGCAGCGCTCGCATGGTTCACACTGAACGGCGAACTTGGAATATGGGGAACTCGGCCCCGCACAGCACGACCGCGTATGCCCTAATTATCAGAAGATCTATATATCGGGAAAATCTCAAAGTGCAAAGGCCCGCCAACATCCCTGCCGCTCTAAGTAGCTATTCGGCAGGCTCGTCCTTAACACACGAGAGGGACGGGGTTCCGCCGGAAGAAAGTCAGGTCGCCCAAAAGTCCAGCGACTCTTCAGCCCTTCGCCAGCGTCGAAGGCGTCGCCGAGTCGCAAGGTCGGCCGCAAGAAGTCGGCCCCAGCAAGGAAGCTGCCCGAGACATAGGCGAAGGTCAGAACTCATGAAGCAAGCGCGTACTTCATTCACAAAAAGAGGGGACATTACAATGCACGCCTACACCTAGGCACCACGGCGTCACACCTGCGAGTTCCCGGCGCCTTCAGAGGCATCAGTGCCGCCCTCGTCGCGTCGAGGGACCCCGTCCAGGAATTGGCCGAGGCTCCCCTCCCCGTAAAGCGACTTCCGGAGTTCGACCCGCGCAGCGTCTACCCCGACGTAATCCCAGATCCGTTCATAGAAGGGCTTGATGACGCGGCGAGCGGAGCGGACGGCGCCGGACATTACTCCGGCCCCACCGGGCATCTCCAGCTGGGGGTCCTCTAGCCCGACGACGTGCGGGCAACCGCGGTGTTGCAGGAGCGCGCACACCAGGCATGCCGATGCGTACGCGCAGTGGTTGCCGAAGGTCGTTGCAGCGCCGCGCGCGACGTTGGCGGCATCTCCGACCCAGCGGAGGGTCCGCAACAGCTCCTCCGGGCCGAAGGCGTGGTCCGGCACCTTGGCCACAAGCCCTTGGAGATGGCTTTCCAGCGCTTGCATGGCATCCCATGCAACCACCGAAGCCTCGCCAAGCGTCCGGTCGCGCTCCGCTAGAGTCAAGGCGAGTTCGCCTTTCTCCTTCTCTAGCGAGGCGACCTATTGCAGAAAGTCATCCCGCTCTGCCGCAAACTCCTGCCGCGCAGCCTCCGCGCCCGGCTCCCGCGCCGACGCAGCAAGTCCTTTGGCGTGCACCTTCGCTTCGGCGCACTCCGCTTCCAGCTGGCGGATGCGGGCATGTTGGGCAGAGCGGGCGCCCGAGGCTTCGCGTAGCTCCTCCTCGGTGGCCCGCAGCCTATCCTCAAGCGCCCTTTGGGCACGAGCATAGGCCGTTTGCAGGGCCTGCCCCAGCACAAGTGTCTGCAGAATGGACAGACTCAGCAAGCTCAGCCGGCCCAGGCGTTGTCGTATAAGTACTTATCCTCACACCAGACACCTCGAAGGCGTCCCCGAGGCGCCCCGCCTCATAGGCCTGCAGCGCCTGCTGGTCGACGCTGGCAGCCGCGTCACTCACGATCCCGCGCCACGCCCTCAGCGTCTCCGGAGGAGGCACGAAGTCCGCGGGGCTCACACGCGCGGAGGTCCCGTGTTCCGTCAAGCGCTCCTCCTCCGAATTGAGCGACGTTGCAAACAGGGATGCAGGTGAGCACCGCAAGGCATAAAAGAATACATCAGGATAAGCTAAGCCACCCTACCTTCGGTAGCGGAAGGAGGGCTTCCAGGACCCGCCCCCTACTCCCAGACGGGGCTGTGGTGGTGTAAGCCCCCGCAGAAAGCATGGTCCCGCAGCGGGCAGCGTGGCTAGGGGGGCAGACGGGGCGCACGCCGCAGGGTCTTCGGCATCTGCATCGGAGTCCCACAAGCTTCTGATGCTCGTCGCCACGACGAATCCCCGCGGCATCCGGTAGAGCTCCGGCCGTGCACACGGCCACTTAGCCGGGGCAGGCAGCAGCGACACCGCCCCAGTAGTCACTGCCGGAGAGGTCCCCGCGGCTGCAGCACCTGGGGGCGAAGGTCCCGCTGTGGCAGTTTTTGCAGAGGGCACCCCGATTTCGGCCGCTGCTGGTAGCAAAGGTAGCACGGCTCCGTGCGCCCCCACGGAGGGCGTCTCCGGCATCACAGCGGCCACGGTCGAAGGCTCCACCTCAACATCGCCGGTCCGCACGAATTCTGTCTCGGCAACTGCGGCGGGTGGCGAGACTTCCCCTCTCCGGCTGCTCGCGGCAAGCCCGCCGTCCAGGGCACTCGCCGAAGATCCCTCGCCCCCGGCGTCCGCGCCATCCAAGCCTGAATCGGCATACTTCGCCGACTCCGACTCCGACTCCGCGTCTGCCGCGCCCTCGGGAGCATCAGCAGCAGCGGTAGCAGCTGCCGCACCAAGCGCGGCAAACGCCCCACTTCGGCCCCTCTTCCGAGACGGCGCCTTCTTCTTCGCCGCACCTTTGTTCAGAGCGGCACGGTCCGGCACGGCAAGGCCCAGGGCCTCGCACACGCGATTTATTCGCCCCAGCCCCGCCTCGGCGGTGGCGGACGCGAGCTGATTGTGCTCCCTACCGGTATACGACCCCAGGAATACGCGCGCGGCCTGCTCCGCCTCCTCCAAGCTAATCCCTGAAGCAAAGGAGAGAACATCAGCATATAACGCACTTCGCGTGAATAGAGGAGAGACACGGTCGAGGCTTACGAAGACCGGAGGGCGCCGGCAGCAAGCAGACCGACGGCGAAACGTTGTCGTCTCGACGCTTCCCGGCGGCAAGACGCCAGTCGAGGGCAAGCGGCGCCACGCCGTACATCACGTACTCTTCGGCGAGGTCGCGCATGTTGAAGCGGGCGGCCACACCTACGAGCCGCCGGGCCCTCCGCCTGTCCTCATCGTCGAGCGTCCGGTCGGGCGAGGGCTTGAACGTGATCGGTCGGCTCGTGCACTCAAGACCGCTCCCGCTCTCCACACGGTGGTAGAACCACCGCTTCATCCAGTGAGACTCCCACTTCCCGCGAGTAGAGTTCGCAGGGAAGAGCTTGCTGCAAGTCGAACGAAGAATAAAGGTGACGCTGCCGAAGCTCGACAGCATCCCGTCCTTCCGATCCTTGGGCTGGCACCGGGCCTCGTGCAGGTAGGCGAACAACGAGGCGCTGGGCCAGCACACTCCCGAGCGCAAGGCCCAGCTGTACACCGCGAGCCGGGCCACGGCGTTCGGAGTCAGTTGCGCCAGCTCCAGCCCGAAGGTCCGCAGCACGTCGCCCACGATCACCGCCGCCGGGATGCGGAGCCCCGCGTTGAAAAAGGCAACGAATACGACCGCCTCCGACCTCTCGGGGTGCGGTTCCCTCGCATCGGCGGCGGGCAATCGTACCGCCTGGCGCTCCGACAGCTTCCCCGCGCGCAGAAGTCCTTGGATCGTCTTCTCGGTCACAAGCGACGGACCCAGCTTGCCGGAGAACGCGCCTTCCTTCTCCGCCGCCAGCCACCGCTTGTCCGCCACCGCTGGGTCGTGCTCTTTGAGCGTGTACTTCACCTCTAGCGGTGAAGATCGTCGGCGAATGTCGCAGCCACTAGCCGCCCGGCCACGCTTGTCTCCAGACGCCATCGCTTCCCGCAACAGGAGAATAGCGGCGAAGAATGTTACGGGAGTATGGAAAGCGATGCAAGCAAGAAGGGGGCGTACAACTGCGGGAGCGCGGTCACGAGGGCTACTTCAAGCCGCCTCGCCCCAATACCGAAGCGTCGCGACGGTCCGCGTACAGGACGCGACCGCAGACGCGCAAAGGCCCGTCCCGCACACTTCCCCATAACCAAAGACGAAGGGCCACGACCACAGCGCCAAGGACCGTCACAGCACGATGCTCCAGTGGCCTCCCGCCGCGTGCCAACCCCCGCACGAAATAACTGAAGGCCAGGTGTCGACGACTCCAGCCGCCATTAAAGGCGCACTAATGGACCATGGGAAAACAACAGCTCCGACGCTGCACCATTCATCGACCGCCCCGTGTCCCCTTTCCCTAGGGAAGAGGCGAGCAGCTGCGAGCATGCAACCGTCCACATCCCGCCGCGCACTAGTTATAAGCCGCCGCGTGTCCTGTGCACGCCGAGGTGGGTCGCACGGTACGGCAACCTAACCCTGGCAGACCGGGGGCCGGCGTGATTCCAGGAACCTTTACAGCGTAGGACCACATCGGGAGATCTCAATCACCGCATGCGTGGCGGTGTTCGCGGTGCGAGGTACTTCGGCTAGGCGCCAGCTCCGCTGCCACCCGTTCGAAGGGTAGGGGAAGGAGCGCGCGCGTCTACTTCGGCTAGGCGCCAGCTCCGCTGCCACCCGTTCGAAGGGCAGGGGATGGAGCGCGCGCGTCTACTTCGGCTAGGCGCCAGCTCCGCTGCCACCCGTTCGAAGGGGAGGGGACGGAGCGCGCGCGTCTACTTCGGCTAGGCGCCAGCTCCGCTGCCACCCGTTCGAAGGGGAGGGGACGGAGCGCGCGCGTCTACTTCGGCTAGGCGCCAGCTCCGCTGCCACCCGTTCGAAGGGCAGGGGACGGAGCGCGCGCGTCTACTTCGGCTAGGCGCCAGCTCCGCTGCCACCCGTTCGAAGGGCAGGGGACGGAGCGCGTGCATCTACTTCGGCTAGGCGCCAGCTCCGCTGCCACCCGTTCGAAGGGGAGGGGACGGAGCGCGCGCGTCTACTTCGGCTAGGCGCCAGCTCCGCTGCCACCCGTTCGAAGGGCAGGGGACGCAGCGCGCGCGTCTACTTTGGCTAGGCGCCAGCTCCGCTGCCACCCGTTCGAAGGGCAGGGGACGCAGCGCGCGCGTCTACTTCGGCTAGGCGCCAGCTCCGCTGCCACCCGTTCGAAGGGTAGGGGACGGAGCGCGCGCGTCTACTTCGGCTAGGCGCCAGCTCCGCTGCCACCCGTTCGAAGGGTAGGGGACGCAGCGCGCATCTACTTCGGCTAGGCGCCAGCTCCGCTGCCACCCGTTCGAGGGGTAGGGGACGGAGCGCGCACGTCTGCTTCCTGCTGCGTCGACGTCGGCACCTTGATACCGGCGGGTCTTCATACGAGAGCGCGGCGCGCGCGTAGGAGGCCGCCTTCTCGATTGCCACACCAGCCTGGCCGTGGCTCCGGCCTGGACCCTGCCTTCGAGAAACGGACCCGCGCGTGCGAGCGGCAAAGGCGAGGGTCATGCCCCGCAAAGTCTACCTCGTTCTCCTTAACAGGCCACCTACAGTGCATTAGCATTTTTCAAAGTGATGCGGGCGGGTTCCATCAGGAACACCGGCTGTAGGTAGGTCTGCTAAGGAGAACAGGGCAAACCTTGCCATCGTGTGCGGAAACGCAGCGCGAGGGCAGGACGCGCGGCTGGCCACCGATCACCGCCACTGACCAAGCTCCCAAGAAAAATGGACCTCCATCTGTACATCAACATTAACCAAGCCGCTCAGCGGCGCTAGGGAATGCTGATGCACGGAAGGGGCCCAATTTAGGGGAGCAGCTTCTATCAAAATACATGCAGGAACATCGCCGCGCTAGCACCGTATATATACCCCATCAGCAGGGGAGCCAACCGGCGGAAGTCCAATCGGCAGGAGTCCCACCGGCGGAAGTCCAACCGCCGAAAATCCGTCGTTACATAAATGGTCACGACGCCCCAAGGCCCGCACCGCGCCAAACACGCTCCACCACGTGGACAGCCAGAAGAACGAACGTCGCAACGCATCCTTTATCACTTAAGGCGTAGGCGGCGGCCCAGGAGCCCGCTACGCCTACCTGCGCCGGCGTAACGCCCCCGACGCATTTCTACTTCGGCTAGGCGTCAGCTCCGCTGCCACCCATTCGAAGGGTAGGGGAAGGAGCGCGCGCGTCTACTTCGGCTAGGCGCCAGCTCCGCTGCCACCCGTTCGAAGGGCAGGGGACGGAGCGCGCGCGTCTACTTGGGCTAGGCGCCAGCTCCGCTGCCACCCGTTCGAAGGGGAGGGGACGGAGCGCGCGCGTCTACTTCGGCTAGGCGCCAGCTCCGCTGCCACCCGTTCGAAGGGGAGGGGACGGAGCGCGCGCGTCTACTTCGGCTAGGCGCCAGCTCCGCTGCCACCCGTTCGAAGGGCAGGGGACGCAGCGCGCGCGTCTACTTCGGCTAGGCGCCAGCTCCGCTGCCACCCGTTCGAAGGGCAGGGGACGCAGCGCGCGCGTCTACTTCGGCTAGGCGCCAGCTCCGCTGCCACCCGTTCGAAGGGTAGGGGACGCAGCGCGCATCTACTTCGGCTAGGCGCCAGCTCCGCTGCCACCCGTTCGAGGGGTAGGGGACGGAGCGCGCACGTCTGCTTCCTGCTGCGTCGACGTCGGCACCTTGATACCGGCGGGTCTTCATACGAGAGCGCGGCGCGCGCGTAGGAGGCCGCCTTCTCGATTGCCACACCAGCCTGGCCGCGGCTCCGGCCTGGACCCTGCCTTCGAGAAACGGACCCGCGCGTGCGAGCGGCAAAGGCGAGGGTCATGCCCCGCAAAGTCTACCTCGTTCTCCTTAACAGGCCACCTACAGTGCATTAGCATTTTTCAAAGTGATGCGGGCGGGTTCCATCAGGAACACCGGCTGTAGGTAGGTCTGCTAAGGAGAACAGGGCAAACCTTGCCATCGTGTGCGGAAACGCAGCGCGAGGGCAGGACGCGCGGCTGGCCACCGATCACCGCCACTGACCAAGCTCCCAAGAAAAATGGACCTCCATCTGTACATCAACATTCCCCAAGCCGCTCAGCGGCGCTAGGGAATGCTGATGCACGGAAGGGGCCCATTTTAGGGGAGCAGCTTCTATCAAAATACATGCAGGAACATCGCCGCGCTAGCACCGTATATATACCCCATCAGCAGGGGAGCCAACCGGCGGAAGTCCAATCGGCAGGAGTCCCACCGGCGGAAGTCCAACCGCCGAAAATCCGTCGTTACATAAATGGTCACGACGCCCCAAGGCCCGCACCGCGCCAAACACGCTCCACCACGTGGACAGCCAGAAGAACGAACGTCGCAACGCATCCTTTATCACTTAAGGCGTAGGCGGCGGCCCAGGAGCCCGCTACGCCTACCTGCGCCGGCGTAACGCCCCCGACGCATTTCTACTTCGGCTAGGCGCCAGCTCCGCTGCCACCCGTTCGAAGGGTAGGGGACGAAGCGCGCGTGTCTACTTCGGCCACGGCCGCAGCCCCTGGTCAAGTTCGAAAAATTCACAGGCCGTAGGGACGGAGGGGGCCAAAGGACTCGGCAACATGGCTTCGGCCCTGTGAAGCCCTTCTCCATGAGAGGCTCCTGTTGTAGGGGTGGCCCCCACCTAAACCCAGCAGGCCTGGTAGGAGGTTATAAGGCCCAGAATAGGCCATGTGTAATGACATAAATGCCCCTGAGGGGGATAATCAACTGTAAGGGTATAATTGTAAAAGCACTCCCCATGTATGTATATATGCAGAATACAGGCCATGGGGAAGACCCAGGCCATTACTCATCTCCCTCACTCTCCACTACCATCTCTCTCTCTGTTTGGTCTGTAGCCATAACAGTAACTATATTGACAAGGTGGATTGTGATGTAGTTAATGGTTGCATGTGGGTTATTATTGGGATGGCCATGGCATATGATCGAAATATTACACATGAGGGTCGGTCTAACACATACAACGTTGTACATAGGGGAAAGAAGCATGTGCTGAAACTAAAATTGGAGACTGCTATCCAAGTTGATGAAGAAATTTCAGTAAAGATTACCCCAAAGCCAAGGACGGCTTTGCTTCAAGAGGGGAGGATGATACGGTGCAAAGTACTACTACATTCATGGTGGCCAAGAGGGAGGAAAGCCAAGAAGAACAAATTGGAAGCCAAGCACGAACGTGGCAAGTCTGCGGAGTGTGAGCGTGGTGAGTTGGTGGCCAAGGTGAATCAGTGGTGTGCATAGGTTAGGATTCGTGGTAGGAGATATTTGGATTCCACATATATGTTAATTTAGAATCATCAAAATATTTATAGGCAAGAGTCTAGTGTTGAGTTTTTCTAGTCGTCTCCTGTATGCATGGGCAGTTGCATGCATGTATGAGACTTTGGCCATTGTGTGCATGCATGCTATAGAATAGTATGCATGTACATGCATGCAGCTGCCGTGTACGAGAATTTGCATTCTATTTGGTTTGGAGTTGAGAGTTTATTTTCTAGTCATGTGTTAGCAATATAAATAGATAAGGCCGATGGTCATGTAAAGGAAGTCTTTTTAGCATTGAGTTTATACACAGAAAAATATGCCTTGCGTTGGGTGGCCATATTGGTGTTCATGTTCCTGTGAATTCTGATCTAGGGTTCACACTTTTGTCACGGGCTTAATCTTGTTAATTAAGTTCTCGAGCTAATCCTTTTGATCTTCTTTCTGGTTCATGCATTACCCAGCGCACAGGCAAAGAGTTTGCTTGTTGGGATTGTGGTTTGCGCTTCTATAATTGAACTTGTCTATTTTCTACTGCCAAGAATTATAGAGAAGGTCGCTATCTATGCTACTGAAGATCGATTGATTGCAATTCCTATCTCTGTGCAATTGCTGTGCTGCTATTGTTGCCTGCATGTGTGATTGAAGCTGAAAGGCATAGAAGAGCCATCACCTATACTATAGCGGTTGCTCAGTCAATGAGGCGTGGGGAAATGTGACACCTACTGCTGCTTCTGTTGATTGTGAATGAAGAGAGGAGTTGTTGCTGAACTATTGTCTTTGAGGAGAGGATTAGCAAGGGATTGGTGTTGGTCTTGCAGCGTATAGACCTGTACCTGATTCTAAATCCCGTTGTTGGTGTGCGTGGACAAAGGCGAAAAATTGCTGCTATTTTATTAGCCAAAACAAGTAAAGATTTGAATTGTAGATTTCTTGTACTGTGAAATATTAGGCCAATCGCACACAAATTATGGTTCTCTAATTTGGGTCGTACCATAGTGAAGATCTACGGGTAGGCTATGCAAGCATAATTTCAAAAATCTACCGCGTAAAAGAGGATCTCGTCTAGTAATAGATCACGGGATTACCACAAGATGCGCAGACTCGTAGCGGAAGTAGAGTCGATGTAGCACGTTGATGCAGTTGTAGTCGTACTAGCAAACGTCTCCTCCTTCAGGTCCTTGTGATCGTCACAAGTTGTGGATCGTCCTAGTGTTGAAGCTTCGTATCAACACCTCCAAGGTATCCACACGTACGAGGCAGGAACACCACGCGCCGGAGTGCTAGCGCCGGCTGCGCGGTATTAGATGAGGAAGATGTGGCAACTAGGGTTTCGGGAATTCCGAAATTCTCACCCCAAACCCTATGCCACCTCCCCTCTATTTATAGGCATCCATCATAATGGGTCTCGAACTGGAGGCCCATTAGGAACTCATGGCCCATAAGAATTCGGATCACTATCCGAATTAAATCCCAGCCCTTTAAGTGTGCGACCCTATAGGTTCACATACACTTAGACATGGCACGAGCACTCCTACTCGTCCACTAATCGGCAGCGGCCCCTAGCAAGACATACCGACTCCCAAGTATATGCAAAGATCATATCGGACGAACCTCAACAAAACTCATGCATTTCCCTTTGCCTCACGATATCGGTTAAACTCAAGGCG
This sequence comes from Dendrocalamus latiflorus, assembly GCA_017311315.1. Taxonomy (NCBI): domain Eukaryota; kingdom Viridiplantae; phylum Streptophyta; class Magnoliopsida; order Poales; family Poaceae; genus Dendrocalamus; species Dendrocalamus latiflorus. Next base: position 9,244,834 of record CM029669.1, on the reverse strand, counting down.
ATTATGTGTCATCCTTGTTTGGTTAGCTCAACCACTCTTTCTCGATTGCGTGACTTGAATTCCCGACTACGGTTAACTCTTTAACCGTGAATAGCATGGCCATGCATTTCTGGAATCCAATCACTCGAGAGGCCTAGAGATATCTCTCCTGTTGCATGGAGGGGCAAATCCTATCTTGATCGACCATGCCTCAAAGCATACATCATGACAAAACCCGAAAGCTACCTTTATGACTACCCAGTCACGGAGTAGTGTTTGGCAACCCCTAAGTCAGTCATTATGCATCTTGAGTACGTGCGACGATCTCAAGTCTTAAGGACATAGCATACGCTTTGTAAATGAAACCAACTGATGACAGTACGAATGCAACATTCTCACAGTGTTCCATGGTGGGTCGATCCAACCCCATGTTCTCTAACATGTGTCCATATTATTGGTTCAATATCTTTATATTTATGATCCGTGAAACATGGTCATCAACCAATACATATGCTAGTCTATTCATATGTGTCCTCATATGTTTGACTAGGGAGCATTTAAGAATAATCATTGCAGAAATATAGAGTTTCACAATCAAGACACACACTTGATAATAAATATTGACAATGTCATTCAAGGAACAAGATAATAAATTATCCAATAAATCATGAACATAACGAAACAAAATCATCTCCATGAATGTCTCTAGGGCATATTTCCAACACATAGAGGCTAGCTAAAATTGCTATGTAAACATCAAAATAGAGCATGGCTTGAGCATCTACACATAAAGGTGTCCCTACTTGTGTTGATGGTGCTCACGATGGTGCGTTGAGCTCTACACAGTGGCTGACGGTGGCGCAGTGAGGAGCTATAGTGTGGTAGTGCTACGGTCATCCACATGGTTCATTGACAAGCCTACTAGGTTCATAAAGCTCTAGAATGCATGGGAACAAAAAGACAACTAGAAATCAAGGGAAGCGGGAGATCAGGTGCGGCGGTGAAGTCGGCGCATTCTCCAGATAGGTGATGGGGAAGAAGGCATGTCCTAGTGTCTCTAGTGGCACGTTCTTCGGACAGGTGACAGGGAAGAAGGTGTGTCCTAGAGTCCTTGGTGCACGACAAGGAACTAGAAAGGGAGAATCAGGAAGAGGAAGCAGAGGCAAAAAAGATGGACATGGGCTTCAAGGTTGAAGCTCACCAGATCAAGTAGGATGAGGTGGTGACGGTGTGGTGCGGTCTGGCTAGCTCTGTGAAAAATGGCAGCATACGATGTTTCATCCTCCCTATGGAGCAATAAGCATAGGCAAGGTGAGCATGAGGAAGAGGATGTCAAGGTGAATGTGATGCACAAGATAATAGCAGTGGAAACTCACCCCAATATGTGAAATCTACAGGTGAAGCTTGTGGCTAGATTTGGAGAAGATGACCAGTGTGGCTAAAATTCCTCTCCACTTGGGGCAAAGAAGAGGAGGAATGTTGGGGGATGTAGAGGAGGAGCAAGTGAGCAAAAAGATGCGGTTGGGTGCAGCTTAAGTAGGGAGGAAAGGGGGAACAAGTGTGGTAACATGGCGCTCATCTCGAGCACGAGAACTCACGAAAGGGGCACGAGCAAAGGGAGGAGAGAGTTGGCACGATGATGGGACAGGGTCACAACAGTGTTGTGCTCGAGGTGGCCAGGATGATGCAGTGCCTGGCTCATGAGGCGCGCATGTGTATGGTGTCACGGGCAAGCAAGAGAGAGAGAGAACGCGGGAGAGAGAGAAGGCATGAGGAGGAAGAAGCAAAGTGCTTCTCCTCTGCATTGACAGGTGGGGCCAAGGGAAGAGAGGGGGCAGCAGGCTGGCATTGCTAGGTTGTGCACATACGGACCATGAGAGGAGGAGAGGGGTAGCATAGGCGGCTCAACTGGGGGCTATGGTGGGGTTGGAAAGGAAGGATAAAGAAGAGAGGGAGTGGGCTGGCTGGCCTGGAGGGAAGGAGTGGGAAAGGAAGAGATGAACGAGTTGTTTGGCTGGATTTGGCCCAAGGGTAAGGGAAGGAAGAAAAATAGATTTAGGATTTTATTTGCATTGCAAATTTTGGTTTGAGTTTGAATTCAAAATTTAAAAAGGTTTTGCAACACAAGGACTTTAAATAACCCTGAATAGCACACAATTTGATTTTTAGATTTTGCAAATTCAATTTTTGAGCCTCAAAAATTATTTTTATTTTCAACACAAGGACAAAACTTTTGGAAATTTTCGAAATGCACAAAAAGTTTTTGAAATTCATGAAAATTATGCAAATTTTAAAATGAAGCCAAAATTGGGATTTTACAGTTTCATAATGCAAAAGTCTAGTCTTAATAATAAATGGACAAGAATTAAATGGCTAATATTTATAAATTGCAGAATATAAATGACATGATATATAATAATTAAAGGCATTTTTGAGGTGTTGGTTCTTCACTTGTTGAGTTTAAAGAGTTAATAGGTACCACTGTGGTATTCATATTATATTTATGTGGACGGAGCTAAAGATGAATATGTCTGACAAACACATCCCTTGTAACCCTTGCTCACAAGTACTACAACACAATACAAGATAGATTTAAGGAAGACCTTAACATGGACCCTGGGCTAGAGCTTTAGGTGGATGGGTCTCTGTGATTCCCCCGCATCATGTGTTGGACCGAAATGGCAACAGAGGGAGGCAAACTAAAAATAGTAAAGCATGAGCACTGAAAAAGAAGCACTAAAAAGATCAACTTTTACTGCAGGTGGCGGGCTGTCTTTGCACCGAAAACAGGAGGCAGCAAATTAAGCCTAGGTGCACTAAGGGGGTGTTTGGTTGCTAGCCACAGTTTACCACGCCTAAAGTTAGGCAAGTTTGACCAACTTTGGGAGCTGTTTGGTTGCAGCCGCAGTTGTGGCAAGATTCCCTTCCAGCAAACTAGGTCCCACGCGTCAATGACTCAAAAAAGTGTGGCAAGATTCCCTTAGGCTTGCTAAGGTGTGGCAAAGAATTTGAGCACCTCAACTTAGGCAAGTTTGGCAATTTTTGTTGGCAAAGTGTGGCTAGCAACCAAACAGCCCCTAAGACTCCAAGTCTTTGGCCAAGAAAACAGAGAGCAGAAAACTGCTCATTCTTGCTGCCGAACAAACCAAAATAACAAGGAAAACTGAGGCTGCAAATCAGTGAAAACAAACTGAAAATAAAACTGCTGCTAACCGAGTAAAGGATGAACTGAAACAGCAGCCAAAACTTTGACGAAACCGGCAAAAACTGAAAGCAAAGAGGCAAGATTCGGCAGAGAAAAGATGCAAAAAGATCTGTTTAAAAAAAAGATAAAGAGAGAACTCCTTTGCTGCCGTCAACTAAAAACAAGAAAAAGAAATCGGCAGAAGGTAAAACAGCCAGGGACCATGAGGTTTACTGCACAAACCGAAAAACACAAAAAAGTAAAAGCTGTCCGAAAAGACTAGAAACAACCACCTTGCCGACAACCAAGGATGAGATGGTTCAATCTGCATGCACCCAAAATGAGTTTTGCTTACTCGGTTGAAGTAGATCAAGAAGCAATATATATAGCATGCACGGCTGCAGGGAAGAAAAGAGATAGAACCAAAACAAGAAAACCAAAACGCAGAGAATAACAAGTAATCAAAACTATTCAAGACAACTCAAGAACATGACATCTTCGATTGATACAAAGAGATACGCGATTACATAGAGGAGTTTCTCAGCTCATCTCTCTCTCAACCTCACACTAACTAAGTCCCCATACATGCTTGAGAAATAAGAACTCAAAGCACACACGCACAGGAGACAAACTCACACATACACTCTCTCAAGCCATCTCTCTCAAAATCATTCTCTCATTTTCATGCATGGAGAGAACCTAATAAAAACCCTAACTCTTACACCCATTCTCTCATCCTTTCTCCACTAAAGAGCATCCTCTATTTATAGCCTTCACTAATGGGTTTACAACACACTTTACCCATTAGCTCTCAACAACTCATGGCGCTTTATCCACAATCCACTTCCTTTAGTGCAGCTTTGCATATTCACCAAAACGCCCCTCGCGCACCTTCTAGGAAGCTTCCTCATTCCTAGCCCTCTAAGCCACGCAGCCACCTCGAGTTCTCGCCGTCTTCAGCACACCTCGACCGTTCTGACCTCAGCACCGCCCGCGCCTAGTCCGGTCATCCCGTGCCTTGCCACGACTCCGCCTCGATGTCCTGCAGCTATCACAGACAAGAAACAAATTACATAGCACCGCTCAAAATATTGTAACCATACATAAGCATCAGAAGAAATACTCAAAGCCCAAACCGATCAAAGCGAAAAATAAACGACTTAAGCACGTTCGACCTAGTTCGACAAGGTCCGACCGAAACCGATTGCACCGTGCAACGACATGGCCCGAACCACACAAACCAAACTCGACTTTCCTAAAACAGATGTCAATTACTCATCACACACACAGGGCACCTCCACATGGTCTATCATCATGATATAAGGAATTAGGTATAGCCTTTCACCTTTCTACCTTTCAGCCTCATCTCATCTAGTGGTGCTATCCTCTATGTCCTGCAAGGGCAAATGGTGCATAGTTAATGTTCGTACAACCATCATGAATAATATCATCACAAGAATAAGCCAAACCACACCAAATCCTTGATTTATCTCAATAAGCCAAACTACACCAGATCAGATATCTCATGATCTCTACATTGGGGTACCTCATGACCTCAAGGACTAAATGGATTACCCAGTAATGAAAATGAACACATGAATAACATAGGGAAGGCACTACATATGGCTTGGAAATAATAGATTAAACCATAAAACCAATCTGATGAAGAAACTATTCAGTAGATGCATAGGCCCAAGTCTTCAGAATGATCTATGATAGTTTATGGCTAAATGCTATGGAGAAATATGGTGGAATAGATGATCTAGAGGTGGAAGAAAAGTGCTAGAGGTGTCCTTCCCCTCTAGTGTTGGTGGTGACTTTGTGCTGATCTCCTCTATCTTTGTCTTCATCTGTTGTGTTGATCTCCTCTATCTTTGTCTTCATCTATTGGGTTGATCTCTTCATGACACAATATTTAAGGTATTGTGAAGCCTTTGTGTGAATTAAGGGCTGGGACCACCGTCATCATGATCTATTTGATAAGGCGAACAACCTAGAGGGTGATATAGTCAGGTGATACGGTAGCTTACATCCGTATCACAAGTTGTTTTCCTCTCTAGAGACTCCAATCGTGATGTGACTTCTTCTATTGCATTTCTCTTGATTCCTAGATTTGTGTGGTGTGATTGGTTGCCTAGAATATCTTTCAGAAATGTGAGATCCTCCTTGATTCCTTCTAAGTTGCATTGGTACCTAGCATCTACGGGATTTCTGCATTGACTTGGCTTCATTTGATTATTTAAAACCAAAATAGATAAGAATAATAATAAATGTGCAAAATAACAATAGTAAATATGTATGCAAAATGCACACATAAAATGTATTAAACCATAGGAAAATGATACACCCAGCTCAGTAAACATAGAAAATACATATAAAAGGTCACATCCATTTAGTTATTAAGATTTTCATCATCTTCCATACCACTAAAGCTTTTGGGTCCAAATCGCTCAGCCTCTTATGAAAGTATAAACCTAATAAGTGAGTACTCAAAATATTTTCCATCTTTTCAATGACTAAGGAAGTAATGGAAGGTAATGACCAGTGAGATTAATTATTATTGGACCCCAACACATATCATCGGAACTCAGAAACATTCCAAGGTGTTAGCGGTTGTGCTCATAGTCAGAATGTAGTTCTAGATGGATAATCAATCTATTGGCCAAAGGAGTAATATTGGGGTTCTTTCAAATTTAACTTTGATGCTTTGGGTTTAGTAGTTTATCATTTGACGATGGTCGTGTAGTCACTATAGCCTGTCTTCCACTCATGGTCGAGTTGTGGATTCACCTTGTAAGCTCATCCTTCGAACGACTTCTTACTGACTAGCATAGTAGTGCCTCTCCCACATGATTAATCTCATTTGACATAACTTGTGGCAATGAATAGCATTACTTTGATTTTATTTTACTTGTTCAGTAGGCAAAGTTTTAGGATAATTTATCATGCTCACATACTAGATAAATACTTGTCAAGAATAAATAGTTAAGCTCTTCATCTAGGTGATGTGGGGCCTTAAAGAACATATGTTTCCATAATGGATGTACTAACCATCTTAACCGAGCAATCAAATCTATCTTTACTAATCAGAGGCTCCTCCAGAAGTCCCCTATGTTAACTCTCAGAGATAAAAAGCTAGAAATTATGACATTAATGGGAGAAAAAGAAAAATCTAGAAATTCCCTATTAATGAAAAAAGAAAATGATATAATCCATCCATTATACTTGTGATGGCTGGGATCTTTCAAGACATATTAAACATGTACGAGTACGACACGGTTGTTCGCAAACTCTCAGCTGTGTCCTTTGATAATATAGAATATGTTATCGGCATTGGTTCACTAATCTTTTCGATTGGTTTAGTAGTAAAGAAAGACAAGCATCCGGTAGCCATGAGTCTTAAAAGAGTCCATGTTCTATGGTGAAATCAATTCTTGCTATTGATTTCTCTTAATTATTTCCTCTAATTAACTATCAAAGTTTCATGAGAGTATAAATCTGATTAATTATCATAATGTTGCAAAGAACTTCCATAATACTATAAATAATTTTCTCTAAAATCCTTTCTATGAATACAAGTAGGAAAACACTAGAAATTATCACATTAATTAGAGCCTCCTTCCATGTTAATTCTAGTGGTTGAAATGCTAGAAATTCCAATATTAATTAGAAAGGAAAAAATATTTTAAAAAACTTTTCATGTTAATTAAAAAATGAAAACATCTTAATGGTTCATATTTTAGTCAACAACTTGGATTAAGTGTGTATATAACCATCTTACTTCTTTTAAGGCTACTATGGTGCGAAGGTAGAGTTGGTATACAACCATTCGGTTGAAATATATCAAGCACAAAAAAAGCAATTCCAATTGCCACTGAATAAAAATTCTATGGGACAAGCCTCAAACTCCACCTCTAAAGGTCTCTTCTTAGATATTTGCCACATAGCATATCACCAATCTCAAAGCATACATTCTATATCCACTTGCTTCTCGGTCTCAGGTGGCTTCTTCCCCAACTGTGTGCTTGTTCAAGTTACATATCCTCTCTCGGGCTCACCACTCACCGGACCTCCATTGTATTGGTGATTGACTGCGTGCCTCCTACCTTTCCATCCCTCGAAATCCACCTTCGCCAGCACGCTAGCCACAATCAATGAATCTTGGTTTGCGGACAACGAAGAGTGGCTCTTTGGCAAAGGGATCCATGGTGCTCCTGAACTCCTAGTTCCTCTCTCTCCTTGCCATAACAACACATATGGGAATTTTTTTTATTGAATCCAAGAAGCAGTGAGAAATATAATTAAAGATTGATAGATAAGGGAAGAAAGAAGTGCATGGTACATGGTATTAGTTTGATTTAATTGGAGAAAATGGAATGGGACTTCAAAATTAAAGGAGATCTATCGGTTTGATTGGCAGTGAAAGATGGCAAGGAGATTTGATTAGCAAGATCAGAAATTGCTACTACAAAGGGTGGCAAGGTGCAAACTCGTGACTTTTCTTTGGACTTCTGAGAAAAGCATACAATGGCAAAATCTGAGAAGGGGAAGACGAAGTGACCAGGATATGCTTTGAGATTGGTGATGTGTTAAGTGCCAAAATATGAAAAGAGACCTCTAGAGGTGGAGTTTTTGGTCCCATCCCATAGAATTTTTGTGGGTTGTGCTAGACTACCAAAACTTTCACATTAACGTGGTGGGTCTATCGAAGCAGAATAGTTGGATGCATACATGATACATGCATGGATCCTACATTCATTAACATGTGAGAAGTTGAATAATTTCAATTTCATTAGTTGAGAAATATTATTAAACGACAATTCCCAATAAAACCAGACAAATGTGTGAAACAAATAAATTTTAATTTTTGTGATTTGTAACAATATGTCATGATAAAGCGGTAAAAGTATTATGGAAACATAGAAAAGACAAACATTGAGAACATGATAGTATAATATACATATGGAGGATGTAGTTAATTATATGGTAGGAATCCCTCTTACAAAAGTTATCAGGTGCTACTTCCTCCATTCCACAATATAAGTTCATTGTTATGGGACACGTAATTTCTATGTACGTCTATTAAGAAAATCAAGAGTATAGTTATTAAAATATTTCCTCTTTGTCACCTTGCTTTAATGTTATAAAAATGGATGAGTAGTTGTAGTATATATGCTATCGAGAAACACATCATGTTTTGATGTGGATATACTGAGCATTAACACAATCTCTAAAACTAAGATGAATTCTACACTCGATTCTACTTTTGATAAGGTGAACTTGTTCTTAGCCAGCTCTAGTTTGAATAAGGATGGGTTGCTACTTAAAAGTGATGATTGTGATTGTAGCATCAATGGTGACATCTAGCGGGAGGTGAGGGAGAAAAGGTGCCACAAAGACATGCGTGAAGGGCACGTAATGCAAGGAGACACTCGTGCGGCAATTAAAGAGAATCATGTGGCACTGGTTCATGTGTTCACATGAGAGTAAGAGCGAATGGGCCAAGTGAATGCATGCATGGAAAAGAAGGAAGAAAGGAGAACGAAAAGAGGAAGGAAAGGAAAAGAGGCCTAAGAATCCAAAGCCCGAGTTTTGGATAAGATTTCCCAAGAATCCAAAGCCCAAGTTCTGGATAAGGTTTCCCAAGAATCCAAAGCCCAAGTTTTGGATAAGATTTCCAAGCCCAATTTGGATCCACATCAAACCCAACTGAATTCAAATTCAGATTCAACTCAGAAATCAATTCAGACTCAGTTTGAAACACCCAGTAGACCTGCAATAAAAAGCACATAACTTTCACAAATAAAGTTAGATTTAAGTGATCTTATACTTGTTGGGCAGCTTATTCCAAGACCCTTATAATGGATAGGGCCCCAGCTTTAGAAAACTCATGGATCGACTGTTATCTTTGAAACAACATTGTGGCCAAAAAATTATCTTTTCATTTTGTGTTTGTATTCAAGTCTAAGTCTTGTTAGATATCTTAGAAGTGCTATATAGCCAAGGGGTGCACCCCATGTACCAGATTGGACATCAATTTTTTAGATTAAACATATTCTTGTTCTAGGGTTTGAGCCAAAGTGCCCTCACTAGAATTGGGAATTCTATCTAGTTGCCATTCTATTGTTCTGGTGATTTCCTTGTGAATTCTAGGAGCACGTCTACATCTTTGTGTGGTGAGTGGACAAGGACCAAAGCATGTTGTTGGGTGAATTCATGTATTGCAGGTTTTGGTTAACTATACCGTTGTTGGATGCATCATCATTTATCTTGTTTTACGGGTTCTTCAATAAAGCCACACAAGTTATCCCAAGTTATCAATGATCCTACATCACAAAGATCAGGCGCCACGTATCATCTTGGTATTAGAGCTAAAAGTTGACATTGTAGGATCACTTATCCCTAGTTTAGATTATTTATACTTGTTGTTCTTTATTCCTAGAATCCTAAAACCAAAAATTTCAACATAATTACCAAACCCTAGTTTATCAATCTATTATTTGCTTGTGAGTTAAGCTAGGTTTTGATCCTTTAGAATTTTTGTTTAGTTGCTGGTCTTGATCCTTTGTGTAGCTTATTCCTTGTTTCTATCGGAAAACCAAAAAATCCCTAAAATCAAATTCTATTCTTGAATCAATTTTCATCAAATCTGAGTTCAATTGGTGCACTGTTTTGGAAACTAGTCATAACTTTTGTGTCTAAACTTTTATTTGGGTGTTCTTTGATTCATTGGAAAGATTAGAATGAGACCTAAAACTTTGCTTTGGTCAAGTCCAAATTCATCTTCATTCTTGGTGTTTTTGACTCGATAAGTTTGAGCACCCTTGCTTGGAATTTCGAATCCGATTCTAATGTGGAGTTCATCATGGATTCTAATTTGTGGGGAGTGCTGGATAGAAGTCAAGTTTGAGGCTATAAATTCTAAGCCTAGCTTTCTTTTGGAGTAGTTCTCTAGTTATCCTTGCTAGTTGTCTACAACTTGTTCTTGCAGAAATTTGTTCCGCCTTATGCTTTGCTATCTAGCCATGTGCAGAACTCAATCTTGTCAGCTTCACTTATATCCTTTGAGAACCCTATCTTCCTTTGCCAAAACTTTGCCCTATTGAGACTATCTATTACACATTGCTTTTGTGCTGCTCATATCTAGTTTTGTGCACAAATTTGGAAGCAATCTTGTTCGAGTGTTGTCCTGTTTTAAGAGAAAATAAAAAAGTGTGTGGCCACATAAACAGAAAGAAGCAAAGAGCGCCAAATAAAAGAAAGGATACATAAGAGACAAGAAAAGAAAGTGGCTAAAATTTGTGCATTATTATGCCACTTTGTCTCTGAATTTTAGATTGTGCACTTGTGTTGATTTTGTGTAATCTTGTGCCCTATTATCATATTTGAGTGATTGACTAACGTCTCTTCATAACTTGTACAATAAGAGCTAGTTATTATTCACTTATATTTTTAGATTGGCTCATTTCTTTGATTGCATCAAGTTACATCATCTTTATGTGTGTTGTTGCCTAAATGTTAGATTTGTATTATATAGCTGTGTATTTACCCTGTTGTGTGAGGGGTTTTCTGCATATATGCCATACATGTACGTATATATATGCTGGCCCATTGGCCTCATAATGAATACAAGCGATATTCATAACATGGTATCAGAGCCGAACCTAGGTTTTCACGAGCCGCCGCTGATTCATCTCTTCAGCCATCGCCGCTACCACTTGGGGGTTCTCTCCATGCTTCCCATCGACTGTTGTCACCGACTCTTTCCATTCCTCGCCTACCCATAGCCACATCTTTCCAACCGCCACTGCCTGGGGGTTCTTCACGCTCACACGTCGCCTTTTGCTGGCTTCCCCCACTGTTCATCGGCCGCCACCCAAGTCTCACCGGCATCTGGATTGACTGGATCCGGTTCTTCCGTCGGATTTCGTGTGGTCTTCCATCGCCACCGGAGGATCCACCGATGTGGCTATTGGATTTGAACTTCTTCACCGTCCGCTGATCTGAGTTGGGCGCCACCTCTACCCATGGGTCTCACCGACCACCATTGCGCTGGACTGTCGGTTGCTATCTTCTTCAATCTCCTGGATCCACTGATGCAGCTGTCTATTGTTGCGTTAGACCATCGGTAGTCGCTGTCGTCTCTGATCTACCAGAGATCTGACACCGGGCTAGGCCGCCTTCATTGCTAGAGACCACCACCACCTTCATCGCTAGAGGTTGGGCCATCTTCATCACCGGAGATTGCTGCCGCCTTCGTCGCTCGAGACCACCGCGGCCTTCATCTTGGTGGCCTTCTACTCAGTCTGGTTGTGTAGACCGATCAAACAGTCTTTTGTTGACTGACCGAAGTAAAGAAAAAAGGAAACAATAAAATAAAGAGAAACAAGAGAGAGAAAAGAAAAATATCATCCTTTTTAGGCATCGTTTTTGTTCCTTGCAGCCCCGCGCTCTTCGATAGTCTCAATTATCAGGACTGGTTTTAGCATATGTGTGGTCAGCACCTTGGGGGTTTCTTATTGGTGAGTTGTCTTATCCGCCTCACCCTACTCCCCCTACTGAGCCTGTGCTCCCGAAGGATGCTTTCGAAGACGCTCGTACAAAGGCATCTGAGGCTTTTGAAGATGCTATAGAGACTTTTCAGACTCAGTATGCTACTTACAAGATATGGATCGATGAAGATGCTCATGCCTCTACTATTCTGGTTGCTAGCATGGAGGTGCATCTCACTAGTGATGTGGTTGGCTTGGCTTTCACACATGCGATGTGGGCACATGTACGCAACTGCTATGAGCCATCTGGTGACTCCTTGTATCTTGTTATTGTGCATCAAGTGTAGTCACTGCAATAGGAACATGCCGCTTTGGATGAGTTCTATGCTCAGTTGTTCGCGGTATGACATCAGATTGACTCTTTGGGGCAAGATTTTTAGCACACTTGTTAGTGCTGTTAGTGTGAAAAGTCTCACCTGGAGCTTCGCCACATTTATGACTTTTTAACACGTCTCCAAGCTCAGTTTGAGTAGACTCGTGCTTAGTTGCTGGCTGGTCACCCTCGTGTGACTCTGTTGGAGGCTCTTGCAGCTGTTTGTACTGAGGAGATTCACCTTCGTGTTGTGGGTCTACTGTCGTCATCGTCGTTTTCTTTGGTTTTGGCAACTCCTCCAGATTCTACACCTGCTGCGCGTCCGGTTACTCCTTCACCAGTTGTGCCTCCACCAGTGATAGCTACTATTGGTAGGGGACTCCACTGCACTTATTGCAACAAGGATGGACATGTGGAGTAGTTCTGCTACAGGAAGAAGAAGGATTTTCATCATGGTGGCCATCCTCTAAGGGGCACTAGAGGCTCCTCCTCTCAGCAGAGTCCTAGTGCCTCTGACACTCAGGAGTTTTTCACACTACTGTGTCGCATGGTTGCTTCTGCATCATCCGGTTCTGCTAGTTCTGTTGCTCAGTCTTCCCGTGAGAGACCATCTTCTACTTCTCCTTTCTTAGATATATCACCTTAGATTCTTTATTCTGGTGTATCTTTTCATATGATATCTGATTCCACCAGTCTCACTTCTATTAGTCCTTTAGCTGCTCCTATCACTGTTCAAACATTAGATAGTACGTCTCTTTTTATCGTAGGATGAGGCACTCTTTTAAATTCATCATTTCATGTTCCTGTTGTTTCTCATGTTCCAAAACTAACCATCAACTCATATATGCTAGTCAACTTGCTGATCATGGTTATCGTGTTATTCTAAATTCTGATTCTTATTGTGTTCAGGATTGTCACACGGGGACACTGGTTGGTACTGGCCCTTGCCGCTGTAAACTAACGATGGCTTTGGGAGCTTGACTGGCTTCATCTTTCTTCCGCTGCCCCTATTTGTCTCATCGCCTCCGCATCTGCTACATCCTTCATTGCGTCTTTTGCTCAGTGGTATTATCGTTTAGGACATCTTTGTGGGTCGTGTATATCTTCATTACTTCGTTGTGGTATTTTGGGATCTGTGTTTGGTGATGCTTCTCTAAATTATCAGGGTTGTAAGCTTGGCAAATAGCTTTGACTCCCTATCCTTCCAGTGAGTCAGTGTCTCAACATCCTTTTGATCTTATTCATTCTAATCTATGGGGGCTAGCTCCTTTCGTTTCAAAAGAGTGTTATCAATGTTATATAATTTTTATTGATAATTTTTCTCAGCATACATGGATATACTTTATATCATCTTGTAGTGAGGTTTTATCCATCTACAAGACTTTTGTCACCATAGTTTGTACTCAGTTTGACTCTCCTATTTGTGTCTTTCATGCTGATTCTGTTGGAGTGTACTTGTCAAGAGTTCTTTGTGGTTTTCTTGCTGAGCAGGGCACTCTCTCTTAGTTTTTTGTCCCGGTGCTCATGCCTAGAATGGTGTGGCTGAACGAAAGCATCGTCATCTTCTTGAGATAACTCATGCTCTCATGCTTGCTTCTGCTGTTCCACCACACTTTTGGGCTCAGGCTATTTCTACTGCCACTTTTTTTTATCAATATTCAGCCCTCTTCTGCTCTTCATGGTGGGATCCTAGTTGAGCATCTCTATGGCAAGACTCCAGATTATTCCAGTATTCACCTCTTTGGGTGTATGTGCTATGTTCTTCTTGCACCACGTGAGCGCATCAAGCTAATCGCTCAGTTCGTGGAGTGTGTTTTTCCGAGCTATAGCGCTGAGCACAAGGGATATCGTTGTTGGGATCCTATTGGCCAACAGATGAGGATTTCTCAGAATGTTACTTTTGATGAGTCTTTCCCTTTCTATCCTCGTCCTTCTTCTTCCTCCATTTCAGCATCTCTTGTCGAGCCACTTTCTTTCCTGATTTTTTCTTCCACTCCCATTGTCACCACTCCTCCACCACAACCTTTGGTTTCTCTAATGCCTCCTTCCCAGTCGGCACCTTTACCACCGACACCCTCTTTAGAGGTTATTCCTGACCTTGTTCCTTGTTATACTCTCTACCATACTCGTCATCCACGAGTTGAGGATTCTTCTTATGTGCTATCTCCTTATAATGGTTCATCCTCTCCTCTTCGATATGCTCTTCGTGATCGTCAATCTATTCGGCCTCCTGAGTGTTTTGGCTTTGCTGGCATTGCTCTTGCTGAACCAATTTCTTATCGTGATGCTGTTGTTCATTAGGAGTGGTAGCATGCGATAGCAGAGGAGATCACTGCCCTTGAGTATACTAGCATGTGTGATCTTGTTCCTCTTCTTGCGTATGTTACTCCTATCACATGCAAGTGGTTCTATAAGGTTAAGGCCCACTCTGATGGTTCTCTTGAGCTCTACAAGGCTCATACTGTAGCGTGTGGTTTTTAGCAGGAGAGCATGGTCATGACTACAACGCAACTTTTGCTCCTATCGCTCACATGACCACAGTCCATACACTTCTTGCTGTGGACTTTGCTCGATAGTGGTCTATCTTTCAGTTGGACGTCAAGGATGCCTTTCTCATTGGCAACCTGCATGAGGGGGTCTACATGCAGCCACCCCTTGGGTATTCTATTTATGAGGGTATGGTTTGTTTCCTTTACTGATCTCTCTATGGCCTCAAGCAAGTTCCTCGCATCTGGTTTGATTGTTTCTCTTATGTTGTCACTATAGCTGGTTTCTCTATCAGTGCTCATGATCCTGCTCTTTTTATTCATATTTCGCCCCATGGCCGGACGCTTCTCCTTTGTGTGTTGATGATGATCATTACTGAAGATGATTCTCGGTACATCACTTTTGTCAAGGAGCATTTTCATGAGTAGTTTATCATGCCTGATCTAGGTTTTCTTTGCTACTTTCCTGGGATTGAGGTTATTTCTACTCCTGAGGGCTTCTATCTGTCCCAAGAAAATTATATCCAGGATATTCTTGATCTTGCCTCTCTTACTGATCAGTGCACAACTGAGACTCCTATGAAGCTTAGTGCTTATCTTCGTCCTACTGATGGTGAGCCTCTTATTGATCCTACTCGCTATCGTCATCTTGTTGGGAGCCTTGTATATCTTGGTGTCACTTGTCCTGACATTTCATACCTAGTGCATATCTTGAGTCAATTTGTTTTTGCTCCTACTCAGCTTCACTATAGTCATCTTCTTCCTGTTCTGTGATACCTTCGTGGAACTATCTCTCATTGTCTCTTTTTCCCTTGTTCTAGCTCTTTACAGCTCTAGGCATATTCTGATTCCACCTGGGCTAGTGATCCCTCTGATTGCCGGTCTTGCTCTGCTTATTGTGTTTTCCTTAATGGTTCTCTCATTGCTTGGATGACTAAGAAGCAAACAACAGTTTCTCGTGCGAGTGCTAAGGCTGAGTTGCAAGCTATGTCTTTGTTGACTGTGGAGGTTACTTGGCTACGGTGGTTACTTAAGAATTTTGGTGTTTCTATTTCTGTATCGACTTCTCTTTTGTCTGGCAGTACAAGTGCTATTAACATTGCTAATGATCCAGTGAAGTATGAGCTTACAAAGCATGTTGGTGTTGATGCTTCTTATATGTGGACACAGGTGTAGGACTAGGTTGTTGCTCTTTAGTATGTGCCTTCAGAGCTTTAGTTGATAGAGTTCTTTACAAAGGCATAGACCAGAGCTCAGCACAACTTCTACCTCTCCAAACTTCATGTCGTTAATACACTATAAGTTTGAGGGGGTGTTATATATGTATTATATAGCTGTGTATTTACCCTGTTGTATGAGAGATTTCCTACATATATGCCATACCTATGTGTGTGTATATATACTGGCCAATTAGCCTCATGATGAATACAAGCGCTGTTCATAACACTAAACACATCTCATATCTTTTGGATCAGCACCTAGGTACATTTGATAAAGAACTTATGATATTACATAATGAGAGTTCGTTGTATCCTTTGTCATGTACCGAGATTTATAATCAAAATCATGCTATACATGAGGCTACACATCTATTAAAAGCGAGGAAGGTTTTGTGTCAAGAAAGGGATGATGATGTGATCATGCGACAGATGCATACAACCATGGCTTCTAAGATTGAACAAAAGGTGAAGTTTTTTCTTCAGCTTCAATTTATTTTAAATGAGAATATGAAGCTACCTAATGATGAAAATATATATTTGTGCAGTTATACAAGGAGGATTGCATCAACATTACGCGCTCGTGGTTGGGGTCCACTGTAACATCCTGATTTTCAGAGCCTTTTTGAAGCTTTTAAAATAAAATTCACCATTTGGATTTTTCTGAAATTAATTAAAGCTTAATTGGAATTTTCATTAATTAAAAAGATTTAATATGATTAAATTAAATATTAATATTTGCCAAAAATATTTTATTTGTGTTCCTTGTGTCACAAGGAATTTTTCTGTATTTTTTCTGGGATTTTTCGGAGTTTGTTTGAGCTCAATTTGAAATTTCCAAAAAACAAATCTGGAGAGAGAATGAACAGTACCGCGCGGTACTGTTCATCCGTCTTCTTCCCAGCGCAGAGACCCGATCGATCCCTCCTGTTCTGCGTACAGTTCTTTCCGTTTTTCCTCTCTCTTCATAACTTCCAAACCAGACCTTATCTCAATGTCTTCCCAAAAGAAAAGTTGTGTCAAATCACGCAAGGAATCCATCCCAACAGGCCTCTTTCCGTTTCGTTCATCCGTTTGCCTTTTATCTCCAATTTTCTGAAACGGACTCTAAACCGAAATCCGCGGATTGGAGTCGGTTTCTACCTCTTCCAAGCCTATAAATAGGACCCCTTGGCTCCCCTAAACTCATCCCAAGCCGTGCCAAGTCCCCTCAAAGCCCAGGACGCCGTCGGCACCGAGCCCCTCCGGTCCCGAATTTGCTCGTCGTGTCTCGAGCTATTCGGTGAGTTTCTTCGTGATCCTTTCGCGTCACATTGTGCCATCATGTTCCGTCTACCTTCTTGCCAAGTTAATTTGGTTTTGGTGCAGCCAATCTCCCGGAATCGAGTTTTCCCCAATCTAGGTCAAGAGCGCTTCTCGACGTCGATTCGTCGCCTCCGGTAAGCTTTAGCCCTTGCCGTAATTTTTCTTAGACTTGCCTCGCCACGTTCTACGCCGTGCTCACTTTCGTTTCCCCGAAAAGCCTCCACAAATTTTTGCCTCCGAACCTCGCCATGGCCGCCAATGGCATCCCATGTCCCCCATCTGCCCGGTGATGTTTTCACCAATCCGTTCGCGTCACTTTGTGCCAAACCATCCCAGGTAGCTACCCTCCAAGTGGTTTTAGATTTCGTTCATCGAGCACCAAGATATTAAGTTTTTCCTTTGACCTTCCCGACGTCGTTCAAACGTTGTTTGCGCCGTCTCCGATGGGTTTCTGGCCGAGCCGATAATTTTCCTAGCTTCGCCAAGCCGCGTTCTAGCCCGTGCTCACCCTACCCCTCCATGTCCTATGCCCGGATTTTATTCCTCTCTCCTACCCATGTCGTTGTAGCCGCCCGTGCCGTCACCGTACTGCGTTTGGCGTGCCGTCGCTTCCTATGTGTGCCTTAGGTCCCTAACAACCCATTTTGCTAGTTAGATTCATCTTACATGCCTCCTCTCGCCAGCGCTAGCCTCCTTCCCAAAAATTGTTCTCGGGTGAACAGTAACATCTGTGAATTTCCAGCATTTTCTCGCCCCAGCAAACTTTAGATTGCTCGTTCTCCTTCGTCCGAACTCCGATTGACCCGATTCTTCTTCCTAAATTCATCTAAAATTGAGCTCTTTCTTTTGGTTCTGGTTTTGCAGTTTTTGGAGTTTATTTGAATTTTATTTGATTTCTTTTTGTCTTTTCGATGCGTTTTCTCTCTCGTTAGATCACGTGTTCGAAGGAGCTGAAGCCGGATTCGAAGATCAAGAATTCCTAACTGAGCAAGGCCAAGGCAAGTCGTGTCCTTTGATCATGTTGAACCCAGTTTGCAATCTATTATTTAATTATTTTGTTTTAAATTATCATGCATCGCTACTTTATTATAAAACCCTTGTATTGGTAGCTATCGTCCCAATTGGTTATTTCCCCTCCTTGATATTTTGGAATACCTTGAGGCCATGGTCACCTTAGGTTGGGAATTACTTAGTGATGCAATATTAGTTGTCACATGGGTTGTGCGTTTAATTGCTTAGCCATGCTTATCACTAGTACGTTGGGTTCATCATCACATGTGATTAATTAATTTGACTTAATGAGATATTGAATCGTGGTTGGTGCCACTGTTATAAAATTTGTGCCGTGACGTTGGTGCGTCATTGGCGGTGGTTATACAAAATTGGTTTTCACTTGGGCGATTGATCGTGCAGTAAAGGGGGTGCGAGAGGCACATGGGATGTGGATGTTTCGCCCGGGTAATTCTTAAGGACTTAACTTTGTGCGCCATTGATCTGAGTCTTACCGTGCAAACCACATGTCTAGTATGGGATAGACCTGGCATAATAATTTGTGAAGTCTCCACTTTGGTTTTACTACTGATGTTGTTGTGGCGCAAGAGGGGGTGAGAGGCGAAACCTTAGCGAGTGGGATCGGGTAGAGATGGATCATTGTAAAAGCCTTGTTGTGATTTCCTTAGCGCGAGGCTAATCACATCGTGTGGGTACAGTTGTGCAACCTCTGCAGAGTGTAAAACTATTCGAATAGCCGCGTCCTCGGTCATGGACAATGCTCGGTGATTTCACACGAGGTATAGTTATTTCTAAAAAGTTTTGGACAGTGGATGGTTAATTCACTGTTAGTTTAACTTGTGGATGGGAGGTCCATGAGTGGTTGGTTTAGCTTATGGATGGGAGATTCATAAGTGGTTACTTCAATTCCTTTGATTATTGTTTATTATTGTTTTACTTCAAATGCGCCTTCAATCTATTTATTGTATTTTCAAATGCCGTTTTATGCAAATTAACCTTTTAGCCTTCCATTGGTAAGCCTTGCATATTATATTGCATTCATTTGTTACAAACGGCTTGCTGAGTACCAATGTACTCACGGCTTTATGCCCCTGTTGCTCAGTTGAGGAGGAGTATCACCAGCAGGAGGTTCCAGAAGGAGAGTACTTCGATGTCTTCGCGGATTAGGCTTCGTTCTCCACTCGATAGCCTGTGGGCGTGTCGATTGGCTGCTGCGCTTTCTTTTGGATTTCCGCTGCTAGTTTTTGTTAAGCCCTTCGGGCTAGTCTATTGTAAGCTTGACCATAAGGTCGTACCCTGATGATTATCAATATAATTTGGTTTTTCCTTAGAATATCGTGATATGGATGATATTTATCTTTGTTCACACTGTGTGCACTAGCGTGATCCTGGACTAGTGCAGAATACACAGGAGAGTCCGGATTTGTATATTCGGGTCTCTACAGAGATGGTATCAGAGCTATATCGACTGTAGGACGAAGCCCTAGTTAGAATGGTCGAATTAGTCAAGTTTTCAAATTTTATTTTCTAAATCAAATCAACCAAATGATTATCTAGTAATTCTTTATTCTTACCTCATTCTTAGGATTCTTACTCTTGCCTCCTCTGAAACATTGGTTTCCAAACTTAATTTGACTTCTTATCCCTATAAAGTCTATAGATGTCTTGAGTGTCCCTCGATCAAAGTGAAAGTTGGCATGGAATTCTTCAAGCTGTGATGTAAAGTTTGGATCAAGGAAGCACCCCAATATGTCAAGACAAGATTGGAGATTTCCGAGAAGATTAGGGGCCATTAGATTTGAACCTTGTTATAGTTTTAGTATCGTGTAGATCGTCTTGCTTCTTATTTGCCGTTGGGTGTGATGTGAGCTGCAGTTTGGCTTCTAGCATTATGATGCAGTCATGTCAAAATCTTTTTCTGGAGTTTATTGCTTCTTTTGTTAGCCTTTTCGGCTAAGTGTTTGTTTAGTTTAGGGTTGCCATTAGTTATTCCCCTTAGACGAGTTTACCGCTTACCTTTGCTTGTCCCTCTTACCTATTGAGCCTTGAAGAGTCAGTTCTCAGCAAGTGATCTTTCTTTCAGAACAGAGCAGAAATGGTTGTCACTCGGAGCACTGCAGGGCGCAGTCAGATGAATCAAGACCCAGAGGACAGCAACGCAAACCAGGCAACTCAGGGACCGCAAGCAACTCCAATGGGTATAGACCCGACTTGAGTCAGTTCATGGCAGCTCAAACTCAACTCATGAACACGATGATGCAGAATTTAACCAATATGATGAATCAACAGCATCATGCAACCTTTGCACCTCATCCAAATCGTCCGTCATCCAGATTTGCAGAATTCATGAGGACTAGACCGCCAACTTATTCTGATTCATCTGAGCCTTTGGAAGCAGATGATTGGATTCGTTCAGTGGAAAAGAAGCTAAACCTTGCTCAATGCACCAATCGTGAGAAAGTGTTGTACGCTACCCACCAGCTAGAGGGAGCCGCCGCAGAATGGTGGGAGAACTACTGTGCCGCTCATGAGGATCAAGACAACATCACTTGGGCTGAGTTCACAGCAGCATTTCGACACGCTCATATCTTGGATGGAGTGATCGAAATGAAGAAGGAGGAATTTCGTGAGCTATATCAAGGGAGTATGTCAATAAGTGAATATCTCAACAAGTTCACTCAGTTAGCTCGCTACGCACCGGAGGACGTCGCCACGGATGATGCCCGTTAGAAGAGGATCAAGAGGGGATTGAACCCGGGATTGAAAGTTCAAGTAGTGGGAAACGACTATGCCAGCTTCCAAAACATGGTGGATAAGGTAATGATCATTGAGGAAAGCCGTCACGAACTAGAGGAGTCCCACAAAAGAAAGGTGATGCAACAAGGATCTCAGATGCCTCAGGCTCAGAGGGCTCGTCTCAGCACATATCAGCCAGCCCGTGTCCCTCAGCAGTCAGGATTCAGAACCCCCGCACCAGCCCCTCGCCAGCTCTTGTTTGGGCCTCAGCCAATTAATCAGCAACGGGAGAATGTCAACCCTACAGCATCAGTCACTTGCTACAAGTGCCATGAGCCAGGTCATTTTGCTCGCACGTGCCCGCAGAAGCGTCAAGGAATCACGCCAATTCCGTTCAATCTTGGAAGTACTCCTGCCAAGACCCCAGGAGCAAGCCGTGGAACATCGTCAAGTCAAGGAAGCCAAATACCTCAGAGTGTTGCAAGGGGGAAACTCAACCACGTCGTCTCCGAAGTCGCACCTGGTAACCTATTCTTTTAGTGAGCCTGAATCTCGGGGTCGAGATTCCGTTTAAGGGGGGAGGTTTGTAACATCCTGATTTTCAGAGCCTTTTTGAAGCTTTTAAAATAAAATTCACCATTTGGATTTTTCTGAAATTAATTAAAGCTTAATTGGAATTTTCATTAATTAAAAAGATTTAATATGATTAAATTAAATATTAATATTTGCCAAAAATATTTTATTTGTGTTCCTTGTGTCACAAGGAATTTTTCTGTATTTTTTCTGGGATTTTTCGGAGTTTGTTTGAGCTCAATTTGAAATTTCCAAAAAACAAATCTGGAGAGAGAATGAACAGTACCGCGCGGTACTGTTCATCCGTCTTCTTCCCAGCGCAGAGACCCGATCGCGCGGTACTGTTCATCCGTCTTCTTCCCAGCGCAGAGACCCGATCGATCCCTCCTGTTCTGCGTACAGTTCTTTCCGTTTTTCCTCTCTCTTCATAACTTCCAAACCAGACCTTATCTCAATGTCTTCCCAAAAGAAAAGTTGTGCCAAATCACGCAAGGAATCCATCCCAACAGGCCTCTTTCCGTTTCGTTCATCCGTTTGCCTTTTATCTCCAATTTTCTGAAACGGACTCTAAACCGAAATCCGCGGATTGGAGTCGGTTTCTACCTCTTCCAAGCCTATAAATAGGACCCCTTGGCTCCCCTAAACTCATCCCAAGCCGTGCCAAGTCCCCTCAAAGCCCAGGACGCCGTCGGCACCGAGCCCCTCCGGTCCCGAATTTGCTCGTCGTGTCTCGAGCTATTCGGTGAGTTTCTTCGTGATCCTTTCGCGTCACATTGTGCCATCATGTTCCGTCTACCTTCTTGCCAAGTTAATTTGGTTTTGGTGCAGCCAATCTCCCGGAATCGAGTTTTCCCCAATCTAGGTCAAGAGCGCTTCCCGACGTCGATTCGTCGCCTCCGGTAAGCTTTAGCCCTTGCCGTAATTTTTCTTAGACTTGCCTCGCCACGTTCTACGCCGTGCTCACTTTCGTTTCCCCGAAAAGCCTCCACAAATTTTTGCCTCCGAACCTCGCCATGGCCGCCAATGGCATCCCATGTCCCCCATCTGCCCGGTGATGTTTTCACCAATCCGTTCGCGTCACTTTGTGCCAAACCATCCCAGGTAGCTACCCTCCAAGTGGTTTTAGATTTTGTTCATCGAGCACCAAGATATTAAGTTTTTCCTTTGACCTTCCCGACGTCGTTCAAACGTTGTTTGCGCCGTCTCCGATGGGTTTCTGGCCGAGCCGATAATTTTCCTAGCTTCGCCAAGCCGCGTTCTAGCCCGTGCTCACCCTACCCCTCCATGTCCTATGCCCGGATTTTATTCCTCTCTCCTACCCATGTCGTTGTAGCCGCCCGTGCCGTCACCGTACTGCGTTTGGCGTGCCGTCGCTTCCTATGTGTGCCTTAGGTCCCTAACAACCCATTTTGCTAGTTAGATTCATCTTACATGCCTCCTCTCGCCAGCGCTAGCCTCCTTCCCAAAAATTGTTCTCGGGTGAACAGTAACATCTGTGAATTTCCAGCATTTTCTCGCCCCAGCAAACTTTAGATTGCTCGTTCTCCTTCGTCCGAACTCCGATTGACCCGATTCTTCTTCCTAAATTCATCTAAAATTGAGCTCTTTCTTTTGGTTCTGGTTTTGCAGTTTTTGGAGTTTATTTGAATTTTATTTGATTTCTTTTTGTCTTTTCGATGCGTTTTCTCTCTCGTTAGATCACGTGTTCGAAGGAGCTGAAGCCGGATTCGAAGATCAAGAATTCCTAACTGAGCAAGGCCAAGGCAAGTCGTGTCCTTTGATCATGTTGAACCCAGTTTGCAATCTATTATTTAATTATTTTGTTTTAAATTATCATGCATCGCTACTTTATTATAAAACCCTTGTATTGGTAGCTATCGTCCCAATTGGTTATTTCCCCTCCTTGATATTTTGGAATACCTTGAGGCCATGGTCACCTTAGGTTGGGAATTACTTAGTGATGCAATATTAGTTGTCACATGGGTTGTGCGTTTAATTGCTTAGCCATGCTTATCACTAGTACGTTGGGTTCATCATCACATGTGATTAATTAATTTGACTTAATGAGATATTGAATCGTGGTTGGTGCCACTGTTATAAAATTTGTGCCGTGACGTTGGTGCGTCATTGGCGGTGGTTATACAAAATTGGTTTTCACTTGGGCGATTGATCGTGCAGTAAAGGGGTGCGAGAGGCACATGGGATGTGGATGTTTCGCCCGGGTAATTCTTAAGGACTTAACTTTGTGCGCCATTGATCTGAGTCTTACCGTGCAAACCACATGTCTAGTATGGGATAGACCTGGCATAATAATTTGTGAAGTCTCCACTTTGGTTTTACTACTGATGTTGTTGTGGCGCAAGAGGGGGTGAGAGGCGAAACCTTAGCGAGTGGGATCGGGTGGAGATGGATCATTGTAAAAGCCTTGTTGTGATTTCCTTAGCGCGAGGCTAATCACATCGTGTGGGTACAGTTGTGCAACCTCTGCAGAGTGTAAAACTATTCGAATAGCCGCGTCCTCGGTCATGGACAATGCTCGGTGATTTCACACGAGGTATAGTTATTTCTAAAAAGTTTTGGACAGTGGATGGTTAATTCACTGTTGGTTTAACTTGTGGATGGGAGGTCCATGAGTGGTTGGTTTAGCTTATGGATGGGAGATTCATAAGTGGTTACTTCAATTCCTTTGATTATTGTTTATTATTGTTTTACTTCAAATGCGCCTTCAATCTATTTATTGTATTTTCAAATGCCGTTTTATGCAAATTAACCTTTTAGCCTTCCATTGGTAAGCCTTGCATATTATATTGCATTCATTTGTTACAAACGGCTTGCTGAGTACCAATGTACTCACGGCTTTATGCCCCTGTTGCTCAGTTGAGGAGGAGGAGTATCACCAGCAGGAGGTTCCAGAAGGAGAGTACTTCGACGTCTTCGCGGATTAGGCTTCGTTCTCCACTCGATAGCCTGTGGGCGTGTCGATTGGCTGCTGCGCTTTCTTTTGGATTTCCGCTGCTAGTTTTTGTTAAGCCCTTCGGGCTAGTCTATTGTAAGCTTGACCATAAGGTCGTACTCTGATGATTATCAATATAATTTGGTTTTTCCTTAGAATATCGTGATATGGATGATATTTATCTTTGTTCACACTGTGTGCACTAGCGTGATCCTGGACTAGTGCAGAATACACAGGAGAGTCCGGATTTGTATGTTCGGGTCTCTACATCCACCTAAGAGAAGACAACCAGCACATAAAGATCAAATCGACACATTTCTCAACTCTTTCTTAGGGTCACCATGTCACTTTTGTCCAAGTCAAAGCAAGAGTTGAAGCTGGACATGTTCTGGAATCTAATTCGGCCTTCAGAGATAGCGCCAACTTCAACGTATATAGAATTCGCATACGGGCTCCGTTTGAGGTGTATGAGCACAGCATGAAAAGCTTATCTTGTCCTCTTTCTAATGGATCTATCTCTACCTCCAAATTTCTTTTGAGCATGCCACAATCAGCAAAACAATTTAGGGCTCATTCTAAATTCGAGTTAAAAGGCACTACGGCACCTCTACTTGGGTCCATGGGCCTTGTACCTCCTAGGGTTGCATACTCACCTCCCTAGCCGCCACCCCTGCCCCTCTTTCTCTTATAAATAGCCATAGGCACCTCCTTCTTCCTCAGGTTTTGTTTAGATTAGTTTAGTTCATGTGAGCATTTAGATTCATGTTACAGAACCTCAACTATGCTTATGCGACTTTTATATCTAGCAATTTTCAGATTGCTCTTTACTTGAATTCTTACTTGTTATTTGATTACTTGCAAATATTGATATTCGTGATCAAGTCAACCATCGTTCTTGGCGAGATTGATAACGACAAGAGCATGGTGTAGGGATTGCATGACATACTTGGTTGTTTCGATAAAGTAGCCTCGTCGTCAACGTCACTCTCTACCAATCGAGTTATCATCCAATGAAAGATCGGGACCAATCCTACATCAGATGGGGACTCATCAGAGATGACATAATTGACAATTGAACCACGATGGTGGGGAAAAAGAAAAATTTGGGATCTTGGTGCTTGATGAAGGAAAACCATATCTACTTGGAGGATACTACATGGGAAGGTAGAACACGTTTTGATGTGGAAGGATTGGAGAGAATCTCACTGGATAGATGGGAACACGAGGTATCCTAGGTAGCCAAGGCTAGGTGTTAGCGGCGATAAATTTGTGGTGGGTTTCTAGAGAAAGCGAGGGGAGCACTATGTAGAATGCGATGCGACGAATCTTGTAATGGTGATGCCATAGGCTATAGCTCACTGGAGGCGATAAAATGATAGCGGGAGACTCGGGAACACGAAGTGACATGAAAGGAATTTGAAAAAATCACTGGAGTGCTCGGAACGCAAGTTGGAGGGACGAACAATTTTGAGAATGGAGGGCTCTCGATGGCTGCGGTGTTCTAGGGTTTGAGAAGACTTGATAGGTGTCGGAAAGGGTTAAGAGGGGTCAAAGGGTCGTATATAAGGGCTCGGAAGTGATAAAAATGGACTCAAATTTGCTAGATTCGGTTTTAAGTCAGTTTGAGAAAGGATAAGATAAAAAGCAAACAAATGAATGAATTGCGAAGATACCAGAAACAACTTTTGTGTTAGCAAGACGTCAAGATAAGGCTTGGTTGAAGAGTTGGCTTAGGAGCCAAGCTGTGGGTGCCCTGTTCTATGTTTGCCTACTGCTGATCGGGTTGGCTGGAACAAGGAGACAATGAACAGTTTTCACACGTGAATAGTAGTGATGAATAGTACCAGTACCTGCGAGATGAGAGAGAAAATAAAGAGAGATAAAGGAAGGAAAAAGAAAAGGATGGAAAAGAAAAGAAAAGATAGGCGAAGAAAAATAGGTTGGACCCAGAAAAATAGAACGAATATTTTTTATGAAGATCTGAATATTTGGAATTTCAAGAAATTTCATAATTCCAAAAATTGGGATAAATTAAATTGAGCTCCAATAAATAGCAAATAAACTCTAAAAATCCAAGAAAATACAGAAAAAATCCTTGTAACACAATGAATGCAAATAAAATAAGTGTTCATTTACTTGATGTCTATTTTATCTGTTGTAGGGGTGGCCCCCACCTAAGCCCAGCCGGCCTGTTAGAAGGTTATAAAGCCCAAAATGAGACATGTATAAGGACATAAATGTCTTTGAGAGGGATACTTGGGTGTAAGAATACAATTGTAAAATACTCCCCATGTGAATATATATAAGTCCATCTAAGCCATGGGGAAGCCCCCAAGCATTGCTCACCTAACATCTCCACTACCACACTACCATATCTCTGTTTGGTCTGTAACCACAACAGTTGGCGCCATCCGTGGGGAAGGCGAGAGCAAGCTCCAAGATCTGAAGAAGGATGGCACCAAAGAAGGCTTCATCATTGGCAGCGGCAAAGAAGAAGAGGAGTACGAAAGAGGCGCTCAGCAACACCGGTGCTGCGGCTGCCGACCTCGATGCCCGTGGCATGACAGTCGCCCCAACC
The DNA here is from genome assembly GCA_017311315.1 of Dendrocalamus latiflorus. Classification (NCBI taxonomy): domain Eukaryota; kingdom Viridiplantae; phylum Streptophyta; class Magnoliopsida; order Poales; family Poaceae; genus Dendrocalamus; species Dendrocalamus latiflorus. The sequence goes on along the minus strand of CM029669.1, from coordinate 9,217,947 downwards.
ACTGGCGCGACGGTCGGTGCGGGTACCGACCGGACCGTTGGGAGTGGTGACGCCGATGCCCGGGCTACCGCGGCCGCTGCCACTACGGCCGGCGCGGGAGCGGCGGGTGGCCTCGGCGGCGACGCCGGTCCTGTCACTAACTCCGAAGCCTACCGCACCGATGGACCGAGCAGTTTTGGAGCGCAAGCCGTGGTTGCTGCCAGCCCAACTGTGCAACCCGCTCCTCCAACTGCTGCAACCACATTGACGGTTGAGAACTCTCTACTAACGGCTCTCGACACGCTGCAACGGGAGTTGGCGAACCTCCGCGGAGCCGTCCGGGATATACAAGAGGCTCGGAACCAACAAGTCCCACCGGTGGCCGCGCCAGAGCGAGCGGACAACCGTGATGCCCTCACCTCTAGTCGCATCCCGCTGCGGCGCGTAGATCCGGAGTCCCCTGTCTTCGCGGGCCTGCAGCAATCGGCATGGCCAGAGGGCTTCAAGTTCCCCAACGCCATCAAGACGTACAAGGGTGACATGGACCCTCAGGAGTTCGTGCACGTGTACGAGACCGCTATTGAAGCTGCAGGCGGAGACGACACCACTAAGGCGAAGGGGCTCCCCCTCACGCTGCAGGGAGTGGCGCTCTCTTGGTTTTTCACCATAGAGCTAAACTCCATCTACGTGTGAGAGCAGATCCGCGATCACCTCTACAACAACTTCCAGGTGAACTATGTCGAGCGCATCGACGCGGATCAGCTCTTCACCATCAAGCAAAAACCCTCGGAGAGCGAAGACTCATCGAAGAAGGACCCCCCGAAGGGCAACCGCAAGCAGGAGTCTTCAAAGGACGCCCCCGAGCGCAAGGACGCCAAGCATAAGCAGGACTCATCGAGTGACAAGCCCGAGCGTAGCCAACGTAGGTCCTAGAGGGCCCGCTATGTCTTCGACGTCGAGGGTGGCTCTGAGTACAATGCCTCCGAGGCCAGGGGCGAGGACGCAGCCGGGGTCGCGACGATAGACCCTGTGCAGAGCAGGAGAACCAAGACTATGGCATGTGGTGTGAGGTGCATGGCCGTGGTGATCATCACACGCGGGCATGCACCTCTGTGGCGGCGCTTCGCCAGAGCGTCGCCAAGGATAGGGCCTTGGAGCCAGGGCCATCCGTCGTAGCCCACGTGTAGCAGCCACAAGAAGGCCCCTTGCGGATTTAGGCCCCGGAGGGAGCTCAGCACCGGGTCATAAATGTCATCTCTGGGGGCCCGCAAGGTGCCATCACCACCTTCGGTGACCATGACCACGCCCGGTGCGTAGAGCTTGGTGCTCGGGGCCCGTACCGCAAGGTGCACATCCTCGCTGACAACCCAAAGGTGGACACACCCTCCGCACCGGGATGGACACCTAAGCCCCGGTCGGATGGCGAGGTCAAGAGGCTCCCTCTACAAGTCGAAGGCCAAGGTCAGTTTGTGTCCATCGGCGAAGGCCTTCCCCCGGAGGTGGAGCAGAACTTACTCCGGGTTCTTGGGACAACGTAGACATCTTCGCGTGGTCCCCAGAAGACATCAAGGGTGTGGACCGCGCCCTCATCGAGCACAATTTAGCGGTCCGCTCCGACGCCAATCCAGTCAAGCAAAGGCCTTGGCGCATGTCCATCGACCGGTAGCAAGCGGCCAAGGTGGAGGTAGCGAAGCTTCTCCAGGCTGGAGTCATCCGCGAGGTCCAGCACCCAGACTGGTTGGCCAAGCAACCGCCATCAACAATGCGCAAGACCTCGTGCGACGGTGTCAAGGCTAGCAATGGATGGGGCGGGTCATCCGCAGACCTCCGACGAGCTTGCAACCCATTCCCCCAGTGTGGCTGTTGGCACAGAGGGGCATCGACGTCGTTGGGCCACTTCCGCGGGCCCCGGGAGACTTCGGTTCATTGTAGTCACCTTGGAGTATTTTTCTAGGTGGCCCGAAGCCGTCACTCTAGCTAGGATAACCTCCATGGCCATGCAACGCTTCCTTTGACAAAACATCATATGCCGCTTCGGAGTGCCTAGGGAGAGCTCACTGTGGACAATGGCTTGCAATTCGACTCCGCTCCATTCAAGGAGTTCTGCGACAGCATGGGCATCATGCTCTGATTCTCTTTAGAAGGGCACCCACAGTCCAACGGAGCCGTTGGGCAAGCGAACGGTGCCATCTCCGCCGGAGTCCAGAAGTGCCACGTCGGGCTGCCGAAGGGCAAATGGCCAGACGAGCTCCACAGCGTACTCTGGTCCCTTCACACAACGGTGACACGTCTGACGGGGTTTACACTGTTCAAACTTCTCTTCGGCGACGAGGCAGTGACACCCAAAGAAATTAGGGCCAGCTCAAGAAGGGACCTCGTCCAGGCGCCGGTGGAAGAGCGCCAGTTGTCCCTCGATCTCCTTGACGGAGATCGGGTGAGCGCCACCTAGCACATCGTGAAGTACGCGCGCCAAATGGCGCGCGCAGGACCGCACCATGTACTCACGAGAATTCTAGCCGGGAGACCTCGTCCTCAAAATGGCGCTTCATGCAGAGACGGTCGGCAAACTGGAGTCCAAGTGGGAGGGCCCCTACATCGTCGCTGCAGCCTTGCAGCCCGCACAAACGAGAGATCAATAAAGTCCACCGTTTGCAAAACTTGTCTCATTCTGTGTAAAGACACGCGGAGGCCCACCTCCACGCGCACTCTACAGAGTATAAATAAGACCTCTGCGCGCACTCTACGGAGTATAAATAAGACGCGCGGAGGCAAGTCTCCACGCGCACTCTACGGATTATAAATAAGACACGCAGAGGCAAGCCTTCGTGCACACTCTACGGAGTATAAATAAGACGCACGGCCCCTGCGCACACTCTACGGAGCATAAATAAGAGGCGCGGCCTCTACGCGTACTCTACGGAGTATAAATAAGACGCGCGTAGGCAAGCCTCCACACCCACTCTACGGAGTATAAATAAGACGCGCGGCCTCCGCGCGCACTCTGCGGAGTATAAACAAGATGCTAGCTCCGCTACCACCACTTCAAAGGGTAGGGGACGGAGTGCTCGAGCGTCTACTTTGACTAGGCGTCAGCTCCGCTACCACCACTTCGAAGGGTAGGGGACGAAGTGCTCGAGCGTCTACTTTGACTAGGCGCCAGCTCGGGTGCCACCGCTTCGAAGAGTAGGGGACGGAGCGCTCGAGTGTCTACTTTGACTAGGCGCCAGCTCCGCTGCCACCACTTCGAAGGGTAGGGGATGGAGCGCTCACGCGTCTGCCTTGACTAGACGCCAGCTCCGCTGGCACCACCTCGAAGGGTAGGGGACGGAGCGCTCACGCGTCTACCTTGACTAGGCGCCAACTCCGCTGCCACCACTTAGAAGCCCAAAATGGGACATGTATAAGGACATAAATGCCCTTGAGAGGGATACTTGGGTGTAAGGACACAATTGTAAAATACTACCATCTCTTTGTTTGGTCTGTAACCACAACATTATCCATATTAAATCTTTTTAATTTTAGAAAATTCATATTAAGTTTTAATTAATTCAAAACAATCCAAACGGTTACTTTTATTTTAAAACTTCAAATGGGCACTGAAAATCAGGATGTTACAGAGCACACCTTGCCACAGGCAAGCAGCTATGGGTAAAGGATACCTTACTACTTTTCAACAGTTTGGATAATAGATGTGTACACAATTGCCATCGAAGTCTACCTATCTGAGTTAAGGACTAAACCACCAGAAAACATCCTAATCTCTACCATCTTCCCCTCTGTCTGGTCCTAGAGTGTCGTAGTTTGGTAGTGGTCTTGGTTCACAACTTTTGAATTAATTTAGTGAGCGAGGGTGAGCACAAGCAATCGTGCTCCATGAGCCAACACATAGAATGCAATATTTTAGATGCAAGGCTTAACAAAGGAAATCTTAGGTTCTTTTATTTCTTGAATGCCATAGTTGAAATTTATAATAAGAAAAGTTTCTGAGACTTAGCAGTTTCAACTGAACCATATTATCTAAATAATGTGAAAGTATGCAGTAATATTAGTAGTTTAGATTCCATTCATCTTTTATATGGTTATATCTATCATATTCTAGTTTTATTACTAGGGTTACATCCACCCATTATCATTGTTTGGTTAAATTCACCCAAGGAAAATTATTTTAGGGTTAAATCCACCCATCGTGTTTTTATCCTACCCACAATGTTTTAAAAAATAGACATTAACTCGAGTAAGCTCTCATGCCCGCCCATAATTGTGGGCAAGACTATTCAAACAGTTTTCACTTTGTAGAGGTCGCACACTTTATCCATATAAGATAATCAACTTGTAATATTCCACACGTTTTCTTTGACAGTTAGATCAAGAAGATTGCCACAAGGCCTTTACAATGTATCTTCCCGATGGGGTCTTATCCACTAAGGTTTCTACCAATAGGGGGTTACGTCTACCTGCTCTAGAGACCCCCTCTTGCATCGCATGGTGGCTTACATCCAGCAACATGACCCATGTTCATCCAAATGGTGCAACCCGCGCTGAGTCGATGTAAATTAATTAGCCAGGCCATATCCATTATAGACTTTTTGTTGCACTATTTTATGTTGGAAAGGGGTAACAAGATTAAGTTCATAGGGTTATCTGGACTACCACAAATCATACTCTTGTGGTACATCCGTACCAACCCCTCTTACCATCCACCCAGATTTTTAAGCAAGTTTAGAGTTTTGGAATTCAAAAATATCTTTTCTAGTCGAAATATCAGACACTTCCATCCAAAGGCTATCCAAATATAGGTTTTGATGTTTGAAATGATGTCAAGGTAATTTAATGCCCTCAGGTATCTAATCAAGATTAAGCATGACATATAGATACAGACTTATCACTAGCATGTTTACATTACTTCTAGGGTGACAAGGTTTTATGTCCAAAGTCAAGGAGTGGGGTATAATAGCACAATTATTAATTGAGACTTAGCTATGAACTTATCATGAATATAATTTGCATAATAAATTAAAGCATGCAAATTTAATAATTAAAATCAACATAACATGCATTCAAAACATATGTGCAAAATGATCAAAGTATTAACTCACCTTCCTCACAAACCTATCAGTCTTAAGGGTCCTGGTTAGGCTCAAACTATTGCTCCTCCTAGTCCTTATAGTCTAAACAAGCGATTATGACAAGAATCGAATAAACACCCGAGAAAGAAAATAAATCCAAATGAAAATGCAAATGAACTCTAGAATTTGTGGTTTTACCCCAAATAGAAAGATATTGATTTATATGAATTTGGAAATAATTTTTATTGGATTGGATTTAAAATGAGCGAGAATAGGCCTTCGAAATATTACATTCATGAAAAATCCCAAAATTAAATAGAGGAGAGAGATTGTCCACTAACAACTGGGCCCCACTATTTAATTCATTTTCTTATTCAAAAACACATCAGAAGCTGACATAGCTACTGCCAAATTTTAGTTGGTTAAACAAGTAAGTTATTAAGTTATTCTCCATGGACATGATGCCTATTCTGATACTCATTGTAACACTCTAGCTTAACAAATCCCCAAGATTTCACCTGCAACTATTATCGATAGCAATTAAAACCAATAAACAAGTATTAGTGATCTCTAGATATTAAGGATCAACATTCCACATGAAACTAAATATATATTTTAGCAACATGATAGACCACCAATTGAATTTAATATGAACCAAATAACTGTCAAAAGCATCATCAATAAGTCTATACTAAGGAACACATTATCTAGCAATATTATGGACTATAGGAAACTAAAGAAAACTTCAAGTTAAGCAACTATTACAATGAAACATACTAAATTGTTTATGACCAAAAGTTAAGTATTACTTGGTGAAGTGAAGAGCTATAAGGTGCAACAACCCTTATCCTAACATCCCCCATGTATGTCACCTTTAACGTTTACCTAAAACAACAAATAAGCAAGGGCGAGTCCATAACATAGCAAATACAAAGCAAAATAATAAATGATTCTACATTATTTTAACAATTTATAACTATTTACCATTCATTCAATTTTCACATCTCTGTCTCATCAATTCTCAACCACATGTCTCAATATCTCATATCAAATTCACTTAATGCAATTCAATGCTCACGATCAAGTCACATTCTCTTCCCAATCCCGTGGGGGTGCCTGCCGAAGAAGGCCTTTCCCTTTATCCCGTGGAGATGTCTACCTCTATAAATCTTACTTAAGAGCATGACAAAATAATCATATATCTTTACACATAGCTATTGACTTTCTCATCGCCCTAGCTCATGATGCATATGCCAATTTATGAATGTTATTTTCCATCATCTTACTACATTTCACAATTATCACCAAATTAATATCATATTGAATAAAGGATAATAAAAAATTATTGCAGGACATGAATAATTCAATAATTGTGAGCAATTATTAATCATCATCTATCATTTTACCAAGTACTTGCCTCTCTAGTTGCGATGACCGGTTTGATTAGGCGATGACAATACAACCGATGCTACTCCTCCTACAGGAAATATTTACTCTCAAAACCAGTCATAGCAATACAAGGTAACTCTTAATTGACAATGCTTCTATATACTTCCCAAAACCACCATCTCCCTGTTACTAGACAGTCTCCCTTGCTGTCCCGATGCTAAAAATATCATAACTCAATTCCCATATCGTAAAATAGCAAAATATACTAGTTCTAGAATCTACACAAAATTCCCTACATTTTCTTAGTTGGCTAAATTTTCAGATTAAGTCATATAAATCCTCATTCCTAACCCAAAAGACAGATATCCATCTTGTAGATAGCAAAATTATTAATTCTATATCTCTTAATCTACAAGTGCAAATATACTAAACAATGACATTTTTAAAATCTACATGAATTTTCGATCACTTTCAGTTATTCCCAAAATTTAGTTCTGATATTAAGTTAGTCAAATCAAAGTTTTCCCATGACTGTGACCAGCACATACCAGTATTGGATAGTAGCCTTCCAAAGTTCATAACTTCTAATCTACTTATAGAAACATTATGTTCTTAGATTCTCTAGAAACCTTACAAAATTATCTATAATGTTCATGTTGACCAAATTCTCAGATTATATCATTTAATATTTTTAATCTTCTAATTACTATAGACTGCAAAACACAGCAAAATTACTAGACAGCAAGATTATAAAATTTATATCTCACAATCTACTTGTCCAATCGATATAAATTAAAATTTACAGCAAGCCAACGATATTCCCTACAACTTTGTAGTACAAGAGATTTCCATATTATGTCCATAGAACAAAATAATCGTACAATGTTACCACGGACAAATTAACTTACTATTTGCACCCCGACGAAAGCTCGCAAATAGTCTATATCTAATTCTAACTCTAATCTTTAAAAAAAGTTAGTAAAGAAGAGAGAAAATTCTAGATCGATACGCCAGTGAAGAGCTTCAAAATTGCCATCCCTTCCTCCTAATTTTCTCCTTTTCCTTTATCTGCACTGCACTGCACTGCCTCTCTCTCTAGGCTGCTTCTCGGTTCTCTCTCTACGCCATGTAACTGTAGCAACACTGTTACTACGCGATGCCGCTAATGCAAACCACCAGCACCTCACTTCTAGTCATCACGTCAAAGGCAGCAACTTTTTTCTCTCTCTATGGCAAATCACGGGCTGACGCGCGGCAGCCCGGGGGTGAGCCGCACCAGCTGGAAGATGCGCCGATCGGTGGATAATAGTTATGCACAACGCGAGCGGCCGACGCCGCAAGGAACAAAAAACTAGGGTTTCACTAATCTGGCTTTTTTGGCTTAACTCAACCCCATGAACCAAAATGACTCCACCTCCAAAATAGTACCACTCGCTCCCAGAAATGGACTCCCTCTAAAATTCTGCAGCATGTCCTTTTCTTGTATTTCTTTTTCTCTAATTACGCACAAGCCTTTAAGAATAATTTTGGGTATTACAGAATTGTTCAGAGTCTCACCAGGGAGGAAAGACTACGAAGGAGGTGATTTTGGCCAGAGGGGATGGTGATGACAGCACTAGCGAAATTCACGCAAGGGAGAGCTCGATTGGCTAGTGAAGAGTGGAGAGCGAGGTGTGTAGAGGCAATGCGAAGCTCGGGGTGAAGCACTGACGTGATGCAACTGGGTGAGGGCACATGTGTTGAGATGGTAGGGTAGGGCGGAGCAGGTGCGCCGATGCGAGCTGGGTTGGCGCGACGAGGGTGTGCATGGTGTTGTGTCGATGATCTACTCGGCAATGTGACAGGTGCATGTGGGCATGTCGGTGACGCGCCGTGACACAATTAGAGCTACAGCGTAGGCAATGTGATGGGAGCAAGTGCGGCGCACGTGGGCCCAGTCAAGGACGGCCGTGGCTCGGGTTAGGGCGCAAGCGCAGCGTGTGGGGCGCAGTTGTGTGTGTACGGCTTGGTTGGCTAGGGGCATGGCTAAAGCATGGCGGGCGAGCGACTGCGTAGGCCGGGTGCACTACGTTGGGCCAGTGAGGAAAGAGAGAAGGGAGAAGGGAAATGGGCTGGTAGGCCAGATGCGCAGGGCAAAGAGGGATAAGAAGAGAAGGGGAAGTGGGCCGAAACCAAAAACTGATTTTGAAGTTTGAATTTTAATTTGATTTTAATGTTTAAATCTTGAATTTGAATTTTAGGTTTTGGGATTTGAACTTGGATTTTACATTTGAATTTGATCTCATATTTGCATTCGGATTTTGATTTGCTTTGAATTTGGTTTATGAAGGATCGATTATGGTGATTATAGGGGGTAAATAAGTGCAAATTAAAAATTTTTACTCAAATATTTTCTTTAAACTCTAGTGCTATTAGGAAGACATTAGGATCAAGAACACTAAGAACAGAACAAAAATTTCAAAAACTTAACTGCTAAGAATCGTTAAGAACTTAAGATATACTTAACCAAAATGGATGAAACTAGAGCCATATCGTGACAATATTCCTAGGGTCATGATTCCAAAAGGAATTTCTAAGTAAAGACCAATAGGGAGACCTTTCTTTCACCAAGTTCACGTCGCACCAAAAACTGGAATTTCATAAACTTAGCCGCTAAGAAATCTCAAAAACTCAAGATCTACTTATCCAAAATTGATAAAACTTAAATCATGGCAAGATAAGGTTCTCCTGGATATTATTCAAAAAGAAACTAGAAAATAAAACCCAAGGGAGAGACCTTTCTTACCCAAATTTCATGTTGCATTAAAACAACAATTTCAACAATTTGGTTGTCAAGAAACCTCAAGAATTCAAGATCTAGTCATCCAAAATTGATGAAACTGAAACCATGGTAAGATAAGGTCTTCAGGGTTATGATTCCAAAATAAATTGTAAAATAAAACCCAAAGAAGAGACCTTTCTTGCTCAAAGTCTATGTTGCATTAAAACAACAATTTCACAACTTGGCTAGCAAGAAACTTTAAGAACTCATGATATACGATCCAAAATAGATAAAATTTGAATCATGGCTAGGAAATGATCTTAGGACTATTATTTCAAAAAGAATTGCAAATACATGCCCAAAGTCTCAACCTTACATGCAAATAGTTTAAATTACATCAAAAACAACAATTTAAGGTCAAGAACATTGTTAATGCAACTTGAGTAAGAATGAGTTATAATAGATCTTACTAGGTTAGGAAAAGTTCTTGATGAACTTCTCAATATCTTATATATCCTAGATCCAATAGAAGTGCAGCAAGTAGAGTGAGGGGAAGAGAAACTCAAATTGTAACAAAGAAAAGCAAGAAATTACAAAAATAAAATAAATTTCAAAACATATATGAACTTAGAACTTTTATTACTTTGAGAGTAACGATTTCAAAGCCACACTTCCTAGTGGGCAAAGTTCAAAGGAGCATAAGAAAAATCCTAAATCCTTTTCAAAGACTTGGTGGTAAAGGCATACATCCACCCTTCTATTTATAGCCCTCCGAGAGCAATCTCAACCCTTGGATCACCTCAAGGCATAAGATTAACTCTCTCTACTCATTCATATCCACTTAGGGTTTAGCCAACTCTTTCTCTTGCCTAGAATACCCCATTGAGCTAGCTACAATTACAACACATCACTTAGCACGCATAACAAAGCAGGTATTACAAAATCTGAGCACTTGGCTCTACACAACTCAACGTGTTTGGTTTATCTAGCCCTAAACCATCTTCAAGAGTGCACCATAGTATTCTTCATCTCAAAAATTCCTGATAATATGCCAATTACATCAATGCCCTTATGTTGATTAGTCAATATAAGCCACCTGGAGCTACCATGTTACTCCACCTTAATGGTCTACGTTCCTCATTGACTTGTCATGTCTATGCCTTGTGTCTTGAGCTCCGAATACTCTTGGAATGTCTGATTGACACTTGGATGCTGTGAAGTCACCCTGAGTCACCGCACAGACCAGTCATGCACCATCTTCACGAAAACTCCATCTTCATGACTAAACTTGATCCCTGATGATCTTCTCGACCTCTATGATCATTCAGGATGCCAAGCTCTTCAGCTTGCTTATGATCCCGTATTGATGATCATCCAAGCCATCAAGTCAACCTACATTCAACAAAAACAAAGAAATTATTCCCTTGGCACAAGTGCCGTGCACTTGACGATCATTAGTGAAAACATACATCATAACATCCCATGCAACCTAGCTAAAACTCAAAACTCAACTTGTGAATTTCAACAACTCTCAACCTATACCAATAAGTCCCAAATGCTGTTAAATATTCATCGCAACATGGAAAGAGCCTTCACATGGTCTCTCAGTTTATAATTTGAATTTGATTTTCAATTCAACTTTTTGTTCAAAATTTCTTTCTTTCAATTTTCATTTTAATTCATGTTTTGCTCCTTGAATTTCAATTTCTATTTCAAATTACTTTTTTACTGTATATTCTCCCATGTTATTTTATGCATCATTGTTGTAGGGGTGGCCCCCACCTAAGCCCAGCCGGCCTGTTAGAAGGTTGTAAGGCCCAAAACGGGACATGTATAATGACATAAGTGACCCTGAAGGGGATACTCGAGTGTAAGGGTACTATTGTAAAAACACTCCCCATGTGGATATATATATATATATATATATATATATATATATATATATATATATATATATATATATATATATATATATATATATATATATATATATATATATATATATATACGATACCGGCCATGGGGGAGACCCTAAGCACTTACTCACCTAACTCTCCACTACCATACTCTCTCTCTGTTTGGTCTGCAGCCACAACAATCATCTTTTTAGATTCAGCTTCTTATTCTAATTTGTTTTTTTCCCAATTAGCTATTCTTTAACTCTAGATTTTAGTGTCATTTATTTTCTTATGAATTGAACTGGTGAAACACAAAATCCAATCATCATTCTCAAATAAAATTTGGACATTCAAATAATGCCAAGATGCAATCAAAAGTTTTAAATTCTATGTATTTTCATGCAATTGAATTGTATTATGAAAATAATGATGTTACACTAACAATGCAACACAATATATGTTTCTGCACATTCTTCACCCTGATGTTCAACATAAATTCCATGTAAGTTGTTATGGCCTTATAAGATTATAGTTTGCTATTGTTTTATGCATACGACTTATACTCTGTTATAGGAATTCCAATTTATTTGTTGTATCTTGTACTTGCCATTGATTGTGTCACTCTAATAGGGTGTGTTTTTACCCGAGCTCTACTCCCTTGTTTTTTTTGAAAGAATGGGCAGGAGCTCTGCCATTCATCAAACTAGTACAAAGAAACAACATCATAACCGTATCAAGCTTATGCTAGTTTTCAAGAAAACAACTTGGACATACTCCCTTGGTCATATGACTGTAGTTTTCTGTTGGAAAGAATTTCAAGCATCAAGTGAATCAAATTGCCAATCCTTTTTTTCATTCTTGCATAGTATGGGAGAATTTAGAAGTGTAAGGAAAAAATCTCATTGTTTATACAAAATAAAAATTAATACTAATAATTAGCATGATCAACCAAAACCAAAATTGGTAGCATGTGCAATGCACGGGTTGCCAACTAGTCATAGAAATTAAGTGAGGAGGGGTTGGAAGATATGTACCAGAGATTATTGAATTGGAAAGAAATAATTATGGTACATATCAGCATAGCTGGAAAAATAAAAATCCAAGTAAAGCCGCATGTTACTAATTATTCTCTTCCTGTGAACCTATCACCCTGTATCAATGGGCTCCTCGTGCTTTATATATTGCAGTCCCATGGTCATCTGAGAAATCGTGGCAGAAACATTGGTAGCTAGTAATGGACTATGTTCAACTAGTGGAATCAGGATCATCTCAAGTGAGCATCCATGGAGATGTACCAATTGAAGGAGGACCTACGATAAATAATGGGTGTTTTCACCACTGCCAACAGCAAGCTATAAGTATGCCTACAGCTCAGGTATTTATACCTATATTTGATTAAGTTGTGCAATGTGTAGTATACATGTAAATATATGATGTATAACTTTTTGATGGTTTGTAACAGCATGAGAAAATCGCAAATGTTGGAATGGATGAAATATCTCATTATCTTCATTTGCCAATAGTTGAGGCAGCAAGGAAACTAAACATATGTCATAAAGCACTGAGGCGTGTTTGCCGTAGACATGGCCTCGAGCGCTGGCCTAGCAGACAGGTAGTTAACCTTGTCCCTCTCTATAGGCAAATGTATGTAGATTTGTATATGTGCATCATCACATACTACAACATATATATGTTTCAGAAAAAGCTAAGTTAGAGGTGTCTATGCTTGCACTTTCGCAGATCAATGCTAAAAATAGGAAGATATTAAAATTATTGGATGCTGGCGTATTATCTGGAAATAGTATGACACAGGCTTCAGTCACACTCAAAATCATGGATCTACAAAAGGAGAAGATGGAGATATATCAAAAGGTCCTCAAGGGATGTGATGGCAATTGAATCTAGTGTCCTATATGATTCACATGGAGTTCCTACATGAAACCTATGAACTATACTTCTTTAGTGTTTTGTGATCATTTTCATTACAAATAATTTGGCAGAGTATGCTGTCAAACTGATTAGTATCCCTTGGACTTGTGAAAAAATTGTGGGTTTCTGAACTATGCCTATGATTAAGTGTTTAATTCTTTTGGTACCATTATGACTTTGCATGGTCTAATTTCTTGTTATGGAGATAATGTGAATGCGGGTCAAAATAAGCATGTGATATTGGAAATGATAGACATTTCACAATATAGTATTTGGTGACAAATATTTTTGTGTTTGTTGAGCTCTCTACAAAACTGTTGCTCTTGCTCATCTGATGTTGTTGTATTACTGATGCATATGTGTGATGTGTCTCACTTGTATGCATGTTTGTGCATGTGTTCTCCATTCAGAGACTTTACTTTGATGATTTGAGTTGAGAAAGAATTAGTCTAATACAGGACAAAGAAAATCAAGCATTCAACTATGGAGCATCAATTTCCAATTGGTGCAATTATTCTCAAAGAAATGATATTCTCTGATAAAGACAATTCCATACGTTGGAAAAGGGCTTCTCCAACCAAATGTATCTACCTCTTTACCTTGGTATGGAATGATAACTAATTTTATCTATTGATTTTTTTTCTTTGTTTGGATGCCTCAGCAGTATACACTGAAAAGGTGGAACAAGCCAAGAATGCGATGAAGTTGCAGCAACTAAAAGAAACACAATGTTGTAGTCTATTTGTGAGAAATTTCTTGTAAATATCAATGAAGCCTGCTAAAGGAAAAAGTTTGAGCATTATGTGCTATAATGTACCGACAACTATGTGGATGCCTTCCTAAGAAGCTTTCAATAGGGAAGCATGACCTACTAGGCTGCTACCATGTGCCTACTGTATGGATGCATTCTCAAGATGTCTTCAGTATAAGTCTCTATTACCCTTGTGAACCTTACTGTTACTCGTAGTATTATTGTTTTTCCTACTATGGGGACACAGATTCGACAATCCGAATCTGCTATGTATTCTGAGTTAGTTCCCGAATCAATAGTTAGCTTACACAATAACATTGGTAGAAATCATTGATCACGCAAAAATAGCACACCCGCAAGTGCACGGGTTGCCACTGAAATAGCGGCGAGTGTCGTGTTCTCCACAGGGACTAGACTGAGGCTACTGATGCTCGGCTAAAGCTAGGTCAATCGAAATGGGGGAGAAAAACTAAACCTACAACTACTACTAAAATAGTCGAACGAATGAACTCTAACCCGCACGATCAAAACGACGAACGAACTAAACAAACGAAGGACGACTGGACGAACGACCGTACGAATGGACGTCGTACGACCGAACAAACAACACGACGAGACTAAACAAACGAACACACACACGAACTACAACGACGACTACACGACGAAAACAACTACCGACCGACGACCTAAATAACTACCGACCGCGAGACAGCAGGAGGAAGTCGAGAAGCACTGGGGAAGTCTAGAAGCACGGAGGGAGTCGAGAGAGAACGAGGAAGAAGACGATCGATGGCTAACTAGACGACGACGGCACACGACAACACAACAAACACAGAACTACTAATGCTCGACCTAACTATCGACATACCGCGGAGAAGAAAAGAGAGAGTCTAGAAGCAAGGGGAGGTCGAGACAACACGAGAGGATAAAACGGCCGCCGACTAGCTAGTTCGTGCACAACAACACATACACAGATATCAATACTGACAACTGCATAAACAGGGCATACCCTACACAAAACTGATCACAAACACACATATCACAGTGAGACATTAACCACATTCACAGACATAGATAACAATGCTATCCAACATTCACAATTCACATAATATTGAACAATTAACAGTGACAACTAATAGTAGTAATTAACAGCAATTGTCATCACAGTGAACAATTAAGCAAAAGATTAACAGAGTAATTGGAACCAAGAAAGGGGGAAGAATTTGGGATTGGAGTGAATTAAACCTAAATGAAGAGGGAGCAGAGGATGGTGTGGCTGTCGGTGAAGTGGAAGCGGGCGGCGGCGCTGATGGAGGTGCTGCGCAGCGTAATGGTGGATGGTGGCGGCTCGGTCTCGGTGAAGTAGATGCGTCGCCGGCGTGGTTGGTGTCGGTGAAGTCGAGGCGGCGGAGATCGGTACAGTCGGCGTAGGAGCACACGTCGGAGAAGATGAAGAGGTCGCCGTCCTTAGTGGCGATGGAGATCGGCGGAGGGATGAAGGAGATGGCGGCCGGAGATGCAGAAGATGCGGTGGGAGAAGAAAGGAGAAGCAAAGGGGCGCACGGGAGGAGGTGCGGCGGTCGGAGAAGAGGGGTGGCGCGCCGGAGAAGCGGATCTGGTGAGGAGACGAAGCGAGGAGTGGCGGCACCGACCGGAGTGTGCAAGGCGGCGGCGCGGATGGGGAAGAGGTGGCGCACGGGAGTAGGCGCGATAGAGAAGGAGGAAGAGAGGATGCGGCCGGATGTGGAGAAAGAGGAGGAGAGGTGGCGGCGCCGAGCGGTGGGGCAAGAGGCGGCGTTGGCTGGTGAGGAAAGGGGAGCAAGGCGCGCGGGTGCTGCGGAGGAGAGGAAGAGGAAGGGTGGCCGCCGGCGAGTTTGGCCCGGCCTCGCCGGCGCCAAGAGTGGAGAAGGAGGAGCTGGGGAGGAAGCAAAGGGAGGTTAGGGAAGAGTAGAACCGGGCTCAAGTTCTTGCTGGCGGCGGCTAGGTCATATGGCCGAATGGGGAGAAGTTGGTAGTTTTACGATTTAGCCCTCCAGGTTTCTAGGGTTTACAAATTGATCCTTCTCCCAATGAGACTTCTTCCGTTCCGGCCCTTGGAAACTCCGATTTCATCGCGAACAGATCCTACACATTCGTGTCGATGCGCACCTCTGTACGGAGCAGTCCAAATTTGTCGTTTATGCGCCTAGATCGCGCCGGCCTGTGGAAAAGCACAAAAAAGTGTAAAACAGTCCATTTCGAGCAATTAAATATATAAAAGCGTGTAAATGATGATAAATGGGCACAAAATATGAAAAATATGAGGGTAAAATGACAAATAAATATATGCAAAAATGACGCATGTCATACCCCCAAGCTTAAAACTTTTGCTTGTCCTCAAGTAAATGGCAAGATATTATCGAACCCGGACAACAAGTAATCATGAGGTAAAAGATTAGTTAAATGCATGTAATAAGTCAAGAGGCATATAACAATGTAAAATGAGATTATCTAACTTGAGTTTTGAGGACCATCCAAGATGAGAATGAAACATTCAAGCAAAGATGCCGAAGTGATAACTATAGCACTTAACTAAATCAAATTACACTCTCAAGTGTCGAAATACACTAAAGTGATCACATGAATCCAACCAAAACTGTAAGGCATCGGAACTAGGTATAACATCAAGAATGAGCATAGCAAAGGGTTATGCTAAGGCATATGCTATTTGAGACAAAGAGACTACTACTTGCATGATATTTATGAAAAAGTCCACACTTGAGCCATGATACCTAATTTTTGTTGATTTTTAGCAAATTTAAAACACACATTGGGCACTCGCGCCACTTATTCACACCCTTGGGCAAACATTGCCGCTTATTCACACTCACACTTCACTTGGGCAAAACTTGCCACTTATTCAACACATTTCCGAACCAATGTGACATAGTCACTTATTCCACACACACATTGCAAAACAATTTTTTTCTTTTCTTATGATTAAGCATCTTTAACCGGTTTTCATTAATGCTAAGTACACGTGTCCCGAGACATGAATACCTAGATAAATCAACCAAGTTATTGGCTCAAGATAGGACTACCCCTTTCATAAATTTTTCATTCAAGCAAAGTATCAATATCTAAAATAACATATGCCAAACCATGAAACTAGGATATAATCATTCAAGAGGCTATGACTAGAACCAATTCAATCCGCAAATGGTTAAGACACATGCGTAACTCGCAATGAATCAAATGCTATAGGATCACAAGGTTTCTAAGCACATCAAGGATAATAAACAATACTCAAGCTTTAATATAATGCCAAGTGACTTAAGACGTACAAGGAACTAGTGACAATATAGCTCAATTAAGAAAATTTCGACATGACCTTTCTTGCTTAATTATGGCATGGGCTCACATGGCAAATATATACAATCAAGCATAACATGAGAGCAATAGTAAAGGCCATACATCATCAACATAAGCATAATATGAAGCACAAGAATGACCATATATCATCAACTACACGACAATAAGCTCAAATGCTCACAAATATAATACAAACATACTAGAACATCATCCATGCACATACAAGTCCTCCCCCAAGCTTAAATTGAGCAATGAATCAAGAATGTGCTTAAAGGGGTAAGAAACAGCTCACCGGGTGTATATGTAGTGGAAGTAGGCAAATCATCCCATGGCTTCTCGCACGTACAAGGATGAAGATCTAGCACGGGGCCTGAAATAAAAAGAAAGAAAAGAAAAGAAACCAACAAAAACTAACAAAAGATATGGAAAAAAGGAAAAAGAGATGCTCATTTGGATGTAGCGGGAGGAGGGCCAAGGACGGGACATGGAAAAGGCACATGTCCGCCCTTCTCATGAAGCAGCATGCCTCGCAATCCACCTGGATCCCAAGGGATGTCGACTCGAGTCAAGTCCACTCGTAGTCGATGGTACACAAGTGTAACCCTGTAAACAATCTCAAAGACATGGCAAGTATGTGCGATAGGGTTGACGCCCTCTAAGTCAACAATCGAATATCCAATCACGTAAGCATATCGATAAAGTACATCATGAGGACTATAGGTAAGATGAGCACAATCAGTAATAGAGTATGTCTCGTCAAAGCCAAGGGAATCAAACCTGAGGTGGTCGGGGAAGAGTTTCCACACTACCTGAAATGTAGGTGAAGTAGAGCGTATGGTAGTAGAAACCTCCAGAGGGGCGATGTCAACAAAGGAAGCAGCTGGTGGTGGATCAATAGAAATGTACTCCTCCTCAACATCAGAAGCAGCCCCCTCATCAAGATGTGGAACCTCAGAACTCAAAAGCATATCCATAATGAACTCGTCATCATCTGGCACAATGATCTCTCTCTCAGAGTCAATAGGCGAAGGATCCGACTGAGGTGCCTCTAGGTGTATCTGTGGTGTCTCCAACAACAGGCCCTCACTAGCAAGATCATGTGTAGGACTAGTAGGCTGACACTCATCTATATCCAAAACTATCTCTGTGGTACTAATGGAAGGCTGTGAAACGGTAAAACTATCCACACAAGTAGACCTGGTGCTCATAATCGCCTCAATCTCATCCTGAATCGCCATCGCACGATCACCACCAGGAGGCGCAGTCATCAGCTCCTTGCATAATGCATCAAGTCTGGCAGCCTGATCTTCATGTGAAGGAGGTGGCTCATGAGACTGCTCTAAAAACTCAGACATAGGAACTGTAAACTGGCTCGGTGAAGGAATAGGTGAACTATAGGCAGGAGGTGTCGGATCTAATACGAAGCCACTACTCATTCTACTCTCATAATCACCTATAATCCTAGAAATCCTCTCCTCAAATCTGGACATCTCATCGAGCTCAGGAGGAGTCTGAGGCTGAGGTACAGGATAGTGCTGGTGTGACCAATGAGAAATATCCTGATCTCCATATCTAAAACCCTGCAATGGTGTACTAGAAGAAAATGATGAGATATCAGGGTTGTTGTTTCCATATGACAGACTCGAGTACTCAGGGCATCCATGGTAGTAAGTGTCAAGGTATGGCCACTCGGCTGAGCAACGCTCATCCCATAACACTCTGGAGTGGACAAATAACCACGCTGGCACTCAGCGGGTGAATGGCCCTGAAAACCACAAGTCTGGAATATAGGAACAACTAGAGAACGGGCGCCTGATAAAGAACTGTACTGATCGTGCCCGCTATCTAACACAACTCCTCGCTCTAAAGCATAGCGTTCTAACTGACGAGACAATAGATTTACCTGTTCTTGAAGAGCATCATAAGTACTAGGGGTGCTCATATAACCACGAGAATCAGAATAGTAAGCCATAGCCTCAATAAGTACCAGTATCAATCAACCTACAAGAATGGATACGAAAAAACGCGAAAGAGAGAAATAACTACGGAAAGGGTTAGGGATTAGCAATATATCACAAATATGAACAATGACGAAATAAAAAACAGATCAGCACAAACACAAAACAAGCAAAAGAAAACAAACAACGACCTAGTCTATAGCCTAACACTGTCGCTCTAAGCTAGTCCCCGGCAACGGCGCCAAAATACTTGATCGCGCAAAAATAGCACACCCGCAAGTGCACGGGTTGCCACTGAAATAGCGGCGAGTGTCGTGTTCTCCACAGGGACTAGACTGAGGCTACTGATGCTCGGCTAAAGCTAGGTCAATCGAAACGAGGGAGAAAAACTAAAACTACAACTACTACTAAAATAGTCGAACGAATGAACTCTAACCCGCACGATAAAAACGACGAACGAACTAAACAAACGAAGGACGACTGGACGAACGACCGTACGAATGGACGTCGTACGACCGAACAAACAACACGACGAGACTAAACAAACGAATACACACACGAACTACAACGACGACTACACGACGAAAACAACTACCGACCGACGACCTAAATAACTACCGACCACGAGACAGCAGGAGGAAGCCGAGAAGCACTGGGGAAGTCTAGAAGCACGGAGAGAGTCGAGAGAGAACAAGGAAGAAGACGATCGATGGCTAACTAGACGACGACGGCACAAGACAACACAACAAACACAGAACTACTAATGCTCGACCTAACTATCGACATACCGTGGAGAAGAAAAGAGAGAGTCTAGAAGCAAGGGGAGGTCGAGACAGCACGAGAGGATAAAACAGCCACCGGCTAGCTAGTTCGTGCACAACAACACATACACAGATATCAATACTGACAACTGCATAAACAAGGCATACCCTACACAAAACTGATCACAAACACACATATCACAGTGAGACATTAACCACATTCACAGACATAGATAACAATGCTATCCAACATTCACAATTCACATAATATTGAACAATTAACAGTGACAACTAATAGTAGTAATTAACAGCAATTGTCATCACAGTGAACAATTAAGCAAAAGATTAACAGAGTAATTGGAACCAAGAAAGGGGGAAGAATTTGGGATTGGAGTGAATTAAACCTAAATGAAGAGGGAGCAGAGGATGGTGTGGCTGTCGGTGAAGTGGAAGCGGGCAGCGGCGCTGATGGAGGTGCTGCGCAGCGCAATGGTGGATGGCGGCGGCTCGGTCTCGGTGAAGTAGATGCGTCGCCGGCGTGGTTGGTGTCGGTGAAGTCGAGGCGGCGGAGATCGGTACAGTCGGCGTAGGAGCACACGTCGGAGAAGATGAAGAGGTCGTCGTCCTTAGTGGCGATGGAGATCGGCGGAGGGATGAAGGAGATGGCGGCCGGAGATGCAGAAGATGCGGTGGGAGAAGAAAGGAGAAGCAAAGGGGCGCACGGGAGGAGGTGCGGCGGTCGGAGAAGAGGGGTGGCGCGCTGGAGAAGCGGATCTGGTGAGGAGACGAAGCGAGGAGTGGCGGCACCGACCGGAGTGTGCAAGGCGGCGGCGCGGATGGGGAAGAGGTGGCGCACGGGAGTAGGCGCGATAGAGAAGGAGGAAGAGAGGATGCGGCCGGATGTGGAGAAAGAGGAGGAGAGGTGGCGGCGCCGAGCGATGGGGCAAGAGGCGGCGTTGGCTGGTGAGGAAAGGGGAGCAAGGCGCGCGGGTGCTGCGGAGGAGAGGAAGAGGAAGGGTGGCCGCCGGCGAGTTTGGCCCGGCCTCGCCGGCGCCAAGAGTGGAGAAGGAGGAGCTGGGGAGGAAGCAAAGGGAGGTTAGGGAAGAGTAGAACCGGGCTCAAGTTCTTGCTGGCGGCGGCTAGGTCATATGGCCGAATGGGGAGAAGTTGGTAGTTTTATGATTTAGCCCTCCAGGTTTCTAGGGTTTACAAATTGATCCTTCTCCCAATGAGACTTCTTTCGTTCCGGCCCTTGGAAACTCCGATTTCATCGCGAGCAGATCCTACGCATTCGTGTCGATGCGCACCTCTGTACGGAGCAGTCCAAATTTGTCGTTTATGCGCCTAGATCGCGCCTGCCTGTGGAAAAGCACAAAAAAGTGTAAAACAGTCCATTTCAAGCAATTAAATATATAAAAGTGTATAAATGATGATAAATGGGCACAAAATATGAAAAATATGAGGGTAAAATGACAAATAAATATATGAAAAAATGACGCATGTCAATCATATCCATACAGGAGAATAAATAAAAGTACTTCATATTAAATAGACAATCATAAATAGGTCTTATGACAAAGTTTTACATACTGGGTCGACGTTCATAATCAAGCAGTAAAATAGTAAGTAAACCAAAAAGAAACCTCCATATATTGCCATAGCCAATCAACTGGTGCTAAACCTAGTCCTAGCCTTCATCTTCCATATCGGAAGCATAGATGAATCTATACACTAGGCCATCACTCGCATCATCTAAAATCACATATTAAGCAGTAATGAGTACAAATATACTCAACAAGTCCCTATAGTAGAATGATCTTCTTTCTGAAAAAGAAATCAATCGTATAAAAGCAAAACCTCAATATCATTATTTACATTTTGGTTTGGTTCAAGTTGCTATCTGAACTTTAACTCGAAAAGGTTTAAATATCTCTATGTTGGCTTGTTTAAGAGATTCCAGAAATAAAATATTTAAGGACTCTTTGCTAGTAGGAATGGTTGAAACTTGTCTTAGTAATGGTCTGGTATTCTTTAACACTTTTCCAGATTTTTCTGTATCTCTTTCAGATTTAAATAATCATTAGGTTTTGATCTTAAGCTTACAAACATTTGGCTTTAATATTGACCCTAGAAGTGAAAATATTTCAGTAACATATAGATATGCTTCTTTTTTTTATTGTTATCATGACTTTTTCTGAGTCGTTTAACATATTTTGTTTTATTCCTACTTTTATGCTGATCTTGGAATCTAAATTGATAGCTAAAATCTCTCATTTCCTTTTTCCCAATGACCTTATGTTTTTTAAGTTGATCCTTAATTTTAAGGCAATTATACAGTTCAGCTCTTGCCAACTGTATCTTTTGGGTGATTTGGCTATATCTAGGTATTGATAATTTATACTTCATTTCCCTTCTTTTTTAAAGAATTTATAACCTTTTCAATAAATAAAGGAGGTAACCAGATATATATTTTTTCTTTAAAAGTCTTGATTAGCACCAGGCAGGGTGTATAATTTTTTTTACAAGAATGTATCTCTATACTACCTAAAATCTGACATATTTTTACATGTCAAGTTTATTAATTGTTCTCTATTTTTCTTATAAATATTTTGATAATTTTTAGCAAAATGATAGATTATGTTGTAAAGTAAGGTAGTCAGGGCATCTGAAATGTTACCAATAGGATTCCCATGCACATCTACCCAGACTATGGGATTTCTATTCTCGTCTATCTTCATTGCATCAATAAATTGCTTGCTTTTGATCAGTATCGAAGTAGTGATTCCACCAACCTCTTAATTGACCAGAGAATCCAACCACAATCATTAAGGCTGCTTCTCTTTCTTAGTTACCACTAGCTATGCAAGCATTGGCATACATAATCATTTGACGGCAAAGGATGAATATTTGATATTCTGTATACCCATCTATATTCTATTCCATAATTCTTTGCCATTAAAATATACCATACTACTAATCTGAGGCCTTTCTTCAAATTGCAGATCAGCATAAGTTGGTCTAGGATAATAATTCCTTGTCGTACTAGTATATGTAGCAGGTTTAAAAATCTTATTGATCATGTCATTATTTTCTCCATCTCATATTTGATTGATATTTTTGTTTACCTTTAAATTATTTAATTTATTGGCTAACTCACTAACCAATTCTTTAGATATACATGGTCCAATTGCCTTTTATTTCTCAAGTTTTATATTAGGATTTATTATTTGTGGGATAAACAAAGGAGTAACAGACTGCCAAAATCCATTAACCAAGTCGTGAACAAACATGCACGCAAAACTTTGAGCATGGTAAGAAAAGAAGGGGAAGGAAGTATAAATTATCAATACCTATATATAGGCAAAATCACCCAAAAGATAAGTTGGTAGGAGCTAAACTGTGTAATGATCTTAAAATTAAGGATCAACTTAAAAAACCAAAGGTCATTGGGAAAATGGAAATGGGAGATTTTTGCTATCAATTTGAATTCAAAGATCTGCATGAAAGTTGGAATAAAATAAAATATGTTAAACAACTTAGAAAAAGTCATGATAACAAAAAAAAAGAAGCATACTATATTAAGAGAAAGTGACATATACAACCTCTTAAGAACGAAAATAAACCAACAGAAATTGTACACTACAAATGTCGGTTAAAGGGTCATATATCACGCAAATGCTTCAAATCTAAATTCAAAAAGGAAATCCAAACCTTGCTAGAATCAGAATCTAAAGATATTAAAGAAAGGTTAGGAAAAATCCTAAATCATATTGACAATAAATCTAGTTTTGAAAATGAAGATAATTTAGAAATAAATCATTATGAAAATAGTGAATGTTCTTGATGCGAGCAAGACATCTCTGAGGATGACTCTGATGAAAATATCTTAGTCACCGTAGATCTAGAATAATTTACATTAGATACCTTTCATACAGTGCAAGATCCAAAAGAAAAAGAAGTTATCCTAAAAATATTCCTAATAAGAATCAAAACTAATAAAGATAAATTAGTAAAAGATATCTAACATAAAAAGTATTTCTTCATAGATGAAGTCTTTCAAACAGTAGAGAATCATAAAAAAAATGAACAAATAGATATATCTAAATGACATCCTTCAAGAACAAATCTATATAAGAGAAGAGCTACAAGAACTTAAAAGGAGAGTTCAATCTTAGAAATCCAAGAAAAAGAAGAAATACAAAGTGAATGTAAAGAAGAAACAATTCGACAAAACAATTGAAGCTGTGAGCTCCATAGAAACATATTTTAAACAAAACTGGTACGCAGAAGTCTCATATAAATTCATTGATGAATTTCACTTCAAACGCAAAATTTTAATTGACTTAGGAGGAGGTGTGAATTGTATTTGATAAGGAATTATTTCTTTCAAATATTTTAAAAAATCCACTCATAAAATTCATGTTGCTTCTAGCAACTCTCTTAAAGTAAACTATAAAATTCCTAAGGAACATATTTGTATTTTTGGTTTTTGCGTTAAGACTTCCTTTCTACTTGTGAAAAATCTAAAACAAGGAGTCATTCTAGAAACACCATTTTTATCAATGATTCACCCTTTACTTGTAACCAAGGTTAATATCAAATTTATAATCGAGGACAAAGAAGTAGAATTAAAATTTTGCTCTAAACCCAAAGAAGCATTATTAAGACAATTTATAGAAATTGTTTCAGGTAAAAAGAATTGTATCAATGAAATATCTACTAAAGGAATTTTAACAAAAAAATTCAAAATAATAGCAAGATAGACAAATTGCAGCAAGTAATCAGGGGAATGGTCATCTTTCTTTCCACTTTGGTTTGAAAAAAGGCAAACTATATACAATAAGATGTTCATCCAAAAGAAGCTATTAAAAGATCATCATGATCACTTTGTAAGCTTATTGACCAATAAACCAAGTCATGAACAAACATGCATACAAAATAGCCAACTATGTGGTTGTCTTTTTACCTTGCCAAAATTCTAAAGGCTATCAACTCTTGTCCCCTTAGGCTAGTACATGCAATAAAAGAAAAGCTACTATGGGATGATTGTGAAACCTCTCTAGACCAGCATTTTTATTTGATATGCATGCACACTAATCTATCTCACCATGTCATTAAATGGGTGTTAGTCAAAAATGGTAAGAGTCATCATCAAACATTCATAGCTCATAACATCCTCATGGAAGCATCATCTAGAAAGGCAACATACTGGTTGAGTTATGCATATGGAGTAAAAAATTATTGGATGCACTATATAATATCATATTGTATTCTCCTCAAAATATTGGTTGAAAGAGACAGGATTCTTCATGAAAAAGGTATTCAACATCATATAGGAAAAGTAATGCATGAAGGACCATTTCAAGATTACGTATTAACTCAGCTAGTTGCTCCCTTGCTACATTATAGGGAGATGACGCCCCAACTGAAATATGAATGGAATACACAAATGAGTTGTTGGAAATTACCCCAACTACGAGAGGTGAATCCCAAGTGCTTCAATCATAATTTTTCAGCAACAAAATTACAACAAGACTTGCTCAATTTAATTTGGCAAGCAAAGAATAAAAAGAAAAAGTTCATGCATTGAATGGGCTAGCATACTGTCTCAATCATATGATGCCCAAAGACAAAGGGGCAAGATCACCAGATTATACACCCTTAGAAATGATTAAAGGGGCTTCTGGACCAAGATTTTCACATATTCTTCCCAAAAGGGAAGGAGGATCCTCAAAAATATTATATTTGAGTGTCAGATCATCAGGTAATTTAGACATATTGGATCTGGGTATCAGATCACCGGAATACTTAAAAATATCATATCTGAATATCATATCATCATGTGATTCAAAGATATTGGATCTTGGTATGAGATCACCAAAATATTCAAAATATTAGATTTGGATGTCATATCACCAGATGATTCAAAAATATCACGCCTGAATAATAGGTCACTATCAAGTGATTCAAAAATAAACATGTAGTTTTACACAATTAACAGCATTCGTACGAAATTGTAGTTTAGAAATTTCATTCACCGTAATGTACAAATTGCAGGTATGGCGCGTGACTGGAAGTATCCCCTGTTGGACGAGCACGTGGACCACGTGCATCGCGCTTCCCGTCGTGTGCCGCCACCGGGGAGCGCGAACGAGCCGGCTGAGTTGGGAGTGGTCCAGGCATGCACACCTCGCGTGACTTGGAGACTTGACCCCAGTTGGACAGCCAGGTTTGCACTCCGCCAGCGTTTTAGTGCTGCGGTAAGAACGTTTTGTGTTGGTCTTCACTATGTTTGCAGGCTGTGGGATGCCGGACTACTCCCTCTTGCCCGGATGTTGCAGGCCACGGACGAGGATGGACCCGCCATGGACGAGGATTGGAGCCTATTTTAATAAAAATTTTCCCACGGGTATATTTCTGTAATTTCGAATAAAAAATGGATTATTCATACAAAAAAAATTCCACACCCCCCAAAAGGAACCGCGCACCGTTTTGCTCCGTGGCGCACGCATGCTCATTATGCATTCTCGATATAATTAGTTAGGCCTCTATTGTATTGGCACATACAAATTGAGATGTGAATTATTTTTGTTAGAAAACAAGTTGTTTGAGCAAGGCATGCACCATAAACTGATCAATAAGAGGGCATCGTTTTATTTATATGCATGTCCATTCATTTGAGCTAACATGGTTATTGTGAATCCTACGTGTGACAAGATATTTGCGACATGATATTTTCCCTGCGTTGCTTATTAGGCAATGTTTACTTGAAGAACTCAAATGGATTAAAATGATGATTTATTCATACCGTCTCAATGAGGACAGATTTTATGGATGCCAGAAAAATGAGTGGCCCTGTCGTCATCTGGAGATTAATTTTGCTCAAAGGGACAATTGAGGAAGAATACATGAAGCAGTATATGTTATAGTACGAAAATGCAATACTAGCACTTGTAGCCAGGGAAAAAAATTCGGTTCGGGAAAATCTTCGTCTCCAGCCGAAAGCAATGAAATGGCCGAAATTTCGGAATTTCGCTGAAATTTCATCCGAATATTTCAAAATGTCGTTCAATTTCTTTGACGAAATATGTGCAAATTCAGAACGAAAAGTGACCAAATTATGAGCGAAAAAATGCTGAAATGTTGACGAAAAAATTGCCGAAATGACCGAAAGTAGGGAGTTGGTAAGATACAAAGTAAGTAGTTAACAAACAAAAAAAGTCAAAACTATTTGATTCTACAACAACAATGAAAAGCTCTGTCTTTCTTGCTCGCTCAAAACTCATGTATTGAGAATTGGATCTAGTGATGCTTTTCATGTACTGCAAATCAAGGAGGCAAACGTTTCTTGCAAGTCCATAGTTTCAATCTTATGTATGAACCAAAATGGCAGCTGAAAGCAACCTGTTCCACTTAAGAAATTAAATTGCAACATTGCCAAAAACAAGAATACAAACCTGTATTGAGAATTGAAGAAAAATAATTAATCCAGATAAAAAGAAAAGCCTCCTAGTTCGATCCTTTTGTTCTAAAGAAATCGCAGGTCCTTGAACAAGTCCTTAAGTTTCACCCAAAAGCTTTCTTTCACAATCTGGAAAATATAGTACTTATCTCAGTACAAACTTCCAATTTAGTGCCTTCTAGTAACATCAGTTCCTTGATCAGCTTCTAGTTTCTGTATAATTTGTACATTCAGATGTGGAAATCGTACTCGCGAGTAGGTGATAGCGTGGCCGTTCATGGACACCGTTGGCGCCTTGGCGATCTCAACGGCGCTCCCGTGGCCGGAGAGGATGCGGAGGAGCGTCAACTTGCCGGCGCCGCTGGGGCCCACGACGGCCAGCATGCGGGAGTTGGAGGCGGTGAAGGAGATGACGTTGAGGAGCCCCCTGGCGGCGGTAGTGTCGGAGGTGGGGGAGGAGGACAAGAAAGGGAGGAAGGCGGACGTGGAGGCACGGCGAGGGGCGGGGCAGGAGGGTTGGTGGCGGCGTGTAACATCCTGAAAAATCTGAATTTGTAAATATGGATTTCTTGAATTATTTTTGCAATATGTTCTGTTGAAATTTGGATTTTATGGCAATTTTCTGAATTTTGGTGGAGGATTCAAAAATTTAAGAAGACTTTGAAAAATAAAACTACTATGAATAATACCAAAAAGAAGAATATGTAAATAATAGAGAACTAAAGTTTTAAATATGAACCTGAAAAGATGATCCAGTATACTTGGAATAAAATATAAGGATTTAATTTTGAAATAGTACTATAAATGTGCAGCAAAAATAAATGAATAAAATATATGCAAACACATTTACAAAAGGCCTAGAAAGATGAGAAAGACATAAAATGTATTTCTACAAAATACAAATATGCATGTATATAAAATGAATAGGCAAATAAATAAAGATGTATATGTATGTGTATGTATTTGTATATGTATAAATAAAATAAATAAATATACCTATACAAAAATAGAAATAAACAAATATATATATATGTGTGTGTGTGTGTGTGTGTGTATACTTGTATATATATACCTATGTATGAGTATATAATACATTAACAATAAAAATAAAAAAAGAAAGGAGATCAGACCGGCCATCAAATCCGGCCCAACCCCCTCCCCCGCAATTTTCCCCATCGGCCCATTTCCCCTCTTCCTTCTTTCTCTACCCGCGGGCCCCGATTGCCAGCGCCCCCCTCCCTCTTTTTTCCCCAGCATGCGCCCGGGTCCCCCTCTCCTCCGCTTGCTTCGGCTAAAGCCGGCCGACACGGCAAAGCCGCGCGGCACGGCCCCGCCTGCGCGCGCATGTCGCCGAGCCGCCCTAGCCATACCCTGCTACACCTCTGCGCACCCACGTCGCGCCGCCTGCCGCCGCCTGCCGGCCGCCCGCCCGACAATGACCGCACGCCCCGCCCGTTGCCGGCCCCCTTCCCGCCGCCTATAAAGCCCCTGCGGCTCTCCCTCCACTCTGCCGCCCTCTTCACTGCCTCCCGTCCCGAGCAATCGAACTCCCATCACCCGCAGCTCGCCGGCGCCACTCTTCTCCCCCAACTCCGGCTAGCGAGCTCCCCGACGATTCCCGCCGACATAGCCTAATTCCTCCTCCCCGGACCCTCCTCAGGACACGGCAAAGCCATCCCCACCATCCTCTGAGCTCCACCGCGCCTATACCTCACCAGCGTCGAGCTTCTCCCGAGCCCCCCGCTGCCGCACATCGCCGACCCACCTTCGGCGCTCCTCGGCCCCCACCGACGCCTCCATCATCTTCCACGTGACGCCAGCAACCCATTTTGCCCGCCGCCGACAACCCTCCGGCCGCCCCTCGCCGGCAATCCCACCGCCCGAGCTCCTCTGTTTTGGGACACCTGCAGCCTCGGGTTATCTGCTACTTCTTTCCCCTACTGTCAGGTAACACCGAGTGCTTAGCTGGCTAGACAGGCGTGCGTTCACCGTGCCAACCCGAGTTCGATCCCCCGTTTCGCGGTATTTAGGAATAGGTTTTGGGGTAATTTTTACTAAGCGATTTTAGCAAATAAAAATCAAGGATAAATTAGAAATTAATCCGTAAATGATGCTACAATTTATTTAGGATATAAGTGAGCTTCTTAAATATTTAACCATGGATTAATCATCATATGCTAGTGAGCAATATGCCTTGAATATTTATTTTAAATCTTAACTATTAATCAAAGGCTTAGTAGGAATGCTGTTAAATGTATGCCCTCACGGAATGATAATTTAGCAACTGAAAATTTACTAAACAATAAAGCATAAATCCTCGCATATTAGTAAATGTTATGAAATTAACCTTTGCAAAGTTTAAGCCATAAACCATTGTCTTTATGTCCTAGCAATTAGGAAAATCCTTTTTAACTATTTGATGACTTGAATACTAAGCCTAATAATAATTGAAGTGTAGACAAAGTAATAGTGGTGTCATTAATTAGATTCTAACACTAGATTAAATAAATACCGATGTTGGACCCTAACTACACATATAAAAGAAATTAGGCATATAAAATTGTGCATAAGAAAGGTATGACTATGTATGTATACATATATATGTATATAATAGCCGTGGGTCAATGAACAATAGAAATCAGATAGAGTTAACCATTTGAATAGTAGTGACTAAATAAATAGTCCCAGGTGATAATAAATTAGGATATTAATCATTCAACTGATTAAATGATAGTAAAACTCACCTAAAATATCACAGTGTGAAATACCACAAACACAAGGTCTGAGATTAATTCGATAAGTTAAACTAATGTACACCATGAGGAAACCTCCTGACCTAATTATTAAAAGATGACCCTCGGCACATAACACTCAACACCTCCATACAATTCTCACACCTGCTCATAAGTCTAGTATGACACATGGAACGTCATTGATAAATACAAAAATAATAAAAGAGGTTATTAATAAAAAGATCAAGTCATCGTATTCTACCACCGGCCATAGCTCAAATCACTCGAATCATCCATTGACTCAAAGTGAAACTAAATTGAGTTTATTTGGATCTTTTGAGTTATTTGCTTTTATTTGGATTCAGTCGATTGTCGCGTAATTAGAAATCAGAGTCCTGAAGATTTCATGGATCAAGCACGGTCAGGGCAAAGTGAAGCTCAAGAGAAAGCACCATGTGAACTCAAGACCGCGGTAAACCGCGCCAGGCGAGTCAATACTTTGATCATGTTGAACCTACATTTTTCGTAAATCTAATTTTATTTAGATTATCAAATTGCATGCTGTTATTTCATATGCAAATATATGTTTGTTTGAAGATTCTAGTTACATACCCATTATTCGACTTGCTAGTATTATACCTCCTTTGACCTATTTGAATATCTGAGCCTTGTCACCCTAGCAAAATTATAATGGTAACTGTTGTAGGGGTGGCCCCCACCTAAGCCCAGTAGGCCTGTTAGGTCCGAAATAGGACATGTGTAAATGACATAAGAGCCCCCGAGGGGAATACTCATGTGTAAGGGTATAACTGTACAAGCACTCCCCATTTCGATATATATGTGTGGCATAGGCCACGGGGAGGAGGCAGAAGCCATTCATTTACTCAACTCTCCACTACTACACTCTCTCTCTGTTTGGTCTGTAATCACAACAGTAACCTTTAAAAAATAAGTCCATAACTATACGCCATGCTTAGTACTGCTTAGATAATCGGGACACCAAAAATGCCCCAAAGCATTACTTTGAATCATGAGAAATTGGTTTGGGCAGTCATGGTGGTAATGACTGGTATATTTGGTTATGGATATTTTATGCTCCCAAAAACCTCGAGTTGCTTAATTATCTGGGCGGATGGTTCGAGGGTGTGTGTGAGTGGTGCAGTGGAAGCACAAAGGGGAATGTGGTAGAACCGCCCAAATAACCCTAAGGACTGAATCTCGTGATGACCTCCCAGTGTACAACAATACAACCACAAGCTGGCAAAGTGTAGGCAGGGTTAACTAATTTGAGTGGCTCTAAGGTGGTTACGTGAAGGTATGACCACGAGCAAAGGGATGGATGGTCGCATCCCCGCCTTTGCCCGTGATGGCTCACGAGGGACCCTTCCCGAGGTATGTGCGCATACTACGGAAGATAGACCTTAGCGGGCGTAACCACAGTAGGACTACGCATTGTAAAGGCCCTGTGATAGTCTACTCAACCGCATGGCTAAGGAATCATGTGGGGCAACGAGTGGATTTATCTCTTGTGGGTAAAGTGTGCAAACTCTGCAGAGTAGAAAACTATTCGAATAGCCGTGCCCACGGTCAAGGGCGAACATGGAAACTTAACTAGATATAGTTCTGTTTCAAAAACACTTTGTGGGTGGAATTGGTAAAGTGGAGGGCAGAGAAAGGCCCTTATTTGTGTTGCCCTGGGTGTCGCCCCAGTGATAAGTTAAGCGGTTATAACGCTGAAGGAATAAGCATATGGTGCAGAGACCATGTAATGGGTGGATGGAATCTGGATCACTAATAATATTGCATTCTTTTACAACTTATGTTTCAGTTCAAACTGCTAGGTCTCAGGAAATTTCTATGTATCATATTTCAAAAGCAATTTATGGCAAATAAAATAACCCGAGCCTTTCTTTGATAAGCCATGCATATTATTTAATTGCATCCTGTGTATTGGCTCGTGGAGCACGGTGGTTTGTGCTCACACTCGCTTTCACACCAAATCCAGAATCAGAAATCAGATCAATACGCTTCAGCAACACTATTGGCAAAGAAGATGAAGATGTCGAGAGCTAGGTCGCGAACCTCCAGTTGGCTGCCTGTGGGCATGTCCTGAAGGTCCCACTTGAGTGCTTCGTTCTTCCGCAGCAGCAATTTATTGATTTCGGTCTAATCGGCCCATGGGTAAGTTTACTATTATATTTACGCTTCCGCATGATATGTATTTTGATATTCATTACTGTAACTGTGAGCACTATCTACTGATCCAAGGAATAGTGCAGTAAAATCACAGTGGATTCCAGATGATAAAATCTGGGTCCCTACAGGCGAGTTGTACTGGCGAGTGGCTGGAGACTGGAGTGGGGTTAGGGTTACCAATGGGGAGCGCGAGTGCAGCGTGGGGGGACTGGTGGGCTGGGCAATTTTGGGCTGCTGCGTGCGGGTGGGGCTCACGGCTTGCAGCGTCGTCTGCTGTCCGATTTCAAATGTATGAGAATTTTTTGACCGAGACAGCGTTTTTTCGGTCAGCAACGAAAGCAACGAAATTTCGCCATTTCGGTGAAATTTTGGACGAAAATTTTTTCCCTGTCTGCCCTCACTATTTTAGCTGTTCATCGTAGCTCCGTGATTCGTGCTGCTTGGGGAGAGGAGAAGAGAAGAGACGGCTTGGGGACAAGAGAGCGAGCCATCCAGGGAGGAAGAGGACACCAGCGAAGAGGAGTAAACGACACCGAGGACGACAACGGTGGCAGCTCAGCTCTGGTGCGCCGTGAAACACCCCATGTTGTAGGGGTGGCCCCCACCTAAGCCCAGTAGGCCTGTTAGGTCCGAAACAGGACATGTGTAATGACATAAGAGCCCCCGGGGGGAATACTCATGTGTAAGGGTATAACTGTACAAACACTCCCCATATGAATATATATGTGGCATAGGCCACGGGAGGAGGGCTCCAAGCCATTCATTTTACTCAACTCTCCACTACCACACACTCTCTCTGTTTGGTCTATAACCACAACAGTTGGCGCCGTCCGTGGGGAGGACAAGAGCAAGCCTCCAGATCTGAAGGAGGATGGCACCAAAGAAAGGTCACCGTCGGCGGCGAGGAAAAAGAAGGTGGAGGCGGCGAAGTCTCGCGCCAGCACAAGGGCTTCGGCTTTAGCAACCGCAGGTATGAGCAGCGATGTGGGCGCAACGACCAACCCCGCCACCGGCGCGACGTCCAACCCCGCCACCGACGCGACGACCGACCCCACCAGAACCACCCCGACGACCACCCCCGACGGTGGCATCGCAGGCGCATCCATTTCTCCACCCAGCGCAGAAGCGGTGAACGACCCCAGGGTCCTCCGCGACAACACGGCGGGCAACCTGGGAGCGCAGGCCGTGACCACCGCCGTACCGGTAGCGCCGCCAAGCGCACCGACGGCCCCTGCTGCGCCCGCGGCAGAGTCGGCCCTGCTGGCGGCCCTCAGCGCGTTTCAACAAGAGCTAACAGACCTCCGCGGAGCTATGCGGGACATGCAAGAGGCTCGGAGCCAACCCCCCTCCCCGGCGGTGGCGGCTGAACCCCCTACGTCTAGTTGCGTCCCATCGCGGCGAATAGATCCGGAGTCCCCGCTCTCCGCGAGTCTGCAACAGGCGGCTTGGCCCGCGGGCTTCAAGTTCCCGAACGTCACCGAGGCCTACGAGGGTAACTCTGACCTGCGAGGCTTCGTGCGTGTGTACGAGGCCGCCATCGAAGCCGCTGGCGGAGACGACACCACGAAAGCAAGAGGGCTCCCCCTCGTGTTACAAGGCGTGGCGCTGTCCTGGTTCCTCTCCATCGCGCCACAATCCATCATGCGTGGGAGCAGATCCGCGGTCAACTCTGCAGCAACTTCCAGGGAAACTACGTCGAGCGTGTCGAGGCGGACCAGCTCTTCGCAGTCAAGCAAAAACCTGACGAAAGGCTTCGGGATTACTTCAAGCGCTTCGCAAAAGTGCGTTGCCAGGTCAGGGACGTCAATGAAACGATCGTCATCAACGCAGCCACACAAGGTCTCCGCCCGGGACCACTCGCCGAGTACAACGCGCGGAAGCCGCTCAAGTCGGAGGCAGAGCTCTTCGACAAAGTGGAAGCGTATGCTCGAGCCGAAGAGGACGTGCGGAGGCGCCACGACAACGACTCCGACGCCAGGCGAGCGGAGGGCTTGTCACACAGAGGTAGCGCAAGAGACAACCCGAGGACAGACCACAAGCAAGTGGCCCCAGGCGACATTCGTAAGCCCCGGCGCAACCAGCGAAGACCCCAAAAGGCCCGCCACATCCTGGCCGCGCAGGGTACTCCCCGGGGAGCTGTCTCAGCCTCGCGCATTGCAGGAGGACGCCAAGGAGGCGGCGATGCCAAGCCGCGCGCGGAGCAGGAAATCCTCGAATACGGTAGATGGTGCGAGGTGCACGGCTACGGGGGCCATTTCACGCGGGCATGCACCGAAGTCGCGGCAGTACGACAGGCGGCGGCCCATCCCTCCCACGCTGGATCCCCCGGAGAGACCCAGTACCACGGCATTAATGTCATCAAGGGAGGCTCTTCGTCAAACGCTTCCTCGGCACAGCTACCTCGGCAGGCATCCCCTTGCAGCATTACTTTCACGTCAGCCGATGCGCAGGGCGTAGAATTCCCCCATCAAGATCCCTTGGTCATCCAGGCCGACATCGCGGGATGCGACGTCAGGCGTATTCTCATGGACAGAGGGAGCTCCGCCAACATTTTGTTCGCGGAGGCCCTTGATCGTATGGGAATACCTCGGAGTCTATTAAAAGCTTCGGAAGCCCCCCTCCAAGGCCTCGGAGGGCAACCTCTGAAGGCTCTGGGTCAGATCTGCCTCCGAGTCTCCTTGTCTCAGGCCGACAACGCCAGGACCGAAGAAGTCATCTTTGACGTCGTGGACGTCTCGTATCCATACAATGCCATACTGGGTCGGCCCGCCATCAACTCCTTCGAAGCCGTCCCACACTTTGCATTCCTATGCATGAAGCTTCCAGGGTGGCAGGGCGTTATCACCGTCTTCGGCGATCAGGATATGGCTCGGAGCATCGAAACCGAAGCTGGACGTTTGCACCGCAAGGTGCACGCCTTCAGCAAATACCCAGCGGACACAACGCCATCTGCCCCAGGTTGGACGCCTAAGCCCCACCCGGAGGGCGGAGTAAAGAGGGTGCCGCTCCGAGCAGAAGGGCAGTTCGTATCCATAGGCGAAGACCTCCCTCCGCAAATAGAGCAAGACTTGCTTCGAGTCCTCCAGGACAACATAGACGTCTTTGCATGGTCCCCGGAGGATATCCAAGGAGTGGACCGTACCCTCATCGAGCATAACCTCGCGATCCGCCCCGACGCCAAACCCGTCAAGCAGAAACTTCGTCGTATGTCTGCGGATCGGCAGCAGGCGGCCAAGGTGGAGGTGGCGAAGCTCCTTCGAGCGGGGGTTATCCGCGAGGTCCAACATCCAGGCTGGCTTGCCAACCCGGTGTTGGTTAAAAAGGCCAGCGGTGCCTGGCGCATGTGCATCGACTTCACCGCCCTCAACAAGGCATGCCCGAAGGACAATTACCCTTTACCACGTATAGACCAGCTGGTCGACGCAACCGCCGGGTGCGAACTCATGAGCTTCTTGGACACCTATTCCGGCTACCACCAGGTCTACATGGCCAAGGATGACGAGGAGAAAACCAGCTTCATTACACCGGTGGGACATTCTGCTTTGTGACGATGCCCTTCGGCTTGAAGAACGCGGGCGCAACTTTCACCCGCCTCGTCGCGCTGGCCCTGGCCGTCCAGCTAGGGAGAAATGTGGAGGCTTATGTGGACGACGTGGTAGTGAAAACCCGGCAGCTCGCCTCACATGGCCGGGATCTTCAGGAGACTTTTGACAACCTCCGGAGATCGGGCATCAAGCTCAATCTGGACAAATGTGTCTTCGGCGTACAGGCGGGCAAGCTACTGGGCTTCCTCGTATCCGGGCGAGGCATCCAGGCGAACCCCGACAAGGTTGACGCTATCCTGGGCATGGAACCCCCCAAGACGACGCGGGAGGTCCAGAGGCTGGCAGGACGCATGGCGGCCTTGAGCCGTTTCCTCTCTAGAGCGGCAGAGAGGGGCTTACCATTTTTCAAGACCCTCCGCGGGTGCGACGGGTTTCATTGGGACGACGACTGCGCAAAGGTCTTCGACGACCTCAAGAAGCACCTCGCAACCCTCCCCACTCTGGTGGCCCCAGCACCAGAGGCTCCCCTCCTACTCTACCTCGCTGCCTCGGCAACGGCGGTCAGCGCCGTTCTCGTCCTGGAAGAGGGCGCGCTTCAGCGGCCGGTGTACTTCGTCTCTGAAGCCCTTCAGGGCACCAAGACGCGGTATACCGAGCTCGAGAAGCTTGCTTACGCGCTGGTCATGGCATCAAGAAAACTCCAACATTACTTCCTGGCCCACCCGATAACGGTGCCATCATCGTTCCCCCTGGCAGAGATGCTCCACAACAAGGAGTCCACGGGGCGAATTGGGAAATGGGCGGCAGAGCTGGCCCCGTTCTCCCTAACATACGCCTCCCAGACGGCGATCAAGTCCCAAGTTCTGGCGGACTTCCTCGCAGAGTGGACCCCTCCAGCTCAGCCCACCCTCCAACTCGAAGACCCGGTGCGGACACTTAATACCGACGGAGCGTACGGTGTTGCGGACGCAGGGGTGGGCGCCGTTATCACCACCCCAGAGGGGCAGCGCCTTTTTTACTCGGCGCGCCTAGCGTTTCTAGCTACGAACAACACGGCCGAATATGAGGCGCTACTCTTCGGCCTCGGGAAGCTCAAAGCGATGGGAGCAAGGCGAGTCCTCGTCCGCACTGATTCCCAGCTAGTGGCGGGCCATGTGGACAAGTCATATCAAGCCAAGAACCCGGAGCTAGCCAAGTACCTAGCAGCCGTACGAGCGAAGGAACGACACTTTTTGGGTGTCACGGTGAAGGCCATCCCTTGTGCGGACAACGAGCAAGCTGACGTCCTGGCCAAGGCTGCCAGTCAGCAGCTCCAAATTCCCGAAGGGGCATTTTACGAGACCCTGCCAGGGGCGGCTATAGCACAAGATAATCGGGACGCGACCCTCGTCCACCAGATCACCCAGCAGGGCGACTAGCGGGAGCCCCTTCTCGCCTTTTTGCAAGGCATTGCAGAACCGGATGACTCCTCCGAGCTCCGGCGTTTGCAACACCGCGCTAGGTCCTTCCAGGTGCTCGACGGGGCGCTTTACAAGAAGGGGGTCTGCGCACCGCTCCTGCAGTGCCTCCCGCGCAAAGAAGGCAAACGCCTCCTCGCGGAAATTCACGCGGGTCTCTGCGGCTCGCACCTCCAACCAAGGTCTCTGGTGGGCAAGGCATTCAGACAGGGTTTTTATTGGCCAACAGCTGTCGCGGATGCTCATGATCTCGTGCGCCGTTGTCAAGGTTTCCAATGGATGGGAAGGGCTATCCACAGGCCCCCGACAAGCCTCCACCCCATACCCCCGGTGTGGCCGCTGGCGAGGTGGGGCATCGACGTCGTGGGACCACTTCCCAGGGCCCCAGGGGACCTGCGATTCGTCGCAGTTGCCCTGGAGTACTTTTCCAGGTGGCCGGAGGCGGTAGACCTGGCCAAGATTACCTCGACAGCTCTGCAGCGCTTCCTCTGGCAAAACATCATATGCCGATTCGGCGTGCCCAGGGAGATCACCGTCGACAATGGTCTGCAGTTCGATGCAGCCCCATTCAAAGAATTCTGCGGCAACATGGGCATCACCCTCCGGTTCGCCTTGGTCGGACACCCACAGTCCAACGGGGCGGTGGAGCGGGCAAACGGCGCCATTTCTGCCGCAATCAAAAAATGCCTCGTCGGGTCAGCAAAAGGGAAGTGGCCGGGCGAGCTCCACAGCGTCCTCTGGTCCCTTCGCACAACGGTCACACGCCCAACGGGGTTCACGCCCTTCAAGCTCCTCTTCGGCGATGAGGCGGTCACACCCGAAGAAATAAAGGCGGGCTCGCGCCGGGTCCTCGTCCAAGCACCAGACGAGGAGCGCCAATTGTCCATGGATCTCCTTGACAGAGATCGGGCCAGCGCAACACATCACGTCATAAAATATGCGCGACAGATGGTGCGCGGTCGCAATCGTTCGCTGTACCCACGTGAATTCAGACCAGGCGACCTCGTCCTCAAGATGGCACTCCACGCGGAAACGGTAGGCAAGCTCAAGTCCAAGTGGGAAGGCCCGTACATCGTCGCGGAGGCCCTGCAGAAGGGAGCGTATCGCTTAGCCACCTTGGAAGGGCACACGCTCCGACACACGTGGAATGCGGACAAGCTACGGCGGTACTACACCTGAGTCAAGCACACAAGGCTAAGGGCCTTCCCCGGCTCCGGCAGACGTGAACGGCTAACGGTTAGTGCCTTAACCCTTGTAACCGCTCACCCGCGCAAACAGGAATTTAAT
This sequence comes from Dendrocalamus latiflorus, assembly GCA_017311315.1. Classification (NCBI taxonomy): domain Eukaryota; kingdom Viridiplantae; phylum Streptophyta; class Magnoliopsida; order Poales; family Poaceae; genus Dendrocalamus; species Dendrocalamus latiflorus. Next base: position 9,179,425 of record CM029669.1, on the reverse strand, counting down.
AAAGTGCATCGTTCATGCAAGTCCTCCCGTTTTCGTATTAAAAGCGTGCAAAGGGTCACCCTTGTGGGCACTGCGCATAAGCATGCATAAAGACGCGTGGGGGGACGCCTCCGCGCGCAGTCTACAGACTCTAAATAAGACGTAGCGCGAGGTCCGCCTCCACACGCACTCCACAGAGTATAAATAAGATGTAGCGTCGAGGTCCGCCTCCGCATGCAATTTCACCGCCCGCAACGCGCGGAGATTCGCCTCCGCGCGCAGTCTACGGACTCTAAATAAGACGTAGCGCGAGGTCCGCCTCCGCATGCACTCCACGGAGTATAAATAAGATGTAGCGTCGAGGTCCGCCTCCGCACGCAATTTCACTGCCCGCAACGCGCGGAGGTTCGCCTCCGCGCGCAGTCTACGGACTCTAAATAAGACGTAGCGCGAGGTCCGCCTCTGCACGCACTCCTCCGGAGTATAAAGAAGACGCGGATGCTATCTGTTGTAGGGGTGGCCCCCACCAAAACCCAGCAGGCATGGTAGGAGGTTATAAGGCCCAGAATAGGCCATGTGTAATGACATAAATGCCCCTGAAGGGGATGATCAACTGTAGGGGTATAATTGTAAAAGCACTCCCCATGTATATATATATGGAATACAGGCCATGGGGAAGACCCAAGCCATTACTCATCTCCCTCACTCTCCACTACCATCTCTCTCTCTGTTAGGCCTGTAACCACAACAGTTGGCGCCGTCCGTGGGGAGGACAGGAGCAAGACTGAAGTTCGAAGGAGGATGGCACCGAAAAAAGCTTTGTCGGCGGCGGCGAAGGGGAAGAAGACGATTGGGGCGGAGCGTCGCGTGAGTACCAGGGCTTCGGCATCGGCTGCCGCGGGCACGGCAGTCGAGGACGTTGACGCTTGCGCTGCAGCGACCGACCCCGCCACCGATGCTGCGGCAGCCGACCCCGCCACCGGCGCTGCAACGACCAACCACGTCACCGGCACTGCGGCGACCGACCCCGCCGACGCGACAGCAACCAACCTCACCGCCTTCGCCGCGACGCTCGCCGGTAGCGCGGACCGGGCAGTTGGAGGTAGCCACAACGGAGCGACCGGCAGCTCGGGAGCTCGCGACGCGGTCGTGCCCGCGCCGGTCCATCCGTTGGGCGTGCCGGCCGCCCCGCCCGCACAGGCGGAGGAAAGCGCCTTGCTGGCGGCCCTCAAAGCGTTCCAGCAGGAGCTGGGGGATCTTCGCGGGGCTGTCCGAGACATACAAGAGGCTCGGAGCCAGCAGGCCGCGCCGGTGGTCGCGCCAGAGCCCACACCGGAAAGGGCGGACAGCCACGACGCCCCCACATCCAGCCGCGTCCCGCTACGGCGCGTCGATCCGGAGTCCCCGCTTTCGGCAAGACTACAGCAAGCGGCGTGGCCCGAAGACTTCAAGTTCCTCAGTGTCATCGAGCCCTACAAAGGCGACACGGACCCCCGCGAGTTCGTGCACATATACGAAACCGCAATCGAGGCCGCGGGCGGAGATGACACCACAAAGGCGAAGGGACTCCCCCTCGCGCTGCAAGGAGTGGCGCTCTTCTGGTTTTTTACCATAAAGCCGAACTCCATCTACGCGTGGGAGCAGATCCGCGACCGTCTTCACAACAACTTTCAAGGAAATTATGTCGAGCGGGTCGACGCGCACCAGCTCTTCGCCGTAAAGCAAAAACCTTCAGAGAAGCTCCGGGACTACTTTAAACGCTTCGCGAAGATACGTTGTCAAGTCAAAGATGTTAATGAAACCACCGTTGTCAATGCAGCCATACAGGGTCTTCGCCCGGGCCTGATAGCCGAGTACAACGCACGGAAGCCAATTAAGACAGTGACGAAGCTCTTTGACAAAATGGAGGAATACGCCAGGGCGGAAGAGGACGCGCGGCGAAGGCAAGGTGACGACTCCGACACCAACCAGGCTGGTGCCTCGGCAAAAGCCGAAGATCCGCCGAAGGACGGTTCTTCGAAGGGAAAACGTAAGCAGGAGTCGTCCAGGGATGCGTCCGACCGCAGGGACGCCCCGCACAAGGAGTCGTCTGATAGGCCCAAGCGTGGCCAGCAGAAGTCGCGGCGAGGCCGGTACGTCCTCGACATCGAAGGCGGTTCCGACGAAGGCGCTCCCGCGGGCCGGGGCGGTCGGGGACGCCGAGGCCGGGGGCGCGGCCGTGGCCGGGGCCGCGACGATAAAGGCCGTGGAGATTACGACGACCAACACCAGGGGCAATGGTGCGCAGTCCACGATCGTGGCAACCACGACACCCGCACGTGCACCTCCATCGCGGCGCTCCGCGACAGCGTCACCAGGGACAGGAACCCGGAAGCATGCTCGCCCGTGGTGGCCCACGTACAGCACCCATACGAAGCCCCCGTGCACATTCAGGCGCAAGGGACGCAGCCCCATGAGGGTCCTCTGCGGATTCAGGCCCACGTACAGCAGCCTCAGGAGGGCTTTCTGCAGCTACAGGCTCCGGAGGCCACCCACCGAAGGATTATCAACGTCATCTCCGAAGGCTCCTCATTGGAGTTTGCCTCGGCACGGCAGTGGAAGGCCTACATGCGGAGGCTACACCACGTGGCAGCATATCCAGCACAGGCACCGCCGGACTGGGCACAGCATGAGGTCACGTTCACCCCCGCCGATACCGAAGGCGTGGAGCTTCCCCACCACGACCCCCTGGTCGTCCGAGTTGTTATAGCGGGATGCGACGTGGGACGGGCCCTGGTCGATGGCGGCAGTTCCGCGAACATTCTGTTCACGGTAGCCTTCGACCAGATGGGGATCCCCCGAAGTCGCCTCGGCCCATCGGGAGTTCCGCTACAAGGCTTCGGAGGACAACCTCTACGGGCGCTCGGCCAAATATGCCTGCAGGTCTCCTTCGGCCAGGGAGACAATGAAAGGGTCAAAGACGCCACATTCGACGTCGTCGACCTCCCATACCCATACAATGCCATATTGGGGCGTCCAATCCTCAACTCCTTCGGGGCGGTACCGCATCACAGCTATTTATGCATGAAGCTCCCGGGGCCGCGAGCCATCATTACCGTTCGGGGCGACCAGGACATGGCCCGGCGCATCGAGCACGGCACCAGATGTCCCCGTCGCGGCGGGCAGCGGCACACCTAGGATCGGCGCCGCCGTGCGAGGGCCCACAGCGCCATCCGGGGGCGACTCCGCAAGCCCTGCCGATAGTGAATCTACTAGAGGCTCAAACGGTTAGTACCCCCCACCCCCCCGTCGTATGTAATCGCTTACCCGCGCAAACGGGAATGTAATAAAGTTCCGTTTGTCGCCAACATATTACCGCTGTGCAGAAGTACGCGGCGAGCACACGCGGAGGCCTCGCCTACGCGTGTGCTCCCGCAGTATAAACCAAAGACGCATGTTCGCGTGTGCACTCTCTGTAGCCAGGGGTACGGGCATGACTATAAACCAAAGACGCACGTTCGCGTGTGCACTCTCCGTAGCCAGGGGTACGGGCATGAGTATAAACCAAAGACGCACGTTCGCGTGTGCAGTCTCCGTAGCCAGGGGTACGGGCATGAGTATAAACCAAAGACGCACGTTCGCGTGTGCACTCTCCGTCAAAGACACGGGCATGAGTATAAACGAAGACGCACGTTCGCATGTGCACTCTCCGTCAAAGACACGGGCATGAGTATAAACAAAGACGTGTGGGGGGACGCCTCTGCACGCACTCTACGGAGTATAAATAAGACGCGGATGTTCTCCCTGCGCACTCTACTGAGTATAAACAAGACGCGAACCCCGCGCACGCCAGGGACTTTGTCCTTGTGCGTACTCTTCGGAGTATAAAAATGATGTGGATGTCGACCCCACGCACTCTACGGAGTATAAACAAGACGCGGATGTTCTCCCTGCGCACTCTACTGAGTATAAACAAGACGCGAACCCCGCGCACGCCAGGGACTTCGTCCTTGTGCGTACTCTTCGGAGTATAAAAATGACGTGGATGTCGACCCCACGCACTCTACGGAGTATAAATAAGACGCGGATGTTCTCCCTGCGCACTCTACTGAGTATAAACAAGACGCGAACCCCGCGCACGCCAGGGACTTCGTCCTTGTGCGTACTCCCCGGAGTATAAATCAGACGTGGACGCCGATCCCACACGAATCTTGCGCGGCTGCCAATCGTGCACCTTAGCGCGTTGAGGCTCGCCTTCGCACATCACGGGAGGTGTACGCAGGGGGTACTACGGAAACCAGTTCTGGGAGTTCCAGAGTACCGACGTTGCGCGCCAGAGGCTGGCCCCAGCGTCGGCGCGCACGTGGAATATGCGATACACCAGAGGCTGCCCCCACCTTGGGGTGGGGGGCCGAAGGTCCGCCTTCGCATGCGCTAGTCCACGAGACTTTAAACAGGTCGTCGTGCGGAGGTCCGCCTTCGCACGCGCCAGTCTACGGACTCTAAACAGGTCGTCGTGCGGAGGTCCACCTTCGCACGCGCCAGTCTACGGACTCTAAACAGGTCGTAGTGCGGAGGTCCGCCTTCGCACGCGCCAGTCTACGGACTTTAAACAGGTCGTCGTGCGGAGGTCTGCCTTCGCACGCGCCAGTCTACGGACTCTAAATAGGTCGTGGTGCGGAGGTCTGCCTTCGCACACGCCAGTCCACAAGACTTTAAACAGGTCGTCGTGCAGAGGTCCACCTTCGCACACGCTAGTCCACGAGACTTTAAACAGGTCGTCGTGCGGGGGTCCGCCTTCGCACACGCCAGTCCACGAGACTCTAAACAGGTCGTAGTGCGGGGGTCCGCCTCCGCGCGCACGCCAGTCTACGGACTTTCAGCAGGTCGTAGTGTCAACAACTGCCTCCGCACGCGCTAGCTCCACGGAGTACTAAACGGCGAACTTGGAATATGGGGAACTCGGCTCCGCACAGCACGACCGCGCATGCTCTAATTATCAGAAGATCTATATATCGGGAAAATCTCAAAGTACAGAGGCCCGCCAACATCCCTGCCGCTCTAGGTAGCTATTCGGCAGGCTCGTCCTTAACACGCGATAGGGACGGGGTTCCGCCGGAAGAAAGTCGGGTCGCCCAAAAGTCCAGCGACTCTTCGGCCCTTCGCCAGTGTCGAAGGCGTCGCCGGGTCACAAGGTCGGCCGCAAGAAGTCGGCCCCAGCAAGGAAGCTGCCCGGGACATAAGCAAAAGTCAGAACTTATGAAGCAAACGCGTACTTCATTCACAAAAAGAGGGGACATTACAACGCACGCCTACACCTAGGCACCACGGCGTCACACCTGCGAGTTCCCGGCGCCTTCGGAGGCATCAGCGCCGCCCTCGTCGCATCGAGGGACCCCGTCCAGGAATTGGCCGAGGCTCCCCTCCCCGTAAAGTGACTTCCGGAGTTCGACCCGCGCAGCGTCTGCCCCGACGTAATCCCAGATCCGTTCATAGAAGGGCTTGATGGCGCGGCGAGCGGAGCGGACGACGCCGGACATTACTCCGGCCCCGCCGGGCATCTCCAGCTGGGGGTCCTCTAGCCCGGCGACGTGCGGGCAACCGCGGTGTTGCAGGAGCGCGCACACCAGGCATGCCGATGTGTACGCGCAGTGGTTGCCGAAGGTCGTCGCAGCGCCGCGCGCAACGTTGGCGGCATCTCCGACCCAGCGGAGGGTCCGCAACAGCTCCTCCGGGCCGAAGGCGTGGTCCGACACTTTGGCCATAAGCCCTTGGAGATGGCTTTCCAGCGCTTGCATGGCGTCCCATGCAACCACCGAAGCCTCGCCAAGCGTCCGGTCGCGCTCCACTAGAGTCAGGGCGAGTTCGCCTTTCTCCTTCTCTAGCGAGGCGACCTGTTGCAGAAAGTCATCCCGCTCTGCCGCAAACTCCTACTGCGCAGCCTCCGCGGCCGACTCCCACGCCGACACAGCAAGTCCTTCGGCGTGCGCTTTCGCTCCGGCGCATTCCGCTTCCAGTTGGCGGATGCGGGCATCCTGGGCAGAGCGGGCTCTCGAGGCTTCGCGTAGCTCCTCCTCGGTGGCCCGCAGCCTATCCTCAAGCGCCCTTTGGGCACGAGTATAGGCCGTTTGCAAGGGCTGCCCCAGCATGAGTGTCTGCAGAAGGGAGAGACTTAGCAAGCTCAGCCGGCCCAGGCGTGGTCGTATGAGTACTTACCCTCACACCGGACACCTCGAAGGCGTCCCCGAGGCGCCCCGCTCCGTAGGCCTGCAGCGCTTGCTGGTCGACGCTGGCAGCCACGTCACCCACGATCCCGCGCCACGCCCTCAGCGTCTCCGGGGCAGGCACGAAGTCCGCGGGGCTCACACGTGCGGAGGTCCCGTGTTCCGCCAAGCGCTCCTCCTCCGGAATGAGTGACGCTGCAAACAGGGATGCAGGTGAGCACCGCAACGCATAAAAGAATACATCAGGGTAAGCTAAGCCACCCTACCTTCGGTAGCGGAAGGAGGGCTTCGGGGACCCGCCCCCTACTCCCAGACAGGGCTGCGGTGGCGTAAGCCCCCGCAGAAAGCATGGTCCCGCAGCGAGCAGAAGCCTCCGTGTTCGGGGCCGGTGATGACCATTCCTGCACGGCGGGCGGCGTGGCCAGGGGGCAGAGGGCGCGCACGCCGCAGGGTCCTCGGCATCTGCATCGGAGTCCCACAAGCTTCTGATGCCCGTCGCCACGACGAATCCTCGAGGCATCCGGTGGAGCTCCGGCCGTACACACGGCCGCTTAGCCGGGGCAGGCAGCAGTGACACCGCCCCTACAGTCACTGCCGGTGAGGCCCCCGCGGCTGCAGCACCCGGGGGCGAAGGTTCCGCTGTGGCAGTTTCCATAGGGGGCACCTTGTCTTCTGCTGCTGCTGTCGGGGAGGGCAGCACGGCTCCGTGCGCCCCCACGGAGGGCGTCTCCGGCACCACAGCGGCCACGGTCGAAGGCTCCACCTCAACATCGCCGGTCCGCACGGATTCTGTCTCGGCGACTGCGGCGGGTGGCGAGACTTCCCCTCTCCGGCTGCTCGCGGCAAGCCCGCCGTCCAGGGCACTCGCCGAAGATCCCTCGCCTCCGGCGTCCGTGCCATCCAAGCCTGAATCGGCATACTTCGCCGAATCCGACTCCGCGTCTGCCGCGCCCTCGGGAGCATCAGCAGCAGCGGTAGCAGCTGCCGCACCAAGCGCGGCAGACGCCCCGCTTCGGCCCCTGTTCCGAGACGGCGCCTTCTTCTTCGCCGCACCATCGTCCGGAGCGGCACGGTCCGGCACGGCAAGGCCCAGGGCCTCGCACACGCGATTTATTCGCCCCAGCCCCGCCTCGGCGGTGGCGGACGCGAGCTGATCGTGCTCCCTACCGGTATACGACCCCAGGAATACGCGCGCGGCCTGCTCCGCCTCCTCCAAGCTAATCCCTGAAGCAAAGGAGATAACATCAGCATATAACGCACTTGCGTGAATAGAGGAGAGACACGATCGAGGCTTACGAAGACCGGACGGCGCCGGCAGCAAGCAGACCGACGGCGAAACATTGTCGTCTCGACGCTTGTCGGCGGCCAGACGCCAGTCGAGGGCAAGCGGCGCCACGCCATACATCACGTACTCTTCGGCGAGGTCGCGCATGTTGAAGTGGGCGGCCACGCCTACGAGCCGCCGGGCCCTCTGCCTGTCCTCATCGTCGAGCGTCCGGCCGGGCGAGGGCTTGAACGCGATCGGTCGGCTCGTGCACTCAAGACCGCTCCCGCTCTCCACATGGTGGTAGAACCACCGCTTCATCCAGTGAGACTCCCACTTCCCGCGAGTAGAGTTCGCAGGGAAGAGCTTGCTGCAAGTTGAACGAAGAATAAAGGTGACGCTGCCGAAGCTCGACAGCGTCCTGTCCTTCCGATCCTTGGGCTGGCACCGTGCCTCGTGCAGGCAGGCGAACAACGAGGCGCTGGGCCAGCACGCTCCTGAGCGCAAGGCCCAGCTGTACACCGCGAGCCGGGCCACGGTGTTCGGAGTCAGTTGCGCCAGCTCCAGCCCGAAGGTCCGCAGCACGTTGCCCACGATCTTCACCGCCGGGATACGGAGCCCCGCGTCGAAAAAGGCAACGAATACGACCGCCTCCGACCCCTCGGGGTGCGGTTCCCTCTCATCGGCGGCGGGCAATCGTACCGCCTGGCGCTCCAACAGCTTCCCCGCGCGCAGAAGCCCTTGGATCGTCTTCTCAGTCACAAGCGACGGGCCCAGCTTGCCGGAGAACGCGCCTTCCTTCTCCGCCGCCAGCCACCGCTTGTCCGCCACCGCCGGGTCGCGCTCTTGGAGCGTGTACTTCACCTCTAGCAGTGAAGATCGCCGGCGAATGCCGCAGCCACTAGCCGCCCGGCCACGCTTGTCGCCAGACGCCATCGCTTCCCGCAAGAGGAGAATAGCGGCGAAGAATGCTACGGGAGCATGGAAAGCGATGCAAGCAAGAAGGGGGCGTACAACTGCGGGAGCGCGGTCACAAGGGCTACTTCAAGCCGCCTCGCCCCAATACCGAAGCGTCGCGACGCTCCGCGTACGGGACGCGACCGTAGACGCACAAAGGCCCGTCTCGCACACTTCCCCATAACCGAAGACGAAGGGCCACGACCACAGCGCCAAGGACCGTCACAGCACGACGCTCCAGTGGCCTCCTGACGCGTGCCAACCCCCGCATGAAATAGCTGAAGGCCAGGTGTCGATGACTCCAGCCGCCATTAAAGGCGCACTAATGGACCGTGGGAAAACAACAGCTTCGACGCCGCACCATTCATCGACCGCCCCGTGTCCCCCTTCCCTAGGGAAGAGGCGAGCAGCCGCGAGCACGCAACCGTCCACATCCCATCGCGCACTAGTTATAAGCCGCCGCGTGTCCTGTGCGCAGACCGCACGGGTCGCACGGTACGGCAACCTAACCCTGGCAGACCGCGGGCCGGCGTGATTCCAGGAACCTTTACAGCGCAGCACCACATCGTGAGATCTCAATCACCGCATGCGTGGCGGTGTCGTCTACTTCGCCATTCCTGCTGGGTCGACGTCGGCACCTTGATACCGGCGGGTCCCCGCTCTAGCTGAGGTACTTTGCCGCCTGCCTCGGCCCTACGCCGGGGAATAACGGCAAGCCTCCGCGGGCCAAGCAACCTCGGCGGCAGCCTCGACATGACCTAAACCATCAAGGATTCAGGCCTCTGGGTTCTCCATGTTTTGGAAGCGCAGCGGCCGGTGTGCGGCAGGTTTTGACAGGTTCTCGTAGGCAGATAAGCTTCAGTACATCAACGTTCCTTTACGATGGCCCCAGTTGCCACAGTCAGCGGACACAGATGACCTCAAGCATATCTGCCTACGAGAACAAGTCAAACCTTGCCATCTTCATACGAGAGCGCGGCGCGCGCGTAGGAGGCCGTCTTCTCGATCGCCCCACCAGCCTGGCCGCGGCTTCGGCTTGGACCCTGCCTTCGAGAAACGAACCCGCGCGCGCGAACGGCAAAGGCGAGGGTCATGTCCCGCAAAGTCTGCCTCGTTCTCCTTAACATGCCACCTACAGTGCATCAGCATTTTTCAAAGTGATGCGGGCGGGCTCCATCAGGAACACCGGCTGTAGGTAGGCCTGCTAAGGAGAACAGGGCAAGCATCTACACGGCGTATAACAAGGGTTACCTATCAGATAAGCAAGGGATATGCAGCGAGAACGGAGACCATTACCCTCATCTCGGAGGCCCCCAACGCGAGCGCCAAGAGGTCGCCCCCGCAGGAGTGCAGCGCCTATCGATATAGGCGGGCGCCAGCATACTCCGCCACCTCGTTCCAGGCGCGAAGCGCCTCCCACCGAGGTACGAAGTCGGAGACGTCAGGCCCTAGAGCCCCCGCCCTAGTGCCCTCCGGAGTAGTTGGGGCGCACGCAGGCCCCGGCTCAATCAGGCCGGCAACATCGCGGGGCCCCCCATTGCTCAATTCTTGCCCTCGTTTGGGAGACCCTGTCTCGCCTGGCGTCGACGGAATAAGCGAGCAAATCGGGGAGAGTTTCGCGAAGTCGTGCGACGAAAACGAACTACGCCTACCTCCGGTCACCTCTACCGCGACCTCCACCTGGGTTAGGAGCGCCCCGCTGGCCGGAGGCGCGACAACCCTCCCGGCTTCAGGAGCATCCCCGCTAGCCGTCAGGGCCGCAGTCACCGGACCCGCCATACTGAATCGACCCCGGGAAGATGGCGGCGATTGCACCCGAGACCGTTTTGCTTTCGGAGTTGTAGGTGAAGCCTCTGTGGCTACCTCGGCGGCCGCGAAAGCCGCCGTTAGCGACAGTGCGGCGGCTGCCGCGGGAGGCGACGAGGCGTCATCTTCAAGAACGGCAGGGCGCATGCTCGTCGCCTGGCCACCATAAGCGGCCTCGTCGGGAGTTACGCGACCCCCCGAACCGGTCGAGAGCCCAGCGCCCATCTCACCCCCAATCCTCACGTCCTCGACCGGCGGCACGGCCGGTGAACTAAGGGCAATAACCACCGACTGGACCCCGCTCCGAGAAGATGGCGCTGCCACCGTCGCACCGCTCAGTGATCCCGCAGGCACTGGGCGCTCCGGCACGGGGATTTCCAAGGCCTCGCACACCCGATTAATCCGCCCCTGCTTCGCCAAGAAAGTCGCGGACTCGCGGGCCTTGTGCTCCTCCGCCGTGTACGGCCCAAGTATCGCAGCTACGGCGCATTCCGCATCTTCTAACCGGCGTACTGCAGGCACAAGCGGAGGGTCATACCTATGGGTTTGCAACCACCCACGTGGTACTTGGCATATCGCAGGGACACTTACAGGGCACGGAGGGCCTATGAAGCGAAGACAGCCCCGGGTGAACGCCGTCCTTCCGATCGGGCCCTCGCCGCTCATATTTCCAGTTGCAAGCAAGCGAGGATATCCCGTACATGGTGAACTCCTCCGCGAGGTCACGCATGTTGAACCGGAGTGCGACCCCAGCAAGTCTCCGCGCCTGCTGCTCGTCCCCAGGCCGAGGCGTCACATTCGGACAGCGGTCGAATGATATCGGCTCTCCACGCCTCCGGAGGCCGCTCGTGCTCGTCACGGTGTAGTAGAACCACCGCTGTGTCCAGCCGGTCTCCCACTTTTCCCGCATAGCCAATGCGGGAAACAGGTGCGAGCACTCCGGCCTCAGTACGAAGTCCACGCCGCCGAAGTTCGAGTAAGCCCCCCTTCTACTCTCCTCGGGTGGCACCGCGCGTCGTGCAGAATGGCGAACAGCTCGGTGCGGGGGCGGGTACCCTCCGTTCGCATCGCCCACGTGAAGATGGCCAACCGTACGATCGCGGTCGGAGTTAGCTGCGCCAGCTCCAACCCATACGCTCGCAGCACTTCACGAACAAGGTGTGTCGCGGGGATCCGGAGCCCAGCGTCGAAGAATGCCACGAAGACGATCGCCTCCGACTCCCCCGGGTTCGGCTCCGCTTCGTCACGCCCGGGTAGGCGAGCCCCGGCACACTCCTCCAGCTTCTTCTCCTGCAGAAGGGTCCGGAGGGTCTCCTCTGTGACGCGGCTCCGCCCCAGCACACGGGAGCAGCGACCTTTTCACGGCATCCCAGTGCTGGGGAGTTTGCCTCCTGTCGCGCGGAACCAGGAGGTACTCCGCCGGTGGTGGCGTCGGGCAGCGCTGGCTAGATGAGGCGCTCTCGGTCAAGCGACGCGCAGGGTCGTCAAGGGCGGCACCCGTGCTAACTGGGAGGTCGTCGCGCGCAGCCATCTCTCTCACGGCGGCGGGCAGGCGCGGAGGCAAGGTTAGCAGCAGGGGGTGCAAGAGGAATAGCAAGGAACGCACAAGCGATCAAGTAGCCAAGGGGAACGACTGCATGCCCACAGGGGAGGATTATAAAGCCCCTCGTCTCCCCTACAGGTAGAAGATCGAGCGACAGAATGACAGCGGTTCGGCTACCCACGATCGGGCAGTGCAACCGCTGGAAACCGCGGCAGGCGGCGATAGGTGGCTGCTCAGCGCCCAATGCACCCGTACACTCCCGCCGCGTTGCCACTTTTCCTGGGGAAGAGGCGAACGGCCGTGGTCGTGGGAACGCTGGCACCCCCACGACGCTCCAATTACAGCCGGCCACGTGCCCACATCCAGTACGGGGCAGGCGGGGCAGCCGTGCCAGCCTACCCCTGACAAAGGCTGGCGCGATTCCAGGTGTCATTAAAGCGCACTCCCGGACCAAGTAACCATCTTCCCGCGCTGACGCCACATCGAACGACGCATTTCCCGAGACTCGGCCGCTAAGGGCAGCCGACCAAGTCGGCTTCGCCCATAAATATCTGGAGCGCGAGGTAGGGCATGCCCGAACCCCAGCCCGGTCAAATCCCTCGGCCTACTCAGCGTCTTCAGCCTCGAAGCCGCGCCCGCCCTGGGCGCGGGCGACGGCCCTCGCGCAAGCACAACTTCGACCCCGTCGAAGCCTTCGGACTTCCCGGCGCCTTCGGCCTTGAGGCCGCGCAAGCTTCGGGACCCGAAGACAGCCCTCGCACAAGCACAGGTGGACGTGCGAACTATCCAAGTTATCAAAGCATCACAGGCCGCTGGGACGGAGGGGGCCAAAGGACCCAGCGGCATGGCTTCGGCCCGTGAAGCCCTTCACCATGAGAGGCTCCTGTTGTAGGGGTGGCCCCCACCTAAGCCCAGTAGGCCTGTTAGGTCCGAAACAGGACATGTGTAATGACATAAGAGCCCCCGGGGGGAATACTCATGTGTAAGGGTATAACTGTACAAACACTCCCCATATGAATATATATGTGGCATAGGCCACGGGAGGAGGGCTCCAAGCCATTCATTTTACTCAACTCTCCACTACCACACTCTCTCTCTGTTTGGTCTGTAACCACAACACCCCCAAAATTCAAAATTTTTGAATTTTACTTGAAATTTTGCTTGATTTTCTCCCCCTTTCCTAATTCGGCAATATCCTGTGGAAATACGCCTTCTTCTTCCAGCCATTCCTCCTTCTCTTTTGCGCCGACGTCTCCCCGAGCTGGCGCCACTACCAAACCGCCTTTCTCCACCGCCATCGCGCGCATCAACCCGTCACCTCTCGGATTCCGAGCTGACAACAGCGGTCCCACTCATCAACCGCCCTCCTCTGTTCCTCCCTCGTGCAAAGCGCCAGTTGACCCGCAGTTCCTCCCTTCGCGCGTAAGCCCCGCCGAACCGCCTTACTACTTCCCACTGCCTCAATTCACCCCTAAAGCTCGATTGCTTCCACTGATAGCTTCACACCACTCCCCTCTACTCCTCAGAACCATTCAATTGAGTTCTCTCTCGCCGCAGCCCCGCCTCCGTTCTCCCCTGAGCTCGGTAAGCCGCTCACCCAATCTCCCTCCTTCAGCCACCATACTTCAATTGCATTCAGCTATAGCACCTTCTTTGCATACCAAACACACTGGTAAACTCAATTGGACATAAGCATTACCCGAGAGTCCCGCCGACAAAGTCTACCGCCGACTCAAAACACCTCCCCGTGGACAGCCCTATAGGGAACTACTCGACTCAAATCACCGCCACTCTTGTATTCCTTGTGAGCCCGGGATGGTCAAACTACTGCCAACCTCGCCAAAATAACCTCTGGGAAACCCTAGCTCTACTTGAAGGCCCGCAAACTTCTCTCTTGCCGCCAGCCGCTATCACCCATCTCCATGCTCTCCAAAGCCCAAAAATGGAACCATTGCCATTCCAAGAAGCTATCCGTACTACTCATATTTGTCAAAAAACCATGCGAGTGCCGAATCACAGCGGGGGCGATGCCTTTGTTTTCGCCGGAGGGAGTCGGCCGGCGGTGGAAGAAGATGCGTCGTGGCTCAATCCTAACCATCCATGTGTCACCTATCTGCCGGCTGTGCACGCGCGTGCACCAGGGCCTTTTGGCCGCACTCTGTTGGGCTGAAACGGCCGGTCCACTGGCGTTGGGGTTTTAAAACCCCGCGTGGGCTTTACTGTTCATGCGGGTTGGCCCAGTACTATAGCTACGATAGCTACACTGTTCATCCGAGTTAAAAATTCAGAAAACAATTATTAAAAATCCTAGAAAATTCTCAAAAATCCCAAAAATACACCATTTTGATCAGCTCAACACTAAGAGTTCATTTTTATTTCCATTCCACCAAATTCATCTTCAAATAAATTCAAACCCCTCCATTTGAGTTTTATGCATTTTACTCCTTTTTAATTAGCTTATTTTTCCTAGCTTGATTAGATTCAAGTGCGGGCTTATTGTTATTTTATGTGTTTGCGCTAGCTTCCGTTCCAAACTGAGCACTGAAGTTTACGAGGTTGTCGAGATTTCCGAGCAGCAAGGCAAGTTGCAAGTTTTTTATCATGTTGAAGCCCATGAATTTTATGGTATTTAATTAATGTATTTCCATTATTGATAATTGTGAAATATTAATTGTTTAAAATAAAGGTTTAGAATGACATGTTATTTAGATAAATCCTACCACTGATAAATGCCTTGTTTAAATTGTGGCTACATTCACCTTGATAGCCTTAGTAATAATTAAAATATTGTATAAATATTCATAGATCATCTCATTTAACATTTTGTACTACTAAGTGATTTTGGCCGTTGGCCGGTAGGATTTGAAAACTGGTACTAGGGTAAGGGTGCGCTGTGGAAAATCACGATGTGATCTCCGTCCACAACCTTACCCTAGGGGGAGGCTGGTTGGAATGGTGGTGTTGGTGCTATTGAGCATAGTGGAAGTTGTGGTTGATGCCTCAAGTGAAAAATATAAGGACAAGAACCTTATGCTAAGTAAAATACACAGTGATCGCTCAACCACAGGAGTTGATTTGTCAACCCTGGTTTAGTAGATGCTCAACTGATTAAAACTCTACAGGATGTAAGATGACAGGATGCCGCGGAGTTAGGTATGCCGAGGGTACCTAACAACGGTAGAGGTCACTCAAAGCGACAAGGGGAGTTTAGGTTTAGTTTTGGCCGTGTCTGAGTGATCCTATCGGGTAGAGCCTATATAAAGAGTTGAGAAGTGAAACGACCTGGTTTTCTTAACTCAGTCATGAGAGTTAAGAAATCGTGTGGGTAAAGCTGAGCAGCTCTGCAGAGTAAACTAAATGGTATTCAAATACGCCGTGCTTCCGGTTAATGAAGCTATGTTAATTGGGTGATTCCAACAACGAGACATAAGTAGAGTTTATGATGTTGTTAAATTGGGTAATTGTGAATTTTGGCTGATAACAGAAAACCCCCTGATCTTAAGGAGAATTGTTTTAACTTTATTTGTTTGCAAACAAAATTGCATCCACTCAATGTAATAAAACCAGTATATTCCCACCCTTGATTATCCTTACAAATAGTACATTAGGGTTTACCCTTGTAACTTGCTGGGTACAGTTGTACTCATAACTTGCTAAACAACAGAAGACCAGGGAAGCCAAGATTTTCAAGCAGAAGATGACGTTCCTGAGGAGCCATTCTTCCAGGAGGATGAGTGGTTTTATGTCTCAGCTGCGCTCAAGCGGTCTGGGGAAGTTTTTGTGATGTAAGATAATTTTGGGCTCTCTCGCCCGTTATACTAAAACTGGTTGTTAAACGTTACGTCTGTAATAAAAGTTTGGCTCTTATGTTGTAAGCTTGTGCTGCTGGGATGCGCACTCTGATTCTTCACTCCGCGACTGTTCACTTTCGTACGGTTGCGGGGTTTCGTAGCACCTTCAGAAATAGAGTCGTTATATGCGGCGAGCTGGAGGCGACGCGAGGCGGGGGCGGCGCGACCGCGCGAGGAGCCGTCTGGGGGAGAGAGAGAGGAGGAATGGAGAGTCGCCCATGAAATTCGAGGAACGCTCAATGGTGCAGATAGTGCTTGCAGCCACATGCAAGTACTCGTGGAAAAACTGCACTCGTATACAGCACATACATCCTGGGGGAGTGAGAAGCAAGACTCCGAGGACCAAGAATCAGACGACAACAAGAATCAGAAGAGTGAGCCTTCCTGCAGAGAAGATAATTTTGTAGTTGCAGACATGGCTGTTGATCCATATTTGAAGATTGATCATAATGTGCAGTGTGCTAGTGGCTGTTTTAATTACAGCCTTACAAGGACCTTATAATAAGCTTAGGTTTAGCTAGGACGTCATGACCGAAAGTGAGGAACGAAACTTCGGTTCATGGAAAATGACAGCAAGGTTTCGCCATCTTTGTATTGCAATTGTATCACCAGAGGTTATCACAAGGTAGCTGATGTCTGTTCGTAGACTGATGCGAAGATGCAAACATGCACGCGGCACGCCCAGAACCTTCCCGGCTGGAAACTACTTGTACGCACTCGCGCGCTTCTATCCTGGAGTTTGATCATGACGAGGAAACAAAGCGGCCAGTGTGTCTTCTTCTCCCGTAGCATGCTTATCCTCCAACACATGGCTCTCCATGTGTCATGCTGCATGCACACCTTGCATCTACTGAGAGTTGATCATATACTCCACCCCAACACAAAAAAGCCAGGAACATCTCTCTATCACACAACGAACACTAACACTATGACGCTTCTCTTGTTCCATGCCTTGCTGTTGGCAAGTGCAACTGCGGCAGTAGCCGTGGACAACGCCACGGGTGGCGGCAACTCCACCGCAAATCTAGACCTATGCAACGGCGCAGGGTGCGAGCCGCCGGCGCAGCCACTGCCGATCTACGGCTATCCTCCGCCGTCGCCGTCCCTGCCGTCGACACCGCCGTGCCCACCGGTGCCGGTCGTCTGCTGTGGCGGCGGAGGCGGCGCCGCTGGGCAGAACACGCCTCAGCAGCCGTACTACTACGTGCCTCCGACAGGCTACCTCCCCTACAACTCTGCTTCGCCTCCGGTGCTACTTGCTCCTGTTACCTTCGGTTTTTACGTGACGGTAGTTCATCTCTTGCTATGTGCTATGGTGTAGACGTGTATTTACTAGATAGTGGATATATTACCTTTTCTGTTGGGTTAACAGATAGCACTTTTTGTTTTGCGAAACAATATATGGCAATAACAAAAGGAATATGCATACCTGGAGCTAAGAGATCTGGACAAGCATGTTCGTATTTGTATTTTCGTTTGTAGTAATATGGTCGTGTGCTGGGATCCTGGCATCTTCTACTAGTGATCACTTGTTGTCAAGTTGCATGTAATGTGAACGATTTACCTGTTGTAACCGGGTTATGGTATTAATCTGTTGCTGTTTAAATTCTGCAAAAGTTTTGTTTTGCCATCGACCCACGATTACAATTTTGGCCCTGTTTAGCACAGCTTCATCAACAGACAACAGCTTCATGAGCTGTTGTGAGCTGTTTTTTGCCAAACACCTTTTTTGCAAACAGCTTCATGGATGAAGCTCCTTAAATCAAGCTCTCACAAGGGAATGGGGTGGGGTGAAGCTGAAAATAGTAGCTTTTCACAGCTCTCTCCCTCAGGCTCGCAGTTCTAGGAACCCACCGCCTTTGTAGTTGACAGAAATTACAGCACTTTGTCACTGGGTCCCCACGCCTGTTTCCTCTCCTCCCGTTCGCACTTCTCTACCGTTCGCACTTCTCTAATGATTTTAATTTTTTTTATTTTAATTTTTTAATTCATACTCATTCAAATATATTATTTTTTAATTCATATGACCATATACAAACATACAACTCCAAATGTTAGAACAAGTCAGGTAGACAGGGGCATCTTGGACAATTGCTCTCTTTCAGCCATGCATGAAGCTGTTGGTGAAGCTGTTTTGCCAAACAGTTTTCCAAAACAGTTTTAGCTTCACCGGTGAAGCTGCTCGTGAAGCTGAAACAAAAAAAACAGCTTCACTAGTGAAGCTGAGCTGTGCCAAACAGGGCCTTTGTTTCTGCCACAAGATTCCTTACTAACATGAATGTGGGTCCAGATCCCACTAACACCAAGGTTTTACTTTTTAGTTACTCCATCCATTATGTTCTACTTGTTGTTTTGGATTTTAACACGGCCTTCCATACAAACTCACTCACTATTACAAAAAAGCCTAATACTAGACGTCATATCGCAGACGGTTACCTAAAATCGTTAGTATTAAAAACAATCACAAACGGTTTTAGTTTATAGACCATTTGTGTTGATGTCAGCACTAAGAACCATATGTAAAGATGTAATATCACAGACGGTCAGTCATGGTGATGGGCAGATTACATAGGAAGGTAGTAATAATGGTACCACTGACGAAGTCAATGATATGCCGTCAAATGATGTAAATTGTGGTTCTGATTCAGATAAGCTGCATGATGACAATCTGGATTAGATGCTTTGCGATGCAGAAGGGAACTATCATAAGAGAGTATGTTAAATTCTGAGACTTGATAGAGGAATCGTCGCTAGCGACCAGTCCAATCGATTCCTCTGCTTATGCAAAAACCAGATCAATCATAGAAGATAGAAATAGTATATTGAAAACACAGAGAGGTAGAGAGAACTCCTGGTATTTCTTTATTGCTTTCTTTCTAATTTCGTATACAAAACAGCCAACAGTACTTCCTATTTATAGCCTAGTGGTGAGATGCCCACCATGGGCCAAGGCTTCAAGCCCAAGCCCAGGTTTCTTAACACTCCCCCTTAGGCACTCAACCGACACGTTTATGCCTCATCAAAACTCCATAAAACTCAGTAGGAAAAATTTGGAGAAAGAGTACATGATACATGTTATGTTGTATTGCACGAATTGCCTCATTAAAAACTTTGACCGAGAAACTTCAGGAAAACTCGTCAAGGGAAAAAGAGTACAATCCACCCAATTTCGTCCAATCTTCAAGACTTGAGAAAATTCTCCCCCTGAATTCTGCACTTCTCTAAGTCTCATCATTCCAATTCCTCTTACGCATCTTTCAAAGTTTGATGCAGGAAGTGACTTAGTGAATAAATCTGCAAGATTATCACATGACTTAGCATACAGTACCTTAATTCCGTCCATCTTTTGCAATTCATGAGCATAGAAGAACTTAGGGTTGATATACTTTGTGAGATGACTCTTCACGTAGCCCTCTGCATTTGTGCAATGCAAGCTGCATTATCCTCATAAATAATTGTGGGAGCTTGCATAATATTCATCCCACATAACTGTTGGATGTGGTGGATCATTCGTTGGAGCCAAGCACATTCTCGTGTGGCTTCGTACAGTTCTATGATTTTTGAGTGGTTTGTCAAAGTCATTATAAAACTTTGCTTAGATGATTTCCATGAAATTGTAGTTTCACCACACAGGAATACATAGCCTGTTTGTGACCTTGCGGTATACGGGTCCGACAGGTACCCAACATCTGCATAGCCAATCAAGTTCAAATCTTGATTCTTTCTGTAGAACAATCCAATGTCCTTACTTCCTTAGAGGTATCGGAAGATATCCTTTATTCCCTGCCTATACCTTTTGGTATGTTTTGCACTATGCCTTGCTAACAAGTTTACGGCAAATACAATGTCCGATCTAGTGTAGTTTGCTAAATACATAAGTGCTTCTACTGCACTTAAGTATGGGAATTCCAGTCCCAGAACTTCCTCCCCCTCTTCCCTAGGTCGGTATGGATCCTTTTTTGCTGTAAAGACCTCCCGATCATCGGTACTTTCGATGGGTATGCTTTCTCAAAGCTGAACCATTCTAACACCTTCTAGGTGTAGGCTGACTGGTGTACTAATATTCCTTTAAGGACATGCTCGAGCAGTAGGCCTAAGTAATATTTGGTTTTACCCAAACATTTCATTTCAAATTCTGACTCCAAGTAAGAACTTGCTTTTTTTATGTCTTCCATTGTCCCAATGGTATTCAGATCATCTACATACACTGAGATTATACAAAATCTATTCTGAGATCGTTGTATAAATACACAAGGACAATCTTCATTGTTCGTGTAGCCTTTCTTTCATAGAAAGTCGCTTAAGCGATTATACCACATCCTGCCTGATTGCTTGAGTCCGTACAGTGATTTCCTAAGCTTCACACTGTATAGGTTTCTATTTGCTCTGTCTTAGTTTGGGACTAGGATATCTTCAGATACCTTCATATAAATTTTCGATTCTAAGTTTCCATAAAGGTATGCAGTTATCACATCCATCAATTTCATTTCTAGATTCAAGTTTACTGCCATTGAAATAAAATATCTAAAGGTAATTCCACTCATGACTTGGGAGTAGGTTAAAATATCTAAACGTGATTCCACTCATTATTGGGGAGTAAGTTTCTTCACAATCAACTCCTGGACGTTGAGTGAAACCTTGTGCTTTCATTTCTCTTACGAACAAATACCCACTTATGCCCTACAGGGTGCACATGGGGAGGTGTGCGACTTACGGTCCCAAACACCTCTCTTTTAATCAGATATAATAATTCAGTTTCTATTGCTTTCTTCCAATCTTCCCAATCTGATATCTTCTTACATTCAGCGAGCGATGCAGGTCAGAATCAAGATCGATGATTGTGGTAATTTTCTTTGCAAAGTAAATATCAACATTGACTGTTGTCCTATTCATGGACTCTCCCATGTGCACATAATTTATAGCTATTTCTTTATGAGTTGCTTCTTCTGTAGCTTCTCCTTGCTCATCGCTTCATCTAGTTGCGGTGGCAAATCCCTTTAGTTTTTCAGCTCCGATGTGTGCGCACACATCCATGCCGATTTCTTCTTCCATGGGGATGTTCAAATCTGGTATGCATTTTTCTGAAGGTATCATACTAATGTCAGGCCTCAATTGGCTCCCCTTCTGGTTCTAGGAAACTTTAGTGAACGACTGTGTCAAGTCCTTCTTATCCTTCTTCACCAGGCATCCCCAGTTACATAGGATTCGAGGGCCGGAGTTCTCGTCCTTTTATTCTGAGGTCTCTAGACGGGATTAGGGATACCTTCTACTTTTTTTGGTATTTCAACCTTCTCCGATGCATTACGTGCAGGCACATGCGACTTGGTCACGCTCTTCAAATCACTAAAGTGGTCAGACAGTTGATTTGCTAATACTTGCAAATCAATGTTCTTCTGGATTTCTCTATTTGCTTTATTAGTGCGTGGGGCATGTGCATGGATTCCCGTGGCTTGCCACATAATTTTCTGACATTTTTCATTAAGGGTTTGATTTTCTCTCCTTAATGTTGGGAAATTATCCTTATCAAATATGCAATCAGCGAAGCGGGCGATATGCAAATCTCCCATCATAGGTTCTAAATACCTGATTATAGATGATGTCTTATAACCAACGTATATCCCAGTCTTTTAGAGTGGACCCATTGTAGTACGCTGTAGAGAGGGTATAACTACATAAACCTTACATCCAAACCTTCTGAGATGAGAAATTTTCGATGCTGACCCTTGCGCTAGTTGCATAGGTGAATAGATGTTGTAAGCCGATGGTCTAAAGTTGATGAGATTTGCTGCATGTGGAACTGCGTGTCCCCAACATGTAGCTAGTAAATTACAATTCTGTAAAAGTGGTTAGGCAATAAATTTAATTCTCTTGATTAATGTCTCTACTAAACCATTCTAAGTGTGGACATGCGGTACAGAATGCCCAACTGTAATTCCCATTCCCATGCAATAATCATCAAATGACTTTGAATTAAATTCTCCAGCATTGTCCATTCTGATGGACTTTATGTGATAGTCAAGGAAAATATTTCTAATGTGAATTATCTGCGAGATTAGCTTTGCGAAAGCATGGTTTCTCATAGACAGTAAACATACATACGACCATTTCGAGGAAGCATCGATGAGCATCATGAAATATTTAAATGGCTGAATGGGACTACAATGTCTCCTTGGATGCGTTCCAGGAATGCAGAGACTTCATCCTTCAATTTCAGAGTGGAAGGTCTAGTAATTAATTTTCCGGTGGCACATACATGGCACACAAAATTTTCATGATTCGAGAAATTCTTTACATTAATATTATGCCATGTGAATTGTTAATTATCATCCTAAGACCTAGGTGACCTAATCTGTCATGTTAAAGACAGAAAAGTTCAGAACTTCTAAATACTGTCTTCAGGACAGTATAGACTGCACGTGCCTTGATGTTGGTGTAGTATAGCCAAGTTTCTAATGAATGAAGTTTTTTAATACCCTTTTTCTATTTGCTTCGCGCTTCGTAATGAGCAGGTATTACTTACCGTACTCTTCTTTAGTCCCAATGTGGAAACCGTTAGCGTGAATATCCTTAAAACTTAGGAGAGTTCTGGTCGATTCTGGGTACAAAAAGGCTTCTTGAATAGCCAAAGTTGGGCCCATTGGGAGTATAATTGTGGCTCTTCCTGAACCAATTATACAAGCATCGCAATGGCGATTGTTGTAAGGCTGCTAGCATTCTTACTAATCGGCTGAAAATATTTTCTCTCTTAAGATGATATTCATTGTGCCACTGTCGGCTAAGCACACTTCCTCCATAGGGCACCACACATATTCTAATAAAAGATATTTTATTAATATGCATAAGAAGACAATCAACACATAAACAAAATACTTCAATATCAGAACTGTTGTGGTTACAGACCAAACAGAGAGAGAGATGGTAGTGGAGAGTTGGGAGAGAGTGATGGTCAGTTGCCTCCCCCCAGCTTCCCCTTGATATATATATATTCATACAGGCTGTGCTTTTACAATTGTGCCCTTACATCGGTACCTCCCTGTCAAGGGTACTTAAGCTATTACATGTGTCTTATTTTGGGCTCTATGGCCATCTAACAGGCCTGCTGAGTTTAGGTGGGGGCCACCCCTACAACAGGAGCCTCTCATGGTGAAGGGCTTCACAGGGCCGAAGCCATGTTGCCGAGTCCTTTGGCCCCCTCCATCCCTGCGGCCTGTGAACGCCTCCGAACTGCCAAAGTAGACGCGCGCGCTCTGTCCCCTACCCTTTGAACGGGTGGCAGCGGAGCTGGCGCCTAGCCAAAGTAGACGCGCGCGCGCGCTCCGTGCCGGTCAGACCTCTTGGCTCCGAGGTCGGTGTTGGGGACCGAGTCGGAGTCGCGGCTGACGCTGTGGTGAGGATGGGCCTTGCGCCGCTGATGTCGCTGCACTTCGGGACCGTTGTGCCTTGCGGTCCGGTAGTGCACTTTTAATGGCGGCTGGAATCGTGCCGACGCCTGGCCTATCTGGGGGAAGGCTGTCGCGTCGCGCAGTCTGCCTTCTGTGGGTGGGGCACGCGGCGATTTATGCCTGGTGCGTCGTGGAATGTGAGCGGTTGCGTGAGCGCGGCCGTTCACCTCTTCCCTAGGCAAGCGGGACGCGTGTCGGTCACGCGCTGGCGTTGTGCGCTGCCTGGCCACCTACCGGGCACGCTCCTCGAGATGCCGGCGGTTCTTTCCAGTCGTGGGGGAGGCGAACGGGCTTTATAAAGCGCCATCGCTGCGATGGGGGCGCTCTATCTCGCCTATCGCCTAGCTCTGCTTTTCTCGTGTTGATAGCCCTTCTGCCCTAATCTTAGAGAACAATGGCCAGTCATGACGATGCCTCCCACCATCCCGGCGGCAGCTCCTTGTCTAGCCGGGACGAGCTGTCCTTCCCTTCTGAGGATTATGAGCTGGTGCTGCGGGGGCGTTCGCGTGGCGACAAGCGGTGGGACGCCATGGAAAACTCGGGGGGTCGCTGCTCCCGTGTGCTGGGTAGGAGCTGCGTGACTGAAGAGATGCTGCAGTGGCTTGTACGGGAAGGGAAGATCGACGAGAGCGATGGGGCTCGCCTACCCCGCCGCGACGAAACGGAGCCGAAGCCCCAGGAAACGGAGGCGATCGTCTTCGTCGCGTTCTTCGACGCCAGTCTTCGAATGCCCTCCACAACATTTGTGGGCGAACTCCTGCGGACCTACGGGTTGGAGCTAGCGCGGTTGACGCCAAACGCCATAGTCCGCCTAGCTATCTTTACATGGGCTACGCGATGGAAGGGCGGCGTCCCAACGCGAGCCTGTTCGCCACCCTGCACGACGCGCGCTGTCGACCCAAGAAGATTGAGGGGGCTGTATCCAACTTTGGTAGCGTGGATTTCGTGCTACGAGCGTCCTATACGACGCTATTCCCTGCGCCGGCCAGCTTGGAGAGGTGGGAATCCGGCTGGACGCGGCGGTGGTTTTATTACGTCGTGACCAGCACGAGTGGCCTGCTATGCCGAGGTGGGCCAATCTCGTTCAACAGCTCGCCAAGTGTGAAGCCAGAGGCTGATGACGCGCGGAGGCTATGGAGGCTTGGTGGCGTTGCACGCCGGCTAAGTATGCGCGACTTGGCTGCAGAGTTTACGATGTACGGGGTGGCTCCACTCTCCGCCCGGTGGAAGTACGGGCGACGGGGCGACGACCGAGAGGACGGGGTGCGCCCGTCATTGTCTTGCCTGCTTCCGCCCTCCGCCCCTTGTAAGTCGCGCAGTGCGTTGGTGCGCACCCCTTTGTGTCTGCGTAGTCCTCGGCTGACCAACTTGTTGCCTTTTGCACAGTGGCTCGGCTAGAAGATGCAGAGGGCGCGGTTGCGATGTTCCTAGGCCCATACACGCTCAAGGAGCACAAGCTGCGCAAGGCTGCGACAAAGACGGCGAGGCAGGGGCGGATAAACCGCACGTGCGAGGTTCTGCGCATTGCTGTGCCCGAGCGCGCGGTGCCGGCGGAAGCTCCCGCAGGGGCTTCGAGCCGTCGTGGTGGCGGTAGCCAAGCGGGGGCCTGCTCCGAGGTTGCCGCGTCCAGTCCGCCAGCCACCTCGGCGGCTGGCACCGGTGGGACAGGACATGCAGCCGGTGATGGGTCCGGCCGGACCAGCTCAGGAGGGCGCGTCGCCCCAAGCCCATTGGCGGCATCCTCCGTCGGCGCTGTTGAGCCCGTGAAGATGCCCCTCGTCGTGCCGGAACCCGCCAACCCGAGGGAGGACGCCACTCTTGGCGGTGCTTTGCCACCCACGGCTGCCGTCGAGGACGCGCCCGGGGCGGTAGTGACCGAAGGCGCGACAGGAGCTGCCGCTGCTAACATCGCGGAAGAATCTCCTGCGAAGCCACAGGCGAAACGCCCTCGAATCCGGCCCCCTTCACCTTCGAGGGGTCGGTACGGTGTTGCCGGCCCTGTACTTGGAGTTGTGGTGCCCGACGCGCCCGGCGCGGCCGAAGGGTCTTCTCGACCGCCCACCGAGGTACTCGCCTCCCGACTGGCGGTTGAACAAGCACCCCCTCCTGTCGCAGCGGGCGGTGCAGAAGGTAGGCACAGTTCCCTTTCTTCGCACGACTTCGCGAAACTCTCCCCGATTTGCTCGCTCATTCCGTCGACATCAGGCGAGACGAAGTCTCCCGGACGCGGTGAAGGATCGAGCAACGGGGGTGTGCGCAACGTGCCGGACCCTGAACAGGGTGCCCTGCAGGCGGCTGCCGCCATCAACGTGGCCGAAGTCTCCGCAGCCCCTGACGTGGCGAGGGCGGGGCTCGTCCTCTCCGACTTCCTCCCTCGCCCGGAGACGCTTCGCGCTTTTAATGCAGCCGCGGAGCGCGCCCGCGGCGGCTTTGACCAACAAATGCTGTCGTCGTGCGAGGGGGACCTCCTGGCGCTCGCACTGCGGGCCTCGGAGATAAGGGTAAGCATGTGCACTCGCGGTTGCTAGAGCACTGTCGAGCACCTGCTGACTTTTCTTGCCATTTCCAGACGCTTGCCCTTGGCCACGCGCTAGATGAGGCCCGCATCCGGGAGCAGAGAGCCCTGGAGGTCGATCTTCATGTTGCGGATGACGCCCACGCCACGAAGGACGAACAGCTTCACGTGCTGGAGGGCGCCCTGGCGGCTGCGCAACAGGAGACCGAGGAGGTCCAGCACGCCGCGGCGGAGGAACGCACCTCCTTTTTGCAGCAGATCGCCACTCTGGAGGAGGAGAAGGTCCAGCTGGTGGAGTCCCTTGCGGAGAAGGACGGCGCCTTGGACAATGCGTCCATGTCGGCGTGGAGGGCAATGGAGTCTCTGAACCAGGCCCTCCGGGACCTGTGTGTCGACGTGCCGGACGTTACCCACGGGCCGGGGGACTTGGTGGAGACACTCGGGCTGGTCGAGAAGGGTGCCGGCGTTGCTCTCCGCAGCGCGAAGACCTTCAGCGAGCATTGCAGCTTCCTCGGTGCATGCCTCGCCCTTGCCATGCTTCACACTCATGGGTGCAGACATGTCCACGAGCTGGCGAACCCTCCGCTGGATCTTCCTGCCCGGCCGGAGGCGCTGTCGGACGCTATCCGCTTCATCGATCCTGGCCTCCGGAACTTCCACCGACGGATCTAGGGCTATGTCGGGGAGGACGCGGCCAAGGTCGCGGTGCAGCATACGCTACACGGGGGCGGTGACCTCCTCCGCTGGCTCGAAGGGGTTCCCCGATGTTACAACAGCGGCGCGGGCCCATCGGGACCGCGCGAAGGGTAAGCGGTTGGTTAGGGGAGCGGTGTACTGTGCGCTCCTGCTTGTGGTCATGTAACCCCGGCATTTTTGTGGAAAACCGAAGTAGCACCCGCTCTTAATATTGTATGTTGTTTTTATACTTCAAGGAGTACGCACGAGAGCAACGCCTGTGCGTGCGCGGAATTCGCGTCTTGTTTTATTTAGAGTCCGGAGACTGGCGCGGGGGTGATCCTCTGCATATTGCGGCCAAGCAATACTATTTTTGGAAATAGAGAGCTTTATTAAACTCCCGTTTGCGCGGGCGAGCATCGTACAAGGAGGGGCTGATGCCATTATAACCTTCGCCCTGCTTCTAGGCGTAATATCGTCGCAACTTGTCTGCGTTTCATGTGTGGCGGAGAGTTTGTCCCTCCAGTGTGGCGAGGCGGTACGCTCCCTTCTGTAATGCTTCAGCTACGATGTATGGACCTTCCCACTTGGACTCCAGCTTGCCAACGGTTTCCGCGTGGAGTGCCGTTCTGAGGACAAGATCCCTGGCCCTGAACCCTTGCGGATATATGGACCGGTCTCGAGTACGTACTGTCTGTCGTGCGTACTTTTCGACATGTTGGGTTGCGCTCGCTCGCGCCCCGTCGAGGAGGTCCAAGGACACGCGACGCTCTTCGTCGGGCGCTTGGACGAGGACCCTCCGCGATCCAGCCTTGATTTCTTCAGGCGTCACCGCCTCATCACCAAAAAGGAGCTTGAAGGGCGTGAACCCCGTCGGGCGTGTTACCGTTGTGCGAAGGGACCAGAGGACGCTGTGAAGCTCGCTCGGCCACCTGCCCTTCGGCAGCCCGACTAGGCGTTTTTTGATGGCGATAGAGATGGCGTCGTTCGCCCTTTCGACTGCTCTATTGGACTGGGGGTGCCCAACCGAGGCGAACCGAAGCGTGATGCTTCCTTGAATGGGGCGGCATCAAACTGCAGGCCGTTGTCGACGGTGAGTTCCCTGGGCACACCGAAGCGACATATGATGTTCTGCTAGAGGAAATGTTGCATGGCCGCCGAGGTTATCTTGGCTAGGGCTACCGCCTCCGGCCACCTGGAAAAGTATTCCAGCACGACTACCACGAACCGGAGGTCCCCCGGGGCTCAGGGGAGCGGTCCCACTATGTCGACGCCCCAGCGTGCCAACGGCCACACCGGGGGAATAGGGTTGAGGTTCGTCGGGGGCCTGCGGATGATGCGTCCCATCCACTGGCACCCCTGGCACCGACGCACGAGGTCCTGGGCGTCCGTGATGGCAGTCGGCCAGTAAAAGCCTTGCCTGAACGCCTTGCCGACCAATGACCTCGGCGCGAGGTGAGACCCACATGCCCCCGCGTGAATCTCCACGAGGAGCTTCTTCCCTTCTTCGGGGGAGAGGCAGCGCAGGAGCGGTGCGCTGACTCCCTGTTTGTAGAGCGTCCCTTCAAACACTTGGAAGGATCTGGCACGGTGTTGCAGACCCCGGAGCTCGGCGTGGTCCTCTGGCTCGGCGATGCCCTACAGGAAATTAAGATGGGCTCTCGTCAGTCGCCCTGCTGGACGACGTGGTGAATGAGAGCCACGTCCCGGTTGTCCTGCGCGATGGCCGCCTGTGGCAACACTTCGTAAAACGCCCCGTCAGGGGGTGGCAGCTGCTGGCTGGCCGCCTTTGCGAGAGCGTCGGCCTGCTCATTTTTGGCGCGAGGGATGGCCTTGACCGTGACGCCCAAGAAATGCCTTTTCCTCGCTCTTACGGTGGCGAGGTATTTAGCCAGCTCAGGGTCCTTGGCTTGATATGACTTGTCTACGTGGCCGGCCACCAAACGCGAGTCCGTGCGGACGAGCACTCGCCGCGCACCGATTGCCTTGAGCTTGGTCAGGCTGAAGAGCAGCGCTTCATACTCAGCTGTGTTGTTGGTGGCCGAAAACGCGAGGCGCGCCGAGTACAATAGGCGCTGCCCCTCGGGTGTGACAATTACCGCGCCTACACCCGCGCCCGCGACGCCGTAAGCCCCATCTATGGTGAGGGTCCAGACCGGGTCGTCGTGCTTCTGAGCGGGCTGAGCCGGCGGAGTCCATTCTGCGAGGAAGTCGGCGAGGACTTGAGATTTGATTGCCGTCCGCGAGGCGTATGTCAGGGAGAACGGGGCGAGCTCGGCAGCCCACTTGCCGATGCGCCCCGTGGATTCCTTATTGTGTAACATCTCCGCTAGGGGGAACGAGGAGGGCACTGTGATCGGGTGGGCCAAAAAATAATGTCGGAGCTTCCTGGAGGCCATGACCAACGCGTAAGCAAGCTTTTCGAGCTCCGTATATCTCGTCTTGGCGCCTTGGAGGGCTTCGGAGACGAAGTATACGGGCCGCTGTAAGGTGCCTTCCTCTAGGACGAGGACGGCACTGACCGCTGTAACCGACGCGGCCAGATAAAGCAAGAGGGGAGCCTCTGGTGCTGGGGCGGCCAGAGTGGGGAGGCTCGCCAGGTGTTTCTTGAGCGCGTTGAAGGCCTCCGCACAGTCGCTGTCCCACCGAAATCCGTCGCAGCCGTGGAGTGTCTTAAAGAATGGTAGACCCCGTTCCGCTGCCTTAGATAGGAAGCGGCTTAGGGCTGCCATGCGGCCCGCCAGCCTCTGGACCTCCCTCGCCGTCTTGGGCGGCTCCATATCCAGGATGGCCTTAACTTTATCGGGATTCGTCTGGATGCCCTGTCCGGACACGAGGAAGCCAAGTAATTTGCCCGCCTGGACGCCGAAGACGCATTTGTCGGGGTTGAGCTTGATGTCGGCCTTCCTGAGGTTATTGAAGGTCTCCTGGAGATCCCGGCCGTGCATAGCGAGCTGCCGGGTCTTGACTACCACGTCGTCGACGTAGGCTTCCACGTTCCTCCCGAGTTGGGCGGCGAGAGCAAGGGCGATGAGGCGGGTAAAGGTAGCGCATGCGTTCTTCAAACCGAAGGGCATCCTGACGAAGCAGAAGGTCCCAATCGGTGTGATGAAGCTGGTCTTGTCCTCGTCGTCTTCGGCCATGTATACCTGATGGTAGCTAGAGTAAGCGTCCAGGAAACTCATTAGCTTGCACCCGGCGGTAGCGTCGACCAATTGGTCGATGCGTGGCAAGGGGTAATTGTCCTTTGGGCACGCCTTGTTGAGCGCCGTGAAGTCGATGCACATACGCCAAGCCCCGCTGGCCTTTTTGACCAATACGGGATTGGCGAGCCACTCCGGGTGATGGACCTCGCGAATGACCCCAGCCTAGAGGAGCTTCGCCACCTCCACCTTGGCCGCCTGCTGCCGATCCATGGACATACGGCGAAGCTTCTGCTTGACCGGCTTGGCGTCAGGGCGGACCGCCAAGCGATGCTCGATCACTGCGCGGTCCACGCCCTTAATGTCCTCTGGCGACCATGCAAAAATGTCGACGTTGTTCTGAAGCACTCGGAGTAGGTCTCGCTCGACCTCCGCAGGGAGCCCCTTGCCAATGGACACAAATTGCCCTTCCGCCTGGAGCGGCACCTTTTTGACTTCACCTTCGGGCCGAGGCTTAGGCGTCCATCCCAGAGCGGAGGGCGTGTCGCCGAGCATGTCTGGGAGGACGTGCACCGGGCGTTGCAAGTCCCAGCTGTTGGCTTCGACGCGTCTGGCAAGATCCTGGTCGCCGAAGACAGTGATCACACCCTCTGGGCCTGGGAGCTTCATACATAAGAAGGTGTGGTGTGGGATCGCCTCGAGGGAGTTGATGGCGGGCCACCCCAATATGACATTGTAAGGGTGCGGGATGTCTACGACGTCGAAGATGACGTGCGCGCTTCGGGCGTTTTCCCCCTGGCGGAATGTAACTGGAAGGGACACGTGTCCTATGGCCTCCAGCGGTTGGCCTCCGAAACCTTGAAGCAGAGCTCCTGGCTGCTCTAAGCGGCTTCGGGGGATTCCCATACGGGTGAGGGCCCCCGCGAACAGAATGTTCGCAGAGCTCCCCCCGTCGACAAGGATGCGCCTGACGTCATGGCCTGCAATGTGGGCCTGTATGACTAAAGGGTCTTGGTGAGGGAACTCCACACCCCTGGCGTCATCCAGGGTAAAGGTGATGTTGCGGGGCAGTACCCACGGCCGTGACTGCTCCAAGGGGGCCCCTGATAAGGAGCCTTCGGTAATGACGCTAATGGTGCGGTGCCGCACGTCTCCTTTGGCGGAGGCTCGCGGGGGGTCACCTCTTGGCTGCCACTCATGTACTTCGGCAAGGGGCCTGGGAGGTGAGGCCCGAGATTCGGCCATCACCCGTCGCAGTTCCATGACCGCGGTGCATGCCTTCGTAGAGTGATCGCCGTAACCATGCACCTCGCACCACTTGTCGCAATCCCGAAGCTCTTGCTCCGCTCGGGGCCGCTCGTCCTGACCGGGTCCGCCTTCACATCCCTGGCCCTCCTTCCACGATATGGGGGCCGGCTTTCGAAGGGCGTTTTCGATGCCGAGGACATGGCGGGCCTTTTGTGGTCTGCGCTGGTGACACCGGGGCTTGCGTCTGCTCCTTGACGAGCCTTCCTGCTCCCCGGGGCCGCCACCTCCGGGAGTGTCCTCCCGGGGTTGTCGACTGCGGCCCTGCTTCGGGGAATCATTGCCCGCCTCCTCCTCGCATGGCAAGCGTTTCGCTTGGGCGAGGTCGGGGGCAGGGGCGTTGCGTCTCCTTGCGTCCTCCTCAGCCCGCGCATACCCCTCCATTTTGTCGAAGAGCTTGGCGACTGTCTTGATGGGCTTGCGCGCGTTGTACTCGGCCAGGGGGCCCGGGCGGAGGCCCTGTATGGCCGCGTTGATGACGGTTGTCTCGTTTACGTCCTTGACTTGACAACGTATCTTCGCGAAGCGTTTGGAATAGTCCCGGAGCTTCTCCGAAGGTTTCTGCTTCACGACGAAGAGCTGGTCCGCGTCGACCCGCTCAACATAATTTCCTTGAAAGTTGTTGCGAAGACGGTCGCGGATCTGCTCCCACGCGTAGATGGAGTTTGGCTCTATGGTAAAAAACCAAGAAAGCGCCACTCCTTGCAACGCGAGGGGGAGTCCCTTCGCCTTGGTGGTGTCATCTCCGCCCGCAGCCTCGATTGCGGTTTCGTATACGCGCACGAACTCGCGGGGGTCCGTGTCGCCTTTATAGGGCTCGATGACACTGGGGAATTTGAAATCTTCGGGCCACGCCGCCTACTGTAGCCCTGCCGAAAGCGGGGACTCTGGATCGACGCGTCGCAGCGGCACGCGGCTGGATGTGGGGGCGTCGCGGCTGTCCGCCCTTTTCGGCGTGGGCTCTGGCGCGACCCCTGGTGCGGCCTGCTAGCTCCGAGCCTCTTGTATGTCTCGGACAGCCCCCTGAAGATCCCCTAGCTGCTGCTGGAACGTTTTGAGGGCCGCCAACAGGGCGCTTTCCACTGCCTACGCGGGCGGGGCCGCCGGCGCGCCCAGCGGACGGGTCGGCGCAGGTACGATCGCCTCGCGAGCTCCCGAGCTGCCGGACGTCGTCGCAGCGCCGGTGGCGGGGTCGGTCGTCGCAGCGCCGGTGACGGGGTTGGCCGTCGCAGCGCCGGTGGCAGGGTCGGTTGTCGCAGCGCCAGTGGCGGTCGCGGCACCGGTGGCGGGGTCGGTCGTCGCAGCGCCAGTGGCGGTCGCGGCGCCGGTGGCGGGGTCGGTCATCGCAGCGCGAGCGTCGACGTCCTCGACCACCGCGCCTGCGTCGTCGCCCGCGCCCGCAACAGCCGATGCCGAAGCCCTGGTACCCATGCGACGCTTCGACTCAGTCGCCTTCTTTCCCTTCACCGCCGCCGACGAAGCTTTTTTCGGTGTCATCCTTCTTTGGACTTCAGGCTTGCTCCTGTCCTCCCCACGGACGGCGCCAACTGTTGTGGTTACAGACCAAACAGAGAGAGAGATGGTAGTGGAGAGTTGGGAGAGAGTGATGGTCAGTTGCCTCCCCCCCAGCTTCCCCTTGATATATATATTCATACGGGCTGTGCTTTTACAATTGTGTCCTTACATCGGTACCTCCCTGTCAGGGGTACTTAAGCTATTACATGTGTCTTATTTTGGGCTCTATGGCCATCTAACAGGCCTACTGGGTTTAGGTGGGGGCCACCCCTACAACAAGAACATATCATGCCATTATAAACTGAATAAATGAATGAATTATTCAAATATCATCCAACTATAACGAGAAAATAAAATTGCTTAAGTACCATCCATGCAAGTTCTAACTTGTTCTTTCACACAAAAGTAAATGACAATTAAAGTCTAAATGCATTCTGTACATTAGACTGAATCTGCTAAGAAATCAGAGACTTTGTCTGCTATTTTCTCTGGGTTACATGCTCTTTGAGAGAAATCATGGCGGTGGCAGCTGCTAGGTCAAAAGGGGATGCTACTGCCGGAATGGTTTCAACCTCCATCAGCACAGGCAACTGCTCAGAACACTCCCTCTCAACAGATGCAAAGTGGGTTTCATGCTGCCCTTTGTCATCCTTGTTCTTCTGGGTTTAGAAGGCATCGATGACATGCTGCGGCTCTTTACAAATCCACGACTAATGCCCCTACTTGCCACACATGTAGCAAGATTGGTCATGCTGACCACAGGTCTTGCCATCCCGCTTTGGCTTGCTTGTCTTATTCTCACGTGGAGCATCTGACTTGTTTTTCTAGGCTACGGTCTTACCTTTCCTCCCCCTTTTCATCATCATGGATTTTCGTACCTTGTAGCTCCCAGCGTTGGCTTCAAGGCCAGCGGAGCTTCGTCCTGAGCCTCTGCAACCTGCATCATATCAATCAATTCGGCATACTTCTTGTAGCCGTCTTGACGATAATTGCGTGCGGATTGCATTGCATTGGAGTGGAAGGTGAATATGGTCTTCTCAATCTTCTGCTCATCTGTGATCTGCTTGCCACAAACTTGAAGATTGGTACAAATTCTGTGCAAAGCAGAATTATATTCCTCGACCGTTTTGAAGTCGGCAAACCTCAGTCCGATCCATTCTTGCCCTACCTGAGAAAGAATGGTGTACTTAAGCCTCTCGAACCACTTTTTAAGTGCGGTTTATAGTGCTAGCGCACTTTTCTACCATGTACTCATTCTTGAGAGTGAGACAGATATGGTGCCTGAGGAAGTGAAGTGTCTGATCATTTTCCTTACGGTGGGTTGGGCATCCTGCGATGCGCCAATCCCAATAGCAGCGCAGAGCTTCTTGGCTCCAAGTACTATCTCAACATCGAAAGCCCAAGACAGATAGTTTTGGCCATGCTGAGCCAGCTCCTCAAACTCCCGGTTCGTGATGCCAGTCATCTACATGTGCATGAAAGGAATAAATAAGTTTACTGCTGGTAAGCATGCATGGAATAAAATTTACTTCAGGTAAATAAATTTGGTAATGGTACAAAAGATTCTCATAATGTTCCAGGATTTTCTATGCATTTTCTATAAATTTTACTATTAAGTTCGGTGATTAAAGACAATTTAAATAATTATGACTAATCAAAACAATAAATAAATACAAAAACATAGAAAATAATAATGACAAAAATAAACATGCTTCAAATGCTGAAAACAATTCAAAATTTGAATTCCTGAGGTCCTTTATGCCAAAATATGAATTTTCAGTGAATTCTGTAATTCCGAGGGCCTATAAGCAAATTTCCAGTTCAGCGAAAATTTTTGCATAATTTTCTGATTTTGTGAGGGTCTTTCTGCAAAATTCGGGACCCATCTGAAAATTCTGAGGACCCTTTCATAATTTTTTCAGAAATAGGAGGGATTTTGTGCAAAATTGCTGGTGCCTCCTCCCAAGCTAGGCCTTCGGCCCGTTTGCTTTCTTCGGCTGACAGGCCCACTCGGCCCAATTGGCCCGCCCGGCCGATTTAGGGGTCGGGGGTAGGGTTTCCCCTACCCCTCTTACTTCGGTGGCGGCTGCAGCCCAACCAGTGCGCGGCGAGGCGACTGGGCCAAGCGCGGGACCGGCAGAGCGGCGGGCATCCTCGAGCCAGTGAGCAGCTAGGCCGGCTGAGCGGCGGGGCCAGTCGGCGCGGGCGGCAACTGCGGGCCGACGGGCGGTGTTTCAGGCGGAGCCAGCGGCAGTGCCTCGGGTGGAAACTGGCAATAGCGCCTTGGGCTGAAGCTGATGGCGGCACTTTGGGCAGAATTCAAGGAGGTGGTCAGCCATGCGGGGCTCGAGGCGGCGCAGCCAATGGCCGTTCGGGGCCGTGGCAACGCACGAAGACCGAGGTGGCATCGACAGCCGTGTGGGAGCCGAGGCAACGCGGGCGGTGGCCATGCGGCGACCGAGGCAACGCAGGCGGCGACTTCGGGGCTGAGCCTCGTGCAGCGGCTCCTTGGGCTCCGGGCTGCTTGTGCGGGGCGGCGCACAGGCAACCGGTGACTTCGGGCTGCGCATGCGGGGCAGCAGGCCGACAATTGGCGGGCAAGGGGAGGCCGGCAGCAAGCCGACGGCCGTACGTGGCTGACCGTGCGCAGATTTTTTCTTTTTTTCTTTTTTTTTCAATATACGGCACAATCATCATTTACTCTTTTATGTAATCTACCGATCGATATTGTGCTGGCGATTTCAAGTCTGTTCGTGGTAGATTAGAGCAGATTTGCACCGTAGAAAATAATCTAGAAAGTGAAATATATGAATTTAGAGCGATCTAGATACAGAAAATTCAATCTACTAGTGCTTCGATGATTACCTTTGATTCACCGGAGCGATTCGTGTTGATAACATATTGAGGAATCGTCGCTGGCAACAGTCCGATCAATTCCTCTATTTATGCAAAAATAGATCAATTACAGAAGACAGAAATCGTAGATTGAAAACGTAGAGATAGAGAGAATTCTTGATCTTTTTTTTCTAATTTCATATACACAACAGTCAACAGTTTTCCTTATTTATAGTCTATTAATCAAACCCAACCCAATTTTCTTAAAAAAAAAACCGACGCGACCCCTCACCCTCGCCCGCACTGCGCCCGTCCGAGGAGCCGAGAAATAATTTCAAGCGGCTACGCCTCGCGAGCTCGTTCCTCCCCTCCCCTCCGCCCTCCGTCCGCTCGGCCGATTCGTCCCGCCGTCTCCGCAAGGTGAGATCCGCCGTCCCCTCTCCTCCGCCGCTTTGATCCCTCGATCGGGGCTAGGGCTTGGGTCGTCTCGGCGCCGTCCGCGTGGATCTGCGACATTTGAGGGGGGGGGGGGGGGGGGTCCGTCTCCTGGGGCTGGGCGTGTGCAGATTCCTCTGATCGGGTTTCTTCTTGAGTTTCTTTTGTATGGATTGGGTGGGTTCGGATGCGTGACTGGGAGGGGATAGGGTTTCTTGGTTCCTAAGGAGATATGTTGGGACAAGGCGGGTTTGTACGGGTTGATTGATTCCATAGTTGGAATGACCGGACTCCGCGTTGCGAGTCTTGGGGGTCCAAATTTGTTGGTGCTGAGGAAGATCGTTTCGCTAGTTTGGAGCATTTCCCCTTCGATTGAGTTCGTTGGAACTTTAGATGGAAATTTTTATTTTTACTTGAACCCATATGTATATCCGCTGTTCAACGGTCCTTAAACAAATGGAGGAATATTCAATTCAACAAACAATTGCCATCAGTATATCACGAAGTTCGTTTCTTTACATCAGTTTAGTGAAGGAGCTGAAACTTGCTTTCCTAACTGGTGGAGAACTGAAAATTGAATGCATGATCTCTTGGAATTAGTTGTGTCGCTAAACATATGCTTGATTACTTGGTGAGGCTTGTGTTAGTGTGATGAACTAGTCTATTGAATAATGTTATATCGTTCACCCAAAGTGAAAGCCTGTTGTGTAGCCAACATGGTTGTCACGGCGGAGTAGGCGAGCACGGCGAGTGAGGGGCGCCTGGACGCCTAAGCGACGCCACAGCGACGCCGCGGCGACGCCATGGCGAGCGCCATTTCCTGAACCGTATACGGGTCATGCGTATATGGGTCAGGTGACCGACTCAGGTCATATATAGCTCTCCCTCTCTCCTGTCTAATGGCCCCCATCTCCCGAGTCCTGTCTCTCCTCATCATACTCCTTGCTCCCCCCGACTCTCCCGTCTCTCCCGACTTCCTCTCTCTTGGACTCTCCGTCTCCCCTGTCCGTCGACTCCTCTCCCCGCCGCCGCCTCCCCCGTCCGCCGCATCCTCTCCCCACCGCCGCCTCCCCTGTCCGCCGCATCCTCTCCCCATCGCCGCCTCCCCTCACCTCCTCCCCCCACCGCCTCCAGCTCCCCACGCCCGATCTGCTAACCCTAGCCGCCGTCGCCGGCGGGAGGGAGGGAGGCGGCGCGGGTGGAGGGAGGCGGCGCGGCCGGAGAAGACAGGGGCGGACGGCGTACCTGGGCAAGGCGAGGCGATCCTCCCCGGCGTCTCCTCCCCGGTGCCTGGACGCCAAGGCGTCGCCTAGGCGACGACAAGGCGACGCCGTGACAACAATGGTAGCCAAGCCTTGATTCATCATAGCATCGACCCTGAAAAGAGAGGTCTAATCTCTCTGGTTTCTCTGTGTTCTTTATGACAAATTCAAGTCTAGTAAACAAAACAACCAGATTTCATCTGAGCTTTTCTTTCCCAATGAACAATTTGGTTAGAAGAATTATTTTCTTATTTAAGTGTTGTCATAAGTTTCACCTTTCAGTTTTAAATGATACTTTGTATTTATGTTTCTGTTTTATTTTACAGCTGTAGGAATTCTGGCCAAACCTTATGGCTATGATTGATGAGCCTCTGTACCCAATTGCTGTACTGATCGATGAATTGAAAAATGAAGATATTCAATTGCGTCTAAATTCCATCAGAAGACTTTCTACAATTGCTCGGGCACTCGGAGAAGAAAGAACAAGGAAAGAACTAATTCCATTCCTTAGTGAAAATAATGATGACGAAGATGAGGTGCTTCTTGCAATGGCGGAAGAGTTGGGTGTGTTTATTCCATATGTTGGAGGTGTAGAACATGCGCATGTTTTGCTTCCACCACTGGAAACATTGTGTACTGTGGAGGAAACCTGCGTCAGAGACAAAGCAGTTGAATCGCTCTGTCGAATTGGAGCACAGATGAAGGAAAGTGATATTGTAGACTGGTTCATCCCTGTTGTAAAGGTATGAGGAGTACACTTACTGTATAGATTGACATGCTTTCTTGTAATATATGGCCATCAACATGAGTGTTTGGATCATATGGGCTTCTGCTGCTGTTATATAACCATTTTTCTTGATAGATACACTTCCTACCATATGATTTTCGATAACTCTATAATCTTTGCCCATGCTTTATAACGCTATACAGATGCTTATTGAATAAGCTTCACCGGTTCACATTCTAATTGAACAAAAACCTTCTAAAAAATTGTATTGGGTGTATGTTTCATGAGATCATTTAGCCTATTTCATTGTAGCTTGAACAAGTTTATTTGATTGTCAGCATACTAGTTATTCTCCTAATGTGTCATAAAATTTTGTCCTTTGGCTTTCTTATCTGCCCATCTCATTTTCAATATTAATCATAACTGGTTCTTCATATTATAGGGAGTATGCTTCACAAGAGTATATTGCATTTTAGTTGAACTAAAAGAATTTGATTAGTAATGAACTAGTTTCATACGTGTGCCAAATTGGTGATTCTTTATTTTCAAATGTCTGCAGTTACCATTTGCAAAAGTTTTGATAGTCAGCACCATATGATTTGTGTGTGTGTCAGGGGGGGGGGGTCCACAAACAGATCATTCTTCTCCTTTGCATAACTACATACAAACACATAGCGGACTTGTGCTCTTATTTTGAAATGTTTATGCTCTACATTACTCTGTAGTTTATTTTTATGCTCATTTCAGAGGTTGGCAGCTGGTGAGTGGTTTACAGCTCGAGTATCATCATGTGGCCTTTTTCAAATTGCCTATCCTAGCTCACCTGAACCATTAAAGGCAGAATTGAGAACTATGTATGGCCAGTTATGTCAAGATGACATGCCTATGGTTAGAAGAGCTGCTGCATCAAATCTTGGGAAGTTTGCTGCAACAGTTGAACAGAGCCATTTGAAGACAGAAATCATGTCAATTTTTGATGACTTAACACAAGATGGTACTTCCTACAGATATTTTAACTAATATATGTTATTTGTCTTACTCATTGCTTTGATAGTGGAATATGTGCATTGGTTTGATGCATGTAGTACAACTACTAAGTCAGCTTGTCTTTGTTCCTCACATGTTGCTAAGGCATAGTCCACCACAATTTTTTTGTTGTGCTTGTCTCTTTGAACTGGTGCCTTTTTTATAACTTTATGAAAGTAAATTTAAATTATTGATGTGTCCCAGTAAGAATCATGTATGATTGCTCAACATAATCTGTACCAAACTACTATACAAATTTTAATATTCCATACCTCTAAAAAAATTAATATTCCGTTAGCCATATTATCTATGTATTCAATATGCCAAGTCATTTGTAATATTTAAAGTGGATTTCCTTGTTTTGTTTATTGCAGATGTGTAGTTATTGCTATGAACTTTTTAAAACAAACACCATTACTATTTTACCATTACTATTGCAGATGTGTAGTTATTGCTTCTTTGGTTCTTATGTGCTTATTATGTGGCTGCATGATTCCCCTTTTTGACAACTGTGATAAATATATTAAAATAGAAGGGTTGGGCTGTTTCTGTTGGCTGAAATGAAATATTTATGGTACTGCTGGTAGAATTGAGTAAAAGAGAGGTCGCTCTATATATTAATTAAATAAATTTTGATCGTTGGAAGCACAGGACTGCTTGCTGATGTACCCCTTTTGCATCAAGGGAATGTGGGCTTGTTATCTTGGATGTAGGAGCTGGGAAGCAGTATGTTGTTTTCTAGTGCTTACTGGTTTAGCTTCTGCCATGTAGGCTCTTTTGTACTTATGCCTTGGAAGCAAGAGCAGATACTTTTTCTTGTAATGATGGTGCTTGATCTCAATGATCAATTCTTGAAGCCTAAAAAAAGGGATGCTTTACAACTACTTTTGTGTTAAGCAGATATGGCGTATGATATCTTGGATGTAAGGTCGGATAAGTATATTATTTCTATGTGCTTGCTAGGGTAATTGCTGTGGTCTGCCCATTTTCTAGTTTCGCCTTGAAAACTCCTTGTGCATGCTTGTAATGATGGTAATCGATCTTCATGGTCAATCCTTGATGCTTTAAAATCTTGAGGGCTACTTTGCTTTAAATAGATCATTGCAATAAACATGGCAGTCTGTTTATTATTTAAGTTCATATATTTGATGGAAACAAACTCTTAAAATCCTTGAATGAAATCCACCCATGAAAGACTTATGTTATATGGAATAAGTTGATATCATAGCCATCTGTTATGTTTTCTAATGATAAGACTGTCTCTGACTTGTGTATTCAGACCAAGATTCAGTGCGCCTATTGGCAGTTGAGGATTGTGCTGCTCTTGGGAAGTTGTTGGAACCCCAAGATTGTGTAGCACATATTCTTCCAGTTATTGCCAATTTCTCTCAGGTACATTTTCGATTATTTGGTGATTTGTATAATACATAAATTCATTATACTTAAAAATAAAGAATCTCATATAATCATGATCCTTCAATTATCCTAGTCATCAGAAAACAATCCTGCCTTGGATTGTGATCTTGACAACCTTGCTGTGCTATATTATTGATATTCGTTTTGATAATTGCTGGAGGTGCAAGATTGTCCTGAGGACTATGAGTTTCTAATTTGATGTGATTGTGTTACAGTGTACTTTAGATTCTGTTGCTTATACTTTTCTTAACTCCTTCAACAGGATAAATCTTGGCGTGTGCGTTATATGGTTGCCAACCAGTTGTATGAACTCTGTGAGGCTGTTGGTCCTGAGCCTACAAGGTGTTATGTGCTCCTATTGTAAAGTCGGGCTAAGTTACATTTGTAATTTTTGCTTGTAACAGAAATGGTTTTTTTGACATAAAACTGATTATTGTTCTTTATTTGGAAGCCCTATCATTTTAACAACTGGACTTCTTACCAACAAGATCATTGTTTTAATTATCATTGTAATAGGGCTGATCTGGTGCCTGCATATGTTCGCCTTCTTCGTGATAATGAGGCTGAAGTGCGGATAGCAGCTGCTGGAAAAGTTACAAAATTCTGCAGGATATTAAGCCCTCAACTTGCAATCCAACATATTCTTCCGTGCGTCAAGGTACGGTCAAGTAATGCACAAAAGTTAAATAGTTTTCTACTGTTAATTTTCAGAGAACTAACTTCAATCATACCTGCAGGAATTATCTTCAGATTCATCTCAGCATGTTCGTTCAGCTTTGGCGTCAGTTATTATGGGAATGGCTCCTTTATTGGGAAAGGTTAGAGCTATATCGGTGAATAGATTGTATTCCTTTGTTAGAGAGCTGCAATTTTGTCAGCTGTCGATAAAATTTGCATTGCTTTGTTGAAAGAGCTGCAAATTTTTATATATAGTTTTGTGACATGTTACTGTATCACAATCTGTGTTCCTATGCTTGCGTCGATGCTGAATTTTGAATTCAGTCCTTTTGAGTATGTTTTTTTCTATTTTAGCAAATTGTTCTAGTCCTAGATGCATCTGTACATCTGAATCATACATTGTGCAATCATCTCAACTCATCATAAAGCAGGCATGCTTTTTTGCAGGAAATTTATGTTATGAGAAGCAGTTTGTGTTGCATTGCATATTTTAATATCAAGCTGCTCTAATTAATCCAAATAAATTTCAAAATCTACCAGCAGTTGTCAATTTCTCTTAATGATGCTGATTTAAGTTGTAAATCCTTCCATTTCATTCATATATTTCTGATAGTACTGTAATTTCTTTTTTGGTAGATGTTAATAGACTTTGCATGTTCATCTATTTGTGTTTAGGTATGCTGACTTAACTCCAATTTTGACCTTTTGTAGGACGCCACATTCGAGCAACTTCTTCCCATTTTTCTTTCTTTGCTCAAGGATGAGTTCCCTGATGTTCGACTGAACATAATAAGCAAACTTGATCAAGTTAATCAGGTCAGAGCCATGCTACCATTCCAAGCTATATATGCAGGCTTTTCTACTTCATCCATAAGTAGTAGCTTCTGGGTTTCAGTTGGTTTGTCGCTGGGGATTTCATTGAACTAGTCTTGACAAGGGTTGAGATTCTCAATCTCTCACTACTGCACTGATTGATGCAACGACACTGTCTGCTCTATATTTTATCAGGGCAGTTACTGGCATGAACCAGTAAAAAACTTGGATAGATGAAAATTTAAATAACATAACTTGGATGTGAAATGGTAACTAGCAGGTTACTGCTTCAGTGCTTGGTTTTCTAGGAAAGTTTTAGCAGTAACCAGATCAATAGTTTTTGGTATATTGCATGGTTGTTATGGCGTCGAGATATCGGCGATATCTCGTTGCCATATCGCCGTGGCGGCCTGCAGCACCATGTCGTCCGGACGACATGGAGGTGCGCCGTATCCGCCGTCGCTGCCGCCGGATCCGCCGTCGCCGTCGCTGGATCCACTGCCTCCGCCATCGCCGCAGCCGGATCCGCTGCCTCTGCCGTCGCCGCAACCGGATCCGCCGCCGCTGCAGCCGGATCCGCCGCCGCTGGATCCGCTGCCTCCACCGTCGCCGCAGCTGGATCCGCCGTCACTGCAGCCGGATCCGCCGTCGCCGTCACCGCCGCCGGATCCGTCGGATCCACTGGAGATGGGGGAGGGAGAGAGGGAGAGCGGCAGGGGGCGGAGCCACGCGAAAGAATGCGGAGTGGGCGGCGGTTGGACGCCAGATAAGGTTGACGGCGACGGCGGATCCATTGGAGATGGGGGAGGGAGAGAGGGAGAGCGGCAGTGGGCGGAGCCAGCGAAAGAGTGCGGAACGAGCGGCGTTTGGACGCCAGATAAGGGAGCGGGGTTTTGACATTTTTCAATTTAGTCCTCTTCTTTTCTAAAATTGCAATGAAGTCCTTTTTCCTTTATATTTCTTTTATTTAGACCCTCCGAAAGTCCGATACTATTGTGGCTACTTGTGTGTATGGCATCGCCACGCCGCGCGCCATAAGCGATATTGTTGTGTGAAGGTGGTGAACCGCCGCGCCTCGCCGCACCGCCGTAATAACCATGGTATATTGTGTGTCGATCTGTTCTAGAATATTTTGTGTTAAGTGTTTTATATGCAAGTTGGCTTTTGACTGTGAACCCTTGTCGTGCCTTTAGATGGCATCTTGCAATATTTGAGCATGCGACAAAAGTAGGCTTATTTAAGAAAATAATAGCGCTCCGTTTCCATCCTATGTGTCCCCACCCTCCTATTTCCTTCTCTGGGCACTCCTTTTTTTCCAATTTTCTTACATATCTTTATTCCGAAATTATTGTTCCTCCAGGTTTGCTGTAGTATATGTTACGATTTGTGTTACAAAGGGGTTTGTTTCTTGGAAAAAGGAATTTGATTTCATTTGGACACTAGGTTGCACCAATACAGGTATTGGATACAGCAATACGACATTGTCCCAAAAAAACAATGATAGGGCGATATGGCTACATATTTGTAGTAAAAAAAGAAAAATAAAAAAACAGAACTTCATACGATATCTAAGGCACAAAATTTTATTGAACGAATTGTAACTCCCTAAGAATTTTTTCCTTTTATATTCACTTCTTCCCCTAAAATGTCACATTGTAAAGTATCCATCCATTGGGACCATGCATCAGACCGAAGAAGTCTTCTGCGAATAGTTGACAAGGTTCGTGTGATTGAGGTAGGTCGCCAAGGCGCCAATCATTATTTCAGTGGTAGTACCGAGTTGTTCCTACAGTGATAGCACCGTCCTTCGGTATCGACTGTGTGACATGCTCTCCTCCCTTTGTCTGCTGCTTTCCTTATTCTTGGTCTTGACCAGCATTGGTCTAATTACTCTTACCTAGCTAACAAAAACACCGCGGCCTATGTTTCCAATAGTGCAAAAGTTTACTTTACGCTGTATTGAATAGTATATGTTGTAAGTTGGTGAAAGAATTGGATTTGTTTCTTGGAACCACATCATGCTTCATTTTATTGAAGTAGGCAGCAAATGATTTTGACCCCAAAACCAGCCAGTTTAAACATGTTTGAAGTAGACCACAGTAGACTTTGGTTCGTTATGTTTAGCCTGCTTGCTCGCTCATTCAAATTCAATGCTTTAAACTCTGTTTCTCCTTTCATCAAATATTTCAGGTTATTGGAATTGACTTGCTATCACAATCACTTCTACCAGCCATTGTAGAACTTGCAGAGGATAGGCACTGGAGGGTTCGGCTTGCCATAATTGAGTACATACCTTTGTTGGCAAGTCAGCTAGGTGTTGGATTTTTTGATGACAAGTTGGGGGCACTCTGCATGCAGTGGCTGGAAGATAAGGTAGTGATTATTGTTACTTCTGCACATGAGGTTCTCTTTTCTTCAACATAGTGAGGTTGCCTTGATTCATTACGTACATATACGCAATGTTTTTTTTCTAGTGATTAGCTAGTATACTGCATAAGTATGTAGTGCATAAGTTGGATATT
This sequence comes from Dendrocalamus latiflorus, assembly GCA_017311315.1. Taxonomy (NCBI): domain Eukaryota; kingdom Viridiplantae; phylum Streptophyta; class Magnoliopsida; order Poales; family Poaceae; genus Dendrocalamus; species Dendrocalamus latiflorus. Next base: position 9,135,513 of record CM029669.1, on the reverse strand, counting down.
TTGTGTTGATTTAAAACTGTGATAATGATTTTCCATAGATTTATTCAATCATTTGGCTTTCAGGTTTTCTCAATCAGAGATGCAGCTGCCAACAACTTGAAGCGTTTGGCAGAAGAATTTGGACCAGAGTGGGCAATGCAGCATATAATTCCTCAGGTTAATCTTACAACTCCCAAAAAGATTCGCATAATTCCTCATAATCTAAATTGCTTGTTATCCCAATTTTTTTAGCTTATTTCTTATAGGGTCACTATTTTACCTGATGGCCACAAAGTCCACAAATTGCTGCTGACTCCTTTATCCAATGTCTAACAAGAACAAGGAGCAGCCTCCTTTGTCCCCCTCCCTTCCATGCATTACCTGTGTAGATGTCTAGAGGAAAACCTTCTAATAAAGGGGATGTTTTATTATCAGGTTAATCTACGATAGAAGATCAAGAAAAGACAAATATCCAGAATAAGATGATGAATAATAAGCAATTATTTACCTTGATTTTGTTTATCGTCCACTTTACTTTTTAAAGTTTGAAATGTACCACCATGTTTGACCATCCGTGTAGCTAACTATTTTTGGCCATTTTAGTTACTTTATACCCAGTGTTGGGGGTTTATGATTTTGTGCGTAAGTTTCACCCTCCTGTTGATTAATATAAGTTCTCGTATTAGTTGTGAGGTTGTGAATCTATGTGTTTGATATGTTATATATCAAATTTAGCAGACCGAAGATATTTATTTTAAGAGTAAATTGCAGTTTGCACTAGGTATTGTATATGGAGTTTCACTTTGCACCAGGTTTTTGCAATAATTTCACTTTGCACCACCAATAGGCACTCTGATGTTGCACTTTTCACCACCCTATATATTCTAATGTTGCACTTTGCCCGAGCCAGACCATTTTAAGGCCCAACAAGACTCATTCCTGGCAATATTTGGGCCACATCACTACAGGCACACGGGCGAGCCCCATGCTGACATGGCACCAGAGCTAATTTGTTTGGTTATGTTTTGTGACAGATGGATACATGTTGAAGGATGGGGGGATGTTATATATTGGACAAATGGAGATGGTCTCAGGTTTATCTTTTGGGTAGATGAAGGATAGTCTCAGGTTTCTCTTTTGGACAAACTAACTGTGGCGCCATGTTAGCATGTGGCTCGCCCACGTGGCCGACTAGCCATAGTGACGTGGTCCATATATTGTCATGAACAAGTCTGGTTGGACCTTAAAATGAATCGGTTGGAGCAAAGTACAACAATATTGTGTCTAGGGTGGTGCAACATGCAACATTAAAGTGTCTACAATGGTGTAAAGTGAAACTATTGCAAAAACTAGTGCAAAACGATGTTGGGAAGTAATACCTAGTGCAAAGTGCAATTTTCTCTTATTTTAATGTAGTAGTTTGTAAGGTGTGCATCTAATGTTGGGAAGTAATTCCAGCGATAATTCTGTATCGATACATTATTGTTCCATGACCTCGATGCTACTCTGTAGCGTCTAGAATTTCAAGATTACTTTTAGGTGGGTTCACTATTTTGTTACCAAAATAATTTATACAAATACAGAATTTTTGCTAGCCTACATATGTATTTTTATGTTTTTTCTTTTATAGGTGTTGGAGAAGATAAACAACCTGCACTATCTTTATCGGATGACCATTTTGCAAGCCATTTCTTTGTTGGCTCCCGTCATGGGTGCTGACATCACATGCCAACAGTTGCTCCCTGTTGTCATTGCTTCCTCAAAGGACAGGTGAGTTCAAAATGGCAAATACGCAAGAGAATCACCATCTGTTCAGGTTCTCACTAATATAATCTTAAATTGCCAGGGTCCCAAATATTAAGTTCAATGTTGCCAAAGTCCTGCAGTCGCTAATACCCATCCTTGATCAATCTGTAAGTTGCGGTGGCCCACCTTTTTTTTCTGTGATCCTATTTTCTGCAGTGCTAAACTTTCGCTTATTTCACCAAATGTTTATTTTACAGGTTGTGGAGAAGACACTGAAACCATGCCTTGTCGAGCTCAGTGAGGACCCAGACGTAGATGTAAGGTACTATGCAAACCAGGCCCTTCAGGCATGCGACCAAATGATGATGTCAAGCTAACTAAGCCTTTGTCCAGTATTTTAGTAAATGATTCCCGTAATCCATTTTTGGAATACTTGTAATTTGCTCTTTAGCCCGGAGAATTTGTTCTAGTAGCAGTAACCAACTTGAAGACTTGACACTGATAATTGACGGTATGGTATGCATGTTCGTTGTATTAATGTTGTAATTGATCGATAATGTTAAATCTGTTTTTCATTTGTGAGGAAGCTGTTTTTGTTTAGTCTGGATTTTCTTTTATACTCTTGGATGTAAGTGGCCTTGTGTCAATCCTGGACGTTGGTGTGTTGTGTTGATGTGGTGCAAACCTTTGCATTTACCCTCGAGAGTAAGCCTTCAGTTTTTTTTATTACATCTGTTCTTTTTTCACTTGTCATTGTATCGAAGATAATGGTCTCCAATATATGCGTAGATCATTGATTTTTCTACTTTTATGTTAGTGAAAAATATTAAAATATAATGATAGGTATGAAAGTATTTTTGATGACTGATCTAGTAATATCATTTTCATGTGATAAATCCATATGTTTTTTTGTGTATATTAGTATGCATTCTGAAATGACACTTAAAAAAACGGAGTATCTTTCTTAAAAGTGAGACTAATGCAAAAAAATTCTGGCAATTTGTGTGGTCGTGTGTTTTTTTTTTTTTTTTTTTGCAGATTTCTATAGAACCTGAACTATTTTTTCAAATTCCTATGGTCAAACAGCCCAAAAGTTCTAGGAAAATCCTACTGTTAGGCGTGCTCTCAGAGCCGGCCTTGGGCTTAGGCAGCAAGGGCGACTGTCTAGGGTCCACAAAAACTTTGGGCTCCTAATCCATGTATGTTAGTATGTATACATGCATTTTATCGACAATGAGTACTTTGCATTTTGTAATGTACTAAGTCTAGTATTGCCAATAAGTACTTTGTATTTTGTGACATACTGTCTAATTGTTACTGTATTGAACTTTACCTTTTATAACTGATATAAAATGTATTGTTACATATTTATATTAGAATGAAGGGTCTCACTTTTATCATGCCTTAGGGTCTCTAAGATGACAGGAACGGCCCTGCGTGCTCTGGGTTCAATGCTCCTCAGCCCACGTACTAACAAGAGTTCCTGATTAATTGCAAGTTACATAAGTTACTAACTTCGTGGGACAGCTAAGGTAGCGACGTACTAAAATGTTGCATTAGGGCACATGTCATGTTTCACCAAGCCTCGGAGGGCAAGGAGGTTTGAGGCAGAAGCACCCTGCTGTGTCCACGTCCACTCCCACTTCTTGTTTCATACTTCCATTTTTTTAAAAAAAAGAAGTCTATAAAAGTAGGATGGGAAATCTAAACATTTCTCGATAAGTAAATTGCATCGTAGGACAAGCTCGCAGCAGTGGCTCAATTAGATTAGTGATTTGTAGCCAACATTCCACTCTCCCTGTTACCACACCGATGTCAAGGCCATCTAACACCTAAGCACACGTCTTACTGGGTGGGATTGCAAACACTGTCATGGACCTTGGAGGTCCTATCTGGCTCTCCTAGGAAGGTCAACGAGATGGTCTCCTGCTCCTACCGGTCATCTCTTCTCTGTTAGACATATTTTTTTAGATTGTAACTTTAGCTTTTGTCTTATGATTTTATAATAGACAGTATGTAGATGAAAACAATCGCATGCAATTTTGATCAATATAACTGAACTCGGTATAATGTCTATTATAATTTACCTGTAAACTCTGTCTTAAAAAAATATATTATTTAAAAATTAGTTATTATGGCAGAGAGTGATAGGCTAAAGTTAAAGCCCAACGGAACCTACCCATTAACCCCCACCTACCCTCTGGGGCGTAGGGTCCCACTCGTGGCGAGACATCACCATTGATATGTGGGGTTAAGGCAAAGAGCAACATAGTTCAAATGGAGGAGAAAATTGGGTTTGAGGACTTAACAATCGGCAAGCTTGGGATGCCATAGTTACTGGAGAAAGAGGGGAGGACATCTCAGCAAGAAAAGCTACGATGGCTTGATTTGGACATAAAAATGATTGTGAATTTCTTTCCATGACTATTGATATTGTTAAAAAATCGCTCGATAATAACACTTGTTATGAATTATTGCTAATGAACAAAACCAGCGAGAAAATAGGGCTAGCTTAGCTGCAAAAATCTGATAAACAAATTTACTAGGCCGTACGATAGCTTCAATTTTGATGTGTACATCTACAATGTTATGGTTTGTTTGAAATATAGAAATTTCACGTAAAGTAGTTCAATTTTCCTTGGAATGTAAGAATTTCATGGAAAATTGATCATTTTTTTTTGCAAGAATCTAAAATTATTCCTGCGTTCCAAACAGGACTTTAAAGTTGAACACCTATGTCATGCACACGGTCCCATTCAACTTTAAAGTTGTAGAATCAATTTTGAGTTACATGGTTCGAGCATGAACAATTGGAGTTTCTCTGAAATTATAGCCGGAGTTATTTCAAAGAAAAAGGATAGTAGATTTATCTATTTATTGTGAAACACATTGGAAATTCGAATATACAAAGGTCAGTAGACCAACAACAAACAAAACTATAGCATACTTCCCCTTGTCACCAAAGAGTAACGTCTTGGATATGGACATGGTCATCTAAATACAATTTTAACTACTAATTTCTATTATAATATATTTATAAATCTAATAAAATTATATATTAGAAAATATTATTTGAGATGAATCTGTGTATATCATTTTTATGTGTCTAAACTAAATATTTATAAAGGCGTAGATAGTTAAGTTTTAAAAGTAATTGCACGCATCCCAAAACGTAAATATTGACTCTTCCGTGATTGGAGTAGCAATCTGAAAGCTGAAGTGGCTATCACTGGGCATCATGCCCTTTACAAACCGAACAAGCAAAGCCACCACTTGGCAAGATCCACTTTACACCCTTCCAACTTTTGTTTGCTGAGTAGAAAGACGATATGTAACATGTGACTGATAAAGCTCATCATAGACAGAAAGCAAAAGGATGAACTCTAAACTCGATGATGTCTTTTATAAATATATAAACACACTCTCCAATCCCATTGACCACTATCATTACAAAATGATAATCACAAACCAAATAGACAAAAATTCAAAGGCTAGAATCACACTTCTCAGGGTTTTTTTTCGGAACTGCGGTAATAAATATAAATAAAATAGCCCTCCTTATTTTTTTCACCAGCGAGGGGCACGAATGGACAAAAAAAAGAAGAGAGGGCTCAAAGAACTTGACACAAAACACAGCCAAACACCTTAGGCCGCCAGCGCCAACGCCGCCGCCATCACCGCGGCACCGGTCATCCACCGAGCGAGCACGGACGGTGTGGCCGCAGCCTTGTCCGCGGCGTCATCGGCTGTGGAGGAGTCGGGCGAGTCGGCGCCGGAGTCGTCGTCCGAGGGCGCGGCGGCTGCGGAGGTGGGCTTCTTCTTGGTTTTCTTCTTCTTGGGCGCCTCCGGCGCAGGCGCGGGCGCTAGGTCCTCGGTGACCTTGAACAGCTCCTTGGGCTGCAGGAACTTGGAGACGGCGTAGATGGCGAGCGGGTCGTCGTCCTTAACGGTGGCCGTGACTGAGGCCGTGGTGACCTTTGTGTCGAGAGTGACGGTGTCGCGGTCGTTTTGAACGTCGTAGCTGTAGTCCTTCTTGGCGATGCTGGACGTGGCGAGCGTGCTCACCTTGCCGCTGTTGGACTTGAGGAGTTGGAGAGAGTAGTAGTCCGGCACGGCGTGGTAGAGCAGGATGGCCGTCTTCCCCTTGGCCGTCAGGTTCTTGAACTTGGGCATGAAGGCGTTCACGGCGGCGTCGACGGGGCAGAAGAGCGTGAGGCCGTTGTCCTTTGTCGCGTTGATGTTGCTGAAGACGTCGGCGTTGGCGGCGAGGAGACCGGCGAAGCTCTTGCAGTACTTCTTGGAGAGGAGATCAGTGAGGTTGACGGGCGCCGGCGGGGGCACGGGCGCCTCGGCCTCCGGGGAGGAGAGCACCTTGCTGATCTGGAGCACGGCGAGGTCGTACGGGATCTCCTTGACGGACTTGACGAAGCCGGACGGCGTCGCGCTGTCCGCGGCGTCCTCGGCGGTGAACGTCACGCGGCCGCCGCGGTGTTGCGTGATGTTCACGTACCCCGTCGTGCCGGGGGCCGAGCCGGACTCCTGCACAACGAGAGCCATAAATTCATTTCAGTGGCTGCAAACAACTGGTTTTTTAATTGAGACGAATTGTAAGTTTGTAACTAAGTTTTAATGATGGAACACTATGGGGGGTGACTAAACGATATTTGCTGAAATTCCTATGAGTTTTATCCCCAAATTGTTTTTTGAGAAAAGTTTCGTAACAGATTGATACTTCCACTGTACCAACAAAATTTATATTGAAGCTTTCATTGTACTAACAAAATTTATAAGCATTCGTATGGACAGGAAATACATTTAATGCTGCACGGCCCAATTTTCCTCACCTAATTCATGCCTGTTCATACAACGTGTACTAGTAGTCTAGTATTGAACATGTACTGGTAGTAGTAGGCTATGGGACTTTTCAGCGGCTTGCAAGCTAATTATTGAAGTCATGTAATGAGTCATTTTTCTTCTCTGGAAGGCAAAACATAACGAGTGGGCTGTTGACCCCTCAATGGCAAAATTGGTAACAGAGCCGCTCCATGCAAGTTATAAACAAAGCGATTAATCCAAGGTTTAGACAAGGGTTAGAATTTTAAACACGCCGAGATCTTGCCTTGGGGACTTCAAATGATCCCATAATCGACGGATTCGATTAATATTTTTAAAAAGTCAGTATTCGGTGACTATAAAGGACAGAAAAGTAACTGGCAGACACATTGCTGGGACTGTGATTATCACACAAGTCAATAATATTCTTGTTAATGAGAAGATAGGCCAACAAGTGCATGTGCATGTGCACTCCCCTGGGGCCTCACTTCAAAAGCGACCCATCACCCATGTCAACATCAATTCCAGTACCATTGCAGCACCATTCCAGTATTTGAGTGATGCATGTTTGAATGCATGGGGGGTTTCGATTTATACAATTTAGCTAAACTTTTCAGGTAAACGTTCTTTCTTTTACCACCAATTCGTTATAATCGAAATCCAAATATATTTGGCTCTTACATATACTTATCAATTATTACTAGTGAGCAACTACTACAATGCAAGCTTCACTATTCTATATGATTCTATCCGAACCCCACCAACTTTGGCAGTGCCTGTGTCGGCATGCAATTATTACAACAACAAGGGCACTCCCACCAAGCAAATTTAATTTGTTTGATGCTTTGCTTATAACCCGTCACTTTTTTTGTGAGGCGGAAGAGAAAGAAGAAGCCTAATACTCAGGCAAGTATTAAAAAAAGCCCTTTCAGAAACCAAGAAATTAAGGAGACCATATCTCTTCAAATTAGTCATTCTTTCTCGTCCAAATTCAAACTTCATTAACAAGCTATAGTGCAGCGGTCGTATATAAACTCTCATCTACTAAGTCTCTCTCCTCAGGTGAGAAACAAGAGTATCGAGCTAACGGGAGTGCCCTAAAGCATGGGCTCCAGACCACACAAACAAATTAAATCAGCTTTTGCACACAGCAAAAGAATAAGCAGTCAAAACTGAAAAAACAAACACTGAAGAGTAACCAATTATTACTTAAAAAAAGGCGTTTCCCCATTTGCACCCGTAATCATTGTCACATAATACTACAAAATGTTTTTTTTAAAAAGAATTGCTGCTAAAATCTGAGCAATGATGAGGACTCTCAAGTCAGATGCAAACAGTCGAAAATAACTGCAGCTTCAAAGCTCTCAAACTGTCTGTCTAATGATGTTAGCTACAGATCTAGTATATAACTGAGGGGGGAGATCCCTTTCATCCCAGGCACCGACAGGAGTGAGTGCCCGCGAAGGTCCGGGCCCACCTGTCGGTGACTTGCAAGAGTACGTAGCAGTGGGATACCTGGAACATGGAGGAGGAGGCGGTGTCGCCGCGGGCGAGCTGGTGGAGCTTCTTGGCGCCATAGTAGTCGACGAGGATGTGCATCTCGAGGATGTGGCGGATAGTCTGCAGCGAGTAGTGGCCGCTGGTGAGGGCGCCCATGTCGCCGTTGGCAACGACCAGCACCGTGATGGTGCGCCGCCGGTTGATGTCACCGGCCAGCCGCGTCTCCGTCAGCAGCTTGTTGAACTGAGAGTACTCCGGGTGCTCCCCAAGGATCTTGGTTATGTTGTACCCCTCGGCCGCCGCCGCGGTCACGGCCAGCACCACCGCCACCACGGCCAGCCGCCGCACGTCCATCGCGTCGCTACGCTAGTGTCGGCGGCGATCGAGGCTAATCTCTTGGCTATAGGCTGTACTGTACTACTAGCTCGTAGCGGAGTGGAGTGGGGGGCACCAAGCACTAATGGAGCGAGCACTAATGATGCTTGGAGATGGTGGGTAGTGGCGCTGCTGGCTATGTAGTGTAGTGGCAGCGAGATCTGGCAGGGGAGCCGGTGCACGAATGCCCGTCAAGCTGCGAGATAACTACGAGAATGCCATTGCGGTGGGCTAGCTCGGCCGCGCACTTCGTTTTATCAGCTTTGTTAATGGACTGCCGTGTCGCGAATCTCGAGGCTTGTTAGGGTTGGAAAGGGACAATTTGGGGTGACAAAGAAAGGATGGGGGACAGTGACAACTTGGGTGGGCAGCAGCGGGTCGGCCGGGCTTTTTGGGTGGCGTGCCCTGCGCCGGTGGGAGGAGCGTTGTATAAGCTGGGAGTAGACTGGTACTGCTGCTAGGTGTCGGTGAGATACTGCAATTATGTGGGGAAATTTAACTTTTTGCCACCTTTAAGAATGCCACCTATCCAAATGTCATCCTCTTCGTTGCAATTAATATTTTGCCACTCTCGAGCCTACGTGGCGCCTAGTCACCGCCATGTCAGCGCGAAACCCGCCACGCTGGCCCGCGCCCGTGCCTCCGGCGGCGCGCCGCCGCCCGCGCCTCCCCGCTCGCCCGCGCCCGCGCCTGCGCCTCTGCCTCCGTCGGCGCGCCGCCTCCCCGCTCGCCCGCGCCTCCGCCTCCGGCCCCACGCCACCGACCGCGACTCCCCGCTCGCCCGCGCCCGCGCCTCCGCCTCCGCCTCCGTCCCCGCGGCCGAGACAGGGGAGCGAGGACACCGGCGGCTCGGGCGGTGGGAGCCCGATTCCTCGACGGTGAAGCATCTACGGGCATCCCGGAGCTCACCTGGGGCGTCGGTCAAGGCCGAGATGGAGCAGGGCGGGCCAGCGGCGAGAGGGAGCTTGGCAGCGAGGATGAAGACGGCGGCGGCTCGCTGGGGAGGGCGGCGGGGTCCGGCGAGGTGGGGGATGTGCTCGGGGTGCCCTGGAGATGCCCCCATGCGCGATGAATTGGCCTGAGACGCAGCGCTTCACCGGTGGGATCCCGGCGCCGGACTCGGGGAAGATGAGGCGCGGGCGCGGGCGAGCGGGGAGGCGGCGCGCCGACGGAGGCGAAGGCGGAGGCGCGGGCGAGCGGGGAGGCGCGGGTGGCGGCGTGGGGCCGGAGGCGCGGGCGCCGGCGAGCGGGGAGACGCGGGCGGCGGCGCGCCGCCGGAGGCGCGGGCCAGCTAGCGGGTTTCGCGCTGACATGGCGGTGACTAGGCGCCACGTAGGCTCGAGAGTGGCAAAATATTAATTGCAACGAAGAGGATGGCATTTGGATAGGTGGCATTCTTAAGGGTGGCAAAAAGTTAAATTTCCTGATTATCTGGGATGATGGAGCTGTGAGCACCGGCGTATGCCAGGAAAAGTTTGAGTTATGTTTTATTTTATATTATAGCGATTTTATTACGCTATAGTTGTTGATACCTTTTTAAATATAATTAAATTAAAAAAGTTATATCAGCACAAGCAATACAAAGGAATAAGAGAAAAAAAGAAAATACAAAAAAGCCTAAAAAGCCAGAAAAAACAAAATTAAGAAAGCACAAACAGAAACTCTTTGGAGCGGCACCAAAACTAGAGACGGTGTTTTACTTTCATTAAATCTAGGGGAATTGATATGTGTATGATGTCCGATTCCACGGAGAACATCATACACTCCAACTACAGACTCACGACCATATCTTGATATGAGCGATTGCTCATATGGGCCATGGCTCAGACTTTGTTCTATAGATACTTATCCAAAACAAATGAACGGTTGACTCCTCTCCACCAGACAAGCTCACACACAAGTCACACCCATCTTCTCAGTCCCCCTAGCTCCTTCTCAAGTTCGCCGATGCCCAAAGCTCTTAAGCGTCCGGAGCTCGCCGGTGAGAGCACATGCATCTACACCACACTTCTCCCTGCCAATCTCTCTCCCCCAAGCATCAATTGCGACATGCCACTATTAATCGCAATCATCGCTGCTGATGATTTCGCCATCAATGGCCACCACCAATCTTATCTTAACACAGGAGTTCCATTTCCGTCACTAATTTCAACTCTATAGCACCGATGAGTTTTCTCTCAAATCTTAGGGGCTTCTTATACCTCCCTCTGATTTTGTTATTGTAATTGGCCTCAGTTGTTGCAGCAAATGTTTAATTTCTATTATTGTAATTGATGTTCTTGACTGTTGTAGCAAGTATTTTTCTTTGTTGCAATAAGTCTTTTCTATTGTTTCAGTAAGAGTTCCGTTTTGTTCACATAGATATATTTGTTCTAGTGTTCTTTTTTGTTGCATTAGATATTTTTCAAATGTTGCAACTATCATTTTTAAATGTTGCAGTGTTGTAAAGTTCTAATTTTTTTATTTGGGAATTCTAATCTTGTTTTAGCACTTTCCAAAGTCATATATTTATGGTATTTTGCATTTTGTGAGAAGATGATATTTTTCTCGACTTTACCCAATGTTATTATGAATTTTATTGCATATGGTGATTACAATTATTGCACAAGTAGTTTACCGATGTTGTACCAAAGTGTACGATGGGAAGTCCCCTTCGTACGTCCGGACGCTAGTAATCCCCTATTATGATATAAAGGTATGAAATTATATCTAACGGTCATGTCAAAATATAAAATACAAAAAAGTAGTACTACACCTCGCTAGAAGGCATGACCCAAGTGCCCCATAAATATGTCCAAATATCCAAGAAAAACTTCACTTTGCATTATTAGGAAATATCTTGCACAATTTGAAGAAATAGTCAAACAAATTTTGTGTAGGATTTTTGCCTCTTATTGTAATTATTTATTTTACTAGCCACACTTTGATCTTAATTTGATTCTTCAAATCATCAGTGTTATCTTGCATGTTGTCGGTACCACCATATGTTGAGGCAATTGCTCTCTACCCCTCTTGTGTTGCCACTTGGCCTAGTTTGCCGCCCGTCCACTTGGGCACTGGACCATGTTCTCCCAGTCTCACCCCCACTATCGCTCGTCCTATCCTTGCCTACATAGCTACCACAAGTTGCCTCTCACGCGAACGCCGTCTTGCTCCTTCGCTGAACTGAGAGGAGAGCAAAGCACGAGGGAGATTATATGGTGGCTTGGTGACTCAGTTTGGCTCGATCAAGTCATGGGTGCAAGTGGATCTGACTGTCTAGACCTTGCTATCGAGAGTTCAGACAACCTGTTGGTGCTCTAGGCATCCCTGACGCTACCCCTGGTGTAGTTTCACCAGGGTTTAGAGTATAGTTATTGAAATTGATTGAACCGACGGTTTAACCAGAAAAACCAAAAATGGAGCCTGGTGTGGTCCTATCAACGAGAATAATGACTCAAAAATGCGTGGTGGGCATGATTAGGCGATTTTTGACAAAAACAGGTGGAAAAACCAGGGTCAACAAGAATAATGACTCAAAAATTGCATGGTGGACATGATTCGAACTCGAGACCTCTTTGTTGGAGCATACTATGCTAACCAATCCACCTTATAAGATGTTGTGTTATATGGACATATTACATAGTATGTATACTTTTGAACCGTTGGCCCAACCAGTAAACCATCGGATGGACAAGTGAACTGGTGGACCGGATGTGTCACCGGATTGACGAATGGTATGATTTTTAGATTAGGGTTATTCAAAACCGGTTTTTATCAACCCACCTAACTCGTTGAAGTGGCAGCCAAAGGAGAACACCAAAGCAATGGTCACGGTGAGCTGGCCAACGTTGTATACTTTCGATTTTCTTTAACTCATTGAAAACTAGTTTGAACAGCCCTAGTTTAGAGGGCTTCATCTTTACTCTATGTTGTTGTATTATTGTTAGTGTTGTTGAGGAATCATCGTTGGCGAGTCCAGTCCGAACGATTCCTCCTAGACAGAAGATAAATCAATCATAGAATAATGTAAGAAAATAATGGATTGAACACAAAAGATGGGGGAACTCCTTCATTTCATTATTACTTTCTCCTCCAAAAGGTACAAGTTACAATGATTGGGACCTCCATTTATATATTAAGTGGTGATGTGCCCACCATAGGCAGACTTGCAAGCCCGGGCCTAGGTTTTTCAACAGTCCCCTTGGGTACTCATCTGACACGTTCATGCTTCATCAAAATTTCATAAAAACCCAGTGAAAAACTTTAGAGAAAGAGTACATGGTACATATTATGTTGTGTTGCACGAATTGCCTCATTAAAAACTTTGGCCGAGAAATTTCTGAAAAACTCATCAAGGGAAAAGAGTACAATCCATCTAATTTTATTTAATCTATAGAATTTATTCTTGGGTACTCGATCTTCGTGATCAAATTTTAATAGTGAATTCGAGAAGAATCTCCCCTAAGTTCTGCACTTTCCTAAGTCTCATCATTCTAATTCCACGTATATACCTTTCAAAGTTAGATGTTGGAAGTGACTTAGTAAATAAATCTGCAGTATTTTAATTTCATCCATCTTTTCTAACTCATGAGTATAGAAGAATTTAGGATTTATATGCTTTGTAAGATGACTCTTCATGTAACCCATCTGCACTTGTGCAACACAAGCTACATTATCTTCATACATAATTATGGAAGCTTATACGATATTCAATCCACATGATTGCTGGATGTGGTGAATCATTCGTCGAAGCCAAGCACATTCTTGTGTGGCTTCGTACAATGCTATGCTTTTTGAGTGATTCGGCAAAGCTGATACAAGACTTTGCTTAGACTATTTCCACAAAATTACGGTTCCATCACACAGGAACACATAGCTTTGTTTGTGACCTAGCTGTATACGGGTCTGACAGGTACCCTGCATCTGCATAGCCAGTCATATTTAGGTCTTGGTTCTTTTTGTAGAACAGTCCAAGGTCTTTGCTTCCTTGGAGGTATCGGAAGATGTCCTTTATCCTTTGCTAATACCTTTTGGTAGGTTCTGCACTATACCTTGCTAATAGGTTTACGGCAAATGCAATGTCCGGTCTAGTGCATTTTGATAAATACATAAGTGCTCCTATTGCACTTAAGTATGGCAATTTTAGTCGCAGGATTTTCTCGCCTCTTCTCTAGGTCAGTATGGATCTTTGTCTTACTGTAAAGATCTCCCGATCATCGGTACTTTCGATGGGTTTGTCCTTTCAAATCCAAACCTTTATAACACTTTTTGAGTGTATACAGACTAATGTACTAATATTCCTTCAAGGACATACTCAAGCTATAAATCTAGGCAATATTTGGTTTTGCCTAAAATCTTTCATTTCGAACTCTGACTCTTGGTAAGAACTCATTTCCTTTATATCTTCCAAGGTTCTGATGATATTCAGATCATCTACATATACTGAGATTATACAAAATTTATTCTGGGATTGTCATATAAATACATTGGGACAATCCTCATTGTTCGTATAGCCTTTCTTGCATAAAAATTCATTTAAGTGATTATACTACATTCTGCCTAATTGCTTAAGTCCGTACAGTAATTTTCTGAGTTTCACACTGTACATGTTTCTATTTGCTCTGTCTTGGCTCGGGACAGGAATACCTTCAGACACCATCATATAAATGTCTGAATCCAAATTTCCATAAAGTTATGTAGTTACCACATCAATCAATTTTATTTCTAAATTCAAGTTCACTGCCATCGAGATTAAATATGTTAAGGTAATACCACCCATGACCAGGGAAGAGGTTTCTTCATAATCAACTCCTGGATGTTGAGTGAAACTTTATGGAATGAGGCTTGCTTTATATCTTACAACTTCATTTTTCTTATTTCTCTTTTGAACAAATACCCACTTATGCCTTACGGGGTACACATGGGGAGGTGTGCGGCTTACAGGCTCAAACACATCTCTTTCATTCAAAGATAATAATTCAATTTCTATTGTTTTTTCCAATTCTCCCAATCTGATCTTTTCTTGCATTCAACGAGTGATGTAGGTTCTGAATCAAAATCGATGATTGTGGCAATTTTTTCGCAAAATAAATATCAACTTGGCTGTTGTCCTATTCATAGGTTCTCCCGTGTACATAGAGTTTATAGCTTTTTCTTCATGTGTTAATTATTCTAGTGCTTCTACTTGCTCACCACTCCTACTTGTGGGGGCAAGTCCCTTTAGTTTTTCAGCTTTGTTGCGTGAGCACACATCCATGCTGGTTTCTCCCTCTATGGGAATGTTCAAATCCGGTATGCCATTCCTTGAAGGTATATCTCAACTAGCTTCCCTTATGATTATGGGGAACTTCAGTGATTAGTTGTGTCAAGTCCTTCTTATCCTTTTTCACTAGGCATCTCCAGTTACTTGAGATTCGAGGGCTGGAGTTCTCGTCCTTTTATTTTTGAGGCCTCTGGAAGGGATTAATGATACTTTCAACTTTCTTCGATATTTCAACTCTCTTCAGTGCATTGCATGCAAACAAATGCGACTTGGTTACGCTCTTTAAATCACTAAAGTGGTCAGACAATTGATTTGCTAATGCTTGCAAATCAATGATCTTTTGGACTTCTCTATTTACTTCACTAGTGCGTGGGCCATGTGCATGGATTCTCATGGCTTGCTATGTAATTTCCCGATATTTTTCATCGAGGGGTTGATTTCCTCCCCCTAATGTCGGGAAACTATCCTCATCAAATATACTATCAGTGAAACAGGTTGTATGTAAATCTCCTGTCATGCGGTCCAAATACCTAATTATCGATATTGTCTCATAACTAATGTATATCCCAGACTTTCGGAGAGTGCCCATTGCAACCAAACCTACGAAGATGAGAAATTTTTGATGCAGAACCTTGCACAAGTTGCATAAGTGAATGGATATTATATACCGATGGTCTAAAGATGACGAGAGTCGCTGCATGTAGGACTGCGTGTCCCCAACATGTAGTTGGTAAATTACAATTTTGCAAAAGCAGTCGAGCAATAAATTTAATTCTCTTAATTAATGATTCTGTTAGTCCGTTATGGGTGTGAACATGTGGTACAGAATACTCAATTTTAATTCTCATTACCATGTAATAATCATCAAATGTCTTCGAAGTAAATTCTCCGACGTTGTCCATTTTGATGGACTTTATATGATGATAAGGAAAATTATTTTTAATTTGAATTATTTGTGAGATCAGTTTTGCAAAAGCATAGTTTCTCGTAGATAATAAACATACGTGTGACCATTTCAAGGAAGCATCGATGACCACCATGAAATATTTAAATGGCCCTAACAGAGGCTATATAGGATCGCAAATATCTCCTTGGATGCATTCCAAAAATGTAGGGCATCATTCACTTTCAGAGCAGAAAGTCTAAATAATGATGATAAATGGTTCCAAAATACGAAAAAAATGTAAGGGTAAAATGATAAGTGTATATATATATATATATATATATATATATATATATATATATATATATATATATATATATATATATATATATATATATATGACGCGTGTCACTGGGCTAGCTCCTGAAACTCTTGGTTCGTGATGCCTATCATCTACATGTGTATGAAAATAATATATAAATTTTCTACAGGTAAATATGCACGAAATAAATTGGACAATGGTACAAAAAGATTCTCGTAATGTTTCAGAATTTTCTATGCATTTTCTATAAATTTTACTGCTAATTTTAGTGATTAAATGCAATTTAAATAATTATGATTAATAAAATAGTAAATAAATATAGAACAAACACAAGAAATAATAATAGCAGTGTAAACATGCTTCAAATGTTGAAAACAATTTAAAATTTGAATTCCCGAGGTCATTTTATACTTGGATATGACTTTTTAGTGAATTATGCAATTTTCGAGGACTTATCCGCTAATTTTTAGTTCTAAGAAAAATTTTCGGGCAATTTGCCAATTTTTGAAGGGCCTTTTGCAAAAATCCAGGCACCGCCCCCCTTTTTCTTTCTTTTTGTTTTTCCCCAGCCCACTCCGACCCATCCCCCTTGGCCCACGCCGGTCGGCTCAAAATGATGGGGAGGGGTAGGGTTTGCCTACCTTTGTTCACGCATGGTGGCGACGCGCGGCAGCATTGAGTGGCGACGAGTGTGGGACCGGGTGTCCACGCACGGCGACGCGGGGCGAGCGCGGCACGGGGCCAAGTCGCGGCAGCGCACGCCGTGCTGTGGGGCTCTGGTAGCGGCTGTGCGGGGCTTCGACGACGGCATCAGCGCATGGTGACTCTACTTCGGGGTTGTGCGACGGTGGTCCGGCGTGCTCGAGCGATGGCGCATGCGGGCGGCACTTGCACGGCGGCGCGTGCGGGCAACGTGGTCGGCCGTGTGTAGGCGGCGTGAATGGGCAACGCGACGACCGATGGCGTGTTCAACGCGTGCGGCCGGCTCGGACGGGTGGTGTGACGGCTCGGACGGGTGGTGTGACAGCTCGGGTAGCCAGCGGAGTGTGGGCCGATGCATGCGGGTGGTCGGCCGGTGATTTGTGTGACGCATACGGGCGGCACACGAGGCAATTTTTTTAATCTGCAGTGCATCAACATCTACTCTTTTGTGCAAATTGACCGATCGGCTTGGCCGGTGACTTCAAGTCAGGTTGCGGTAGATTAGAGCAGATTTGCACCGTAGAATAATAATCTAGAAAGCAAAAATTTGCGGAATTAAAGCGATTCTAGATAGGCAATTCAGTCTACAAGTACTTCTATGACCTTTCGATCCATCGGAGTGATTCGTGCTGATAACATGTTGAGGAACCGTCGCTGATGAGTCTAGTCCGATCAATTCTTCCTAGACAGAAAATAGATCAATCACAGAATAATGCAAGAAAATAATAGATTGAACAAAAGAGATGAAGGAACTCCTTCCTTTCTTTATTACTTTCTCCTCTAAAAGATACAAGATGATTGAGACCCCCTTATTTATAGACTAAACGGTGAGGTGATCACTATGGACTAGGCTTGCAAGCCCAATCTCAGGTTTCCCAACAAGTGTTACCTAATCATCACGTGCGTGTTTGTGGCCATTTCAGTTCCCCGCTTTAAATAGTATGTTTTCTTTAAATTTTGACGTAAATTTTCAAGTCTACATGTTTTCTGGTAATATTATGGGAGACATAAATGACAAACAAGAAGAACCTATTATTGGTAACATATCTCACCTCCCATCATACACCCAACTCATATATGTGCACTAGAATTACAGTATTTCAGACGGTTATTTGGGAACTGGCGATGATTATTAGACCCTTTAGCATTTGTTTCTTGTAGCCGATGGCATTGTCAATGTAATCCAAATATTTCCTGGCATTCAGAATATATTGGAGACAAGATATTGCGCACAATGTGGTGGGAACTAGAAACAATTATTACCAATGATAGAATGTAGCAGTGACGTAAGCAGCTGTAATAGTAAAATATAATACTTCTCTATTCCTTTTTTACTTAACGTATTTTTTATGTTTTACGATTTTGAGATGCAATTTTAACCACTAATTTTTTTATAATTTTACACTAAAATATACTAATAAAATTGTAATATTATAAAAGTATTTTAAATAATAAATCTAATGATATAATTTTTATTTAGTTAACCTAGATATTTTTAAATTTTTGGTAATCAAAGTTTATAAAGTTTGATGGCACCGATGGTAAGAAGCCAAGTAAAAAAGAGTACTACATTGAACACAAATTTCTAGGTAATTGTTGCACAACTGCCCTATTAAATAAATTAATATAAATGAAGTTAAATCGTATGGCGTACGTTACGTGCATGTCTTTCGATGTACCACTATTTTTTGCCGGTGTAGTAAACAATTGTGAAGAAAATAAACATATGTAAATAGTTGCGGCAATCCTTTATTAACATGCTATTCTAGAGTCCATAAACTGTTCGTTAATATTGTTCCAGAAAGCATATGACGAACACTAGCAGGGTAATCTCACGGTGGTTTGGTTGGGTGGGTTACAATTAAGCAATCCACTTGGAATGCCATATACAAACCGAGGCAAAGCTTGCTCCAATCTCACACAACAAACAAGGAGTGTCACTGTGACTTCCCTTAATTTGGATATACTCTCTAATTACAAATAAGTATTGTCTTGAGCATCGATATGATCCTCAAAGTATAGCTTTGATCACCAATTTTTATCATAGTATTTTTTGTAAAATGAAATGATAATATTTTAAAAGTATTTTTTGGGACAAATATGCTCATATTATTTTCATCTGCATAAAATGGTATTGTTGGTTAAAGTTAAAATGATTGGAATGCAAGCATTTTTTAAGGGATTTTTGGTTCAATGCCATTGGCAAACCTCAAATTCTAGAAATGCCATGGAAACTCATATAACTGTCAACATTACAAAAAATAACTATTGGATTCGTGCAACCCTAATTCAAAAATGCCACTCTAACACGGTTCGAAGGCATTTTGACAGATTCAAAATGACTCCTGTACCCTATGAAAGACCAAACATGTCGTGACATGCACATCAGAGGATCCTCACGGAGCTCGCAGGCAGCAGCACGGCAATGACGCGGCGACGTGCACAGCGGCTGCCTTTGTGGTTGAGCTAAACGCGTCCATGGCGTGTCGAAGCACGCACGACACTGTCGGCAAGTCCGGGTACTGCTGCAACCACAATGGGATCTGGAAGTGATGGCTGATGGCTTAGAGCAGCGGCGGATTCAGCGGGGGGCTCGAGCCCCCCTACCGTTATCGGACCCTTAAAGTCCCCCCTAAATTTTTAGCCATGGATGTATAATGTAGAAAGGGTTAAGGTCGAGCTGAAGGTACTTCAGGTCCTCCAAAAATTTTTCCTGGATCCGCCACTGGCTTAGAGGCAGAAGCAACATGGAAGGAAGAAGATGGGTAACACTTTTGGAATTTTGGTAGAAGATGGGTAACACTTTTGGAATTTTGGTAGAAATAACTCAGGCAATGGCGTTTCAGAAGCAAATTTTGCAAAACCAGTGGTATTGTTACAATTGAGAAACTTAGCTCAGTAAACATCTCAAACATATATAAATTGAAAATTTCCAGCAAATATGAGGATGATGTGTGTGGCCAGGACTATCGATTGATATTTTCTAATTAGATGATATCTATGATGGTATTGAGCAATACCATCCTTTACAATTAGATCGATTTTAGTGGCAATTTTAGTAATCAGGGTTTAACCAATGCCATAGAAAAATTTTCCCATTTTAGAATGACATTTATCTTTTGATTGGAGGGAGTCTCAGACATGTTTTAGGTCGGGCAAAAGACAGCCCTGCTTGCCCTGTCGTCGTGTATATTTTACTACAATACTAGTACAGAAGAAATAAAATTAGATGCAGTGGCAGAACCGTATTTCTTTGCAGGAGCAGGGAGCGCAAGGGAAGCAGCCTTGCGTCATGCAGCGTCTCGGGCCCCCCCCACTCACGCTCCGGTGAGGTGCCAGACTGTGAGTAACGGATCACCGTGCACGGCTTACGTTCAGGACACGTGTACGGCAGCCGGGGCCTCCTCTCCATGGAAAGAAAGGCTCCCTCCACCGACAGCCGTCTCGCTGGCCGAGCCCACCCTAGGACGCCCGGAAGGGCCCTGCACCGTGCGATCGCCACGGACGGCCTGGATTCGTCCCTCCCGCGCGGGCCCCGCTCGTGGCCGGTGAGACGTCCTTTCTACTGGGGTATTCCACGCTGGTTTTATGCGACGGATTTTTGTGTGCAATGGGGTAGGTCAGGCGTAAGCGTCACACACTGTCACTGGAAGGGGCAAGTGATGGAAGCGTGTGTTTTTATTGTGCTTTGTCTAATTCGGGGGCTTTGGGCGTAGTTTAGTTGACAGATTAGTCCTTTCTTGGTTCTGTTATTGCAGCTAGTTGCCAAGGTTTGGTGCTATAATTTCCTTCTCATTTCGTTGTCTTGTTGTAACGGTTCTATCTTTTTCTTTCATTTCTTTTGAGCTGGCGTCCCTCATGTTATTTGTGACCAAGATGGCATACAAGAAGATATGACTGACTATGGCGTCTACAGTCACACCCACTCTTTGAAAATAGTACTTGTCTTGAGAAGCGTGAAGAGGCGTCATTCTTAGCCAGATCTACAACTACAAGAAAGCCAAAAAAACAACAGTTTTACTATTGCACAGGCGACTGAAATTTTTTTATGTTTCAGTCACTTGAAATTGCACTCTCAATGAACTAAAATTGCAGCCCCCTAAAAAAAACAGCTGCAACTTTAGGTGATTCAGAGTGCAACTTCAGGTGACCTGAAATTGCACTCTCAATCAACTAAAATTGCAGCTCCCCTAAAAAAAACATGTGCAACTTCAGGTGATTCAAAGTGCAACTTTAGGTGACTGAAAGATAAAAAAATTTCAGTCACCTGTGCAATAGTCTATCCCAAAAACAAAGAAGGCCAAAAGCCACGGTGAAGTGTTACTAGGAGGACACATACAGTGTATCTCAATTTTTGGTGTACCATGTGTATCTTTTCCAAAACATGATACAATGGATCATAAAATATTTCAAAAAAATAAAATAAAAATTGACAACATTGCAACAAAACCAATCTAGCATGCCACAAATTTCGATCTACGTATGGAGAAACAAAAATGGCAAATTATGTTGTAAATCCAAAAAAATTAAAAATGAAGATACTATTTAGTGAAATTTGCCTTTTTTTGTTTCTCATATTCTTGTTTTCAGTTGAATTTTGATAAGATGTTTGATAAATGACTTGTCTAATCTAAACGATTTTTCAAAAAATTTCATGACCATCGTATGGTGTTTTGAAAAGGATGCACATCTCTGTAACAAAAGTTGGGATGCATTGTTACTAGATACTTGCAACTTCAAAGTTTGGGCTAAATAATTTCAATAATTAATACACACACATATATAGGCCATGGGGCGTGCCTGTATGGCTACATGCCTGTTTACATTGGCTTTTACTTTTAACTTTTACTTAGAGAAGCCAAAATCTAATATAAATTCCAGTTTCCTGAAGTGGATTCCTCACTACTCTCGTTCTCGTCTCGTTCTGGGGATACGACAGACGGTTATGGGTGAATTACACACCCCACTACTCTCACTCTTGTCTCGCGCGCGTATATCTCTCTCTCACTTTCTCCACCGCTCGCCTCCTTTTTCTAAAAGTCACTTCTTTGAGTCACTACTATTTATTTTCAACCAAAACCATTAGTCATAGCCAAAAGCTATCAGTCGTAGCCAATATGAACATGCGTTCTGTGAAGCACATGGGAAGTTAGATATCTCTCTCTCTCTCTTTAATATCTTAGCAAAAAAAATCTTCTTTGAAATATTTAGAGGTCGAAAAACCTAAAGTAAATATAATGACCAATATGGCTCCTTCCTAGTATGGACTTTCTAGGTTATTTCTTGGGGTTGTTGGGCAATTCTCCCTCATGAATAAGGTTTTCCACTGCTTATATGATTGACATATGTTATTGCTCAACCAAGTTATAGGGTCAGTTTCTAGGGGCGTTCAATTTGACTTATTGGACCTAGCTTCTAGCTTTGGCTTTTGGCCAAAGAAACCGAAAGCCGGATCAAACACCTTCTCTTCGGGGCTGCTTGTATAAGCGGTTTGTGCACCCGATTCATCTCTTCCCCCATCCCTCATATCACACGCCTCCCTCTCGCATCCCCCGCTGCCCATTGTGCTTAGCCACGTTCTGCCATAGCCGATGCCTCCATCGACCGATCTGCACCTAGGTGGCCCCTTAATCGCATCCCTCAGCTTCATGCCACCCCTATCCCTTGTGGCCCCCCACCACCATCTCCTGCTCCTCCCCGCCCCCGATCCACTGCCCACCTCCCCATCCAGATCTGTTGTGGCCCAGTTCCCTCCCACCACACCCCCTTCGATCGTGCCATTTCCATCCCCGGCCAACCTCCCCCAAATCTGTTGGCTCCTGGTCCCCCCACTGCGTCCCCTCTAGTCATGCCACCTCCTTCCCTCACCGCTTCTCTGTTGCCATATCCAGCTCCTTCCTGTCCCCCTTTTTCACCCCCCACGTGCTCCCCCTAGGTTGTTCGGTTTTTCTCGATTTTTTTTTTCAAAATTTTAGTTGAAAGTCCTCCAATCCGGTCACATTTTTTTGTCGTCATCCTCACTTCTCTTCCTATTTGAAAGCTTGCGTGGTGTCGGGAGCAGGTTTCCCCCGAGTAGCGGAGGGCTGTTACGCACTGTTGGGACACGGTCGTGCGTTGCGACGTGTACGCTTGATTTAGCACTTTCGTATTTAACAATTTTCTATCTTGATGACTCCTCATGTATGCACGTCGGGGTTGGATTTATATTGCGAAACGGGGGAACACTCTAAGAGTACGTCATAGCTCAAAATAAATCACTTTAGTACTTTCCTCGACACGCTGCTATAAAATAA
Source organism: Dendrocalamus latiflorus (assembly GCA_017311315.1). Classification (NCBI taxonomy): domain Eukaryota; kingdom Viridiplantae; phylum Streptophyta; class Magnoliopsida; order Poales; family Poaceae; genus Dendrocalamus; species Dendrocalamus latiflorus. The sequence continues at coordinate 9,112,636 of CM029669.1, read as the reverse complement.
CCCCGCTAGTCCAAAATAGATCTGTAGCAAATTAGTTTTGTTTTGTAAATATTTGTTGTTTTGTTTTTCGCCTCAATATTTCAGCAAATGTCCATATTAGATGGTTATAAGTACCGGTGTTAAGAGATACGATTACAGAGTTAAGATGGGATCTCATTCCTTATTCCAAATGACATGTAATTGAGATCAGAGCTAGTACATTCTGAAACAGGGCAATATACGAACATGCCCGTCGATCTGTTGTTTTCGTTGTATCCTCATCACAAATTTCGTTGTATCCTCATTACAAATTTCTAGTTAAGGGTCAGTTTGAAATGTAGAAATTTCACTAGAATTTTATATAAAACTATTCAATTTTGGTAAGAATTAGGAATTTCACAGACTTTTTGGAACTTTTGGTGTAATTTAAAGTCATATTTACAAGAATGACCGTAGTCACGCGAGAATAGTAAAAAATAACACATCTGCCACATGGCCACCATGCGGTAGCGTGAAGGTCGCATGCCCACTGTGCTGAGGTGGGCTCATACATGACCACCGTGTATGAGGTGGTTAGGTAGGATAATTAATCATAATTAGTGATTTTGTTTAGGTGCATTGCTTATTCGATTTTTTAGATATAGCAAACGAGTTCTAAAAATTATGAATTTTTGTGTGGAGTCTTCCGACCAATGTACTTAATTGTGTAATTTTGTCATAATTCTATCCATCTTGAAATTCACAGCAGAATTCATTTAGTTAGACTCTTTCTAATTTTTTTAATGTAGCGAATGAGCTCCAAAAATTACGAATTTTTTTAAGGTTCCTTGCATAATTAATTTAATTGTGTAATTTCTCCAGAGTTTTTCATGTTTGAAATTGTCTTAAAAATCAAGGGTTAAGGTCTCAGAAAATTGGATTTTTGTTTTTCAAAATTAGGGTTTCATGATTTTAGTGACTTGGAATGTGTGAAGTTTAGTATGACATGACTACTCTATGTCGCCCCATCACTTTGAGCAACTGTTTGAGTTAGGGTTTCATGGTTCATTTTTTTATTGTATTACGCAAGGGATAGCAACCCCAAAACTATTACTTTGCATGTTACAGAAATCTTTCGTACATGAATCTTTCAAGTTTTGCCAATCTCGCTACTATTACAGTATAGAGCAACATAAGCATTTAGACGATGTATGAACAGGAACCTTTAGAACATATGAAAAATAGGGTAGGTAGAGCCAGGGGCTACTACGGAGCTGCCTGATCTACTGTGTGGACCGGGGCCATTTGCCCTTGTTGCCGAGTTCGGCATTGTAGTCCTCGTTAGCCACCTTGGCTTTCAGCACACTTTCACATTTTCTCTCGCGCTCCACCTCGCGAGCCTCGCGCTCTCTGCGCATGCACGCCTCTAGATGAGCTTGTGTCTCCCACTGGATACGCTCGCCATGCTCTTCATTGCGGCACCACTCCTCCTCCTCTAGTGGGCTGTCTCGGCATCCCATTCCTCACAGGCGAGATGCCACTAGCCATGTGGTTGGATCTCTCGGTCGATCCATTTGTGAAACGCGCATAGCAGATCCGGATACTACGATAGATTGGAGAGGTAGTTAGTACGTACTTTCAAACAGAAATGCAAAGGGAATATACTGTAACCGGTCCTTACCAACTGGTGATATCACGCTTGTCCCAACGCCGATCGGGATAGTCCCAAGTGTAGTTACGGCAACCCTAGTAATGTATGCTCAGACTCAGCTGCTACGTCGACTTGAAGAATGTGTTCCCGCACCAGTATAGCCGGTGCAAGGGGTAATATTTATACATGGAGCTTGTACGGCGAACATGACAGAAGTCCAATTGGGTTCATGCAAATTCACGTCTACGACACAGTGGCCTCAAGGAGGAAACTTATTGTAGCATGGGTCACGTCCATATACAAAGCTACTTCGTTGGGTCATGTCTGTATGCAAAGCTGCCTCGTGGGTCACGTCGGTTTGCGAAGCTGTCTCGTTGGATCACGTTGATCTATACAAAAATCAAGTAAACAAGAGAACAAATGTAGTAAAAAGCATAAAAGCTTGTCGCATGGTGGCCGTACGGCAGAAGTGACGTGTCGTATTCTAGGGCTACCGCACGGCTATCGAACAATAAAAGTACTATTTTTTCTATTCTCGTATGACCACAACCGCTCTTATAAATACAGTTTCAAATTATATAAAAAATGCCCAACATTTCCAACGCCAAATGGGGTCTAAACAAACTTGTCGTGGGGAGAACAATTAGCATTCGTTGGTCCCTGCATCATATCTTGCTCTACTTAGCATGCTCCAAGGATCATTTCGCATGAAAACCCGTGCATACATAACCAGTTTTTGGTAATCATACGCTTCAACTAAAACATTAAAAAGACCGTTGCTTGCAGGCGACATGCATATTTGTCTCGTCGTCCAGCACTCAAGTGATGCTGGAATCTATACGTCACCAGGCACCACCCAACTTGCCTCATTAATTAGTACCTAATCATCTGTATAGCAAAGTTGGCCCCGCTAGAAGAGTAACGGATAAGTTTAGTCTGTCCGGAATAACGTTGTCTTAACGACAGGCAGTACAGGATCACTCAAGGCTGAAGCTTCTTCGTTGGCATTTCTGCTCGCACAAGTTACTTATGATTCGCGGCAGACCATAGCAGTTCAAAAGTACTCTAACATCTGCTGTAATTTTTTATGTAATTATGCCTGCCTTTTCCAGTTAAGATCTTTTTAAATAAACTTGTTCATGTTAACTTCTAAAAACCGTTTTTTTACAATAATAATTTCTAGAAGTATCTACCTTTTAAACGAAGTATTTTTTAAGACAGAATCTACTACTTAATTGTAATATATACTGTAGTAATTTTATTTATATCGGCTAAAATTACACACGAATGTCCCTCTCTACAAGCTATTAATATTTATAAGCTAAAACTAAAAGCGAAAGTCAAAAACTAATATGAACAGCCCAAAGACACTTATCTGCATTCCAAACAGGCCAAAATTTTGTAGCGATTCAGCGAAATGCAAGTGTACATTAGATGTCTGAGTTTGTTTTGGTTCTTTTCCTATTACCACGTTTTTGTTTTGGTAGTTTTCCGATTAACACATTTTGACAGAAAGCTTCCTACCGAGGTCCGAGGACCATGCAAAACAATCCAGTCGTTCTGATCTCTATCAAACAAATCAGATCAACTTAAGGGTGCCCTTTCGAACAGTGAGGGGGTCAAGTGAATCCATCCCATCTAGTGATCACTAATAAAATTTATACGTCTCCTATATTCTTTTATAGTTTTAGGTTTGGATGTTTTTAGGGAATAAATTGGAGTATACAACAGTGGATGGCTGCGTAAAGAAGGCGTCATTGTGCGAAAACTAAACCTGAATATTGAAAATAATTAGTTGGATGATTATTTTTACTTGCCGCGTGGCTATAATCACTGGCTAGACATGTGCATATGATTTCATTCGTTCTGAACTGGATTGCCTCGTCTGGGGAGCATGCATCGACGCTTCCATGACTAAAAGGATGTCAAGATACTAAACTTGAGGGTGCTGCTTTGTGTAGCTTTTCAGCTGCTGCGAGGTGGCTTTTGACATCAGCTGGACAGCTTTTGCTGGCCTCAAATATCAAACCTTGTGCATTCCCTTTTTATATTTAGGGCATTTTTGAAACACAGGAAAGAAAAAACACAAGAATACAAAAAATTAGGAAAGCTATAGAAATGCAAGTGCAAACTCATGAATGCAAAATACATGAAACCACATGAATAGGGTGCTTGGATCAATTGCAGGAAAAACATATAAAACTTTGAAAATTATCCATATGGATGAGAGAGAGGGAGAGGGGGAGCTTACATTAGAACTTTCAAAAGAAAATTTTCCATGAGCTCCTACCTCCTTTTGCTTTCTACCAAAAGTACAGGAATAGGAATAGGGAGAAATTACGTAGGAATGGGATAGGCTAATCCTCCACTCCAAAAACCCTAAGGCCCTGTTTGGAACAGAGGAATTTTTCCCGATTCCTGCGGGAATTGAACTGTTTCCTGCAAAATTCCTGTGAAATTCCTCTGTTCCAAACAGGCCCTAAAGGAAAAAAAATTCCTTTTGATTGCAATTCCTCCACTTTTCCTTCGATCCAAACAGGGCCTTGGTATTTTCTTCCAATATAGGGCATTGTCTTGCATAGTATTATTGAAGAACTAGCAACATAGAGCAAAATCGACATTTTTGAGGCTTGTCAAATTAAAATTGTTAATCATTGCTTAGATAATAGGTGTTACATTGTTTGTCAAAAAGCCAAAGAGATCATTAAAGGAGAACCACCTCTAGGTAGGGTGACGGAAAATGTGTGAGTACCACTTCAGTCGGCAGAGTTTAAATCATGGTATCTACCGTTTTGTATATACAGGTGGACCTCAGTGGTAAAAATAACATATTACGATTTTTCCATAAGTTTAATGATGTGGAGGAAGAGAGGCAATGTGTATCAGAAGCATGCTTTGGGAGCTCCACACGTTGCTCTTCTCCTTCATTGCTTCAATGGGTCATCGGAGGGTGACAAGGGTTGTTGGTGCCTGGTGAGCACTAACAGTCGTCGGAGGGTGTGACCAGGGTTGTTGGTGCCTGGTGAGCACTAATAGTGAACAATCCTAGCCCCTCTAGTTATGATCGTCGATTTGATGGCGGCTAATATACATTGGAGACGGGTCACAGAGCAACCTAGCATCCATTAGAGGGCATCCTTTGCTTCCGCGAGAATGGGTCGAACGAGCTAAACTGCCTTGGCTTCCATAAGAAAAATGCCCTGGAAGTTGAAGGGACTTTCTGGGGGTTTGTTGGACATCTCACCAAATATGCTTCTTTGCAATCGGAGATAGAGGGGCTGACCATGTCCTCTAGTGGGTTAGGAGTAAGGGCGGAGCTAGAACAAAAATAATCCGGATCCACCACTTCACTGTACATATAACATGTATAATTTTCAAGTAACATTGCACTAAATAGTATTGTGTTAGGTAATTATTAATAATTCAACATAAACAATGTCATTGTACGATTACAAAGAATTAGTGATCAAAATACTTACCAATGTTAATAGTATTATCTGACGCCTTCCTTTTTAGAAAACATTCCATAAATTTACCTACCGTTTAATTGAAAACTCAATTAGATAATGTTATGTTCAACAGTTCAAGAATAATATAACAGAAAAATATATGTAGAAGTTTACTTACTTGATATTGTAATCAAATACTCTAAGTCAAATGCAAAATTTGGTCCAATATAACTTTGCCTCTGATTTACAATGAACTATGCTAATATTTCCAAAACCCAAATTAAAACCCTACAATTCAACAAAAATAAACCAAAAATCATCATATCGAAACCCTAACTCACAAATTTAGCTTATGTTTTGGAAACAAATCAGAAGAGTTAAGAGAAATTTTGAGTAAAATACATACAAATTGGGTGGGTCTAAACCTCCTTTGGCCAGCAAGGGCACGAGGCAATGGGAATCGAGGCCAAGAGACACTTTGGTGATATGGCAAGCACGGGCGGCTGGCGGCGGCCGATTTCTCTCGTTCTCCGGCGGGCGGTTGTTGTGTGGCTAGGTACAGCTATGAGGCGCGCCACGCATCTCTTGGCTCCTACGACCGCATGAAACAAACATGTGTTGAGGAGGGCTACGACGCGCTCAGCCCTTTGGTATTGATCAAACGGACTATACAATGTTACCGCTCATGGGCAGCATGGGGCGCCTCGGCCTGTTGCAGTCATCTTTCTTGGGTCGAGTGCTACCTCATGGGCCAACGTGAGTCTGTCTTCTTGTGGACTGCTGTTGGCTGGAGGGTGCACCAAGTTTAAGTTGAGGGTTCACACACAGATCGAAGACGCTAATTTCTACTAAATTTTTTTTGAGACCCAGTGTCCTATGACACTAGGTGCAGCAATTGGAGGGGAGATAAAGGGGTGGGTTGATTTGGATTGAGAAGGAAAGAAAAAGGGAAATGCGTTTGGGTGGAGAGCAAGAGGACATAGGGTTGCAAGGCTAAGTTCTTTTCGGTTTATGGTTTATAGTTCATGACTTATGGTTCTCTCAGATAAATAAATGGGACGGTTTCTCCGTTGTTGTTTCGAAGCGGTTTATCAGGATAGTCTTTTGAAGCGGTTTATTGGTATTCAGTTCGTTTACATAAACCTCGTGCTAAGGTTAAAAAATATAAGTCACAACCATAAGCTGCAGCAAAAAATAATCCCATATCTCCTCTCAAAAAAAAAAAAAATGAAGAAGAGATGACCATATCATGAACACAACACATGAGAACTAGTGGATTAGAACATTGGCTTTTTATTGACGATAGCAACGAGGAAACTGGTTGATAAGGATCGATCTTGGTAGGTCGAACTCTTAGGGTTGCTCGATCTTTTAGCATGGTCGGTCTGACCGGGAGCTAGGGTTTCCAGAACGCCCATTGCTGCTTTAATTTGGCCTCCTCGTCGCCATGGTGGTTCCTGTGTGTTTGCTCCGGCTGCATGCATAAATAGTCAGGAACACAAGGAAAATTAGTAGAGGTCCTTGGGGCCGCATCAGTGGTTTTGTGAAAACCTAGGCTCAATTAAATTCTCACTCTTCGAAAGCCTAAATCCACTATTCAATGTTACTCATACTCACGTGGATGATCTCTTCACATTATAAAAATTTCTTGTTAGGATCATCGGGAATAACATTATCCTTGTGAAAAGCTAGAGGTTGATTCAGCTTTTTAGATAAGTTGTCAAAAATCTTCTATTATCTTGTCCACAAATTAGTCAAAAATCTTCTACTATCTTGTCCACAAATTATTGATACCGTTGACTTTAACTACTCAAATTTGACCTACAATAGTTTCCCATGAGAACACTATCAATGCAATGATGTATGTAGTTTCTGTTAGAAATTGACCCATGTGAGCAAGACCCAATTCTTTAATTCCAAAGTATGCACGGTTTAGTATCATATTACTAAGACAAGATGGATAAGACCAATTTATAAGGTGTAGCCCTTACCACTTCTTGAATCATGTGAACATGGATGGGGTTGGCATGAGGAGGGCTACGACTAATCACACACGCACGCACGCACGCACGCGCGTGCGCGTATTCGCGTATTTTCGCGTGAAAATCATGTGACTTGTGATGCCATCCCCATTTTTGGTGAACCATGCATCATGCATCATTGGTTTTGATGACAGACAGTTACTAGTGGGTAAATGACTGGTTAAAACCATGCATCATTCTTTCTCTCTATTTGAATGAGATTCAAATATTTGAATAAGGCTTCATTGGGTTTGATGACAGGCAGTTACCAGTGGGTAAATGGCTGGTTAAATATGTTAGTTATCAAAGGGTAAATGACTATTTTAATCATGTCAGTTATTAGTCTGTCTATATATATACTGAAGACGTCCAGAGTATGAGTGAAGAATCTGACTGCCTATGAGTGAAGAATCTGACTGCCTCCATTCTCTTCCTCCTGCGAATTTGTGTGCTTGTTGTGGTTACAGACCAAACAGAGAGAGTGGTATGGTATGGAGAGTTAGGTGAGCAATGCTTGGGGTTTCCCCATGGCCTGGATGGCATATATATAGTTACATAGGGAGTGTTTTACAACTATACCCTTACACTTAATTGCCCTTCCTAAGGACATTTATGTCATTGTACATGTCCCATCTTTGGGCTTTGCCACCTCCTAACAGGCCGGTTAGGCTTAGGTGGGGGCCACTCCTACAACAAGAGCCTCTCATGGTAAAGGGCTTCACGGGCCGAAGCCATGTTGCCGAGTCATTTGGCCCCCTCCGTCCCTGCGGCCTGTGACCTTCAACGAGCTTAGGCAGAATCCTTGTTTGCCGGTGCAGCCTAGCTTCGCACCAAGGATACGGAGTCGAGCTGGTTACTAAAGCCGTCTTCGACTTCGGAGTCTTTTAGCCGTGGAGTCGGAGATGCCGACGGGGCCGTCTGAGTGAGTCGAAAGTGAGACAAAGCTAGGCTCCTTCGGTGGACACGTCATCGAGGCGCAGGGCAGGTCGGCCCCACATGCGTGGTGTCGGAGCCAAGGGTGGGTTGGCCCCCCACGGGGGCGAGCTCGAAGCGGACCCACCGCCGAGGCGATTGGCGAGGTTACCCTGCAGATGGGACGTCGACGTACAAGCCCAATGGCCGCCGTCCCGACGACGGTGTCTTAATGGTGTCGAGGATTGCGCCGTGTCGACGGGGCCTCTTCGACCCGCGTTTCTCGAGGCGTCAGGACATGTGGCGAAGCTTGACTGGGATGTCATGCGCTGTCAGGGGGCCGCCTTGGGGGAGGCGTGCACGCGCACGCGACCAGGTGGCGGGTGCCGTATGCGTCTGTCCGAGGGCGCGGGACACGCGGCATGGCGGGACAGGTGCGTCGCGTCGTGCGCACCCTCGACCGCGACTCCTCACCTCCCATCGGTTGATCTTCCACCGGTTGACCATCCGCCGGTTTGGCCGTTCCTAGCCAGGGGGAGCTGGGTATATATATGCCGCTACCGCAACATCGCCCTTCCGCATCCCTGGCTATTCCTTTGTTGCTCTCTGCTCGGGCGGGCCGCGTTCCTGCAAGTGACGACAAGGTTTGACTTGTTCTCATAAGTAGGCCTTCTTTGGTTCATCTGCGTTCTTTGATCACGCCAATTAGTGCTAATATCAAAGAATATTGATGGGCTGAAGGTGGCCTATTTATGAGAACAAGTCAAAACTTGTCGTAGATCAGTATTCACACTTCCCCGATTGTGGGGAGCGCAGACGGTTGGATCCCCACCTGTTGGGGCTGTGGGGCTGTCGCGCGGTCTTCGAAGTCGAGGTGGCCTCCGGCGTTGCTGCGCGGGTTCAATCAGAGCAGGCTCCAGAGTCTTCGCGCGGACTGGAGGTCGGAGGGCCACATGGTATCCCGCGGCTCGAGGACGGTGCTCTGATGGCGTTGTGGGTTAGACCGGCGATTGCATGTCTCCGGACGCCGTCCACTAGGGGCGGCCTAGCAAGGTGAAGCCGAACCTGCTCCTGACCTCACGCTATGGGTATTATTTATAAAATTTCAACCGCATAAAGTGAAATATTTAGAATGTTAGAAGCGGGATACGAAGCTGCCCCCCCGTGTGCGGGGCCGAGTCGGAGGCCCGACTGGACCCCGCGGACTTGGGTCGGTGTAGGCGCCGGAATTATCCCACGAGCTTGAAGTCGAGGTGGTCTTTGGGTTCACTGCGTAGACTCGTGAAGGCGCGACGAGGTGCCGCCTCGTGGGGTCGAAGCCGGAGTCGAGGCCGGAGTCGCTTCGCCGGGGCGGAGTCCATGTTGAAGTTGAAGTCAGAGTAACTGGTCAATAGCGTGCTGACATTGCATTGATGGCCCCGAGAATCGTGTCGACTCCCTACGCGCAGCAGAGGGCGAGCCACGTCGTGCGACCTGCATTCATTCCCAAGGGGCGGGCACGTGGCAGGACACGATTGGTGCGTCGTGCGCTGTCAGGCTGCCGCATGACCGCGGTTGTGCATCCGTTTTTGACAGGGCGGTATGCGCATGGGCGGTTACGCCACTTCGGCTTCTGTCAGTTACGTTTGCTGATCGTGGGGGAGGCGAGCGGTTCATCTTCTGTCGGTTATGCTTACCGGCGGTGTGGGAAGTGAGGAGGCTTTAAATATCCCCTCTAGCACCGCGCTGACACTCTCCTTCTTATACCTCCTGGTCCCTTGCTTTCTTGCACCCTGCGTTCTCGCCTTCTTTGCCATCGTGCTGCGCTGTCGCCGTTTGGCTCCCTGGGAACAATGGCTCACGGCGAAGAACGCATTCAGCGGGCCGGCGGTAGCACCTCATCCCAGTGGTCACCGCCGATCGAGGTGGAGTACACGCTCAAGGGGCGCGAGGCAACGCTGGTGGGCAAATGGTGGGTGGCGACGGAAAAATGGAGGGTCCTTGCTCCCGCGTCCTGGGCCCGACGCTCGCGACGGAGGAGGTGATCCGAACCCTACTGCGCGAAGGGAAGCTGTCGGATCGCCACGAGGTGCGGTTACCCGCCAGCGATGAGACAGAACCACATCCGAAGAAGTCGGAGGCGACCGTCTTCGTCGCTTATTTTGAAGTCGGGCTTCGCATCTTGGCGGCCATGATCGTCGGTGCTGTCTTGTGAACCTTCGGGCTGGAGCTAGCGTAGTTAACTCTGAACGCGATAGCCCGCCTTGCCATCTACAGCTGGGCCCTGCAGACGGAGGCATGCTGGCCTAGCATCTCGCTGTTTGCGTTTCTCCACGATGCACGGTGTCAGTGAAGAAGCTGAGAGGGGGGACATTTTCCATCTTCGGCAGCGTCAACTTCGTCCTGCGGTCGCAGTGCGGGAAGATTTTCCCTACCAACTTGACCTAGACAAAGTGGGAACCGATCTGGATCAAACGGTGGTTTTACCACAGTGTGGCGAGCGGCAGTGGCCTCGAATGCACGAGCCGACCGGTGTCGTTCAATACTTCGCCGGACATGCCAATCAACGACGACGATAGGCGGAGGGCGCGGAGGCTTGTGGGGATCACTGCCCACTTCAATATGCGCGACCTCGCCGAGGAGTTCATCATGTACGACGTGGCACCGCTTGCCGATGGGTAGCGCATCGCACCTAGGGGCCTTCAGCGTGACAATGTCCGCCCGTCCGTGTCCTCACTGCCGAGGCCTTCCGACCCTCGTAAGTTTTGGCGGGGCGTTGCTGTTCACCCTTTTTTAACTCCGCCTCCTCTCGCCTGTAGGACTTCTCCTGGGGGATGCTGAGCGTGCGGTGGCTGTGTTCTTCAGACCGTATGCGGCCAAGGAGCATAGCCTGCATGCTGCTGCGACCGTAGAGGCAAAGCTAGGGCGGATAAACCGGGTGTGCGAGGCTCTGGGCATTCACGTGCCGAAGCCCCACCGCTGAGACGACGATGTGAAGGGGAAAGGATTGCCGTCTCGCCGGAGGGCTCGATCCTCTGCGACCATGCCTAGTGTGTCGGCTCTGCCGGGGGTGATCTTTCAATGGACGCCAACTCTGACTCGGCGAAATACGCCAATTCGGACCTTGAAGCAAGTACGGAGGCGGTTCCAGGCGAGGTGTCCGTGTGCAGCGTCGCGAACCAAGGGTGTGGCGCGGACAATCGTGGGGGCGAAGCGCCGCCACCTGCGGTGGCTGTCGAGGTGGAGGAGTCTTTGCCCTGGTCTCCAAAGGCGAAGTGGCTGCGCACATGGTCGCCGTCGTGTCCGGAGAAGGGGTTCGCTGTGGCGGCCAGGGTCAGGGGCTTGCTGGAGTCCGATTCCGACACCGAGGCCCTGTGGCATGGTATCCCTGCAGTTCCCTCCGAGACTACGGCGATCGAGGTCAGGAGTCTGTTGGAGTCAGATTCCGACACAGAAGCCCCTGTCACGGGGAGCCAGCTTCTTCCGGGGGCGGTGGTATCCCTGCGATGCCTTCTGAGGCTGAGACACCCCAGCGGAGCCCGTCGGCTGATGCCGAAGGTAAGCTCAACTCCCTTCGTACCATCTTGTGGGGCTTCCGTAGGGCCCTAACCATTTCGCTTTAGATTGGCAGTGGCACGGACTCTAGGGCGCGGACAATCTTCAGGGGGCGAGGACGCTCTGTTGATGGCCTCGACGCCAGGCGCCCTCAAAACTGCCGTCGCGGAGGCGACGGGACTGAGCTTAGAGGACTTCGTCCCTCGGTCAGAGGTGCTGCGGGCGTGGCGGGGGGCCACGGACAGCGCGGTCGCGAACTTGGACTACCAGGCGTTGCTGACGTGCGGGTCAAAGCTCCTGGGAGGCGTGTTAGAGGCCTCGGAGATGGGGGTGAGTACTCGACCTTTAACTGTGCGCCATCACCTAGGAATTTGCTGACCATTGCGCTGTGCAGGCCCTCGCCCTCGAGCGGGCGTTGCAGGCAGCTCACTCCCACGAGCGGGGGGCACTAGAGGATTGGCTGCGTTGTGCTGAAGAGGCCCTTTGATACGGGGAGGGGTCCCGATCTTCTCAATGAGGAACCATGGATAGTTGATGCGAAGTAGACGATGTCGCTAGTTGAACACTCGCGCCAATGCACGAACCCTCAACTCTTCGGAATACGCCCAAAACACACCGGATAATTAGCAGCGGGCGCCATAGGTCGACACACCGGTGATGGTGTACTCTCCAGCTTCTTACTTGCGGAACTGCGCATCGCCGAATTGCTTGCAGCCGAAGTGCTCTTGTTTGGTTGGCTGTTGTTATATGGCTATCCCGGACTGGCTGAAGAACGTGACCGGGCAGCGAACCGTGCGTCTTCAATCACTTGTCTCTCGGCTTCACGTGCTTGGTGCAACAACTCAATCATATCATTATAGGGATGGTGATTGACAATGCGTTTGACATCATGATTCATGCCAGCTAGAAATCTCACCATGGTTTGTTCTTCATTCTTGTATCATGATAGTCTCCATTTCTTTATGATATTCATCAATTGATTTCATACCTTGTCGCAGCCCTGTCAACTTCTCAAATAGTAAGCGCTTGTAGTGGCGAGGTACAAAGCGTGCCCGCAAATGCAGCTTCCTCTGCTCCCAGGTGATAATCGGCAACTCATGGCTCTCCATGCGCTTACGGATGAACTGCTCCCACCAATGTGTGGCATAATCATCCAAGCCATTGGACGCAAGAAACAGCTTCTTCTCATTGGAATAGTTGTTCATCCGAAATAACTTAACAACTTTCAGCTCCCAAGTGAGGTATTGTTCCACATCTGTACCACCTGAAAATATAGGAAGATTAAATTTGGGCTTAGCGACAAGATCCTCGGCGTCGTCGTGGCGAGGATGCTACATGTTGTATCCTTAGCTGGTGCACCCCCACGTAGATTGTGGTGTGCGAACATGGCACGCAGCTCCAGAAAGTTATTGTTGATGGTCGTACACAATTGTGTGACCTCCTCCCCGAGGGTGTTCAGTCTAGTCTAAACTTCCCCGAGCTCATCGCGCGCGCCATTATCACCATCATGAAGTTGTTTTTGTAGTATCTCGCGCAACCGAGTGTACTCGGTCCACGTAACTGGTGCCTCCGGATTAGGTGGATCCTCCTCGTGACCTGACATGGGAACGATTCACAAACAAGAAACAAGGTTATATCCGGGTTAGTAAAACAAAAGCTCTCTCTATGCTTGCAACTCACTGTCCTGAAAACAAGACAAGCTTACCGTTCCAAAGTGAATCAAGGACGACAAATCGACAATTGTGACAGCGAACGACCTCAACCCAGTAATGTATGAGCGTAACCAAGAGCAAGGGAGTACACCAACGAGTGTAGGTGGAGCTTGGACAGTTATGTGGATATCCTATGCAATCTGATAGTCAAGGTATTGTAAGGCTAAGTATGATCCAAGCTAGAGTATTTTGCCTATGTGCTGAACAATTGGTTTAAGCGAAGTGTATGAACGCACATGCAACGATAAATAGGACTTAATGCAAACAAAGGAATGAGCTAGGGAGAATCAATCGGAAACAGAGATGAAACTAGCTCATTTTGCATCAAGTACTAAGAGAGACGCTAGCGAATTGCAACTGAATATACGAGGGCATAAAATTGCTCTAAAAAAAAGGAGTTGGAAGCTCTATCTTCTCGTTTCCTTTCCAACGGATCAAGAAACGCCTCAATCGGTGGTTGCATGCAAAAGTTACGTGTTTCTTTCTCTTTTTTTTATGCCGCGGCTCTTCCTAACTGTGGCTGCAAGCCTCACAAATAATCAAGGTTTAATCAATTTTAATGAGCAGCCCTAATTGCAATGTCAATAGCTAGTCTCAAGATAAAAGGATATAAGTGAAGCACAAAGACACCAAATGTGGTTCGGCCTGCTATGATGTAGTGACCGAAACAGAAGTTGGAACAATTGGACTCGAATTGTGTTTGAGCTAGAGGTCGATTCGGACTCTAGTCCCACCAAGGAGTTCGGATAAAGAAACACATACCGACTCGGATTGTGCTCTCAAGATGGCGCACGGTAAAAGATGGAAGCTTTTTTTTGTTTGCTAATTGAGGGAATCAACCAGCAATTTTGTAGGGTTTATGTGAACACAACGATTAAGCAACGCAAAAGGAAACACACGGATCAGCACTAAAACAAAACTCTAATGGACGAAGACTTAACAAAACACACAAGAAATAAATAGATTAAACTACGGTTTTGGTATTGAAATTTTCGATTTGATGGACGAAAGGACAGAAAACGAATCTAACTACGGGTAAAGAAGTTCTCACCGAGTAAACCTAGAATCTGATACCACATGATATGGGGAGGGGTCCCGATCTTCTCAGTGAGGAACCGTGGATAGTTGATGCGAAGTAGACGATGTCGCTAGTTGAACACTCGCGCCAATGCACGAACCCTCAACTCTTCGGAATACGCCCAAAACACACCGGATAATTGTTCGTCGCGAGACCACAAACGACGAACGCCAAGTCCCCAATTCTCAATGGAACGATGGCTTGACCTTGAATTGCAGAACGAACAATAGATCGCTTAGTTCTCTCTCAAAGTCCTCGCATGAACTCTGGTGTTGAAAGAACAAGCAATAGCTATAATTCAATCTTATGCATAAAATTGGTCTCCCCCTAAAGGCTGCCAATACAAGGCTTACATAGCCCCTTGGGATGTCTATATGGTCCCCAAACCAAGTACAACTCAACCCTATATGGTTTTGGATACGAACTCTCACAAAAAGGAAACTATATTTTCACCTATCATATTGTTTCGGTCATAACTTTTTATCCGTGATGAATTTGAAGGTGGGACTAGATCCATTGCGTATCCCTTGAAATTATCTTTCCAACGAGTACAAGAACACCTGAATCAGACTCCGTTTGTGAAAGTTATGACCTTTTTAGTAACTGCCTGTCAGGTTGTCCTGAACCGAATCCGAATTGAATCCTGAGTTGAATCTGAGTTTGAATTGGGTTGAGCATGTGGGAAGTCCGAATTTGGCTTGAAAATCTTATCCAAAACTTGCAGTTTAAGTCCTTGGGCTCCTCTCTTTTGCTCTCCCAAGTCTTCTCATGAGTCATACCTAAGAATACATAAAATACTAGCATGAGGTAGTATTCCAAGTTTATCATCAATTAAAAGAAACTACTTAAGAAACAAAAGCACCTGTTTGTTTAAATGCTTGGCTCTTGCCCTCGTCATTGGGCTCTCTGGTTCTTGGTTATTCTCATGCATGCTTGGAGTGGAAGATGTATATGTGATGGGGATATTCTCGTCAGTATGTGCATGATCACCAATAGGAGAAGATGTATAAGTGTTAGGGATGCCCTCATCACCCTTCGCGCGGCCGAGGAGGCCCACTCCACCAAGAACGACCGCATCCGATTCTTGGAGGCGGAGCGTGCGAAGGCAATTTCAGATGCCGAGGCGCTCGCGGAGGGGGTGCAGCGGGCGGCCGTCGAGGCGGCACAACAGGCGGCCGCTGAGGAGCGCGATGGCTTACTCTAGCAAATCGTTGCGCTGTAGGAGGAGAAAGGCCGCCTTGCTGCGTCTCTTGGGGAGCGGGACCGGACCTTGGGCGATGCCTCGGTGGCGGCGTGGGACGCCATGCTGGCTCTGAAGGGCGCCCTTGAAGACCTTGTCACCGAACTACCACCTCGCTCCTTCGGCCTCGAAGAGCTGTCACGGACACTTTGTTGCATCGGGGAGGCTTCCAACCTCGCTATGAACGCCGCGAAGTCTTTTGGGAACCGTTGTTCCTTCGTAACTTCGCGCCTAGCCTTTGCGCTACTCGAGCACTAGGGCTGCCGGCACGTCGACGGGTTGGCTGACCCACAGCTGGAGATGCCGGCAGGGGCCGGGGTGATGTCCGACGCTGTACGCGCTGTTCATCCCGCGGTCCGAGCTTTCCATGAACGAATTTGGGACTATATTGGGGAGGCCGTGTGTCGGGACCCCGGATTTTCGAACCCAGACCCTCTGTGTATTACAACACTAGTCCCAGATCAAAACTAGTGCACACAGTCAAACAGAAATGATTACATAACCAACAACGCTTTATTACAATAATAGAGAGTACTGACCGAAAGGTCTCATTATTACAAAGGAGGTTTCAAGACCTCACACACACAGAACATAGTGGAAGCAAAAAGATAAATTTGGCGAAGACCCATCAATACGTCACAGGCAATTGACTGGGGAAGCGCGACCTAGTACTCCGGGAATCCTTCGTCGAATCCGCAAGCGAAGTAGTCGTAGTCTCCCTCTTGAGCTTCATATCCTTCTGAGTTTATTTTAAGTGCAGCATGTGAGTACATAAAGTACTCCGCAAGTCTTGGGAAAATGCAATAGATGCAGGGCTTAAAAAAGGAGGGCTATATGGTTCTTTTGCACAAAGCAATGTTTTGTTTTAAATAACAGTAAATATTTTTGAAGGCATTAATTTAACAAAGTAATTGTTTTAACTGAAATTAGTAAACTTTTTATAGTGAAGGTTCTATCCACCAACACTACATAACCAGCTCTAACCGATAAAGTTTAAAATTGCGGGTTACATCCACCCACACTGGCTCCAACCGCCAGGACAACCATCAGAGAGTTCCCTCCACTCTCAGAATACCAAAACTTTGATTTTAAAAACCAAAACCAAAGATCTACCATGTGAATGCATTCCTTGCCTGCCCTTGACCGTGGGCACGGCTATTCGAATAGTTTGACACTCTACAGAGGTTGTACAACTTTACCCCCAAGAGATAAATTATCTTAACAGTCACCACGCTTCCTTTGGCATGAGACCCAGATAAAATATCACAAAGCCTTTACCTCAATCTAGTCTAGCCAGACACCACCCGCTGAGTTTTCACCGCAGAAGGGTTAAATCCACCCAGTCTGAAGCCCCCTCTTGCGCCATATGAGTACAGTAAATCCCTGTCCCTCACTGTGAATAACCAGTAAATTCCTGGCACCTAAACTAGACTATCATAAGTTAATCAGCTAGGTCGTACCCATATAGACTCGGGGTTGTACGATAGTGCTCAGTCTGGACAATCACAAGCGTCGGTCCTTAATCGACTAGGGCGAAACATACACTTTACAAGATCTCGTGCTTGCCGCACCAACCCAACCAACCATCCGCCTCAGTCTAAACCAACTTTCACATTTTATTTATTTTTAAAAGAACAGCAGCAACACCAATCGCCACTTATTTCTAAATACAAAGATTATTACAATGAAACATAATTTCCCATTTCAAGACTACAAAAGAATTAAATAGCATGACTAAGCAGTATACTACCGTTCTAATATTTATCAAAGATTTAATAATAATCTCATTATTGAGACAAAGGTGATCCTAGGGTTACAAGGGTACATGGCCTTCAACTTCAAATGAGGGCATAACAATGATTGGATTAACTAACTTGCTAAAACAAAATTTAAGATTCTATGTAAATAGCGATGCACATAGATTTAAAATAATTAAAACATTTCACAAACATGGGTTCAAAATGATCAAAGGAGACTTGCCTTCTTGTGCGCTATTTGATCCTTCTTGCTGCGGCTCGACAAATTCTTCGGCGACGTCAGGTTCTACGCGCGAAATGACAAAACAAATAAATAAATAAATACAAATAAAATCACAAAAAATATAATATATATACTGGAAGGAAGTTTATGATTTCATACGAAGTTAGGAGAAAGATTCAGCGGATTGGGGTTCACACGAGGGAGAACGAATATCTGGAAGATTGGTTGGGAAAATAAATTACTGAGACAATATTTGGACCAAAAAAATAGAATGGATTTTATGGAGATTTTGCAAGATTTGAATTTAAAATTTTAAAGTGCACAGAAAATTTGGAATGGAACTGAGGCTTTGAAATTAAACTAGGAATTGGAATTTAAAATTTAAATTTTGAAATATCAAATAAATTTCAAATATTTGAAAGGATGGAAGAAATGGATAGTTTGGAATTTTTGATGAATTTAGAAATTTGAATGGGCTCAAACGGAGTTAAAATGAAGGAGAACGGGCTCTGGGAAGTTTAAATTCAGAGAAAAAGAAAAAGAATAATTTTCTGGAATTATTTTTCTAAAGAAAAATTTGAATTATGACGTCAGCATAGGATTTAAATTCAGTCGAATTATCTTTCAATCGAAAAATCGGATTTTTGCGTCATGCTGGCGTCAGCTTGGGGAGGACCGACTGCCAGGTGGGCCCTGGTCCATAGACCGGGTCCACGGGTGGGTGAATCGGCTTAGGTGGCACGGGGAGGTGGAGTGGCAGCCGGGTGCCCGTGTTGCGCCCGCGTGGCGGCCACGTCGGCTGCCACCTCGCCCTCTGTGCTGAGGTGGCGAGCACCGGTGGCCGGCGGCGGACGGCGACGGTCGGAGGAGGGAGAGGGAGCGGCGAGGAGCTCAGAGGTACCTGGCATGGCGCACGGTGACCATGGGAGGCGGTCGGCGGCGAGGAGGAAGCGGCGGCGCAGCTCGGGTGGCGGCGGAGAGGGCACTCCGGCGGCGGAGGGGCACGGCCGAGGGGTCCCCGAGGTGCGCGCGGGCACGGAGAGGGCGACTGTGGGGTCAGCGAGGCGCGGCGTGGCTCGAGCCGGTGGCAATCGGTCGCCGAAGCCAAATGCGGCGGCGGAGGAGAGTGTGCGCGGCGCGGAGGCGGGGGAGCGGCCGAGAAGGAGAGAGGAGGGGAGGGGGAGGTAGTGCGGAGAGAGGGGAGGCCGGTGGGGGCTTTTATAGGGGTCGGGGAGGGCTGAGCCGGCGGGGATTTCTCGCCGGAGATGGCACGGGGCGGCGGCGATTGCGGGGGATTAGGGGGAAAGCGACGCGGGAATGGAGGCATTCGGGCATGGGGATGGCGGGGTGTGGTCGGGGGAGAAGAGAGACGGAGGAAGGAAGGAGATTGGGCGACCGAGGGGGCTGCGCAAATGGCGGCCGTGATGGCGCGGCCGAGCGGGAGGAAGGAGACAGCGCGAGGAGGGAGATGGCCCCGACAGGCGGGCCCGGCGCGCAGAGAGAGAGAGGAGACGGGGTGACTGTCGGGCGGGGCCGGGTGAGAGAGAGGGAGACAGAGAGCGGCGGGGATGGTGACGCGCGGCAGAGAGAGAGAGAGAGAGAGAGAGAGAGAGAGAGCGGCGGGGATGGTGACGCGCGGCAGGGGCGCGCATCGGGCGGCCGAGAGAGGGCGAGGCGGGGACGGCGGATCGGGCGGCCACGTGTCGCCCAAAGAGGAGGGGAAGGTGGGGCTGGTGGACGGCAGGGAGGGCGGTGACGTGGGCGGTATCTAGCCGTCCACGTGGCGGCCGGAGGGGGCGGGATGGGAATTTTATTTTTAAAATTTGATTTTGATTTTCAGAAAAGGCTAGGAAATTCAATAAAGCTCAGAAAAATATGAAAATACCTCCAAAAAATCCAGAAAAATTCACAGAAGCTCCTGGTGATATTTTGGACTTAATAAAAATATTTCCAACTAATGTTGGTATTTAATTTTCATACTTGAAATACTTTTTAATTTCAAACATACATTTTTAAACTCCAGAAAATCCAGGAAACCAGATAAGAGCCAAATAAATCCAAATAATTAATTTGAACTAGGATTTTTATAGAAAATCAAAATATTATTTTATTTAATAATATTTTTAGGTTTTTCTAAAATATTTTTCAAATCCAGTTTTTTTTCAAAAACAGAAATTCAGGGCAAATCCAAATAAAAATCAAATATTTTAAAATAATTAATTTGAAATTAAATTTTTTTTTCAGAAAGCGAATTTTTGGGATGTTACATCGCGGCGAAGGTAGAGCTACGGCGGACCATGCGTGGCGAGGGGAACTTCGGCCAATGGCTTGATGAAGTGCCGCGGTGGGACGAAGGCGGTGTCACCGCCGCGAGGCATGGCGCGAACCCACAGGTGTGACGCCGGGGTTCTAGTGTGTAGGCGTGTGTTGCAATGTATGCTCCCCTTCCCCCATTTCTATGAATAAAGCGGGAGTTGCCACAGTGTTCTGACCGCGTGTATCGCTGTGCTCTGGGCAGCTACTTGATAAGGACCGGCTGCTAGTCTCCGACCTTGTGACCCGACGGCACCTTTGGCATTGGTGGTGGGCTGAGGATTCGTTGAACTTCTGGGCGGCCCGGGCATCCGCGGGCGAGACTCCGGCGCGGGCGTATGTTAAGGAGGAGCTGGCCGAGTAGCGGCTCTGAATACCTGAGGATGCTTGTACATTAAGTCCTTCCCGAACCTCGTTGTAAACACTTTGACGAATGCAAAAAGGACCTTTGTTGAAGTACGCACACTCGTCACTTTTCACGATCGTGCTTGCCCCCGATCCATTTGTAGGACTTGGCACTCCATCCTTGCGCTTCGTAGCCAAGGTAGATGCGCGAGCGCTCCGTCCTCTATCGTTCGAAGCGGTGGTGGAGCTGGCGCTTAGTCGAAGTAGACGCGCTAGCACTCCATCCCCTACCTGTAACATCCCAAAAATTTAATTTTTGAAAATGGAAGCTTTTGAATTATTTGTGCAAAAGTATTCTCTTGAAATTTGGATTTTTATGGTGTTTCCTAAATTTTGGTTGAGATTTCAAAAGTTGAAGAAGTTCAAGAAAGACCGAAAACAAGCATAAGAAGAAATATACAACATACTAAACATATATTATGATGAGTGTAGCAATAAAGGAAATAAAGGTATGAAAATAAGAACATCAAATAAAAAAAACTATTATATTTTGTATTTAGATAATAGAACAAAGACTTGAATTAAAATTTCAAAAATTAGGATCCATAATTTTAAAGAGAAAATAGAAGTTCAAAAAAGTACAAACTTAAAAAAAAATCAAACTCTAAGCCTTTCTCTTTCCTTTTCTTCCTTCTCCCTATTACATGTGGGCCCCCTCATTTTCCTCTCTCCTCCTCTTTTCCTCTCCTACTTCGTCTCTCTGCCCAGCGGGCCCCCCTAGCGCAACGCGCCTGCCTCCCTCTTTCTTGCTTTTTCTTCCCTTCCTTCTTCTTTCGTGGCCAAGCATCCTCCGCGTCGCCCCTTTTCTTTCTCCTTGCTCTGTGCCGCCTACTGCGCAGCGCCACAAGCCTCCCCCTATACGCTATGCCTAATCTGTCTCCATCACCTGTGCCTCATCATGTCGCCGTTGCCCTGCGCCCCGTTGCGTCCCCTCCGCCTAGACCTATCGTGTCTGCCGCGCCGCCCGTAGCTAGCTGTTACCGCCGCACACCGATCTCCCCGTTGCCCACAAGTTCTTCTCCCCTTCCATTGCTATAAGAAGCTTAGGCTTCTCCCCTTCGCCTCCGGCACCCCTCCACTACTCCCCGCGCGCCAATTCCTTTCTTCCTTTCCTCTTTCCCCTTCCGCCCGTGCGCAACACCGCTGCCGCCGCCTCCTCGGATGATTTCGCCCCGATTCCTTGCGGTGGGAGAGACATCTCGGTGCCTCGAATCCCCTCCGACCACCGGCCGAAGCCATCGCTGCCGGTACGCTGCCGGCACCATGCGCCACCGCCGCCCGACCCCGCCTCACGCCGCCGGCTCGCCTCCGCCCTCCTCCGGTTCAGTCGACCACCGGGGTGAGTTTCTCGTGGCCTGTTACTGCTTGCGCTACCCCCATTCCACTCCCTCCTCCCTCTGGCCGCCGTCGCCATTCACGGCCTCTCCGCACTCGGCCGCTCCCCCACCGCCACCGGCCGCCGTGGTGCCATGGCCGAAACTGCTACCCCAGAGCCACGTCCTCCTCCACAGCGTTCCGTTTTTCCGATCGCCATCGCCTCCCCAGCCGCCCCTCGCCGGCAACGCCGTCGGCGAGCGCCGCCCGATCCTCCCCTGTTCTTGCTCTGTTCTGCCCCGGCCCATACATGGTCTCTTCTAATTTGTTCCCCTGTTCTAGTCGAGAAGCACTAGCCGCCCAGTTGGTCACCAACGTGCGCTTAACAATCACACAACCGAGGTCTCGAGTTCAATTCTAGTCGGCAGCACTTTTTCCCCACATTCTTATTCTATTTTTTAGCTTATTTTAATTAATAAAAAAATAAGGAAATTAGGGAATAATATAGAGAAGCTAACAAAATTTAACAAGGATATAAATGAGATTATTTATGATTTAAAAATTTTATTAGTTCATATCTGATTAATTAATATGGTTTGAGCAATTATTTAAAAAGGCTAATTATTAAATTCAAAGCCATAATAAATAAATATGACTTTGGTTAAATATTCAAATTTAATGAAGATTACCCTTAATTATAATATATGCCCTAATATTCGTCATGCCGCCATTAAATAAATCCCCGTGGTAGATTTAAATAAATAGCGATCTTGAGTTAAGAATCCGTATGACAAGCCTTGCTAGATAAATAAATTTTGAACTAGAAATAAAGCTAAGCTTAATAATAACAAAGGTGTAGACAAGATAATAATAGTACCATTAATTGAGTCCTAATGTCAGGCTTAAATGAATAACAATATTGACCAGTATAAATAGATCCTAATTCAAATTAAGCTAAGCCTAGTGCTAACTAAGGATACCTAAAATGATGTACCACAAAATGACATGAACTCAGACTTTAAGATTAATTCGGTACGCTAAAATTATATACATCGCTTATATATAACATATGCCTTGAATATTAGCGCTCAACAAAATAATACCCAGCTAGACTTTTACCCCGATTCATAGGTCTAACATAACTCAAGAAACTCCCTTGATAAATACAAAGAGATAATAAAAGATATTATTAATAAAAAGATCATGTCATCGTATTTTACCACCAGCCTTGTCTCAAATCACCCGAATCACCCATTAACTCATAATAAAACTAAAATTGAGTTTATTTGGATTTATTTAGATCTTTTGAGTTACTTGCTTTTATTTGGATTCAGTCGTTTGTCGCGTAATTAGAAATTGGAGTCCTGAAGATTCTATGGATCAAGCAAGACCAAGGTTGATGAAGACCAGTAATCAAAGATCATCGCATGAAACAACTTTGTGTGAGCTCAAGACCGCGGTAAACCGCGCCAGGTGAGTCAATACTTTGATCATGTTGAACCTATGTTTTCTGCAAATTACTTTGATTTAAATTATCAAATTGCATGCTGTTAGTTTATATGCAAATACATGTTTAATTTACGATTCTAGTTATATGCCCATTATTTAACTTGATTAATATTACACCTCCTTTGGAATGCTTGAATGTGTGAACTTTGTCACCCTAGGAAAATTATAATAGTAACCTTTCGAAAATAAGTCCCTAATTGTACGCCCTGCTTAGTACTGCAAAGATATTCAGGGGCGCTGAAATGCCCCAAACATCATGGTCACTTTTAATAATGAGAAACTGATTTTGGACAGTCATGGTGGGAATGACTGGTATATTTTGACATGATTATTTTATGCTCCCAAAAATCCCAACTTGCTTAAATATCTGAGCGGATGAATTGGGGGCTGGTATGTGGTGCAGTGGAAGCACAAATTATGGAGTGTGGTAGAACCGCTCAGGTAATCCTAAGGACCGAATCTTGTCATGAGCTCCTGTGTAAAACAGTGCAACCACAAGTCTGTAAAGTACAACTTGGCTAAGTAAATTTATCGAAATCTCGGACTCATCTCACTGGTAGTGGATAGAAGTGGATACGCAAGGGCAAGAGAAGACCTAAAGGGACACCGAGTGGAGGGTGAAGTTCCTTAGTCGTACTAGCGCTGAGGGGAGTGGAGCCCGAATAACGCTAGTAGCCGTGAGGAACATCCCGTGCATAGATGGTACCCACCGCAAGTGGGCAGTTTCCCATAAGGTGAGATGACAAAAGGGACTAGATACTTTGAAAAATCACTGTGATGGTCTGCTCAACCACATGACTAAGGAATCGTGTGGGGCAACGAGTTGATTGTCTCTTGTGGTGAAAGTGTACAAACTCTGCAGAGTCAAAACTATTCGAATAGCCGTGCCCACGGTCAAGGGCGGACATGAGAACTTAACCAGATATAGTTCTATTTCAAAATGCTTTATGGATGGGTATGGAAAATTGAAGGGCAGTGGAAAGCCCTGATTTGAGTTGTCCTGGGTGTCGTCCCAGTGGTAATGTAAGCGGTTATAACGCTGAAATATTAGCATATGGTGCGGATGCCATGTAATGGTGGATGGAATCTGAATCACTATTATTATTGCATTCCTTTACACATTATGATTTTGAGTAAAACTGCTAGGTCTCAGGAAATTTTTATGTATTGTATTTCAAATAATGACACTTCTAATCTTACAAAATAAAATATGGAAGGAATAAACAGGGTCGTGAGTAAAGGAGATGTATGATTGTAGTATACACATAAAGGTATTGGTGGATTTATGTCGATCATAAATAGGAAACGATAGAGTGTATTCTGGGAGAAATAAATTAGTGGAGACTAATTGGATATATATATATATACAAGATAGATAATTTAAATGATTTTTGGAGAATTAGGGAGTGCAAATGTAATTGTTGGATTACGACACTGATAACTAATATTAATTCTAGAAAAATGTTGACAATATTGGGATCAATAGAATCGACTACTAGATGAGTCAATTGAATTGTTGGAAAATTGGAGGTATGATAACAATTCGTGGAGTATAAATTTGATCAATTATAATCCTGGTGGATGTATACTAGTGACGCGTAGACTTGATCATTGATATTCTTGATGGAGGTATACTAGTGAATTAGCTAGAGATAGTTAACGCAAAATAAGGTTGATTATTGGAAGATTAAATTATGGTTGTGGATCAATAACAAAAGGATTGGATTGTTAGGAATTTAGAATACAAAAGATATTGGTGGATAAAATAAATGATATTAGATAAATGATGTCGCTAGCTGCTTGGGGATTTAGGAAACAATTGATTGGTGGATTGTATAATTGATGATATTCGTTGTTTGGAGTCTTAGATAGCGATCAATATAGAAAGAGTAAGATCGGTGGACTAATTAAACGATGTCACTCACTGTTTGGAGTCTTAGACAGCAGTCACTAAATAAAGTGTATTTTGGTGGATTAAGTCAATTATGGTACTCGTTGTGTGGAGTTTAGGTAGCAACCATAACGCTATGATTAAATATTAATAATGCTATCAAAAGCGATTTTGGCAAATAAAATAACCCGAGCCTCTCCTTTGATAAGCCATGCATACTATTTATTTGCATTCTGTGTATTAGCTCGCGGTGCACGGTGGTTTGTGCTCACACTCGCTTTCACAACAAATTCAGAATCAGGAATCAGGTCACTCCGCCTCAGCAACACGATTGGACATGATGGTAAAGAAGATGAAGATGTCAAGGGCTAGATCGCGAACCTCCAGTTGGCTGCCTGTGGGCATGTCCTGAAGGTCCCACCTGTGTGCTTCGTTCTTCCGCTGCTGCAATTTAATGATTTTGTCCTAATCGGCCCATGTGTAAGTCTACTATTACATTTATGCTTCCGCATGATATGAACTTTGATATTCAGAACTGTAATCTGTGAGCACTATCTACTGATCCAGGGAATAGTGCAGCTAAACACAGTAGATTCCAGATTATAAAATCTGGGTCTGACACTACCCTTCGAAGCGGTGGCAGCGGAGCTGGCACCTAGTTGAAGTAGACGCGTGAGCGCTCCGTCCCGTACCCTTCGAAGTGATGGCAGCGGAGCTGGCGCCTAGTCGAATTAGGCGCGTGAGCACTCCGTCCCCTACCCTTCGAAGTGGTGGCAGCGGAGCTGGCGCCTAGTCGAATTAGGCGCGCGAGCGCTCCGTCCCCTACCCTTCGAAGTGGTGGCAGCGGAGATGGCGCCTAGTCGAAGTAGGCGCACGATCGCTCCGTCCCCTACCCTTCGAAGCGGTGGCAGCGGAGCTGACGCCTAGTCGAGGTAGGCGCGCGAGCGCTCCGTCTCCTGCCCTTCGAAGTGGTGGCCGCGGAGCAGACGCCTAGTCGAGGTAGGCGCGCGAGCACTATGTCTCCTATCCTTCGAAGTGGTGGCAGCGGAGCTGGCGCCTAGGCGGAGAGTGCACTCCTCATTGCATGCGGCCACTGAGACAAAGGCGCTAGGGCAACAGCTACTACTCTTGTTCTGAGCTTTTGGAGGAAATGAAGTCCTCCAGGCCCCTGTCAAGCAGGTGCGTCCCACGGAAACTGACCCGAGGGCGCAGCTGCTTCCCAGCGCTGTCCTCTTCATACAAGAAGCGAAGGAGCAGGGTGTCAGCGCTGCTTGGTGTCCTATCACACATGCATGGACAGGGACGACTTTCGTACTTTCCATCGTGGAGCGCGCACGGGGACAACATCCGCGCATCTTATTTGTACTTCGTAGAGTGTGCGCGGAGGCAAACTTCGCTGCTTCTTATTGATACTCCGTAGAGTGCGCGCGAAGGCAAGCCTCTGCTGCTTTTTATTTATACTTCGTAGAGTGTGCGCGAAGGCAATCCTTCGCTGCGTCTTATTTATACTCCGTAGAGTGCGTAGGGACAACATCCGCGTCTTATTTATACTCCGTAGAGTGCGTAGGGACCACATCCATGTCTTATTTATACTCCGTAGATTACGCGTAGGGACAACATCCACGCGTGCGCAGGAACAACATCCGCGTCTTTTTTCTTCTTTTTTTATACTCCGGAGAGTACGCGTAGGGACAACATCTACGCGTGCGTGGGAACAACATCCGCGTCTTTTTTATACTTCGTAGAGTGCACAGGGACAACATCCGCATCTTATTTATACTCCGTAGAGTACGCGTAGGGACAACGTCTGTAGCGCGAGGGGGAGTCCCTTCGCTTTGGTGGTGTCGTCTCCGCCTGCAGCTTCGATGGTGGTCTTGTACACACACACGAACTCCCGAGGGTCCATGTCGCCCTTGTACAACTCGATGGCGCTGGGGAACTTGAAGTCCTCCGGCTATGTCGATTGCTGTAGGCCCGCGGAGAGGGGGACTCCGGATCCACGCGCCGTAGCGGGACACGACTGGACGTAGGGGCCTCGCAGCTGTCCGCCTGCTCTGGCGTTGGCTCTGGCGTGACCATCGGCGGAGTCTACTGGCTCCAAGCCTCTTGCATATCCCGCACGGCTCTGCGGAGGTCCGCTAGCTCCCTTTGGAGCGTGCCGATGGCAGTCAGCAGAGCGCTCTCCACCGTTACCGTGGCTGGGGCTATCGGCGCACCTGGCTGCTCTGTCGGGACAACGGCGACTACGGCTTGCACTCCTAGGTTGCCCCGGCGCGCCGGTGCGGTGGGCTTCGGAGGTGGTGGCGAGTCCGATGTTGCCGCCGGAGCCACTCGCTGCGCCTGCGCCGGATGTAGGGATAGTGTCCATGCCGGCATGGGCGTCAGCGCTACCGCTCCTGACAGCCCAGTCGGTACTGCCGGTGTCGACCGTCGTGCCAGCGGTGTGGTCGATCGTCACGCCAGTAGTGGAGCCGAACATCGCGCTAGCGTCGGGGGCGATCGCCGTACCGTGAGCGTCAACGTTTGTAGCTGCAGTGCCGATGCCGACGCCCGCGCTCGCGATTGCCGACACCGAAGCTCTGGTGTTGACGCGCGGCTCTCTCGTGCTCCTCTTCTTCTTCTCCGCCGCCGATGACGAAGTTTTCTTCGGTGCCATCCTTCTTCGAATCTTGAGGCTTGCTCTTGTCCTCCTCACGGATGGCGCTAACTGTTGTGGTTACAGACCAAATAGAGAGAGAGAGAGTGGTATGGTAGTGGAGAGTTAGGTGAGCAATGCTTAGGGTTTCCCTATGGCCTGGATGGCATATATATAGTTACATGGGGAGTGTTTTACAACTATACTCTTACACTCAGTTACCCCTCCTAAGGGCATTTATGTCATTGTACATGTCCCATCTTTGGGCTTTGCCACCTCCTAACAGGCCAGCTGGGCTTAGGTCGGGGCCACCCCTACAACAGTGTTGTTGTGCTGCGTCGTCTGAACTTCGTCGACTCTTCTTTCCAGCGTGCACCATGAAGAAGAGGAGCGGTACCTCCGGACCGTTGCTGCCGTGAAGACCTGCACGGGGGCGGCAATAAGGTTTCTGGGCAGCGCACATCTGCGCGGCCGCTACTTCACTGTGTCATCTACGTTCTATACTGCATCAAGCCTGCGCTGCTTCTGGTTCTTCATCAAGCTCAAAAGTAAGTCGTTCGCGTATTCGTTCGACTTTGTTACTATATTGTCCTTGTGTGTATTCTGAAGTATGATCAATAACCTGCTGCTAGTAGTAAGTTTTGTATTACTGGTTTATTGTATTTATCTTCTAGTAAAATTCGGAATTAAAATATTACCTATATTTGCAACAGTTACTATAGACTGCCAAGTAATATACAGGCTAATATGGAAGGAGAGAGTTAAGCAGGATAGAGAGTAGGGCTGTATCTCCTGCAATATACAACCTATTTGAGAAAACCAAGAAAATTAGATGATGAAGGTTGGTAGAAAGGAGAGAGATGTTGTGAGGTTGGAGTGAAGAAATTAATTGAATAGGATGGTTACTAGATATCATGTATTAGAAAGATTGTATTCAGAGCTATTTCTACGTAGTGTGATACGTTTAAATACAGCCTAGAGAACCTATGCATTAGGAATGGTTTGAAAAGCCCCATTCACGAAATTTCACCGCAGTCCTGAGAAGGGCCTTAATTGCATATAGTCAGTACTCCCATGTAGGAACACACCAAAAACATCTGATGAGTAATGAGCTTAGCCACAATTAACTGTATATTTTCCTGCATTGGACATTCAAAAGGATGCAAGCAACAAGAACCAATTTTGGTGGTAGCTTGCGAGGCACTTTTGCCAGCTCTTCACCACAAGACTGATGGGGTATTTGTGGAGAGGACAGTGATGCATTAACGAATCAAGAAGACCATCCTTTCCATGGGACGTGACTTGGTTTTGTCTCTTTGTTGCATCACAATTCATAGGTGTCTCGTCACCTCGCCCATTTGCTACGAGCCGGTCCTGCTCGTTTCGACTTATTTCTGATTTTTAATTTATTTTTTACTATTTTTAAATTTTATCTTTTTCTGGTTTTTAGCTTTTTTGTCGATTCTTTTTTACGTATTTATTTGTATTGTCCATGATAGGCTAATCTATTTTTCTATTTTTAATTTTTTTAAAATTTAGTTACAGTGTAATTTCAGTCAAAATCATTAGTTACAGTGTAATTTCAGTCAACTATAGTGTAATTTTAATTATAAATTAATTTATTTCAATCTAACCGACGACACCTAAAACGGCTACGTCAAGAGTTATTTTGACAACTATGAGCGAGCGTGTAATAGAGCACTACTGGCTGCGTCAACTTGAATATTTTTCTAAGATGAAGTAAAGAACGAATTTCCAAAACAGCATGGCTATGGTACGAACGTCAGTAAACTAGTCAAGTTACGTACGATTTTTTAAAAAAGTGCAAGCAATGGGGTAAAATGCAACCACTGGGAGAAAGACGCAACATTACGCAAAATTGCAACCGTATGGAAAAATATCCAACCCAATGCAAAAAGCATGCAACACAATTAAACTTTAAAACGCAACACCTTGAAATGTAAAACATGCAACCACTTCGAAAATGCAAGACGTTGCAAACAGAATGCAACACAATGAAATGCAAAAATGCAACCCCTTCGAAAAAAACACAGCCAACGTTGCTATCATCGGTGGGCCTACACGCCAAGGGGGTAGGGGTTGCTGGATGCTCACCACCGTTGTCTGGGTCCACTACCACGCCGCTCCCGATCTCACACGCGCGCTATTGCCGCCCCCTGGCTAGGGGTGGAAAACGGTAACGGATAATTCGTTTTATCCGATATTCGTATCCGAGAAAACACAAATATGGTAAGCCAAAATCCGTATTCGAAAATATTCGTATTCGTATTCGAGAATATTCGTATCCGTATTTGAGAGTATTCGTATTCGCATTCGTATTCGAGAATATTCGTATCCGTATTCGTATTCGAGACTATTCGATTCGTATTCGATCCGTTTCTAGAACTTATGAAAAAATCGTACAAATTTTGTGATTCAAAATTTGAATTTAGGCGGTTTAAAACCGGTAACCGGTCAAAAACTGGTGAAAAATCGTTAAAACCGCTAGGAATCCGTTTTATCCGATATTCGTATCCGAGAAAATCCGTATTCGAAAATATCCGTATTCGTATTCGAGAATATTCGTAACCGTATTTAAGAATATCCGAATTCGTATCCGTATTCGTTTGAAAAATATGGATTCGTATTCGTATTTGAGACTATTCGACCGTATCCGATCTGTTTCCACCCCTACCCCTGGCCCTCCCACGCATCGATCAAGAGGCACGGTTGTGGCGATGGTGTAGGACTGTAGGTGGTGGGACGGTAGTGGCGGTGACTGCAGTATAGGAGACGATGGCGCTGAATTTTGAGGGCGACGGTGGAGGTATGGCAGTAGTTAAAATAAGTAAATTTTAGGAGAGAATTAACTGAAAATAAACAATAATAACTGAAATAAGTTGATTTTAGAGGTAAAGAACAAGCGTTAGGGAAAGTAGCTTACCATTTTTGTTCGAACCGGTTTACCAACTTAGGTCAAGAATCAATCGTAAAAAGTGGTGACTAAAATCTAAGATCAAGAATTTTTTAAGAGGCGACATAGGGCTCAGGATTTGAAATAAGAATTTTATTCACTTAGGTCGCAGATAAGCGAGGTACTACATTACTCGATCTATAACATGACATGATGGAGTCTGCCGTGAGGATACAAAATTTTATTCAAATGTAACAGTCCTAGGACGGTTTTACCAAACGGGTAATAAACTCCACCGTTAGAGCAGCTTATAAGAAATCATTGGGTTTTCCTACCCTGATATTCAGCTCTTGCAAGTAGCCTGTAATGGCATTCTTTTGCCAGCCTTTGAAGCTCCTACAATAACAGGTTGGAGTTACACATAATGGCATAAGATATGAAAAAGATATTCACAAATTTAAATTTTCTAGAGCAAGTGTTCTAAAACTAGACTAGGTAAGTTAAATACTAGGCCGCATTCAAGGACTAGATTCCTCTCCGTTCCGGTTATTGCACAACAATCAAATGAATAGGTTTAGCCGACTATAAGGGCCTATTATGCAGATTAACCGACCAGTTAACAGCTATAAATGGATCAGCATTTTCCAAAATAAAAATGGAAGGACAAACTTCCTTCAAATTTGACTCGAAGATTGTCATATTATCAGCATTTGTAAAGATCTGGTGGTGTTAAAAGAACGGTACAAATATGTAGACTAAATCTCTATCTATTATATACTTCTCTTTTGATTAATTGATCTTTTTGTATCACTAGCCATTGTTGATAAATGACAATTGCTTAATTTTCTAGCCTATATGCATGAAAAGATTATTAGATTTTTGTTTTGCCGCTATATGAATGTATTATGTACCTACATAATTATAAATTATGTATACTAAAACCATATACAAGGCCGATTCTATATGTACTACCAGGTGGGGTGACTGAGTACAGATACCAATTTTCAGAACATTGAGAGTAGCTTGATAAAATATGTCACTAGGCCCCGTGAACCCCGATATGTTTTTTTGAAAGGTAATAGTTATAAGAAACAATAGAATTGGATAATAAAAAATCTGAAAGTAATGGGCATGGATGATTATCTTTATACATGTAATTTATGATACATACTACTACTTTAAAAAATTGTCATACATGTTGTATTCTATACATATTAATGCATCATTTCGCATTGTTGGGATGCAAACCATGCATCTAGCTGCTGATGCAGTCGCACCTAATACTATATGCACATAGCATATAAGTTATTTTAATGAATAATACAGAGTTCAGTGTGTGCGCCTACACAGCCGAACAAGATACTGATTAACAGAAAAGGTAAATAACAGTTAGGTATTATGGAGGTAACTACACAATAAGGAATCAGCTGAGGATAATAAGCTATAAATGGATCAGCATTTTCCAAAATAAAAATGGAAGGACAAACTTCCTTCAAATTTGACTCGAAGATTGTCATATTATCAGCATTTGTAAAGATCTCACATACATGCCTATACTAAGCCATACACTTTGGTCACTTGTAGTTGGAACCAAAAGACAAGCATGATAAAAATTCAAATCTTCCACAGATGGAACATAATAGAGAATTTAGACGATAGAGAAAGGCCATTCCCGAAGACAGAAGAGGTTTCTTGTCTGTACTGAAATACCATTTTTTTATTGATTGCATCAAATTGCAGGTTATAGTCATATACAAACATTTAGTACTAGGACGTTCGGACCAAGATGCATGTGTAATCTTTTTTTTCCAGGTTGGTGGATACAATTATTCATGTGCACCATCAAGCCAAAATTTCAAGCGAGATCATTTTGCAATCTGAAACTAATAAATTATGACAGAAATATTTCTCAAGAGAGTGAAAACCAAAATAAGTTGAAAATTCCAAGAAATGCAATAACATAAAGTTTTTTTTTGAAAAGATGCAATATAACATAAAGTTCATTACTGGACTATGCATCCTAATGGAAACAAAACTAACTAGATTTTAGCAATCTTACTTTTGATCGAGATGTGCAATAACCTCTCCTCCAGGAAAAGCTGCTTTTGTGGCTTCATATGAAACTTTGATGGAGTGTTTCCACATACCACCAATGTCACCTGAATTTTTCCCATTTACCGGGGTTGGTTCCTCCATTGGCAAAGAATACCCAGAGAGCAGGTGACCCACCCATACACCATCTTTCCTGAAATGTTTTCATAATACACCATTGACATAAAACTTTGGTTTTCCAAAAAAAATGAGAAAAAATATTTTCCCCTCAGTGGGATGTGGAATTTGGTAGGAATTCAGCGGGAATTGTCAATGGAGCCATAAAAAAACACCATAAATGCAAGGAGATGGTAAGTTAAAATGGAACATGTCAACTGATACATAACAGAATGATGAGGCTAAAGATAAATGGAAGAAGTTTGAAATGTAATTGTCTTTTTTTTGCAACTACAAGTCTCAAGTAAGTTGCATAAATGAACTGACAAACTTTTAGTAGAATAACTGTTATCTGTTTAATGCAAACCTTTCATAAGTGAAATAAGATTGATGTAACTTCACATAAACATTTTATTTTTTTTGTTCCGACTGGGAAACATTTTCAATCTGTAACAAGCATTGGCATGTAATACAGAACCTATAGGTGGTCTAACCTTTCATTCAATACTCAAATCTACAATTGAAGCATATGAGGTTGCATCAATTGAGGATACACAACATAAGGAATTGTTAGTGTTAAGACCATATGGAGGCCAACCTATGGTTTGTGATGAGTAATTGATTGTGGTTTGCATGTGTTGTTAAAGTTTTGAGTTTGGTTTTTGAAGGTTTGCTGAAAATTCAGAAAGCTGTCAGGTTAAGAGTGGTATGACCACAGTTTTGTTTGTGGTATGACTGCCATCTAAACTGTGGAATGACCGCATTTGAAGGCATGATCGGCTGATAGATGGCGGTTGTTATTTTCTAGAGAAGTGGTCTTTGAGTGAGTCAAGTGTGGTATGACAGCAAGTTGGTTGGCGGTACAACCGCCATCTAAATTGTGGTATCACCACCATATAAACTGTGGTATGACTGCATCTGAAGGTATGAGTGTATGACCGGCTGATAGATGGCGGTTGTTATTTTCCAGAGAAGTGGTTTTTGAGTAAGTGCGGTATGATTGCAAGTTGGTCGTATGACCACCATTGAAAGTGTGGTATGACCAGCGTTGAAAATGTGGTATGACCACTGTCCTGTTTCTAGTAGGGCGAAAGTTAAGCATTGGTTCTGGTTCTATGTGTTTGGGATTGATGCATATGAATTATATGGTTTATTTATGGATTAATATGTGTCAAGTTGCGAAGAACTTGCGTTTGGAATTGGTTTCTTGGTCTATTATTATACAGGTAGCTTGGAGTCAACTATGGTCAACGGTGAGGAGGATCAGGACTTGGTTAAAAGAACCAAGGTCCAGAACGGTCGTGGATACTGGGTAAGATGGTTGGACTTAAGCAAGGTGCAAGATGGATAAGATCCATGGATGACAGTTTGAGCAAAGACTCTTGAGGTAAAGAGGTACACTTGGTGTATTGTGAGCCATATGATAGCTGTGTGGGTTTGTGATGTTTTTGGGAGTGAACCTTCGAAGGTATGTGTTCTTGACTCATCGATTATTTCATTGATGATTTTGTGTATCGTGTGGTGCTATGTAATAGTTTGCTCATTGGTGTTGGTTATATGACTCTGAAACTACGTCATGGTGAGACGGACGAGACCAGGATTAAGATAAAAAAGCTTACATCTAAAGTAGTCAAGGGATCTAGACTAAGCTAAGGAGCTGAGGTTCAGAATGATTAAAGTGCCATAGGAAGATGACTGAGATTTACGGAGTGGTGAACATGACGGGAAATAGCAAAGTGGATTAGGACTAAGCTTAGGGGGGAGCTGAAGTCCAAAACGGTCAGTGAAGCCGGGTGTAGTCATAATGAATGGTAAGGCCTGTGGTGCGTCAAGTGACTTGAGCCTGTTTGGACGAGAGGACGGTTCGATGGATCGGAGGCGTGAGGGGTTCGGCAGTAAGTCATTGTGGCCACATGACTTATCTTCGCCGCCCCAAGGTCCTCACCGCCGGAGCCAGAAAACACGGGGCTAATCCGTGGTGTAGTGTTGATGAGAAACAAATCGACCGTGGCAGCACCATGACCGGAACTAGGAGACTCAATAGGAACTCTCTGGCAGCGACATAGTCATCTTCGTTTGTGTTTCCTGTTAGTTGTCCTAGATTTATGATGTGACTCATCCCAATTTTCTCAATCATACAGAAAAGTCAGTTCTTGACTTATCTTTATCTTGTACAAATACCCGTTCTTGATTCATCTGTCTTGTAGAGGGGATTGATTCTTAATTTCTCTTCATTGTATTAACAACAGAGCATATTGTTGATTTGTTCTGCTCAACCTTGGATGGAAGGAGGATGTACCGGTGCCATGCGGCCCGGCTGAGGCGGAGGCTGCGTGTGGGTTGCAGTGTGAACAACAGGGTAATTAACTAATTACTCATTTTATCTGATGATGGATCGAGTAAAACAGAAGAAAGGCATGTTAGCATTCAAAGAAGCATAACTATTTTTTTTTCATTTGTTAGTATTCAGTCTTTCATGTGCTTTGCTGCTCCTACTATGTTGTTAGTTTTTTGGATTTGGACGTCTCATCATCTTGTCAATTGATACCTAAACCGATCTAGGAATTGCATTTGTAACCACCGGGATTTCGGCCAATTTTTCCCTCACGGTACCCATCGGGATTTCCGGTAACCACCGGGATTTCTATCCCTAGTTCTAGTAGCTAACTCCATGTACTATCACATGATACACTGATAATGTCATTAAGCAAAGCTAGCTAAGCAGTAATCTATGCGATTAATAACAATGACAGCTACAGAACTGTTGTGAAGGATAAGCAAATAACTTAACTGAAATCAATTGACAAGATGATGAGACGTCCAAATCCAAAAAACTAACAACATAGTAGGAGCAGCAAAGCACATGAAAGACTGAATACTAACAAATGAAAAAAAATTAATTTCTCTTCATTGTATTAACAACAGAGCATATTGTTGATTTGTTCTGCTCAACCTTGGATGGAAGGAGGATGTACCGGTGCCATGCGGCCCGGCTGAGGCGGAGGCTGCGTGTGGGTTGCAGTGTGTGAACAACAGGGTAATTAACTAATTACTCATTCTATCTGATGATGGATCGAGTAAAACAGAAGAAAAGCATGTTAGCATTCAAAGAAGCATAACTATTTTTTTTTCATTTGTTAGTATTCAGTGTTTCATGTGCTTTGCTGCTCCTACTATGTTGTTAGTTTTTTGGATTTGGACGTCTCATCATCTTGTCAATTGATTTCAGTTAAGCTATTTGCTTATCCTTCACAACAGTTCTGTAGCTGCCATTGTTATTAATCACATAGATTACTGCTTAGTTAGCTTTGCTTAATGACATTATCAGTGTATCATGTGATAGTGCATGGAGTTAGCTACTAGACCTAGGGATAGAAATCCCGGTGGTTACCAGAAATCCTGATGGGTACCGTGAGGGAAAAATTGGCCGAAATCCCGGTGGTTACAAATGCAATTCCTAGATTGGTTTAGGTATTTTTTGTGCTAGATTACCTATTGTATGAACTAAATATGCATAAATATACTAGTCCCAACATTTTATGCTAGGTTTTCTCTAACTTTTCCTGGTTTTAGCGTGCTTTTTGGTTTTTCCGTTAACTGGAACGGTTACCGGTTTTCAAATCGCCTAAATTTGAAATTTGATTCGTGAATTTCAACCGGTTTTTCCCCGGGATTTCCGGTAACCGGCCGGTTACCGGCCGCCGGCCGGGAATACCCCCGGTTCCGGGTTTTGTATCCCTGACTAGAACTATTAACTATTTGTTTCTTTTGACTGTTTTATTTTTCCATGGTTTCAAATCATGGAATTAGCATCAAGAACTCAGAACCAACATCTATCAGTAACATAGCTACTAACTTTTACCTAGCATTCCTTCCCTTGAACTATTTCCAGATCAGATAAAATAGGCAAGTTAATAGCTCCTGCTTTTTATTTAGTTTGTGACGCAAGAAAAAAAAAGTATAGACGGCCAAGAGTAAATATTCCGATGCACACGACCACAAACTCCACTAAGGGATTCTACCCACTGAGAAAAGCTCAGAATTTCTATTCTACTACTAGATGGCACACAGAGAAGTGCTAGTACAGAGGAAAGATAATCAAAAGGAGAAAAAAATGCATCATAATCAATTATGCATTAATATTTTCTAAGAAAAAGTTGCTCACATTACAATATCCATATGGCGAGGAGCATAATGACCACCACCTATGCCTAGAAGAACCTTCTCACCATTCCTGCATTGCAAGAAATAAGGTTTAGAATAGAAGAAAATATACCAGATATTTACTCCAGCTCAAATTTACAACAGAAATACTATCATAATAAAAATACAAACAGTTCACTGAAAAAGACATTAACAAGGAAGACAGTAAAAAGTACATATATTGTCAGCATGCATGGGCAGTGAACAGTGTATTCTATTAACATTAAACTTCGCTATATTGATCTTTTACTGTCCACAGGAAATACTTCAATTATTGTGGATCTTACGGAGATGCTCATTGGATCTAACAAAAAGTATTAATAGGAAGTGGGCACTTTAGAGTTTAAGAGCTAAAAATATTCATACAACCTATTGTCCATTTGGTTAACATTAGGGATGGAAACAGATCGGATACAATCGAATAGTCTCAAATACGAATACGAATCCATATTTTTAAAACGAATACGAATTCGAATATTCTCAAATACGCATACGAATCGAATTTGTACTTAATTCGGCCGAATACAAATATCCTCTTACAACTTCTGTAACAAATTTTGGTAGAACAAATTCTTAGCGATTTTGCCGGTTTTTTCACAGGTTTTTGACCGGTTACCGGTTTCAAACTGCCCAAATTCAAATTTCGAATCACAAAATTCATCTGGGTTTTTCCTAGGTTCTGGAAACGGATCAAATATGAATCGAATAGTCTCAAATACGAATATGAATATTCTCGAATACGAATATTCTCAAATACGGATATGAATATTCTCGAATACGAATACGAACATTTTCGAATACGGATTTTGCTTACCACATTCGTATTTTCTCGGATACGAATTTCGGATAAAATGGATTATCCGTTACCGTTTCCCACCACTAGTTAACATGGAAACCAAGACATTAGACCCGGTCAGCCCCCCCCGAAAAAATACACTAGCTCCACCACTAGCAGTAAAATGAGTTTGTTACAAACAACACCAGAAGGTTTTGTATGGTATTTTGCATTAAACATCACCTACACAATCCACTTGCATTATTCCGTTGTACTGCTGATGGTAGACCAGTCTATCTGACAGTTGTCTTGGTAAAGCCATGGAGCACACGAAAATGAGAAGAAAAAAAAAGATATGTGCCTATGTCAACTTACCCCTGCCAATTTCCGACAGCAGTTCCTCCTTCAAGACCAAGTCCTTTCCACAGTAGCTGTAAGAATAGGATATTTAGGAAAGCTTAAGTCGGAATTCAGAACTAATGAAATCTTGCAATATAAGCCCATTATTTAAAATACTATGTTGCCCATGGGAAGTTGTAAATGATGTTATCTTATTATAATCAGTTTTTCTCCATTCTGGCTAGTGCATCTCTATCTATAAAAAATGTACAAATATTGCATATGAGATAATTCTGGTATGAGGATTCACAACAGAACACTAAGTTTCAACAACATGGGAATCAGTTAATATATCCAAATTAAAGAATGAACCTGAAGGCTGTACAGACCATGGACAATGGACCGTGATGAAAAAAAGAAAAGAAAAGAAACCCCATAGTCCACGCCCAGAGACTAATTTCGACAATCGCATGGCAGAAGATTCTACAGTTCAGACAAGAAATACTGCTATAGTTGATCTATTATAAAATTTGTGAACATGGCTAAAATAGCAAAATAAAATAGAGAAGAAAAAAAATACCAGAGCAACAGCTTCTGCGGCATCCTGCCTGCCCCAGTATTCTTCAGTACTTCCTATGATAAATGAATTACAGACATAAGTTTGGAATAGCTTTCAAGAAAACATAACAAACACTACACCATAGGGTGACCCAGCTTCCATGTGGTATTGCTGCACAGCTCAGGCTAAGGTGGCCCAAAGTGGGAGAAATGAAACCAGATGTGCAACCTATTAGCATATGCAGATCCAATGGGTAAGTCAGCAGATTAATCAGCACAGCAGCTAGAGCAATGAAGTTTGCATTTTTGACAGCAGCTAGCTTATGCCGCTGGTTGGATCCACCCACTTATCCAGTGACTTCAAATGAATCCATTGGATTTTTGCAACAAACAATTACTTGAAGTACAGCATGTCCTGAAACTTAAAGAGATGTAACAGACAACTTAAGGTGAGCCCGCAGATAAATCATGGGTTCACCAAGTGTTCAAATTTACAAGCATCCTATATTCGTTCCTCATTATTTTAGCTATTAAACCAAGTAACAAAGGGAAAACCTTAGGTGGTTGTCTATTTTCTAGGCGCTTCACATATGTGACTAGACATGACAATCAGAAGTGATGAACAATATCCTTGAGAACAGAACTTGTAAAAGTTATGTTCATGGTATAATCTAATTGATTACCACGGTCTGTAAAGCCCATGGACTGGAAGTTTTGGGATTCAGGATGTAGAGTTATTGCTGACATTTGACAACTATAAAGATGCTGATTTCTCATAGCTCCTCACAGATTAAATAGCCTATCATCATCACTCCACAAAAGAATCAAGGAGATATCAGAATCAAAGAACCTGAATGCCATATCATCTGAGCATTCGCAAATTTTCTTTTCTGATAACACGTAGGCCTTGCCTAATCATCCAATGCTATACGAATTACAAACATAAAGACTTTTCCACTATGCTCAATTTCACAAACTCGAATTATCTTTAGTTTAGGAAAACCACAAATTTAGTCAATCACAATTGAATTAAGATCAAATGAGAAACATTCTTGTCAAAGTAATCTGTTTAAACTATTTGTGAGACACGATTGGTAATAATACAGTAACCCCACACAGAGAGGATCGTTTACTCTCCAAGAATTTACAACAGCGGCAAGAAGCCCGTACCAATCTCAACGAACAACGTCGGTGTATTGGTCACCGGTCCATGGTGAGTGCCTTCCAGCGTAATCTTCACAAACCAGAACCAATCAAACATTCATAAAAAATGGCATCATCAACGTGCAATAGAGATTCGAGATTACACAAAGAAAAGAAGCAAAAAAAAAAAAAAACCTCGAACTCCGGCACGAGGCCGCTGTCGGCAGCGATCCTCCGCAGCAGCCGGAGCCACGGCCCGATCCGGGGGCTGGGCAGCGCGGCCCACCCGGGCCGCCCTCCCTGCGGCGGCGACTCGCCCTCCTTGAGGTGCGGGACGCCGATGGGGTGGACGGTGAGCGCGGGGCGGTTGGAGACGGCGGTGTGGCGGCTGAGGAAGACAACCTCGGAGACGCGATCCCCCGTGGCGGCCTCCCAGCGGAGGTCGAGGTCGTCCTCCTCCACAATTCCGCGCGCGTGCCGCAGAAGCCGCACGCCCCCGTTCGCGAAGCTCTCGACCCCGTCCTGCGCCGCCGCGGTTGCAAGAGAGGTAAGACAAGGAGGAAGAAGCGGGTATGTACGGTGATATTCAGGTCTCGACATACGGACTTACGGGGATTGTCGGGCCGCGTGACCAGCCAGGCATCGCGAGGAATGCGGAGGCCGGGACAGCCGACGCAGCGTCGGACGTCGTCGCGACCACCAGCACCACCATCGCTCCCCCCTCCCTCTCTGTGTGTGCGTGCGTGACACTGTGCGCGCAGCAGCCTCGTTCTAGGAAACCCGGTACCGCGGAGCAAGTTGGCAGCCAAAAGAGCAACCGGCAATTCTAACTTCTCTTCGACCTGCCCTGCCAGGCAAAAGGGCAAATCAGTCCAAGCAGGCTGCCCGCCGCCCCTAAAAGTCCCGAACTATGGGCGTGTGCAGTGTTGGGCCTGTGGGCTGCGCGGCTTGCTCTAAAAGCCTGGGAAACAATTGGCTGGGAGAGGGACTTTGGGGCTGTTTGGTTGCTAGTCACACTTTACCAACAAAAATTGCCACACTTGCCTAAGTTGAGGTGCTTAAATTCTTTGCCACACCTTAGCAAGCTTAAGGAAATCTTGCCACACTTTTTTGAGTCCTTGACGCGTGGGATCTAGTTTGCTGGAAGGGAATCTTGCCACAACTGTGGCTGCAACCAAACAGCTCCTAAAGTTGGTCAAACTTGCCTAACCTTAGGCGTGGTAAACTGTGGCTGTCAACCAAACACCCCCTTGAAACGCCCTTTATAGGTTTGTAATCAGAATTTGGATACGGAAGGCTTTTGTTTATTCTGTATCTTATTTTATTTTTTTCTTGAATCGAAGTCAGACATAGATAGTACTGGATATAGATACAAATACAAATACAGATAGTCTCAGTCATGAATACGTAGCGAATACACGTTGAACCGAATACGGTTAGTTTCGATTACGAATATTTAGTCGGGTATCGCGCAAAAACAAAACCCATATATGTCACACATAAAAGGATCAATCAACAGTACTACATGTCCAAAATGCAACCCATTAGGAGTTTAACAAGCAAATTTGACTACATCAATTAAATTCAAAAGTATTTTTTTAAGTTCCTTATGTTCAAAAATATTTGCCTAAATTGTTTGGAAATTTTCTGAGTTCATTTGCTATTTTTCTTGGCTTATTTGGATTTTCTGTATTTTCTAAAAATAAAAACTAATTTCAATACTAGAAAAGTCCCATGGGCCGATTTCTCTCTCCTGCTCTCTCTAGGTAATTGAGAGGCTAGTCATATACACATGGGCCCATGGCCTTATGGGCTTGCCTATTAGGCTGATCGATTAAGGCATAACTCATGGGCCTAAAGTTTATCCGTTTTTGGGATAAGTTTACCAAATACTATTCGATTAAATTCCCAGATAGCTTCGAATCTAATGGATACTTCTATTTCGAATCTGATCTCATATCCGGGAAAAACTATCCAGTTATAAATCCAAATCCAGAAAAATAGTCGGATATCCATTTTTTCTCTGAATTAGAGCCGAATGCTTTCGATCAGACAGATGGTCGAAAACTATCCACTCTGTTTGCACCCCTACTTTATAGGATGTTGCCATTGTTCCAGCACATATCATTCCCCACCGAATCCCCCTTTTCCCTCCTTTGGTTTGGCTCTATAGTCTGTACAGAGACATCCCTGTAGGCATTCTTGTATGCTTACTCTCGTTGCCCCTCCTCTCCATTGTTATCGATGAGTCTTCATCGGTGCCGTTGGCTAGCCACCCGTATGTCCACCATGCGCCATAAGGTGCGAGGACAACCCTAGCTTAACTATGTACACATCTACACATGGCAATTCAAAACATTATCATAAGGTTGAGGTTAAACTTAATCATTATAATTATGTTCTATTTTAAAGAATGTGATCACAACTTTGCTTTGATGTTTGTAGGTGTGTTTGGACGTCCTGAAAATAGTGCCAGCCAAAGGGAGGAGAGTGAGGTCGACACAAGGGAGGGGGTAGCAATTGCACCAACAGAGGGAAGTTGTAACATCCCAAAATTTTAGTTTTTATTTATATGAAACCATTTAGGTTTTTCTGGATTTTATTTCCCCTTTTTCCTTTTCTTTTATTTAAGCCTAGAGTAAGAAAAAGCCTTAATTGATTATTTTAAAAGTCTAAGAAGTTGATTGTATTATTCCTGAGTTTATCTTAAGCTGTAGTATTTTTGAGAATTTTTCTGGAATTGTTGGCTCTTATTTGCTATTTTAAATTCCAGCCTTTGTTTAATTGAAAATGTATTTAAATCCTCAAATAACCTCTTGGGCCGAAACTTGGCCAGCCTAAATTCCCGCAAACGTGACACATGCCTTAGCCCATGCAGCTCAGCTCATCCGATCGTTCCGTGCGCTCGCAATGCCTCCTCTCTCTTTGATGTGCGGGACCCACACATCAGTCCCTTCTTCCTCCCTAGTCTTCTTCCTCCTACAACTGGCCGCCATTACCACTCCTTGAAGAGCTTTAAATTCTACTGTTTCTTCCTGTTGGCTTGTGCATTCGTTGCCACTAGTGACCTTAAGTCACCCTGCATTCACCCCATAGGTTTCTCCTACCTTAACCTCGCATTCCCACTGCTTTTATTCGCATTTGCACTGCCATCAACTCTGGTGAGCAATTACCATGCAGTGTGTCCCTCCTCAGCCCTATATAAAGCCCTTCAAGCACCCCACCTCACACCACTCCAACCGCTCCCTCGATTCTCTCACTCGCGCATCCTAGCGTCTTCGCACCAAGCGCCATCCTCTCCAAGCTCTAACACAACTTCGGCGAGCCATTGCCACTGCTTTGGCCACCTTTAAGCTTTGCTATCACCACCAGGAGCCTCCACATGCTGGCACTAACCTTGTTCACCCCTCCTTCGAGCAAGAGAGACACCGAAACTCCCCCTCCATCAGAAGCCAATTGCTGCCGTTGCCCCTTCACACCGCCAGCCGCCTTCGTTCATGTCCGTGCCTCGCACTTGGGTAAAACAAGTTTGCCTTGCTACCCTCCACTGCTCACCGAAGCTCCAACTACCCTCAAGCTCCCTTGTGCCACTCACCACCGACTGTGCCACATCAGTGCACGGGGCTGATGTGGTAGCCATGTGGCACCACACGTTGTGCCACGTCAGCGCCAACACGCCAGGCTAGCCACCATGCCACACAAGCCATAAACCTGGTCCACCGTGGACCAGGCAGCATTCATAGACCTGGTCCATAGACTCGAGCCCACTTGTCAGTCTCTCTACTCCATTTTCCTTTAAGAAAAATAAATCAATCGAAAATCTTATTCCTTGATGACATCATCTTGACGCATTAATTCCGATTTTCCCTTAAGAAAATATTCCCCAAGAATCAGAAATTCTTGCTAACATCATAATTACCTTTTTCTTAGGAAAATAAATCCAGAAATTTCAATTAAATATTCCTTTCCCTTTTTCTTAGTTTTAAAGCTTACGAGAGTCTGTTCTCATTCATCCTAGCTCCAAATAAATCCATTCTTTTAAATTCATTTAAAATCCTAAATTGCCCATTTCTACCTTCTTTTTGAATTTTTGGATTTTATTTGGATTTTGTTTGTATTTATTTTCTTTGGTTATTTTCACATGTAGAATGAGACGTTCTAGGAGAATACTACTATGTCGACAACTCACAGCACCAAGTCTCTGAGCAAGGTAGTTACACCTTTGATCATATTGATCTCAGTAACTCAATCTATTTATATTATTTTAAATTAGTATGTATGCATACTTTTATTCAAACATAGTTTAAATCATATTTAAATTTTAGTTAAAATAAAATTTCCTTGTGTATGGCAAAAATTGACACCTTAGAACAAAAATCTAGTTAGTATAATAGTATTAGCTAGAAAATTTGTAGCAAAGCTCAGGCATGCCTAGAATGACTTTAGGTTGGGATAACTTTTAAAATGAAGAATAATGATTATTTTAATGTATTCTTGACTT
This sequence comes from Dendrocalamus latiflorus, assembly GCA_017311315.1. Taxonomy (NCBI): domain Eukaryota; kingdom Viridiplantae; phylum Streptophyta; class Magnoliopsida; order Poales; family Poaceae; genus Dendrocalamus; species Dendrocalamus latiflorus. Next base: position 9,068,393 of record CM029669.1, on the reverse strand, counting down.
TGGTGAATGAAGAAGGTGTATAAAAGGTTTAAAAAGAAAATATAAAAATATGGTTTAGACTTGGAAAGTTTGTTAGGTGGTGGGCGCTTGCTGGCACAAGCAGGTGCTTGGCACAAGGGTATGTGGAAAGAATGCCTAAATCAATTAAGGATTGATCTGTGAGCTACTGTTATAAAGCCTCATCGTACTACCATAAGTCTGGTATGGGATAGATCTGGCTAAGTAATTTACAAGGTCCCAACTTGGTTTCGCTATAGGTTGAATGTGAGTGTGGCATAGGCCATAGAAAGTCTTACATGACAAAAGAGGGGGCCCTTATTTAGTAGATTCTTTATTTGGGTGAAACCTTAGTGGTGGTGTGACCAGGTTGATGACGTAGCATTGTAAATGCCTTGTCATGATCTTCTCGCCACATACTAAGGGAAGTGTGCTTATCCGGTGACAATATGGGTGATCATGTCTTGTGGGTAAAGTTGTATTACCTCTGCAAAGTGTATAAACTATCCTGGATAGCCATGCCCACAGTCATGGGTAAGCTGAGTAAGGTTTTTCATGGATTAGACTTTATTTTCAAAAACTTGGTTTAAATTTGAAAAGATGAGATCTTGGAAAATATGGTTTAGGTAGGATACTCGTGGATAGATTAGTGTTAGGTTAGACCTACACTAACAACATTGTTTGCTTAAAATGTTGTTTATTTACTTACTGTATTAAATTCTACTTTTACATCTATTTATCGTGTTTACTTTAACTTGGCTTTACACACAAATTACCATATTATGTCTTCCTTTGATATCCTTTGCTTAGAGGAGGATTATATCAACTACGGTGAGGATCAGGATGAGTAGAACACGTCTTATTGTCATTTGTCTATGGGTGGACTTGTTGGGTTGCTCCACCTTATTTACTTTCCGTTTTTTTATGTTTGGCTTATGGGCTACATAATGTAAACTTGAACATAAGGCCCATACAATTTTATATAATAAAGTTTTTTTGATATGCATGATATGTGTCCCTGTTACCACTATGTGCACTAACTTTATTTAAACTAGTGCGATTATCACAAAAGATCCGGAGGTATTGTTTCTGAGTCCAACAGAGATGGTATCAGAGCCATAATGACTCTAAGACGTGACCATAGATAGAATAGAACTGTCACCCCATAAGGACATATTTATTAAGAAATTATTATTTTAAAAGTCTCATAAAACTCTAAAAACACATTAAATGAGTTGGGAGTCACTAACTTGTGGGTCCCTGTGTACTGTTTGCAAAGTAACTAGTCCCACCTTTCATTCTCTATACCATGTGTAATAAAAAATAAATCATAAGAGAAATTCAAAATAGTGGACAACATATGTCATACGCAGTAGTTTTTCAATTGAAAAATAAATAGCAAATAAAAATAAAACCCAGTGAGCCCCACTTGTTAGTGAGAGACTCTCTCCTTTATCATTTTTTAGAATTAATTCAAATCTCAAACTTTGTAAGGCCCGTTCTCATTCGTCTTAAGTCGAATTTAGCAAAATTTGTTTTTAAATTCATCTAAAATCAAAACCTTTCTAATATGACTGAAATAATGAATTTTAAAGTTCATTTGAATTTTTGTTTTATTTTTTTCTATTTATAGGTACTTATTTGAATTTACGTGTGATCGTTTGGTAGCTTAGGAAGTTCAAGAGGAAGTAGGGACCGAGGCAAGCCAAGACTCGTAAGGTCAATTGACCTATGAACAAGGTGTGTCATCACTTTGATAATTTTGCTTTGACATTTCAATACAAGTTTTTCAATTTAAATTATTAAATCGCATGCTTTGATTTTACTATGCAAGTTATATTCGCATTATAAGATAGTTAATTCCTTATGTATGATTGTTTAATTACCTCCGCCCCTTGCCTCTAGACATAACACCTTTGTTTCCCTAGGGATTATTAATTAACTTACTAATAATAAGTCCATATTTAAAATGCCATGCTTAGTCTTGCCTACAAACTCGGGGCGTTAACTTGCCCTGGCATCATTTCAAATATGAGAAACCTAGTTTTGGGCAGTTGCTAGTGGGAAGTGGTTGGTATGTTGTAATATGATTATTTTATACTTTCAAAAACCCCAACATGCTTAATTTTCTGGGTGGGAGGTAAGAGGGATTGGTGTTGTTGAAAGTACGAGAATGGGTGGAATATGATAGAACAGCCTAGATAACTCTAAGAATCGAATCTTGTATAACCTTCCAGTGTAAAATAGCACAACTATAAGTCTGTAATGGGTACGACCTGGTTAACTAATTTGCATCGACCGAGTGTGGATTGCGCCATAGGTGTGAACATGTGCAAGGGGATGGTCGCATCCCTTTGATGTGATGATGCTTGGGCTTCTGGATGGATATCCCATAGCAGTGAAAACTTTAGCGAGCGTGGCCTCGTTGGGAAGGTGCATTGTAAAAGCCTTGTGATGACCTCCTAGATCTACATATCAAAGGAAACATGTAGAATGCATCAAGGGATTGTCTCTTGTGAGTAAAGTGTGTGACCTATGCAAAGTAACAAATGTTCGAATAGTAGTGTCCACGATCATGGGTGGATGTTGGGAACCTGTGGGAGACACTTATCTATTTCTAAAAACCTTATGATTGGAATGAAAACTAGTTTGTGTTGTCCTGGGTGGTCGGTCCTAGTGATGATAATAAGCGAGTTTAACAGTGAAGAACTAGCATTGGATGCAGGAAGCCATGTAATGGTTGATAGATCCTACATTATTATTATTGCAATCTTTCATGTATTCTAGAAAATTCCATTTCAGTTAAAACTGCTAAGTCATAGGAATTTATATTATTTGTAATTATCAATTAAGACATTTAGCAAAAGAGCCATAGCCAACCTTGTTTAGGCCTGCATATATAATAATACATTTTATGTGTTGGCTTGCAGGGCACACTTGATTATGCTTACACTCGCTTATTCGACTAATTCAGAAGTGGTGGAGCAAACCTATGCCCATCACGATGCACTAGGTCCAGATGGTGAAGAAGACGGAGGAAACTAGGGAATTCATTAGCATGATAGTTTTTCAAGAACAACGCCACCATCAAGAACGAGTATCCATTACTCAAGATCGATGATCTTTTTGATTAGTTTAAGGGAGCTAGTATTTTCTCCAAGATAGACTTGAGATTAGGATACAACCAGTTAAAGATTCGAGAAGAGGATATACCCAAGACCACCTTCTCCACTCGTTATGTTTAGTATGAGTTCACCATCATATCCTTTGGACTGAAAAATCTTAGGCGAGATTGCACGTCTAACTTCATGTGGTTCAGTAGACATTGATCAAAGTGTGTGGTTCGGCAAATTGTTTTGCTGTTGGTTGCTACATCGAGATAGTGGTTGGTGCCATCAGTTCATCAGGGTGCACAGATCACTTGTTATCTAACACCCTGCATCACAAGGCCTGCAGTGCCTTCCTCGAGTGAAAGTAGTCCATGTTAGCTGAGATGCCCCCAAGGAAACCAATGCATTTGGCTACTAGTTGAGGGATGGATATGGCTAGTGACCATGATTAAGCTGGGGTCTTGATGCCTAAGGAGCCCACAATGGACAATGGGTGGTATAGGCAGCAACTTAGTGGAAGAATTGATAGTGCAATGGTGGTGGCATTGCTCTTCGACGCCATTAACACCATTGCTATTGACATTTGGAGCACAACAAGGATGTCCCGAGGTCATGGTGAGGCGAGCATACTATGGGCCATAATGCGGATGAAGAATTGGCTGTGAGGAACCACATTAGAGCTGAACCATTTGCCATAGATGAAGCATGGGAAGAGGATAAAATAGTTACAGATTGAGGGATTGGGTTGTTCTGAGATGTGTGCTATTGTTGTTGGGATACAGTGTAGACTGTACTAGTGCAAATTAAAATTTCTCTACATAAACCAGCAAGCCATGCGATTAAGAGATCATAGATTATTGCTACTAAACACACAGTTGTAGGATCACTTACAACAGACGGGGGGGGGGGGGGGGGGTGAATGACTATGACAAATTTTCCCCTATGTATTCATCAATCTTTTCATTCCAGTAGCTATAAACAACTATGAAGATCAAAATTGAACTTGCAAATAGGGGAAAGCAACATACATAAACAAAAGCTAGCACCACACCTGCCTGGTTGGTCTAACTACCACTGATTTGGCGGTTGGACCAGTGGCCAGTGGTCAGACCATGAAGGTATCGGTGGAATGACCGGTGGTTGGTCTGACTGGCAAGGGATTGGAGTTCTGACTACCCTTGCTGACAGACTAAAAACAACACCATTTCTAAAGGCCAATCCACCTAACTTATGATTTATTTGATCAAATCACACCAAATTTGAACCACAACTGATGAGGCAATGGGGTCCCGATCTTCCAATAGGATGATAACTTCGATTTTGGTGGAGGTGACCCTTACGAACCGACTACAACCGCACGACATCGCTTGCGCCTTAGCAATCGCTGAACCACACTCCAAGTTGTTATCAACCGTGCCAAGAACGCGGTTGACCTGACCACGAAGGTATATTCCTGCATGCAACCGAAGAACACGCAAGAACAAGATAACAAGCAATCTAAAATTGCAAATATTTATATTGAGATCAAAATGTGGGATTCCGAAGACTGTCTTGACAGGTGGTCGTCTGACACAATTGAAGAATAGAAGTTTGCATAATGACTAAACCTAAACTCAATGAAATCCAAAGAGTTCAATGGGGGTAGAGAGTGAATATATGAGTTGGAGAAGAGAGAGGAGCAGCCAAGGGTCGTCCTAGGGTTGGACACCCCCCTAAAAAAAATTGCAAAGCCCTTGGGCCCAATTGGAGGTGGCGCAGCACCTTTAAACTCGGATTCAGAAATAGTCTTGACTTGTTTCGGTGATATCTTTTCGTACAGAAGGAATTTTGACGTGAGACTAGATCCATTTGAAAGAGGACAAGATAATCTTTCCATCAAGTACTCACCCATCCCAAACGGACTCCGGATGCGAATTCTATGCATGTTGGAAGTCGGTCCTATCAGGCTGAATCAGCGTCAGATTGTTTTGGCGATTGCGATGCGACCAAAAGGGTTCTGAAGATGAGGCCTTACCCATTGGATGGGCCTTGGAATAAGCTTTCCAACAATCACAATAACACCTAAATCAGACTTCGTTTGTGAAAGTTATGGCCATTTTATTACAGGCCTATCTGGCTGTCCCGAACCGAATCCGAATTGAGTTCTGAGTTGATTCCGAATTTGATTTCGGTTGGGCATGAGAAAGTTCCAAATTGGGCTTGGAAACCTCATCCAAAACATGGGCTTTAAGTTCTTGGACCTCTCCCCTTTTGCCCTCCCATTGCATGGCTTCTCCTTAGGCTTCTTCTTTCTTGTTTTTCTCCATTAATTTGGCGCTGGCCTCCCTCTCGGTTCGAAAGTATTCCATTTGTCAAAACTGAGAATTAACAAAGTATTGATATGAGGTAGCATCATATTCTCATTTAAAATATGTTGAAGCTGAAGAAACGAATTCACCTTTAGTTCAATCTTGATATTCGGCGCTATGGTCGTGCGTGTTTGTGGCGTGGTCACATCAACAACTGCCCTAGAATATCATGAACCTATTCCACCCAACAATTTCAAGAATTGTTGTCAAAGTTCTAACCTTTATCCATTATAGGGAAGAGAGGTAAACTGGGCAAAAGGGGAAATTTAGATCTACTCAAGCTCGTGGATTTAAACCTCAAAGATCACCCTAGATAGGTTCCTACATGTCTTAGCAAGTTGAAACGAAGCACGAAACACACTAGAACATGGAGAAACCAAAGAGCACCAAAAAGACAAGAAAATCAACAATAATGCGAATAAACAATGGAGGAACAAGTTTTATCTTCTATTTCCACTTGGAGGTGAAGTATTATAGCCTCTCCAACTTGGAGAACAAAACCCAAATGGTAGGACAAATCTCTCTCCTAAAAAACCCTAGTTCCTCTCTTAGAGGCTCAAGTGCAAAACCCACACAACCACAAACCCTAGCTTATCTTTATATAGTGGAGACTCACATGAAACACTAACTTGGTTATAAAGTGAATTTTATCCACTACACACACATATGGGAACTTGTTAACCCATTACACAATCAGGTTTTTCACTCAACACACTCATGACGCTTTTCAAAGCACTGTCCTCAATCTTGACCCCAAAAACTTTAATTCACCATATCTTGTCCTCTGTGAAGTCTCCTTGACATAATTCGCTTAGGCCACCATCGCACACTTTTCTGATTTAGGGCAAATGACCATATTGCCTCTCAACTGCTTTTGGCCAATTCCTTCATCTCAAAGCATCGCTTATGCTTCACCACCTTCTATGTGGCCGCAATGATCTCTCGCTAAGCCTCTCACATGTTTGGAAACCACTAGACCATCTTCGTTTGCAAATGGACCTAAGTCCCTTAGCACACCACAAGTCTCACTTGACCTTGACCACTTGTGCCTTCCATGGTCCCTGCCTATCTCACTTGGCATCCATGACCATTCTAGACCTTGATTCTCCTAATGAAATCCTAGTCCTCACCATTGACTATAGTTGACTTCAAGCCACCTACAAAACAATGACCAAGCAAACTAGTTGTGGCCACAAGTTCATTCCAACTTGACCCACATTAGTCAAAATATGCATTATGCAACACATATGACATGAGTCCATAGACATAGAACCATTTCCAAATTCAAGCGACAATTTCCAATTCAAAGCCTTTGAAAATTCCCTGGCTGGTCTGACCGCCTTTACCATGTCAGTCATATCACCATTACCTCACCAGTCTGACCGCCATTGTTTGGCTAATCAGACCCATTAACTTCTCCAAAAAAACTCCCTCTTTGGACTTTTTAGTTAATCTTTATCTAGTTTCAGGTCCAGTATCCATTTTCAATGTCAGCTATTGCTAACACATCTCCAAACATGCCACATAAGTGTTTGGTGTCTATTTTTGCAAAAAAACCGAAGAGCCGGTCTGATCGCTAGCCATGGTTAGACCGTCCTTGACATTTTGCCTAAGGGTCAACCGGTTGGTCTGACCGCCTCTCTAGGCTAGTGAGACTGCGATCACATTGGCCCTGCAAAGTGGTCAGACCGCCCTTGCCTAATGCCCCGCTCTAAAAATGTCTTTCTCATTTTTGTCAGCTCAATGCAATTCCATCGCCCTAAAATTGTCTTATATTCATCATACACATGGGGTGACTTTCACATGGTTTCACAATGTCCTTCTTGATGAATATATTGAAAACTAAGTTACCTCAACAAAAATAAGTTAAAATAGATGAAAATGGGGATGAAGATTGAAAACACACACATGGTCCATTTGAAATACTAGAAAAAGACATGACGATGTATGGGAGATGAAAAAAGAGGCCAACACCAATAAATTGCAAATTTTCCTCAAAACTCACCGAAAACCACACAAAGCACTAGAAGATATCAAAATGGCTCAAGATGCATATATGGTGCAAATGCATGACAAGAAAGCTCCCCCTTACTCCAACAACTAGATATGTTATTTTTGGCCCAAAACTTGCTATTTTTTTGCATTTTTCAAAATTTTCTTCAATTTGGCCTAAACATGCACTATGCTCCAGTTTTACTCCAATTGCCAAAAGATCCATCAAACACACCCTTTGATTATCACTTCTCTCCCTCTTTGGCAATAGTGATCAAGGGATCATGCCTCCTCTCAAACTATGCATCTAAGCAAAAGAAAGAGAATGTATGCATGAAATGGGATTCAAACCTACCAAGCTTTGAGAATTACCCAAAGTGAGGTGTAAGCTAGAAGAATTACCATAAAGCCATATATAGCATGGATTATATGCTAGCCATATCTTATCAAAGTATATATAGCAAACTAAGCAATTGAAAAAACACATTTTATCTCAAAATTAGTGCTAAGCTTCACTTATGGAAAGCTCTATCCCTAGAGATTCTTGTAAGAGTCATATCAAGATAAGTGTATCAAAATAAGGTCAAGAAGGTACAATTAAGCATTTTTGGTGAGCTAGAAGTTCTAAAATGAAGCATTTTACTCAAACAATATTGCGCAAGAGCAATGTTAACATTTGGCACTTGAAAATGTCCTTGGAGCATGTTTGAGCATTGTACTTCAATTTAATCAAATTGTTTGTGATCTCAAGCTTTGTTAACCACCTCCAAGTTCATGCCTAGTGCAATGGCATGCCATCTTGTGAGTTATGGTCTTCGTTATATAGATTCTACCCAAGTTCATGTCAAGTGCAATCACAAGCAATCTCATGGAAGCGAATTGTTGAGATTACAATAGAGAAATCATATAGATAGACTATGATTAAAGTTAAGCATAAGATTAAAATGAGCAATATCTACTTTTTAGTCCGTAAGCAATACCTGACCTAAGCCATAAATGCCTAGCAGAAGTAAACTCATGATTAAAAATAGAACTAGTATAGTTTGAACCAAAGCTCAATCTAGATTCCAGACTTGATTTGGAGATTCTTATCATAACATGAATCTCACAAGAAGCACTAAGAAAGTAACTTGCAATGAGCTACATATTGCATTTAATTAGTTCAAGTTGGACTTATATGAGGATAGCATAGCAAAGCTTAGATACACATACAAGGACATGACAAAGCAGCTAAAATATGAACTAAATATAGCAATGAGCAAATGCAATGTAGCATACACATCATATGAGGGTAATAATCGAAGCTCATCACTACATGATTTACATCACAATGAAGTGCAATGTATGTATAATACATATAATACAGAAAGATACAAACTCTCCCTCAAACCAGGCCGTACGGCTATATAACCTTGATGAATCAAGTTGTGTAGTGAAAATGTCTATGACTTGCCCATTCGACTCTACAAATTGTAGCGCTATGTCACCCTTCTTCATATGGTCTCTAAGAAAATGGTACCTCACATCAATGTGCTTAGTTTTAGAGTGTTGAACTGGGTTCTTTGCTATGTTAATAACACTAGTGTTATCATATAGAAGTGGTGGACTATCTAAAGCTAACCCATAGTCTCTAAGTGTTGAGGTGATCCAGAGAATTTAAGAACAACAATTAGTAGTTGCAACATACTCAGCCCCAGTAGTAGATTGAGCAACAGATGATTATTTCCTAGAGGATCAGGATAAAAGTAAAATGCCTAAGAATTGACATGTTCCAGAAGTACTATTTCATTAATCCCACACCCAACAAAATAGGCATATGAAAATTCTCTAAGTGCAACAGTACCACCACAGGCCAAACCCAAGTTGGAGTGAAGAAACTTGGAAATATGCTTCACCGCTTGGTGATGAGAGGCACGAGGAGAAGCCTAAAATTGAGCGCACATACATACGATGAAGTGTATGCCAGTGGCACATATCAACTAGTAAGCTAGATGATGTGCAAGGGTGGCCTGTTCTTGGTGGTAAAATAGCAGCAAGGCCCATTCTTGTCCTTACGATTAACAATGAAGTTAGGGTTTTGGCTTGATTACACATCCACTAAAATGATAGCCCATGACTTCTCTAGCTTTCAGCCAAAGAACAACAACAACAACTGTAGATAGATTGATGACCTTGAATCATTCTATAAAAAAGACTCAATTCTATGCAGTAACTCCACCAAACCGAGCACCAAAAGAGGAGCACGAATTGGAAGATTGAATCGTGTAGATTCCGAGGTCAATTTCAAGAATGATGCTCTCTGTCAAACCCAAGATTGGAAACTCTCTTGTATAAACATGCACACAATTGTGCCACAAACCAACCATGGCTTTTATGTATTTTTCTCAAATGGGCAATGCCCTAGGCCATTTATTCGTCCAACTCCACGTACGCAGGCCAAAGGCCGTCTTGACCACAGCTACAAAACCGACTAGGACACATACACTATTATAACTTTACATGCTTACAATATAGACCCACTCCTCTAGTAAACCGACTCCTCAAACAAACCGAAACTGGTTTTTGAAAGGAATTCCCAAAAATTGGATACAAACCAACCATATCTGATTTGATCAAATAAAAAAGACACATAAATAGGAAAGGACCAAACTAAACATGCATAGAGTACTCAGATTCTTGGAGATAGGATTTTTAAGCACTGATTCCATTGCCTATTTGGATCCAAACCAAACTAACATGGATTCCAAGCTCCCATATGCTTCCTTCACATGGCCTCTAGAGTCCATGCACCACACGTCTCTAGTTAACGTCCATGTATGCACCTTCCTGTCTCTCCTCTTGGCTCGGCCCCTTCCCATGCACTGCATAGCTCCCACATGTAAGGAAAACACATGGCCGAACTGATCCATGTGACACACACTCTTGCTCTACACGCCCTGGGCTGCATGCACACACTAGCCCACGCAGCCCATGCACTTGCTGCTGCATGCGCTCAGTCAGCCTCCTTCCTTGAACTGCACACGCTAGATGCTTGCATGGCATAGGCTCACTCACTCGCACATGCCCTTGCACTAGAGTGTCCTTCCCTTGGTCAACCCCAAGCAACTGCATGCCAGCATTCTTCCATGCACCACAGCTGCATGTTCTTTCTTCCCCTTGGCCTTCCTCCCTCTCCTTCTCAGCCAATACATGTTCTTTCTCCTTTTCACCGAAAATGAGACCAATTTGAGATGTAATTCCCGAATGCAAATTATAAACAAAATAATGTGGCAATGGTACTTGGGGCTGCATCATTCGGCCTCGAAGCCATGAGATGGAGAAGCAATCTAATCTTGCTTTGGTACTCTCTCTGATCCACAGGCCCACCATCTTCATCAGGATCAACTACTATAGTTGTTGGCATGGGTGTGGAGACTGACTTTCCGTTAGCATGTCAAACTTGTTCAAGAGATCCTTCAAGAGATCATCCATGTAGATTTGAACTATTAGAAAGTTAGTACCCAGTTAAGTATGAGCAAGGATTTATCTACCTTTCCAATTTCAAAGTCATTTTTCAGGAGGAAATTCTTTAGCCTATCATACAATTCCCTAGGTGCTTGTGTCAAGCCATAGAAGGTTGGGAAATTTAGAGCTCTTAAGCACAAGAGCCACACTCCATCTCTCACAAGTTTTTTGTAACAAGCCTAACTCTCCTCTACTTGGCTTTCCCAAAGCTTGATCCCTAAGCCACCTCTACCTCTTCTTTTATAGTGGTGGCCAAACCAATCACTCTCAAGAAACCCTAAAATTGGGATACAAAGTGGATTCCTTCCATCAACACATGGGCAAACTCGATAACCCAACACATAACAGGGTTTTCACTCACAAACACATGCTTCTCAAAGTGCTTATAAGACTGAACCTGCTAAAATATTAGCAATTGATCCACTTAGCCATCCCAACTCACCTTGAGCTAAACCACTTCTCCTTTGTGTCTCTTCACACCATGGTTTTGTCCAAGTTCAACCTAGTATTTTGGTAAACCCCCAAAATATCCCCAACGAAGCTTTCGGGCACCTTCGGTTGACTTCGTCTTCATCTTCACATCAAGGCATCTATGCATGCTTTGACATGTATCCCGTCGTGCCTAATTACTTGCCATCAAGTCCTCATGCATCTGGTCTCCCTTGGGTCATCCGTACTTGCACCGGCCCTACTCACTTGGCACACCACATACACCAACTTGCCTTTTTATGAGCCTTGTCTTTTATGTGCTTCCCACTTAAGCCATGTAGCCTCATCCAGACTTACCTGACCACACGGACCTCAGCTCTCTTGCCTAGTTCTGATCACTTGCTATTGACCACTAACATTTTCTAATCCACTTATACATCTGAAGACCTAACAACCATCTTGAGCAGAAGTTTCATGCACTTGACACATATTAGTAAAAACAATGCATAATGCAACACAACACAACCAACAAACGGCTCCCATGTAGTGCACACTCTCAAACCATTCAAGACACCTCTCACTATTCTCTGGCCGTAGCAATCGATTGACCACTCTCCTCATTGTGGTCAGACCATCCATCGGTCAAATCACCAAGCATTGACCAGTCTGACCAGCCCAAACCAACTCAAACGCATCCTGATAACAGGGGAGCGATATGACCGCTCGCATAAGGCCGGTACTACCGTGACGGTAGTACCACCATACAACACCTAGTCATACCAGATCCCAACTTACCCAAACCACCGAAATGACTCTCTCTGGAAAATTGCTACCGCCAACTAGAATCCAGTCATATCGCAACTGTGGTAGTATCGCTGTTTTAACTCTAGTCCAACCACCAACCAATGGTCAGTTGACTACTTCCAGCTAGTCAGACTGTGACTCCCAATCTAGTCTCACTGCCATCTCCTATTGGTTGAACCACATAAGCCTGACGATATGAATAGTGCTTTATACCGGTCAGACTGATTACACTGACAGTGATAGGACTAGGGGTCCCGATCTTTCGATGAGAGTGGTAGATTCGATTGGGGAAGGAGATGACGTTGACGACCCGACTACAACCATCCAAGGACGTTGCGTCTTAGCGATCGATACACCAACCCCAGTGATTGTTCGTGACCTTGTCGGCGCACGATCAACCTAACCACGAGGGTTCTTGTTCCTGCAAGCAATCGAAGAACAAGCAAGAACAAGATGAACAGCAACTCAATTGCAAATAACGATGTAAGATTCAATCGAAAACAGAAAATGGTAGGGTTCCGAAGACAAGTATTCGGGCGGTCTAGCCGACACGCGCGAGTACAAGGCAAAGCAGCAAAACCTAACTTAGTCTAAACAAAACTCAAACCCTAGAAGAGGGTGCGGCTGCCTATTTAAGGGTCACGGAAGGTGGAGGGTCGGCCAAAACACAAGGAAGCCGAATAGGACTCGAATTACAAGGCCCAAGGCCCACTTTGACTCGGACTGGAAAAGTGATGTGAATTGTTTTGCAGTTTCTGGTCGACTCAGATGGAATTTGGAGGTGTGGCCAGATCCATCTGAAAGTAGACTTCAAGATATTTCCAACGAGTACTCACGGGTCCCGAGAAACCTTCTGGATCAAAAGTTACGGCCGTTTGAAGTAGGCGCTGACAACAAGGCCGAATCCGAGTCAAACTCGTGAACAGGACTTGGTTTGCGCTTGACGGTTCCACTTCTATACTTGAGCTCATGTGGTTCTTCCCCATGGTTCCTAAGGACAATTAAATCATCACAAGAATTAAGTAGTATTCCATTTTTTGAAACATTTGTATGCAAACTTAGGAACGCATTCACCTGATGGTTAAGTTGACATGCTCGCGCTCTAGTCATTGGTCCTTGTATCATTGTTTCAGTTTGATGTGGAGTCGGCATGGTTGTATGCATGGAAAGGATGTCCTCATCATCCTCCCCTTCTTGCATTTGAGTCGTCCGCGACTCAAGCTCATCTTCTTCTCCCAAGTATGGCTTCAAATCTGCAATGTTAAAGGTGGGACTAACCCCAAAATCTGCAGGCAACTCAAGTTTATATGCATTGTCATTAATCTTTTCCAACACTTTGAAAGGACCATCAGCACTAGGCATCAACTTAGACCTTCTCAATTCAGGAAATCTTTCTTTTCTCAAATGCAACCAAACTAAATCACTGTAACATCCTAAATTTTGGATGTTGAAATTTTGAGCAAATTAAAATTTTTATTTGCATCTTAATGGTATTTGAATTTTGATTAAAGATCTTATTTGGGGTTTTACTGAGTTTTGCACTGAGCAAAATAAATAATTGGAAATAAATCCCAAGTACAAATAGAAATTGCGGTAATAAAAGATACGAAATATTCTTTTGGGAGTTGAAAATTCTAAGAATCAAAATACTAAAAAAATCTGGAGTTCAAAATTCAAGTTTTAGAATCCTTTTTAAAGGGCTCCCTGTATTACCTCTCATTTTCTCCTTTTTCTTTCACTACCGTGTGGGCCCCACCCCCTAATCCTCTCTCCCTCTTCTGCCAGCGGGCCCATCCCCTGTTTTTCCCCGTCGACCGCCCCGGTGCGCAGAGCGCCTCCTCCTCCCTTTCTTTTCTCCTCCTTCCCCCTTTCTTCCATGGCTGAGCTCGCTCCACGTCCTCCCTCCCAGCGCCATCATTGCGCCTGCTGCCGCAGCTACCTCCAGCATGTCGCGCAGGCCCTGGCTCCTGCCTAGCCTTCCTTCTTTTCTCCCTTCTCTGCGCCCAGCTTCCCCTTTTCTATTCTTCGCTCCATGGCCGACATTGAGCCGCGTCGTCTCCCTCTTTTTCCGTTGCTCTCTGCCCTGCGTGCTTGCCCCGCGCGTCTCCACTCCCCAGAGCGCGCGCTCGCTTACAAGGGGCTCCCCAGCGGCTCCCTTTCCCCACGCGATAAGGACCTGCCGCCCCCGTTGCTCCCCCTGGCTCCTTCCTTCCGCCTCCAATTTCTTCCCACTAGCCCAAGGCCACGCCCGCCGCGCCTCCACGCCGCCCCGGCCGCTCCGACAGACCCACGCCCAGCTGATCGCGCCAATGTGTGCTCCCGAAGGCCTTCTTCCTCCCCTCCCATCTAATCGAAAATCCATGCGCCGTGCTTGCCGGAGTGGCCATCTTCCCCATTGCCGGCCGCCGCCGCCACCGCCCGTCCCATTCTTCCTCCAGGACACCTCGCCCCAATTCCTCTGAGGAAGAGCACCCTCAGACCTCCCCGAAGCCTTCCCCGCCACTGGCCGAAGCTGCCATTCACCCTAGACCGCCGGCGACGTGAGCTCCTCCTCGCCGCCTCTCCGTCCACGGTGCTGGCCCGCCTCGAGCCTCCTATGGTCCGGACATTGACTTGGTAAGCACCCCCGTGACACTCTACTGCTCATACACCCGTCGATTTTTCTCCTCCTCCACCACGGCGCCGCCGCCCCACTCCACCTCCGCTGCCGGCCGCATCGGGTCGCCGCCCGCCCACCTCGCCGTCGCCCGGTCAATACGCCACCACTCTCATCTTCACCACCTACCTCAGAGCCCATTTCACCAGCTTTGCCTCCCTCCGGTTGCCCACCTCGTCGGTGATGTCGCCTCCTGCCCACGCCGACCATCTCCCTTGTTTCGGCCGTGGCTTACTCTGTCTAGTCCCCATGCACTCCTCAATTCATTTAAATAACCGTCTCCACTCAGTCACAAGTGAGTGCATGCTCAGTTGGTCAGGTAAGCCGATATCATGCTGTAGGTCATGGGTTTGAGTTTCCTTCGGGCATATTTATGTTTTTGTTTTCTCTAGCCATTTCAAATAGGAATCAATTAGGAAATAAATCAAGAGAGCTGAAGTAGTTGATGGGAGTTCAAACAAATTTAGGTGTACATCAAAACATAGAAATATTTGCATATGAACAGTTAAGTGATTAATTGGCTAGTTGACAAAATAATTAGGAGAGTGAAATAGGAGCTTGGGTTTTGGCTCACATCTTACCCGAAATAGATAAAAGGGTATACTTCCTAAGGGTTCGAATTCCCAAAATTTGTTATGGAACTAAAATATTAATAGAAATGTAAATTAACAATAAGTTGCCAAATAAATTAAGGGAGCCAATAGATTTGATTAATATATATATAGCAAGCCGGGACTCGTATAAATAGCTCCTAATTCAAATTAAACCTAGCCTAGAGACAACTTGAAGCACATAAAATATCGTATCATAAAATGCTACAAACATAAGTTATAAGATTAATTCGGTAAGCTAAAAGTTGCAGACATACTTATGTATGTATCTATGTCTTATGTCCTGAAAAGTTACGCTCGATAAAATAATACCCAGCTAGACTTGCACCCCGATCTACAGTTCTAAAGAAATAATAAAAGCGATTAATAATAACCAGCTCAAGTCATTATAATCTACCACCAGCCTTGCCTCAAACCATACAAATCACCCCTAAACTCAAAATAAAACTAAATTGAGTTTAGTTGGATTTATTTGGACTCTTTGAGTCATTTGCTTTTATTTGGGTTCAGTCGTTGTCGCGTAGTTGGAAACTGGAGTCCTGAATACTCTATGGAGCAAGCGAGGACGAGGTTGATGAGTACCAGAAATTAAAGATCATCGCATGAGACAACTTTGTGTGAGCTCAAGACTGCGGTAAACCGCTCCAGGCGAGTCAATACTTTGATCATGTTGAACCTATGTTTTCTGCAAATTACTTTTGTTTAAATTATCAAATTGCATGCTGTTACGTTATATGCAAATACATGTTAATTTAAGATTCTAGTTATATCCATTGTGTACTTGGTTAATATTACCCCTCCTTTGAAATATTTGAATATGGAAACATTGTCGCCCTAGCACAAATTATAGTAGTAATCTTTTGAAAATAAGTCCGTAATTATATGCCATGCGTAGTATTGTTTAGATACTCATGGGCGCGAGAGCGCCCTAGCATCACTTTTAATCCTGAGAAAAATTGGTTGGGCAGTCATGGTGGTAATGACTGATGTATGTTGGATATGGATATTTTATATTCCCCAAAAACCTCAAATTGCTTATTTATCTGGGCGGATGGTTTGGGGGTATGGTGCTGGGTGCACGAGAGTGTGGTTTGTGGTAGCACCGCCCAGATACACTAAGGACCGAATCTTGTGATGACCTCCCAGTGTACAACAAGTGCAACCACAAGCTGGCAAAGTGTAGGCAGGGCTAACTAATTTGCATCTACTTAGTAAGGGTTGCGTCGGTGTGACCACGGGCGGGTAGAGGATGGCCACATCCTCCGACGTGATGGCGCAAGAGGGGGCTTCTGGAAGGGTGGTCGTACCCGGAGGAAGTGGAAACCTTAGCGGACGTAACCCTGCTAGGAAAAATGCATTGTAAAGGTCCTGTGATAGTCTACTCAACTGCATGGCTAAGGAATCATGTGGGGCAACGAGTGGATTTATCTCTTGTGGGTAAAGTGTGCAAACTCTGCAGAGTCAAAACTATTCGAAAAGCCGTGCCCACGGTCAAGGGCGGACATGGGAACTTAACCAGATATAGTTCTATTTCAAAATGTTTTATGGTTGGGATTGGGAAAGTGAAGGGCAGTGTAAGGCCCTAGTTTGGAATTGTCCTGGGTGTCGTCCCAGTGGTAAGTTAAGCGGCTATAACGCTGAAGAAATGGCTATATGGTGCAGATGCCATGTAACGGTGGATGGAATCTGAACCGATATTAATAATGCATTTCCTTGTACATTATGATTTGTCTCAAAATTGCTAAGTCATAGGACTCTTTAATTAATTGTATTCAAAAGCACTCCTTGCAAAACAAAATAACCCGAGCCTCTCCTTTGTTAAGCCATGCATACTATTTATTTGCATTCTGTGTATTGGCTCGCGGAGCACGGGGTCGGAGTGCTCACGCTCGCTTTTGCGACAAAATTTAGACGCAGGAATCAAATCACGTCAACTCAACAACAAGATTGGACAAGCTGGTAAAGAAGATGAAGATGTCAAGAGCTAGGTCGCGAACCTCCAGTTGGCTGCCTGTGGGCATGTCCTGAAGGTCCACCTGTGTGCTTCGTTCTTCCGCTGCCGCAATTTAATGATTTCGGCCTAATCGGCTCATGAGTAAGTCTATTATTAAATTTTACGCTTCCGCATGATATGTATTTTGATATTCATTACTGTAACTGTGAGCACTATCTACTGATCCAGGGAATAGTGCAGTAATCACAGAGGAATCCGGATATTAATATCTGGGTCCTTACAGCGATGGTATCAGAGCATATCGACTGCAGGTCGTGACCTAGTTAGCCTGGCCGTTAGTGTATAACTAGAATTATTTCCTCAGTGTATATTTTCACGAATGTAAGTTATATGGCTCATTCTCATCTTTCTTAGATGATTCCCTCTCATCTATATGTTAAACTAGCCAATTTACTTCTGAAGCTTTCTCATCCCAATGTCAAAGTAAAAAAAAAAAAAAATTCAATACTCCTCTTGTAAATTGTCTATGAAAACAAGCTTGGGCCAAGAATCATGATGTTTACCCTTGAAACTTAATTGTTTTATCCTTGGAGGAAACTATCGTCTGAATATTGGGTAAATGAATTGGAGGAGCTTAAATAAATAGATTAACCAGACAGATGAATTAAGTTATTCTTGGAGAAATAGGAAATATGGAAATAGGTGCGGGAGTATAACATTGATAAGTAATATAATTCCTAACAGATGATTACGATAATGGAATAATAAGATATGATCGATTGCTAGATGAATTAATAGAGTTTTAAGAAATTGGAGATATGATAACAGCTATCAGAGTACAGGCTTGATTAATAACCTTATTCCTGGAAGATGTTCATGATAATGAATTAATTCGGAGGTTGTCACGGAAGATTTAGGCGGTTACTAGCGGAGCAACTATGATTTTGAATACAATCTTGGATTATTAGGAAGTCCTGATACACATGACACTGGTGAATATAAAAGTAATAATGTTGGATAATCATTAGAATTCAGAATTGGAGGGTAGATAGACAATAAAGATTTAGGTTAATCATTGGAGAAGCAAACTATGAATTTGGATCAAAGACACTAGACTGGATTATTAGGAGGTCACGATACGAAAGTCATCAGTGGAAAAAAAAAACTAGATCTTTATAGGATTTGAAAGCTGATTAAATTGGCAATTGACAAATCTGAGATTGGATTTATAAAGATGTGGTGGACATTCAGATTCATATAAGAATTTGGTGATCTCGATTGGACAAAAATTTGGGAGATGCAATAAAAATTATTTGATTGGTGGGTTCAGAGTAAGGGTATTGGATTTTCAATAGACTGTAAAGATGAGAAGTTTACCAATAATGAATCAAGATTGGGATTATACATACATAGAGAAATACGAGATTTAATTCACAAATTTATGTTGGAAGTACAGAGTTAGGCGAGAATTAGATAACCATGGCCGGATTAATGCAATGGTGAATGACACAATGCAAAAGAGTATGGTCGGTGGAGCAAATAAATGATGACACTTGCTGACTGGAGTTTTAGACAGCAATAATACTGTGACTAAAAAAAAAAGGAGGATAGTCTAGGTGCACTTTGTGAAAGTGGAGGTTAAACTATTAAGGCCGTTGGATTCTAAGCCTTATGTATAAAGTCGTTTGGGAGTGAGTCAAATCATTGATGGATAATTGGACATTGGAAGAGATTGGAACACCTTGATAAAAATATATGTATACATATACAAGGTTTTTCATTACCAAGATAATTACAAGAGTGAGAACTAATTACCTCCCAATACGTTTCTCTTCTTTCCATGGATTTCACGAGAAAATTTTATTTCCCTTCTCATAACCCTACTCCAAATTTTAGGGTTAGGAACGTCGGAGATGTTCGTGAAGATAAGGTGGTTTCGTTCTAAACGAACTGTGCAAATGAACTCTGTGCCCCTTATGTGTGCTCCCCGAGTAGACGATGTATTGTTGCAAGATTCTATTTGGCCCTGTGCACTGCCTTCTTACCCTTGGGTATCCTATTTCGCAGTCACAGGAAAAGATTGCGTTTAAAAATTTGGGTGGCTCAGTGTCACTCCAGCTTTCTGGATGTGCTCTTTTAAAGTTAGAATGGGTTTAGAATGCCTCATCTCCGCGATTCAATCCTCACCTCATGCTATTCCCTCTCACCCTGTTTACTACAAACCCAGTCAAGTCTGTTGAAGCAAAGTGATGGATCGCCAAAGATCAAGACTCGAGACTCTGCCTTGCTAACACTCTCTCCTTACCACCTAGAGGATCCATAGATAAAATCGCCGCCCACTAAGTACAACAACAAGGAGCGCGTCGACGATGCGAAGAGAAAAGACATTGCGCATACCCATGCTCCGTGAACTACTCCAACTACGAGGAAGACCACCAGCCTGGTGAGTGCCATGTGAGCAATATCACATGTATTCCTTGTGAACGACAAGGCCATTGCCCCAAAGATTACCCCTGAAACTAATGCTGGCTAAGTAGTCAAAGTACAATGGATGAGTCTCTACATCGCCACAAGACCCATCATGCCTGGAGCTAGTAGAGACGAATATTGACTAGTGACATTTATTTTAAGGGGGGTAGCACTATGAGACAGAATTGCCGAAGAACTACTGCGACGTATATGTGGAGTTGCAACAACCTGGACCTAAAGCTAATCAGCCCAGTACAAGGATACTCGCAAGGTCAGAAATCTTCCAGTGATGAGGACTACAAGATGTACCTTTAGCTAAAATTGTCGTGCTTGGCAAAGCTAAGACGCAAGAAACGAGATACTCGTAGAAGTAAAAGACCACCATATAGATATGTCCATAGTCACCTCTGCATTCCTAAGGCCGTCTACCCCTATGGCACAGACCATTGCTACCCACCTATTAGTAAGAAAATTCTACAACCATATGTCCAATAGACGATGCAACCACTCCATTCGACGAGGACGTGAAGACAACAACATCAAAGAGCAAGTATTTGAAAGTCTACGACCAATCCAGAAGAGCAAGGTTTCCCTCTTCCCTTTTGATTTCTCCAAGTTCTAACCCCTATTGTGCAGATTTTCATCTCTCCGTGAAGCTAAAGAACTCTACATCAAGCAACACCCCGAAACCCATTGCTAACCAATATAACTTCACCACCATTCTTTCTGCTCTACCGGAATCTCGGGGTCGAGATTCATTTAAGGGGGGTAGGTTTGTAACATCCTAAATTTTGGATGTTGAAATTTTGAGCAAATTAAAATTTTTATTTGCATCTTAATGGTATTTGAATTTTGATTAAAGATCTTATTTGGGGTTTTACTGAGTTTTGCACTGAGCAAAATAAATAATTGGAAATAAATCCCAAGTACAAATAGAAATTGCGGTAATAAAAGATACGAAATATTCTTTTGGGAGTTGAAAATTCTAAGAATCAAAATACTAAAAAAATCTGGAGTTCAAAATTCAAGTTTTAGAATCCTTTTTAAAGGGCTCCCTGTATTACCTCTCATTTTCTCCTTTTTCTTTCACTACCGTGTGGGCCCCACCCCCTAATCCTCTCTCCCTCTTCTGCCAGCGGGCCCATCCCCTGTTTTTCCCCGTCGACCGCCCCGGTGCGCAGAGCGCCTCCTCCTCCCTTTCTTTTCTCCTCCTTCCCCCTTTCTTCCATGGCTGAGCTCGCTCCACGTCCTCCCTCCCAGCGCCATCATTGCGCCTGCTGCCGCAGCTACCTCCAGCATGTCGCGCAGGCCCTGGCTCCTGCCTAGCCTTCCTTCTTTTCTCCCTTCTCTGCGCCCAGCTTCCCCTTTTCTATTCTTCGCTCCATGGCCGACATTGAGCCGCGTCGTCTCCCTCTTTTTCCGTTGCTCTCTGCCCTGCGTGCTTGCCCCGCGCGTCTCCACTCCCCAGAGCGCGCGCTCGCTTACAAGGGGCTCCCCAGCGGCTCCCTTTCCCCACGCGATAAGGACCTGCCGCCCCCGTTGCTCCCCCTGGCTCCTTCCTTCCGCCTCCAATTTCTTCCCACTAGCCCAAGGCCACGCCCGCCGCGCCTCCACGCCGCCCCGGCCGCTCCGACAGACCCACGCCCAGCTGATCGCGCCAATGTGTGCTCCCGAAGGCCTTCTTCCTCCCCTCCCATCTAATCGAAAATCCATGCGCCGTGCTTGCCGGAGTGGCCATCTTCCCCATTGCCGGCCGCCGCCGCCACCGCCCGTCCCATTCTTCCTCCAGGACACCTCGCCCCAATTCCTCTGAGGAAGAGCACCCTCAGACCTCCCCGAAGCCTTCCCCGCCACTGGCCGAAGCTGCCATTCACCCTAGACCGCCGGCGACGTGAGCTCCTCCTCGCCGCCTCTCCGTCCACGGTGCTGGCCCGCCTCGAGCCTCCTATGGTCCGGACATTGACTTGGTAAGCACCCCCGTGACACTCTACTGCTCATACACCCGTCGATTTTTCTCCTCCTCCACCACGGCGCCGCCGCCCCACTCCACCTCCGCTGCCGGCCGCATCGGGTCGCCGCCCGCCCACCTCGCCGTCGCCCGGTCAATACGCCACCACTCTCATCTTCACCACCTACCTCAGAGCCCATTTCACCAGCTTTGCCTCCCTCCGGTTGCCCACCTCGTCGGTGATGTCGCCTCCTGCCCACGCCGACCATCTCCCTTGTTTCGGCCGTGGCTTACTCTGTCTAGTCCCCATGCACTCCTCAATTCATTTAAATAACCGTCTCCACTCAGTCACAAGTGAGTGCATGCTCAGTTGGTCAGGTAAGCCGATATCATGCTGTAGGTCATGGGTTTGAGTTTCCTTCGGGCATATTTATGTTTTTGTTTTCTCTAGCCATTTCAAATAGGAATCAATTAGGAAATAAATCAAGAGAGCTGAAGTAGTTGATGGGAGTTCAAACAAATTTAGGTGTACATCAAAACATAGAAATATTTGCATATGAACAGTTAAGTGATTAATTGGCTAGTTGACAAAATAATTAGGAGAGTGAAATAGGAGCTTGGGTTTTGGCTCACATCTTACCCGAAATAGATAAAAGGGTATACTTCCTAAGGGTTCGAATTCCCAAAATTTGTTATGGAACTAAAATATTAATAGAAATGTAAATTAACAATAAGTTGCCAAATAAATTAAGGGAGCCAATAGATTTGATTAATATATATATAGCAAGCCGGGACTCGTATAAATAGCTCCTAATTCAAATTAAACCTAGCCTAGAGACAACTTGAAGCACATAAAATATCGTATCATAAAATGCTACAAACATAAGTTATAAGATTAATTCGGTAAGCTAAAAGTTGCAGACATACTTATGTATGTATCTATGTCTTATGTCCTGAAAAGTTACGCTCGATAAAATAATACCCAGCTAGACTTGCACCCCGATCTACAGTTCTAAAGAAATAATAAAAGCGATTAATAATAACCAGCTCAAGTCATTATAATCTACCACCAGCCTTGCCTCAAACCATACAAATCACCCCTAAACTCAAAATAAAACTAAATTGAGTTTAGTTGGATTTATTTGGACTCTTTGAGTCATT
Organism: Dendrocalamus latiflorus; assembly: GCA_017311315.1. NCBI lineage: Eukaryota > Viridiplantae > Streptophyta > Magnoliopsida > Poales > Poaceae > Dendrocalamus > Dendrocalamus latiflorus. The sequence continues at coordinate 9,045,410 of CM029669.1, read as the reverse complement.
TGCTTTTATTTGGGTTCAGTCGTTGTCGCGTAGTTGGAAACTGGAGTCCTGAATACTCTATGGAGCAAGCGAGGACGAGGTTGATGAGTACCAGAAATTAAAGATCATCGCATGAGACAACTTTGTGTGAGCTCAAGACTGCGGTAAACCGCTCCAGGCGAGTCAATACTTTGATCATGTTGAACCTATGTTTTCTGCAAATTACTTTTGTTTAAATTATCAAATTGCATGCTGTTACGTTATATGCAAATACATGTTAATTTAAGATTCTAGTTATATCCATTGTGTACTTGGTTAATATTACCCCTCCTTTGAAATATTTGAATATGGAAACATTGTCGCCCTAGCACAAATTATAGTAGTAATCTTTTGAAAATAAGTCCGTAATTATATGCCATGCGTAGTATTGTTTAGATACTCATGGGCGCGAGAGCGCCCTAGCATCACTTTTAATCCTGAGAAAAATTGGTTGGGCAGTCATGGTGGTAATGACTGATGTATGTTGGATATGGATATTTTATATTCCCCAAAAACCTCAAATTGCTTATTTATCTGGGCGGATGGTTTGGGGGTATGGTGCTGGGTGCACGAGAGTGTGGTTTGTGGTAGCACCGCCCAGATACACTAAGGACCGAATCTTGTGATGACCTCCCAGTGTACAACAAGTGCAACCACAAGCTGGCAAAGTGTAGGCAGGGCTAACTAATTTGCATCTACTTAGTAAGGGTTGCGTCGGTGTGACCACGGGCGGGTAGAGGATGGCCACATCCTCCGACGTGATGGCGCAAGAGGGGGCTTCTGGAAGGGTGGTCGTACCCGGAGGAAGTGGAAACCTTAGCGGACGTAACCCTGCTAGGAAAAATGCATTGTAAAGGTCCTGTGATAGTCTACTCAACTGCATGGCTAAGGAATCATGTGGGGCAACGAGTGGATTTATCTCTTGTGGGTAAAGTGTGCAAACTCTGCAGAGTCAAAACTATTCGAAAAGCCGTGCCCACGGTCAAGGGCGGACATGGGAACTTAACCAGATATAGTTCTATTTCAAAATGTTTTATGGTTGGGATTGGGAAAGTGAAGGGCAGTGTAAGGCCCTAGTTTGGAATTGTCCTGGGTGTCGTCCCAGTGGTAAGTTAAGCGGCTATAACGCTGAAGAAATGGCTATATGGTGCAGATGCCATGTAACGGTGGATGGAATCTGAACCGATATTAATAATGCATTTCCTTGTACATTATGATTTGTCTCAAAATTGCTAAGTCATAGGACTCTTTAATTAATTGTATTCAAAAGCACTCCTTGCAAAACAAAATAACCCGAGCCTCTCCTTTGTTAAGCCATGCATACTATTTATTTGCATTCTGTGTATTGGCTCGCGGAGCACGGGGTCGGAGTGCTCACGCTCGCTTTTGCGACAAAATTTAGACGCAGGAATCAAATCACGTCAACTCAACAACAAGATTGGACAAGCTGGTAAAGAAGATGAAGATGTCAAGAGCTAGGTCGCGAACCTCCAGTTGGCTGCCTGTGGGCATGTCCTGAAGGTCCACCTGTGTGCTTCGTTCTTCCGCTGCCGCAATTTAATGATTTCGGCCTAATCGGCTCATGAGTAAGTCTATTATTAAATTTTACGCTTCCGCATGATATGTATTTTGATATTCATTACTGTAACTGTGAGCACTATCTACTGATCCAGGGAATAGTGCAGTAATCACAGAGGAATCCGGATATTAATATCTGGGTCCTTACAATCACCCGGTTGAAAGGTTAAATGCCTCCTTCCTTTACTACCAGCAAGTTTATATTTAGCATTCATGCGTTCAATATTTTCTTTGGTTGTCTCATGCATTTTCAACATCAAGTCAGCACGCTGTTTAGCATCAAAATTTAACTTCTCCGAAGAAGGAAGTGGTAGCAAATCAATAGGAGCACGAGGCACAAAGCCATAGACAATCTCAAAAGGGCACAACTTTGTAGTAGAATGCAGCGAACGATTATAAGCAAATTCAATATGAGGCAAGCATTCTTCCCACATTTTAATGTTCTTTTTCAAAACAGCCCTAAGCATGGTAGATAAAGTTCTATTCACAACTTCAGTTTGCCCATCAGTTTGGGGATGACACGTAGTCGAAAATAACAGCTTAGTTCCCAATTTAGCCCATAAAGTTCTCCAAAAATGGCTAAGGAATTTAGTGTCATGATCGGAAACTATTGTATTTGGCACACCATGCAAACGAACAACTTCACGAAAGAACAAATCAGCAATATTGGTAGCATCATCACTTTTATGACATGGTATGGAGTGTGCCATCTTAGAAAATCTATCCACAACAACAAATATGCTATCCCTCCCCTTCTTTGTCCTAGGCAGTCCTAAAACAAAGTCCATAGAAATATCCTCCCAAGGCACACTAGGAACAGGTAGAGGCATATACAAACCGTGAGGATTAAGTCGTGACTTAGCCTTTTGACACGTAGTGCAGCGAGCAACAAAACGTTCCACATCACGTCTCATCTTTGGCCAAAAGAAATGACTAGCAAGTATGTCTTCCGTCTTCTTCGCTCCAAAATGCCCCATCAGCCCACCTCCATGCGCTTCCTGTAACAACAACAAACGAACGGAGCTAGCTGAAATGCATAGTTTGTTAGCTCTAAACACAAATCCATCCTTTAGAACAAATTTATTCCACGTTTTTCCCTCTTTGCAATTCAGCAACACGTCTTTAAAATCATCATCATGAACATAATGCTCCTTAATTGTTTCCAATCCAAAAATTTTGAAGTCAAGTTGTGAGAGCATGGTATATCTCCTAGACAATGCATCAGCAATAACATTCTCCTTTCCCTTTTTGTGTTTTATGACATAAGGAAAAGACTCTATGAATTCAACCCACTTTGCATGCCTACGGTTCAATTTTGCTTGACTTCTAATATGCTTTAATGACTCATGATCAGAATGAATGACAAATTCTTTGGGCCATAAATAATGTTGCCATGTCTCTAAAGTTCGAACTAGAGCATATAATTCCTTATCATAAGTAGAATAGTTCAAACTAGGCCCACTCAATTTTTCACTAAAGTATGCCACAGGTTTACCTTCTTGCAACAGCACACCACCCAATCCAATTCCACTAGCATCACATTCTAGCTCAAAAGTCTTACTAAAATCTGGAAGTTGGAGTAATGGTGCATGTGTTAACTTATCTTTCAATGTGTTGAAGGCGTCTTCCTGTGCATTTCCCCAAGTAAACGGCACCCCCTTTTTAGTGAGTTCATTCAATGGTGCAGCGATGGTGCTGAAATCCTTCACAAAACGACGATAGAATCCAGCAAGTCCTAGAAAACTTCGCACCTGCATGACCGTTTTAGGAGTCGGCCAACTCTGTATTGCCTCAACCTTGGCTTGATCAACTTCAATGCCCTGTGGAGTAACAACATAGCCAAGAAAAGAGACTCGATCCGTGCAAAATGTGCACTTCTCAACGTTACCAAATAAACGTGCATTACGTAAAGCATCAAAAACAGCACGTAAATGGCAAAGGTGTTCCTCTAGTGATCTGCTATATATCAATATATCATCAAAATAGACCACTACAAATTTTTCAATGAAAGCACGCAAAACCTCGTTCATTAATCTCATGAATGTGCTAGGTGCATTAGTTAAACCAAATGGCATCACTAACCACTCATACAAACCGAACTTAGTTTTAAATGCTGTTTTCCATTCATCTCCCAATTTCATGCGAATTTGGTGGTACCCACTACGCAAATCAGCTTTAGAGAAAACAATAGAGCCACTTAATTCATCAAGCATATCATCTAACCTAGGAATAGGGTGACGATATCTAATGGTAATGTTATTGATCGCTCTACAGTCCACACACATACGCCATGATCCATCTTTCTTAGGCACTAAAATGACCGGAACAGCACAAGGGCTAAGAGACTCACGCACATAACCTTTATCAAGCAATTCTTGAACTTGACGCTGAATCTCCTTAGTTTCTTCCGGATTGGTCCTGTATGGCGCACGATTGGGCAAAGATGCCCCGGGAATCAAATCAATCTGGTGCTCGATCCCTCGCACTGGTGGTAGCCCTGGTGGCACGTCCTTTGGAAAGACATCCATGTACTCCTGCAAAAGATTAGTGACAGCAGGAGGCACAGAAGAAGGTACCTCCTCGAATGAAAATAAAGCATGTTTGCAAAGTAAGGCATAGCAAATAGACGTACTAGCATCCAGCTCATTCACATCAGACTTAGTAGCAAGAAAACATGCACCTTTCAATTTAATCTCATTTTTCATCTCATAAACAGATTTAGAGTTTTTCTTTTTATGTTGCTCAAGTTCGCTTGCAACAATCTGATTTTCACTCCTATTATGCTCCTGATGTTTCTCTCTACTAGCTCTAGCAATCTCATCTTTGAAAATAGCTTCAGGAGACATAGGATGTAACACAATTTTCTTGTCATGATGCACAAAAGAATATTGGTTTGTCTTACCATGATGCAGTGAATCTTTATCATATTGCCACGGTCTACCTAACAGCATAGAGCATGCATGCATAGGTACTACATCGCATTCTACAACATCGTGATAAGAACCAATAGCAAAATTTACTCTGACCATTCGTGTTACCTTCACCTTGCCGCTGTTATTGAACCATTGAATGTAGTAAGGTTGTGGGTGAGGTTTGGTGTTCAACGCAAGCTTCTCCACCATATCGGAGCTCACCAAGTTGTTGCAGCTCCCTCCATCAATTATCACTCGGCATGAGCGTTCCTTCACGACGCACTTTGTTTGAAAAAGGATGTGCCGCTGATTTTGCTCCGCCCTCTCCATTTGTGCACTCAACACACGCTGCACAATGAGGCTCTCATAGCGCTCTGCCTCTTCAGCACCAATGTGCTCTTCTTCTTGCTCCTTCCCACTACCTGCATGGTCAGCTGCAAGCATAGCATATGTATCCTCATCCAAATCACTAGCAGAAGAATACTCACCATCATCTCTCACAATCAGAAAACGCTTGGTTGGGCACTCACTCCTCACATGGCCATACCCCTTGCATTGATGACATTGGATATCCCTTGTTCGTCCCGTAGATGCAACGGACGAAGAGCTCTTTGCATGTGCTTGGGCTGTCCCCTTTGTTGCTTCGGATGCCTGAGATGCCGAATTTGATGATGAAAACAGTGGCTTGCTGTTGGAGGAAGAAGGTGCAGGGGGTTGGCTTGATGGTGCGGCAGATGCACGTGGAGACCAAATGTTTCCACGACCTGCAGAAACGTTAGTCCTAGTGCTCGCGCGTTGTCCCTGTACTTCTCTTTCAGCTTTACAAGCAAGATGAAATAAACGAGTGATAGAATTATATTCCTTGTAAGCTAAGATGTCCTGAATTTCCCGATTCAAAGCACCCATAAACCTAGCCATAGCGGCTTCCTCAGTTTCCTCTAAGTCACAACGCAGCATGCCTGTTTGCAATTCTTGAAAATATTCCTCTACGCTTTTACTACCTTGCCTCAATTGTTGCAACTTATGTAACAAATCACGTGCATAATATGATGGAACAAATCTAGCTCGCATGATTCTTTTTAATGCATCCCAAGTTTGTGGTATGGTGAAAGGATTTTCTTACAATATTCACTCCACCAAACAGACGCAAAGTCAGTAAACTCACTAGTAGCAGCCCTAACCCTTTTGTTTTCAGGGAATGCATGGCAAGCAAATTTCTGATCAACAGTCAATTCCCAAGTGATATAAGCATCTGGGTTATATTTTCCATCAAAAGGTGGCATAGTGAACTTAATCTTACCAAGCGATTCATCATTCTCACGTACCTCATTCCGGCGTGGTTGACGATGACGGTGAGCGTCCTCATCATCATCAATCTCAGTGTCAGCCGCATATTCGTCTCCACCATTTTCGTCCACCCTGCTGCCCAAGACACCAATATTGGCACGAGTACGCTGAGTTGGTGCAGCGGGAGATGCACGGCCCCTCTCATCAAGACGTCTCAAAATCTCAGCAAGTGAAGCGTTGACGGTGCCAACGGAAGCCTCCAATGTTGCAAGCGTAGTGTTGGTGTCGATCTGCGCGGCCTCCAATTGGCCAAGGCGTTCGTTGGTGACCCGTACATCCTCATCAAGTCCTTCAGTGTGCATATTCATTTGGCGCTCAAAGTGTTGTATGATGCCCCTAGTCCGAGGGGAATGTGGCACTGCCCGTAGGTCCTCTGGTTCTCCTGACATTGTTAGAAGAACACAAGAAACAAACCAAGAAGAGAATAATAAAACAGCAGGTTATGCCCTCACAACTACTGGGATGTGGTTAAATCAAGTCGCACACTCTCAACCTGTTCTGTCAAGCTCTTACAAGTTCTTACCACAGCGAGCAGGAGGTGATGGCAGTCGGCAAGTCAAGACAATATCTCCTGGAAATTGGGTGTATCGCTGCCTCGGTCACTAGTCCATGTGATGTGGTAGCCAAATCTGTGGAGCTATAGGTGGGCTGAGAGTGAACAAAGGGTAAGTAGAACCACATTAGTCAAAGCAAGTTGAATAATCGCTCAACGACGACACCGTGCTGGCCCTAGGCTAGACCGTACTAGAGACGCGAGCCTAGAACACAAACGAGTACACCACGCAGAAAGACAACTAGATGACACTGCACACGGAGTTCCGGAGCTCGAAAAATGATGCCGTCTGCACGGGGAACCTTAGAATCACTTGTAGAAGGGCTCTGCCAATTTTGAGGGAATTCTGAGAAACTTGATTTTTCCTCGGTTTGCGGGCCCGTTTTGAGGGCCTAAACGACGTTTTTTGGGGTCGAAGCTGCCGCGTATGTGCCTGATGGCTTACGTGGATCTGAAATCAAGAATCGCCTCAATCGGAGGTCGTATGCAAAAGTTAGCTGTTTCTCTCTCCTCTTTTTTTTTCTTTTTTTTTATGCCGCGGCTCTTTCTAAATGCGGCTGCCTGTTCCTTCTTTTCTCTCTCTTTTTTTTCTTTTTTTTACACACACGACGCGGTTGAATCCGACTTTGTGTCCTACTCCGTGACCTACTAGGGCAAAGCCTCCCTAGAAACCGAGTTCGGATCTAACTGCAACGGTGATACCAAGACGTGAACAGAACTCGAAACTCTAAAGGAACTAGACACTAAGACCAGCAAGGACACGACGATGCAACCAAAGACTCAACAAACAAAGACTATGCAGCAATAGATAAAGGCTCAAATTGTTTCGGATTTGGGGAATAGATCTACTATTTTTTTTGGTTTTCTGGACTGTAGGTAAAAAAAATGCCAAGACTAGATAAGATCTCTCACCGATCAACCTTGAGCTCTGATACCAACTGATAGGACTAGGGGTCCCGATCTTTCGATGAGAGTGGTAGATTCGATTGGGGAAGGAGATGACGTTGACGGACCCGACTACAACCATCCAAGGACGTTGCGCCTTAGTGATCGATACACCAACCCCAGAGATTGTTCGTGACCTTGTCGGCGCACGATCAACCTAACCACGAGGGTTCTTGTTCCTGCAAGCAATCGAAGAACAAGCAAGAACAAGATGAACAGCAACTCAATTGCAAATAACGATGTAAGATTCAATCGAAAATAGAAAACGGTGGGGTTCCGAAGACAAGTATTCGGGTGGTCTAGCCGACACGCGCGAGTACAAGGCAAAGCAGCAAAAGCTAACTTAGTCTAAACAAAACCCAAACCCTAGAAGAGGGTGCGGCTGCCTATTTAAGGGTCACGGAAGGTGGAGGGTCGGCCAAAACACAAGGAAGCCGAATAGGACTCGAATTACAAGGCCCAAGGCCCACTTTGACTCGGACTGGAAAAGCGACGTGAATTGTTTTGCAGTTTCTAGTCGACTCAGACGGAATTTGGAGGTGAGACCGGATCCATCTGAAAGTAGACTTCAATAGCTTTTCAACGAGTACTCACGGGCCCTGAGAAACCTTCTGGATCAAAAGTTACGGCCGTTTGAAGTAGGCGCTGACAACAAGGCCGAATCCGAGTCAAACTCGTGAACAGGACTTGGTTTGCGCTTGACGGTTCCACTTCTATACTTGAGCTCATGTGGTTCTTCCCCATGGTTCCTAAGGACAATTAAATCATCACAAGAATTAAGTAGTATTCCATTCTTTGAAATATTTGTATGCATAGTGAACTTAATCTTACCAAGCGATTCATCATTCTCACGTACCTCATTCCGGCGTGGTTGACGATGACGGTGAGCGTCCTCATCATCATCAATCTCAGTGTCAGCCGCATATTCGTCTCCACCATTTTCGTCCACCCTGCTGCCCAAGACACCAATATTGGCACGAGTACGCTGAGTTGGTGCAGCGGGAGATGCACGACCCCTCTCATCAAGACGTCTCAAAATCTCAGCAAGTGAAGCGTTGACGGTGCCAACGGAAGCCTCCAATGTTGCAAGCGTAGTGTTGGTGTCGATCTGCGCGGCCTCCAATTGGCCAAGGCGTTCGTTGGTGACCCGTACATCCTCATCAAGTCCTTCAGTGTGCATCTTCATTTGGCGCTCAAAGTGTTGTATGATGCCCCTAGTCCGAGGGGAATGTGGCACTGCCCGTAGGTCCTCTGGTTCTCCTGACATTGTTAGAAGAACACAAGAAACAAACCAAGAAGAGAATAATAAAACAGCAGGTTATGCCCTCACAACTACTGGGATGTGGTTAAATCAAGTCGCACACTCTCAACCTGTTCTGTCAAGCTCTTACAAGTTCTTACCACAGCGAGCAGGAGGTGATGGCAGTCGGCAAGTCAAGACAATATCTCCTGGAAATTGGGTGTATCGCTGCCTCGGTCACTAGTCCATGTGATGTGGTAGCCAAATCTGTGGAGCTATAGGTGGGCTGAGAGTGAACAAAGGGTAAGTAGAACCACATTAGTCAAAGCAAGTTGAATAATCGCTCAACGACGACACCGTGCTGGCCCTAGGCTAGACCGTACTAGAGACGCGAGCCTAGAACACAAACGAGTACACCACGCAGAAAGACAACTAGATGACACTGCACACGGAGTTCCGGAGCTCGAAAAATGATGCCGTCTGCACGGGGAACCTTAGAATCACTTGTAGAAGGGCTCTGCCAATTTTGAGGGAATTCTGAGAAACTTGATTTTTCCTCGGTTTGCGGGCCTGTTTTGAGGGCCTAAACGACGTTTTTTGGGGTCGAAGCTGCCGCGTATGTGCCTGATGGCTTACGTGGATCTGAAATCAAGAATCGCCTCAATCGGAGGTCGTATGCAAAAGTTAGCTGTTTCTCTCTCCTCTTTTTTTTTCTTTTTTTTTATGCCGCGGCTCTTTCTAAATGCGGCTGCCTGTTCCTTCTTTTCTCTCTCTTTTTTTTCTTTTTTTTACACACACGACGCGGTTGAATCCGACTTTGTGTCCTACTCCGTGACCTACTAGGGCAAAGCCTCCCTAGAAACCGAGTTCGGATCTAACTGCAACGGTGATACCAAGACGTGAACAGAACTCGAAACTCTAAAGGAACTAGACACTAAGACCAGCAAGGACACGACGATGCAACCAAAGACTCAACAAACAAAGACTATGCAGCAATAGATAAAGGCTCAAATTGTTTCGGATTTGGGGAATAGATCTACTATTTTTTTTGGTTTTCTGGACTGTAGGTAAAAAAAATGCCAAGACTAGATAAGATCTCTCACCGATCAACCTTGAGCTCTGATACCAACTGATAGGACTAGGGGTCCCGATCTTTCGATGAGAGTGGTAGATTCGATTGGGGAAGGAGATGACGTTGACGGACCCGACTACAACCATCCAAGGACGTTGCGCCTTAGTGATCGATACACCAACCCCAGAGATTGTTCGTGACCTTGTCGGCGCACGATCAACCTAACCACGAGGGTTCTTGTTCCTGCAAGCAATCGAAGAACAAGCAAGAACAAGATGAACAGCAACTCAATTGCAAATAACGATGTAAGATTCAATCGAAAATAGAAAACGGTGGGGTTCCGAAGACAAGTATTCGGGTGGTCTAGCCGACACGCGCGAGTACAAGGCAAAGCAGCAAAAGCTAACTTAGTCTAAACAAAACCCAAACCCTAGAAGAGGGTGCGGCTGCCTATTTAAGGGTCACGGAAGGTGGAGGGTCGGCCAAAACACAAGGAAGCCGAATAGGACTCGAATTACAAGGCCCAAGGCCCACTTTGACTCGGACTGGAAAAGCGACGTGAATTGTTTTGCAGTTTCTAGTCGACTCAGACGGAATTTGGAGGTGAGACCGGATCCATCTGAAAGTAGACTTCAATAGCTTTTCAACGAGTACTCACGGGCCCTGAGAAACCTTCTGGATCAAAAGTTACGGCCGTTTGAAGTAGGCGCTGACAACAAGGCCGAATCCGAGTCAAACTCGTGAACAGGACTTGGTTTGCGCTTGACGGTTCCACTTCTATACTTGAGCTCATGTGGTTCTTCCCCATGGTTCCTAAGGACAATTAAATCATCACAAGAATTAAGTAGTATTCCATTCTTTGAAATATTTGTATGCATAGTGAACTTAATCTTACCAAGCGATTCATCATTCTCACGTACCTCATTCCGGCGTGGTTGACGATGACGGTGAGCGTCCTCATCATCATCAATCTCAGTGTCAGCCGCATATTCGTCTCCACCATTTTCGTCCACCCTGCTGCCCAAGACACCAATATTGGCACGAGTACGCTGAGTTGGTGCAGCGGGAGATGCACGGCCCCTCTCATCAAGACGTCTCAAAATCTCAGCAAGTGAAGCGTTGACGGTGCCAACGGAAGCCTCCAATGTTGCAAGCGTAGTGTTGGTGTCGATCTGCGCGGCCTCCAATTGGCCAAGGCGTTCGTTGGTGACCCGTACATCCTCATCAAGTCCTTCAGTGTGCATCTTCATTTGGCGCTCAAAGTGTTGTATGATGCCCCTAGTCCGAGGGGAATGTGGCACTGCCCGTAGGTCCTCTGGTTCTCCTGACATTGTTAGAAGAACACAAGAAACAAACCAAGAAGAGAATAATAAAACAGCAGGTTATGCCCTCACAACTACTGGGATGTGGTTAAATCAAGTCGCACACTCTCAACCTGTTCTGTCAAGCTCTTACAAGTTCTTACCACAGCGAGCAGGAGGTGATGGCAGTCGGCAAGTCAAGACAATATCTCCTGGAAATTGGGTGTATCGCTGCCTCGGTCACTAGTCCATGTGATGTGGTAGCCAAATCTGTGGAGCTATAGGTGGGCTGAGAGTGAACAAAGGGTAAGTAGAACCACATTAGTCAAAGCAAGTTGAATAATCGCTCAACGACGGCACCGTGCTGGCCCTAGGCTAGACCGTACTAGAGACGCGAGCCTAGAACACAAACGAGTACACCACGCAGAAAGACAACTAGATGACACTGCACACGGAGTTCCGGAGCTCGAAAAATGATGCCGTCTGCACGGGGAACCTTAGAATCACTTGTAGAAGGGCTCTGCCAATTTTGAGGGAATTCTGAGAAACTTGATTTTTCCTCGGTTTGCGGGCCCGTTTTGAGGGCCTAAACGACGTTTTTTGGGGTCGAAGCTGCCGCGTATGTGCCTGATGGCTTACGTGGATCTGAAATCAAGAATCGCCTCAATCGGAGGTCGTATGCAAAAGTTAGCTGTTTCTCTCTCCTCTTTTTTTTTCTTTTTTTTTATGCCGCGGCTCTTTCTAAATGCGGCTGCCTGTTCCTTCTTTTCTCTCTCTTTTTTTTCTTTTTTTTACACACACGACGCGGTTGAATCCGACTTTGTGTCCTACTCCGTGACCTACTAGGGCAAAGCCTCCCTAGAAACCGAGTTCGGATCTAACTGCAACGGTGATACCAAGACGTGAACAGAACTCGAAACTCTAAAGGAACTAGACACTAAGACCAGCAAGGACACGACGATGCAACCAAAGACTCAACAAACAAAGACTATGCAGCAATAGATAAAGGCTCAAATTGTTTCGGATTTGGGGAATAGATCTACTATTTTTTTTGGTTTTCTGGACTGTAGGTAAAAAAAATGCCAAGACTAGATAAGATCTCTCACCGATCAACCTTGAGCTCTGATACCAACTGATAGGACTAGGGGTCCCGATCTTTCGATGAGAGTGGTAGATTCGATTGGGGAAGGAGATGACGTTGACGGACCCGACTACAACCATCCAAGGACGTTGCGCCTTAGTGATCGATACACCAACCCCAGAGATTGTTCGTGACCTTGTCGGCGCACGATCAACCTAACCACGAGGGTTCTTGTTCCTGCAAGCAATCGAAGAACAAGCAAGAACAAGATGAACAGCAACTCAATTGCAAATAACGATGTAAGATTCAATCGAAAATAGAAAACGGTGGGGTTCCGAAGACAAGTATTCGGGTGGTCTAGCCGACACGCGCGAGTACAAGGCAAAGCAGCAAAAGCTAACTTAGTCTAAACAAAACCCAAACCCTAGAAGAGGGTGCGGCTGCCTATTTAAGGGTCACGGAAGGTGGAGGGTCGGCCAAAACACAAGGAAGCCGAATAGGACTCGAATTACAAGGCCCAAGGCCCACTTTGACTCGGACTGGAAAAGCGACGTGAATTGTTTTGCAGTTTCTAGTCGACTCAGACGGAATTTGGAGGTGAGACCGGATCCATCTGAAAGTAGACTTCAATAGCTTTTCAACGAGTACTCACGGGCCCTGAGAAACCTTCTGGATCAAAAGTTACGGCCGTTTGAAGTAGGCGCTGACAACAAGGCCGAATCCGAGTCAAACTCGTGAACAGGACTTGGTTTGCGCTTGACGGTTCCACTTCTATACTTGAGCTCATGTGGTTCTTCCCCATGGTTCCTAAGGACAATTAAATCATCACAAGAATTAAGTAGTATTCCATTCTTTGAAATATTTGTATGCATAGTGAACTTAATCTTACCAAGCGATTCATCATTCTCACGTACCTCATTCCGGCGTGGTTGACGATGACGGTGAGCGTCCTCATCATCATCAATCTCAGTGTCAGCCGCATATTCGTCTCCACCATTTTCGTCCACCCTGCTGCCCAAGACACCAATATTGGCACGAGTACGCTGAGTTGGTGCAGCGGGAGATGCACGGCCCCTCTCATCAAGACGTCTCAAAATCTCAGCAAGTGAAGCGTTGACGGTGCCAACGGAAGCCTCCAATGTTGCAAGCGTAGTGTTGGTGTCGATCTGCGCGGCCTCCAATTGGCCAAGGCGTTCGTTGGTGACCCGTACATCCTCATCAAGTCCTTCAGTGTGCATCTTCATTTGGCGCTCAAAGTGTTGTATGATGCCCCTAGTCCGAGGGGAATGTGGCACTGCCCGTAGGTCCTCTGGTTCTCCTGACATTGTTAGAAGAACACAAGAAACAAACCAAGAAGAGAATAATAAAACAGCAGGTTATGCCCTCACAACTACTGGGATGTGGTTAAATCAAGTCGCACACTCTCAACCTGTTCTGTCAAGCTCTTACAAGTTCTTACCACAGCGAGCAGGAGGTGATGGCAGTCGGCAAGTCAAGACAATATCTCCTGGAAATTGGGTGTATCGCTGCCTCGGTCACTAGTCCATGTGATGTGGTAGCCAAATCTGTGGAGCTATAGGTGGGCTGAGAGTGAACAAAGGGTAAGTAGAACCACATTAGTCAAAGCAAGTTGAATAATCGCTCAACGACGGCACCGTGCTGGCCCTAGGCTAGACCGTACTAGAGACGCGAGCCTAGAACACAAACGAGTACACCACGCAGAAAGACAACTAGATGACACTGCACACGGAGTTCCGGAGCTCGAAAAATGATGCCGTCTGCACGGGGAACCTTAGAATCACTTGTAGAAGGGCTCTGCCAATTTTGAGGGAATTCTGAGAAACTTGATTTTTCCTCGGTTTGCGGGCCCGTTTTGAGGGCCTAAACGACGTTTTTTGGGGTCGAAGCTGCCGCGTATGTGCCTGATGGCTTACGTGGATCTGAAATCAAGAATCGCCTCAATCGGAGGTCGTATGCAAAAGTTAGCTGTTTCTCTCTCCTCTTTTTTTTTCTTTTTTTTTATGCCGCGGCTCTTTCTAAATGCGGCTGCCTGTTCCTTCTTTTCTCTCTCTTTTTTTTCTTTTTTTTACACACACGACGCGGTTGAATCCGACTTTGTGTCCTACTCCGTGACCTACTAGGGCAAAGCCTCCCTAGAAACCGAGTTCGGATCTAACTGCAACGGTGATACCAAGACGTGAACAGAACTCGAAACTCTAAAGGAACTAGACACTAAGACCAGCAAGGACACGACGATGCAACCAAAGACTCAACAAACAAAGACTATGCAGCAATAGATAAAGGCTCAAATTGTTTCGGATTTGGGGAATAGATCTACTATTTTTTTTGGTTTTCTGGACTGTAGGTAAAAAAAATGCCAAGACTAGATAAGATCTCTCACCGATCAACCTTGAGCTCTGATACCAACTGATAGGACTAGGGGTCCCGATCTTTCGATGAGAGTGGTAGATTCGATTGGGGAAGGAGATGACGTTGACGGACCCGACTACAACCATCCAAGGACGTTGCGCCTTAGTGATCGATACACCAACCCCAGAGATTGTTCGTGACCTTGTCGGCGCACGATCAACCTAACCACGAGGGTTCTTGTTCCTGCAAGCAATCGAAGAACAAGCAAGAACAAGATGAACAGCAACTCAATTGCAAATAACGATGTAAGATTCAATCGAAAATAGAAAACGGTGGGGTTCCGAAGACAAGTATTCGGGTGGTCTAGCCGACACGCGCGAGTACAAGGCAAAGCAGCAAAAGCTAACTTAGTCTAAACAAAACCCAAACCCTAGAAGAGGGTGCGGCTGCCTATTTAAGGGTCACGGAAGGTGGAGGGTCGGCCAAAACACAAGGAAGCCGAATAGGACTCGAATTACAAGGCCCAAGGCCCACTTTGACTCGGACTGGAAAAGCGACGTGAATTGTTTTGCAGTTTCTAGTCGACTCAGACGGAATTTGGAGGTGAGACCGGATCCATCTGAAAGTAGACTTCAATAGCTTTTCAACGAGTACTCACGGGCCCTGAGAAACCTTCTGGATCAAAAGTTACGGCCGTTTGAAGTAGGCGCTGACAACAAGGCCGAATCCGAGTCAAACTCGTGAACAGGACTTGGTTTGCGCTTGACGGTTCCACTTCTATACTTGAGCTCATGTGGTTCTTCCCCATGGTTCCTAAGGACAATTAAATCATCACAAGAATTAAGTAGTATTCCATTCTTTGAAATATTTGTATGCATAGTGAACTTAATCTTACCAAGCGATTCATCATTCTCACGTACCTCATTCCGGCGTGGTTGACGATGACGGTGAGCGTCCTCATCATCATCAATCTCAGTGTCAGCCGCATATTCGTCTCCACCATTTTCGTCCACCCTGCTGCCCAAGACACCAATATTGGCACGAGTACGCTGAGTTGGTGCAGCGGGAGATGCACGGCCCCTCTCATCAAGACGTCTCAAAATCTCAGCAAGTGAAGCGTTGACGGTGCCAACGGAAGCCTCCAATGTTGCAAGCGTAGTGTTGGTGTCGATCTGCGCGGCCTCCAATTGGCCAAGGCGTTCGTTGGTGACCCGTACATCCTCATCAAGTCCTTCAGTGTGCATCTTCATTTGGCGCTCAAAGTGTTGTATGATGCCCCTAGTCCGAGGGGAATGTGGCACTGCCCGTAGGTCCTCTGGTTCTCCTGACATTGTTAGAAGAACACAAGAAACAAACCAAGAAGAGAATAATAAAACAGCAGGTTATGCCCTCACAACTACTGGGATGTGGTTAAATCAAGTCGCACACTCTCAACCTGTTCTGTCAAGCTCTTACAAGTTCTTACCACAGCGAGCAGGAGGTGATGGCAGTCGGCAAGTCAAGACAATATCTCCTGGAAATTGGGTGTATCGCTGCCTCGGTCACTAGTCCATGTGATGTGGTAGCCAAATCTGTGGAGCTATAGGTGGGCTGAGAGTGAACAAAGGGTAAGTAGAACCACATTAGTCAAAGCAAGTTGAATAATCGCTCAACGACGGCACCGTGCTGGCCCTAGGCTAGACCGTACTAGAGACGCGAGCCTAGAACACAAACGAGTACACCACGCAGAAAGACAACTAGATGACACTGCACACGGAGTTCCGGAGCTCGAAAAATGATGCCGTCTGCACGGGGAACCTTAGAATCACTTGTAGAAGGGCTCTGCCAATTTTGAGGGAATTCTGAGAAACTTGATTTTTCCTCGGTTTGCGGGCCCGTTTTGAGGGCCTAAACGACGTTTTTTGGGGTCGAAGCTGCCGCGTATGTGCCTGATGGCTTACGTGGATCTGAAATCAAGAATCGCCTCAATCGGAGGTCGTATGCAAAAGTTAGCTGTTTCTCTCTCCTCTTTTTTTTTCTTTTTTTTTATGCCGCGGCTCTT
Organism: Dendrocalamus latiflorus; assembly: GCA_017311315.1. Classification (NCBI taxonomy): domain Eukaryota; kingdom Viridiplantae; phylum Streptophyta; class Magnoliopsida; order Poales; family Poaceae; genus Dendrocalamus; species Dendrocalamus latiflorus. The sequence continues at coordinate 9,028,952 of CM029669.1, read as the reverse complement.
TCTAAATGCGGCTGCCTGTTCCTTCTTTTCTCTCTCTTTTTTTTCTTTTTTTTACACACACGACGCGGTTGAATCCGACTTTGTGTCCTACTCCGTGACCTACTAGGGCAAAGCCTCCCTAGAAACCGAGTTCGGATCTAACTGCAACGGTGATACCAAGACGTGAACAGAACTCGAAACTCTAAAGGAACTAGACACTAAGACCAGCAAGGACACGACGATGCAACCAAAGACTCAACAAACAAAGACTATGCAGCAATAGATAAAGGCTCAAATTGTTTCGGATTTGGGGAATAGATCTACTATTTTTTTTGGTTTTCTGGACTGTAGGTAAAAAAAATGCCAAGACTAGATAAGATCTCTCACCGATCAACCTTGAGCTCTGATACCAACTGATAGGACTAGGGGTCCCGATCTTTCGATGAGAGTGGTAGATTCGATTGGGGAAGGAGATGACGTTGACGGACCCGACTACAACCATCCAAGGACGTTGCGCCTTAGTGATCGATACACCAACCCCAGAGATTGTTCGTGACCTTGTCGGCGCACGATCAACCTAACCACGAGGGTTCTTGTTCCTGCAAGCAATCGAAGAACAAGCAAGAACAAGATGAACAGCAACTCAATTGCAAATAACGATGTAAGATTCAATCGAAAATAGAAAACGGTGGGGTTCCGAAGACAAGTATTCGGGTGGTCTAGCCGACACGCGCGAGTACAAGGCAAAGCAGCAAAAGCTAACTTAGTCTAAACAAAACCCAAACCCTAGAAGAGGGTGCGGCTGCCTATTTAAGGGTCACGGAAGGTGGAGGGTCGGCCAAAACACAAGGAAGCCGAATAGGACTCGAATTACAAGGCCCAAGGCCCACTTTGACTCGGACTGGAAAAGCGACGTGAATTGTTTTGCAGTTTCTAGTCGACTCAGACGGAATTTGGAGGTGAGACCGGATCCATCTGAAAGTAGACTTCAATAGCTTTTCAACGAGTACTCACGGGCCCTGAGAAACCTTCTGGATCAAAAGTTACGGCCGTTTGAAGTAGGCGCTGACAACAAGGCCGAATCCGAGTCAAACTCGTGAACAGGACTTGGTTTGCGCTTGACGGTTCCACTTCTATACTTGAGCTCATGTGGTTCTTCCCCATGGTTCCTAAGGACAATTAAATCATCACAAGAATTAAGTAGTATTCCATTCTTTGAAATATTTGTATGCATAGTGAACTTAATCTTACCAAGCGATTCATCATTCTCACGTACCTCATTCCGGCGTGGTTGACGATGACGGTGAGCGTCCTCATCATCATCAATCTCAGTGTCAGCCGCATATTCGTCTCCACCATTTTCGTCCACCCTGCTGCCCAAGACACCAATATTGGCACGAGTACGCTGAGTTGGTGCAGCGGGAGATGCACGGCCCCTCTCATCAAGACGTCTCAAAATCTCAGCAAGTGAAGCGTTGACGGTGCCAACGGAAGCCTCCAATGTTGCAAGCGTAGTGTTGGTGTCGATCTGCGCGGCCTCCAATTGGCCAAGGCGTTCGTTGGTGACCCGTACATCCTCATCAAGTCCTTCAGTGTGCATCTTCATTTGGCGCTCAAAGTGTTGTATGATGCCCCTAGTCCGAGGGGAATGTGGCACTGCCCGTAGGTCCTCTGGTTCTCCTGACATTGTTAGAAGAACACAAGAAACAAACCAAGAAGAGAATAATAAAACAGCAGGTTATGCCCTCACAACTACTGGGATGTGGTTAAATCAAGTCGCACACTCTCAACCTGTTCTGTCAAGCTCTTACAAGTTCTTACCACAGCGAGCAGGAGGTGATGGCAGTCGGCAAGTCAAGACAATATCTCCTGGAAATTGGGTGTATCGCTGCCTCGGTCACTAGTCCATGTGATGTGGTAGCCAAATCTGTGGAGCTATAGGTGGGCTGAGAGTGAACAAAGGGTAAGTAGAACCACATTAGTCAAAGCAAGTTGAATAATCGCTCAACGACGGCACCGTGCTGGCCCTAGGCTAGACCGTACTAGAGACGCGAGCCTAGAACACAAACGAGTACACCACGCAGAAAGACAACTAGATGACACTGCACACGGAGTTCCGGAGCTCGAAAAATGATGCCGTCTGCACGGGGAACCTTAGAATCACTTGTAGAAGGGCTCTGCCAATTTTGAGGGAATTCTGAGAAACTTGATTTTTCCTCGGTTTGCGGGCCCGTTTTGAGGGCCTAAACGACGTTTTTTGGGGTCGAAGCTGCCGCGTATGTGCCTGATGGCTTACGTGGATCTGAAATCAAGAATCGTCTTCGAAGCCGGGTTGTTCCGCTGAGGCATTGCCTACCAGACGGACGATGAAGTCCTGAGCCGGAGCCGAGCCGTCCCGCCGAGGCATTGCCTACTAGGCGAATGGTGAAGTCGCACCGCCCCGCCGAGGCGATGGCTATAAGGTAGGTGGCGAGGCACTGTTTCGAAGCCAGGTCGTCTTGCCGAGGCAGTGCCTGCCAGGCGGACGACGAAGTCCCGCGTGGAGCCGAGCCGTCCCGCCAAGGCATTACCTACCAGGTGGACGGCGAGGCACTGCTCCGAAGCCGTGTTGTCCCGCTGAGGCATTGCCTACCAGACGGATGACGAAGTCCTGAGCCGGAGCCGAGGCATCCCGTCGAGGCATTGCCTACTAGGTGGACGGCGAAGTCGCACCGCCCCACCGAGGCGATGGCTATAAGGCAGGCAACGGAGTCGCGCCGCCCCGCCGAGGCGATGCCTACAAGGCAGGCAGCGAAGCCTTGCCGTCCCGCCGAGGCGATGCCTACAAGGTAGGTGGCGAAGTCTCGCCGCCCACCGAGGCACGCACACAGAGGCAGGGAGGCGACACTACCATTCCCCTATCCTCAAAAACAGTGTCCGCAGCGAGTGGGTGCTTGCAGCGTAGGCCTAGGGCGCTACGCACGCAGAGGTAGGGAGGCGACACTGCCGTTCCCCTACCTTCAAAAATAGTGTCCGCAGCGAGCGGGTGCTTGCGGCGTAGGCCTAGGGCGCTATGCACGCAGAGGCAGAGAGGCGACACTGCCGTTCCCGTATCCTCAAAAACAGTGCCTGCGACGAGCGGGCGCTTGCGGCGTAGGCCTAGGGCGCTACGCACGTAGAGGCAGGGAGGCGACACTGCCGTTCCCCTACCATCAAAAACAGTGCCCGCGGAGAGCGGGCGCTTGCGGCGTAGGCCGAGGGCGTTACGCACGCGGAGGCAGGGGGCGACACTGCTGTTCCCCCACCTTCAAAAACAGTGCCTACGGGAGCGGGCGCTTGCGGCGTAGGCCGAGGGCGCTACGCACGCGGAGGTAGGGAGGCGACACTGCCATTCCCCTACCTTCATAAACAGTGCCCGCGGAGAGCGGGCGCTTTCGGCGTAGGCCGAGGGCGCTACGCATGCGGAGGCAGGGAGGCGACACTGCCGTTCCCCCACCTTCAAAAACAGTGCCAGCGGAGAGCGGGCGCTTGCGGCGTAGGCCGAGGGTGCTAAAGCGATGCACTCCCTGGCGCAACGCACACGAAGGTGCGATGCCCAGGTGCTGCATCGCTAAAGCAAGGCACTCCCTGGTGTCTCGGCCATTGCGCAATTTTTATACTCCGTAGAGTGCGTGAGAATATCATCCACGTCTTATTTATACTCTAGAGAGTACGCATAGGGATAGCATCCATGCGTGCGTGGGATCCGCATCTTGTTTATACTCCGTAGAGTGTGCAGGGACAACATCCGCGTCTTATTTATACTCCGTAGAGTGCGTGGGAACAACATCCACGTCTTATTGATACTCCGGAGAGTACGCCGGCCCGTGGGCACGTTCGCGAAGATCGACCTCGGGGAGGCGCTCAACGAAAACATCCGCCGGTGCAAGTACGTGCGGCCCACCACCGTGCAGCGGCACACCATCCTGATCTCGCTCGCCGGCTGGGACCTCATGGCGTGCGCGCAGACGGGGTCCGGCAAGACGGCCGCGTTCTGCTTCCCCATCATCAGTGGCATCATGCGGGGCCCGCCCGCTGCGCGTCCGCAGCGGAGCGGGATGAGGATCGCGTACCCACTCGCGCTCATCCTCTCCCCCACCAGAGAGCTGTCCATACAGGTGATGGATAATTATCTCTTGGTTGGCTTGGATGTTATGCCCAGTTAATTGCCTGTGACATGCGTTTGATTATTGTTGGCTTGTCTTGCAGATTCATGATGAGGCGAGAAAATTGTCATATCAGATTGGTGTCAGGGTAGTCGTTGCATATGGAGGAGCACCTATTACTCAGCAGGTCTGGTTCTGTCCTTTTGTGAAGTTTAAAATCCAAATCTGTAATAGTTCAAGTTCAAAAAATTGCTTGCTTTGCATAAAATTTCTGTCTACATAAACCTTTTAGGATGAGTATAACAGGTAACCAATTCAAAGGATGCGATATTTGCATGGTAGGATAGGCAGTTAGTTCTTCAAATAGGGTATGCAAGATCTCCGAAGTTAATGGTTTGCATTGAATTGTCGGGTGCCCGACCGCCCGTAGACCACATATGGTTATGATTAATTTGGCTAGAATGTAAACGGTGAATTGTGCTGAGATCGAATGTTCAGGTCTTTGCTATTTGTTCAGACTACATGCAACATTTTTGTGTTAGCAAATAACGATTGTACCTACATCTGCATCCTTTATTGTTGAGCATATTGCGCAGTTATGATTTGGCATCCCTTGGCAGGTGCCTGTACATATGTTCAGAAAGTTTCGGTCCTGTATTGTGTGTAACACAGTGCCTAATTGATCATAGGATTTCCAATGGAATTTATCGTTTGTCCGATGTCTATTTCTTTCTATAGCAATATGTCCCTTGTTTTGTTTTTAGTCATAACAATTATGTTAGATCTGCATGGCTTTTGGGTTGTTTGGTTCATTGCCCATTGTGCGCAAAAGTCATGTCCCTTTTTAGGTTTGTGTTGAAAGCACAAGTGCTGTTTGCGTGGTGTCTTTAGCTTTTGCTGTCACCTCAAAATTTGCCTTCAAGCATCTAACATGAGGCATCGAAATACTGACCTTTATCTTTACTATTTAATAAGTTTAAGTTGGTGGTTGGTGCATTCTCCTTCCTCCCTTCTCAACCGTCCGATCTGAATACTAAAATCTTGACCATCTATCTAACATCCCTCTCCCTCTCTCTCATATCTAACTACCCCTCCTCTCCACTTCCACCAATAGTTACCATCTCCCACCTGATTCCTCTTGCCTTTTGATAATTGACCTGCACTAGCTGAATGTCCGTGTGTTATTACGGATTTAAAAACTTTTAGAACATGTTTGTATGCATATTCTAAATATTTTTACCACCCGTGAGTTTTTTTAAAATCCGTAGGTACCCATGTACAGTGGGAACGGCGCGCTACTTGTGCATGGTGCAGAATGAAATATTGAAGCTTCAGTTCCTCACAAACTTGCATGATGCCTTGTATTGCTAGGCCTAACCTGTTTGAAGCGCGGGAATATTATAGGAATTGTGGAGGACCGGTACTTATTTCCTATAATTCCTTATTTCTGAGCATTTTTTAAACTAATATACCGGCCGGTTCGCACTAGCTAGGCAGCCGAACGGATCCAACAGATGGTATTCTCCATAAAAAAGAAAAGAAAAGAGCAGAAGAACAAGAAGAAACTTGATATTCTCCATAGAAAAGAAAAGAGCACAAGAACAAGAAGAAACACAGCGATGCATGCTTAATATATGCTACCGGCTCCCTTGTCGACGGCGGATTTGAGGAGGGTGATAGGCACCATCACCGCCGTCGCTGCCGCGTGCCTCCTCCTCCTACCGCCGCCATTCTTCTGCTCATCTGCCGCCTGCACGAATCTGCCGACGAGGACAAGAACAAGAAGCGCCCAAGGTTTGATGGCACCAATCCTCTGCTTCATCTTCGTATCCGTCGATAGATACTCGCAAGACTATTAAACTCTCTGGTCTATCCGCCCGTTCTCCTGGATCAATCGATTGAGTAGAAGCAAAAAACCAATAGAAAAGCACTGAAACGATAGGAGCTTAAATTAGCGGCATATATTTAACACACGCATAGCAAGGGAATGACACACCTAGCTACAAGGCAAGAAAAGCAAGAAATTAAGGACCAAATCTTATGTTTCCATATATGTGCTTCCACATGACACAAATATGGTATATTAAATAAATGCATGCCAAATTTACCAGCTATTTCTTGGGGGCAATTTGCCAGCTAATTAAGCAGTAGGGAATTAATCAAGAAGAAGGTTTAGACAGATAGACATGCGTCTTGGATGAACGACAAGCAAAGCAAGAGAGAATGCACATATACCAACTAAATCTAGCCTGGTATATAATAAAAGCTGATGACAGTTGATGTACAACTACTAAGGGGCATAAAAGCCGTGAAGTATCTTTTCAAGTACATCTAAAAGGGCATGATCGAGCATTAGTTTCTCTTGATGAGCTCGATAGCAATGGTAATATTGATGAGATCAAGCAGTTCAGGGATGCAAGGTGGGTTACCCCACCTGAAGCATTATGGAGGATCTATAGCTTTGAACTTAGCAAGGTCTCCCCACCTGTGATGCAGCTACAACTACACCTCCCAAACATGCACATGGTAATATTTTCTCCCTCTTAATTTACTATTTTAGAGTTAAAGAGTTTATATTTTTAGTGTGTAATTGTATATAGATATTAGATAGTTAATAGTTTAATCTTTATAATTTATTTATAGATTTACAGTTTTATAATGACAATAATTAATTTATTTGTAGATTTTTCTATAATGGAGAAACGAACTTTGTGTAATTATTTCGCAAGCAATTCAAGTGACTGCTTCTCGAATTTTGATGTTGATAAACTTGTTTGACTTGCTGAGATTTATGCTGATGATTTCACGGATGCTAATCGGTTCTTATTAAGAAATCAGCTTCAAACTTTTATTCTCAACATTAGAAGAAGTGAAGAATTCAATGGATGTCGTGATATATCAAAACTTGCTCAATTGATGGTTCAAACAAGAAAAGATAGAACTTTTCCATTGGTATATCGCCTCATTGAGTTGACATTGATACTTCCGATGGCAACGGCATCTGTTGAGAGAATATTTTTAGCAATGAATATTATCAAAACAAATTTGCGCAATAAGGTAGCGGATGAGTGGCTCAATGACTTGATAGTGTGCTACACTGAGCGAGAGATCTTTAAAAAGTATTGATGATGATAAAATCATAAACCGCTTCCAAGGCATGAAGTCGCGTATAATGCATTTTCCCCGTGATTAAAATTTATCTTATGATTCAAATTAGTTTATTTGTGATATGTTTTATATGATCTAAATTTTTATTGTCTTTCACAAGTTTCTATTATATCACTAATTTTCATATGTTTCATACACAGGTGACTTATTGCTAATCTGCACTCATGGTAGAATAATTATATATTCTTGAGTATGCGTTTCGTATTATCGACTTTCGAGGTACCTACTTTATATTTCTTTATTTTGCATTATTTGTCTCTAATTGTGTGTTTCTATATGAATTTGAAATTCTGTAAAAAGTAAAACACTATATTTATGTCAATTTAGTTTAGTCCGACAAAAGATTCAGCCTAGCCTCAATTTTATTCCTAGCTTCGCCACTGATCTATAGTGTTCTTGTTTGATGGACTAATTTTAGAGTATTTCCTTTGCTCCCTATCATTTTTCAATTAGACTTTTTAAATGTTACGATTATGTTTTAATCCGTAGCAACGCACGGGCATCCAACTAGTGAAAATTAAAATACCAACTTATGTTGGAAATATTTTATTTAAGTCCAAAATGTCTCCAGGAACTTCTGTGTATTTTTCTGGAATTTTTGGAGTTATTTACATATTTTTCTGAGGCTTAATGAATTTTCTAGGGTTTTCTAAAAATCCCAAAATCAGAAAATAAAAATTAAATCCCTCTCCTCCCCTCCAGCCGCCGTGTGGACGGCTCGGATTTGTCCATGTCGCCGCCATCCCAGCCGCCTGCAAACCCGCCTCCCCCTCCTCTCGGGCTGACACGTGGCTGGCTCAATGCGTGCAATGCCACCCCGCTCACCCCCATCTGGCCCGTCTGCCCATGCTTCCCACTAGCCACCCGATTTCCCCCGTCGGCCATGTGGCCTCATCTCCACCGCCCGCTCCTTCCCCCTCTCAGCCTCACTGACAGGCCGGACCCACCTGTCAGCGCGCCCTTCTCCTTCCCTGCGCCCCTTCTTCCTCCCCCCGCTCGGCCGCGCCTTCACCGCCGCCATTCCCGCTGCCCCCTCGGTCGCCCGGATCTCTTTCCTTTCCACTCTCTCTTCTCCCCCGACCCGACCCCGCCAACCCTGCGCCCGAAATCCCTCCATCCCCACGCCGCTTTCCCCCTATTTCCCCGCAATCGCCGCCGGCCGCCGAGATCTGCGGCGAGCAATTGCGCGCCCGTGCTCCCTCCCCGACCCTTATAAATACCTTCCCGGCCTCCCCTCACTCCGCACCACCTCCTCCTCCACCTCCCACGCCCTCTCGGCCGCTCCATCGCCGCCGCACTGAGAGCTGCCCGCCGTCGCCTATGCCCGCTCGCCGCTGGTCGCCCACGGTAATGCCACGCCCTCCCCCGAGACCGCCGCACTCTCCTCACCCTCCTCCGGCCGTCGCCGTCCGCCGCCGGCCACCGGTGCGCCGCCACCGTTGCCAGGCCCGAGCCCCTTCCCGCCAGCGCTCGCCACCTCAGCACTGAGGGCGAGGTGGCAGCCGATGTGGCCGCCACGCGGTTGCCACGCAGGCGCCCGGTTGCCACCCCGTCACCCCGTGCCACCTCACCACTTCCCCTTCTCCGTAGGCTCGGTCCATGGACCGAGGCCCACCTGTCAGTCGACCCAGCCCCTAGCTGACGCTAGCGTGGCGCAGTAATCTGGATTTTTCAGTATGAAAGTAAATCAGCCGAAAAGAAATCCCAAGGCTGACGCAATGCTGACGCCATAAATCCCTTTTTAGTAGAAAAATAATTCCAGAAATCAGTCTTTTTCTTTTTCTCTAATTTTGAACTTCCTGAAGCCCGTTCTTCGTCCTAACTCCGATTGAGCCCATTCAAATTTCTAAATTCATCAAAAATTTCTCTCTATCCATTTCTAGCCTTAATTCAAATATTTGAAGTCAATTTGAATTTCTTTTGAATTTATTTGAATTTGGTGGGTTATTTTCACGTGTAGACTTCGACGATTCGGGAGATTTCTTCGACGAAGATTCACACCAAATTGAAGAGCAAGGCAAGTCACACTCCTTGATTATGTTGATCCCAGTTTTCAAAATAAAATTATGTTGATTTAAATTATATTGCATGCATATTTTTATTCAACGTATTTCAATTCAGTTTTAAATTTAGTTAACACCTGTTTGTTACTCCCTCCTTTGATATTGCAAATCCTTCGCTTCCGCAGTTTCTTTTGCAGTTATTTTTGCCAATGTGCGATGATGTAAATGCTGGCCATAAGGCCGTACTCTTTAAATTAAATAAATGTCATTACGGTTGGTATTTATATTTGTTGTCCACTGTGTGCACTAGTTGATCCTGGACTAGTGCGATTTACACAAAGAATCATGGGGTTGCTGCTCCGGGTTCCGACAATGCTCTTAGAATGGAACTGTAGCCGCAATAAAGGATATGGTGCACAACCGCTTCCTTAATGCCATGCACGCAAGAAATGCAGCGGGGATTATTAAAGCCTTGCGTGTAATCACATGCAGTGTGTATCGGGCGAGACGATGGCGACGCAGAGTAGACTCCACAGGTGCGGGGATCCTGGCTGCGCGGAACTAGCAGAGGCCTCGTCACGAGGTGCGGAGTTGATGTCGTGAGTCAAATGCTCTGGTTGCGGCCGCCCATGCATGCATTGCAGTATGAGTTTGCTTGCTCTCTGCGTGTCCTCATGCATGCATCAGAGTCGAGTAGGAGTGGCGCTAGCAGGCCGTTCGAACTCGTCATCACCAAGCTTGCCGACGAATGCCGCCCCGCCGAGGAGCCGCACGACCGCGATGGCGACGTTGGCTGAGACGCCCCCCGGTGCCTGGATGCTTACGTGGCTGTGCCATGCACCTGCGTGAGCAATGCATGCATTGCCGCCTGCTTCGTGCATGCGTGCGGAGGCTGGCTAAGGTGCGCGGTGATGGCCGAGGATCCTCTGCAGCGTGGAGACGAGCGGAGTCGGAGCTGATCTTTGGCAGCGCGGAGACGACCGGAGTCGGAGCTGGTCTTCGGCAGCTGGAGACAGCGGAGACTGGAGACGAGCGGTGGCTTGGCCGACTTGGGGCATCCTCCGCGTGTTCTGCGTACACATGCACGGTCAGCAGCAAGGAGCATGACGCAGTCAGCGACGCAGCAGCAGACATGGAGCGCAAGCGCCGATAGGCCGGCGAGGCAGCCAGCGAAGACTGGCGATCTGGGCCCATCCCCGGTGCCGTCGCAGGCGCGCAGCTGCAGCCACCAGAGGCTCGCACAACGTCGCCGCAGCCACCCGAGCCTGCGGTCGCCCGAGAGGAAAGAATCAATAGATTCGGAGTTTGTATGAGGGAGAACAAATATTTGGAAGTTTTGGACATCACATGAAATGATAACAACATCCAAGAATTACTTTTTGAATAGTACATTGTCGGTAGGCTACGAAGTGGCTGGCGAATTAGCAAAATGGAATCCTGGTGATGAGGCGAAGGTGTTGACATGGGTACGGCGACAAGGAACGACGGCAACCACCAGCGGTGAGGGAAAATGGCACCGACGGCACGGTAGCGACAACGGCAGGTTGGAGAGAGATAGTACCGGGTATGTAATATAGAGATGTAGGGTGAGCACGGGGTAGAACATGGTATGATGAAGCTAGGAAAATTATTGGTTAAGCTAAAAATTCAACGAAGATGATACAATCGACATTTGAACGACGACGGTAGAGAAAAAGGAAAAACTTGATATCTTGGTGCTCGGTGAAGAGAATCTAAAACCAATTGAAAGATAGCTAAATGGGATGGTTTGGCACGATATGACGTGAAAGGATTGGGGAAAACACCAACGGATAGATAGGGACACGAGATGCCATTGGCGGCCATGGCGAGGTGTCAGAGGCAAAAATTTGTGGAGGCTTTTTGGGGAAAAGGAAGGGAGCACGGCATAGAACGCAGTGAGGCAAGTCTAGGAAAAATTATGGCATAGGCTAAAGCTTACCGGATGCGACGAATCGACGTGGGAGTCAAAAACGACCATTTTAGTGGAAAGCTCAATTCCTGACAATTGGCTCCACGAAAAATTAAACAAAATGGTAGAAAAATTTCTTAGAGGCTAGGACACGATATGACATGAAAAAAAATCAAAACGCTCACCGAAAAAGGGGTGTACGCGCGAAGGCACGGTTGTAGTGTCTGGCTCGACAAGGTCGATGAGGACTCGCGGAATCTTTAGGTGATGGCGATGGAAGCATGACATAGAACGCATCGAGGCAAACTCAACGGTGCAAACGACTCAGCCAAAGGACATCGGATGGTAGCGAAACGCGACGGGGAAGACATTCAACGACCGGTGGGTTGACATCGTTGTTCCGGGCAAACGGAGAGGAGTTAGCACGTGGGGTTTGCGGCGAAATGAAGAGGAGAATGTAGGAAACACAATGTTCACCTCGGTTAGGGTGGAACATGAACGGTCGGCTTGCAGCGAGGAGAGAATCGACGTCGCGGTTTGATGACGGTGCTCCGGCGATGCTCCGGCGAAGCTCTAGCGAAGGCGAGGGATGCACCACGTAGAACGTGCAAAGGTGAAGCCGGTGATGTGGTCAAAAGTGCCGGAACTTCACTGTAGGCGGCACAAACGGCCGAGGAACGTTGCTTAGTTGACGAAAGAAAAATGGCGATTGCGGGAAGAAGGAAGGGAGAGAGGACATGAAATTTTTGGGGGTGACTAAGGATGAGGAGGGGCACCCGGTGCTCCCTTTTATAGGTGTGGAGGTGGACAGGAGAGGGAGATCAAACGACGATGTATGTTAGATCAACGGTTTGATTTTCGCGTAAATGCACATGAAGGAGGAGAGGAACGGTTGGGAATGGAGGAGTCTTGAGGAGAGGAAGTGAATGCACTTGATTGCACGAAAAATCATGAAGAAAAAAAACGCAAGTTGAAGACCTCCAAATCGTGTTCATGGCGGTGGCCATTGCTCTGGAGAAACGCACACTTCGTGAAGAAGATGAATTGAGGAGAGAGAAAACAGAAATAAAATAATATATTTTTCCAATAAAATAATAAAATAAAATAATATCGAAAAAAATTCAAGACAATTCTACAAAAAATCCTTGCAAAAAACGAAAATATCAAAAAAAAGTAATTTCGGATTTATTTAAAATATATTTTAGCCATTTTAAATATTTTTAGTTTCTAAGATTTAATTTAATCCAATTAAATAAAAAAATTCAAAAATATGAAAAGAGGATAGATATGGATAGATTGGAATTTTTGACGAATTTACAAATTTGAATGGGCTTAATCGGAGTTCAAATGAAGAAATACAAGCTTTTGGAAGTTTGAAAGGAGAGAAAAAGAATAAACTGATTTTCTGGAATTATTTTTGAACTGAAAAATCGGATTATGATGTCATAAAGGGAAATGATTTTTAGAGGAATTATTTTTCTGTGGGAAAAGGGATTTATACGTCAGGGTGACGTCAGAAATGATTTTGATTTTCTGGCCAAATTATTTTTCAACAGGAAAAGGGTTTTATTCACTTACAGGTGGGACCGACTTTTGTGTACTGAGTCCATGGACCGGGGAGAAGGCTGAGATGGCACGCAGTTGGCGTAGCGCTTGCGTGGCTCACGGCTGCAGAGGTGGCACACGGGGACTGAGGGCATCAGCGGATGGCGACGCTGCTGGGGTCGGCGAGGGGTGTGCGAGAGGGAGGACATGGTGAGTTCAGTGCACCTTGGCGTGACGCTCGAGAATGCTTGGCGGTGGTCGGCGATGAGTACGCGGGGTGGCAGAGTGAGGGCGTTGGCGGCGGGGTTCTTCGGCGGTGGATTCGCTCGGCGGAGGGGCGGGGGATGCGTGCACGGGTCTTGTGAAGGTGGAGGCGACGAACGGCTATCGGTTACACCGAAATTAAGGTCGGCGCAAAGGTGAGTAAAGTGGGAGGTAAGCGGGGTTTAAAGTGGCGAAATGGTGGAGGTTGGAAGCAGGAGTGATTAGGCTTTCAATTGTAGCAAATGCTCGGGCTAACGGCCAAATTTAAGAGCTCAGACGGGCATCAATGGCGGCGGTGGAAGGTTGAAGAAGGCAAGGAGAAGAAGAAGCTGACAGGTAGGGTCGAGCTATCGGCGAGAGAGAAGAGAGAGGAGGAAGAAGCGGACGGTCGGATATGCGACACGTGGCACATGGAGAAGATCAAGGCCATCGGATTAAAACGAAGGGGTAAGTGAAGGCGGGTGGCTGAGATTAAACCGGGCGAGGATGGATTGAATCAGGGAGCGACACGTGTTGGCCGAGGAGAGAGGTTGAGGATTAAATTTGATTTAGATTTTCAGGAACATTAAGAAGGTTTAAAAATACTTAGAAAATAGGAAATAAAGTCTACAAATTCTGGAAAAATTCACAGAAATTCCTGGGAATGTTTTAGACTTAGGAAAATTATTTTCAACTTAAAGTTGGTTTTTTCATTTTTATAAAAATACTTTTTAGCTTTGAAATTTATTTTTAAAAGCCAAAAAAGTGAAGAAAATCCTGATAAAAGAAAAATGATTTAAAATAATTAATTCAAAATACTCTTTATTTAATAACAGTTTCATCTTTTACTTAAATTAGTTTTCAAAAGAAAAGCCTCTTTGAAAACTGAAAACAGGCAAATCAAATCTCCAAAAATTCAAGCAACCAAAAAACACTTGATTTTATTTTAAATCGAACAAAATTTAATTTTTTTACTGAAAATTTTGAAATAAACAACTGGGCTGTTACAGCATGCATGGATGGATATTGAGTAGAGTTGTGCTTTGCATGCATGGATGGATATTTGAGTCGCGACGTCGGCAGAGCCATGGGCAAGGGCGTCGGCGCGAAGGCCGAGCCTGGCATGGAGTCAGGCCCGCGGAGGCTCGGCGCCGTGCGCAGGCTCGGCGCAGAGGCTGCGACGTGGAGACCGGTACGGAGACCCCGATGCTGCACTTCGCTACTCAAGCAGTACTCAACAATGCTAGTGAAAATCAGCTTTGAAGAAACATGCATCAGCTGGACACAGACTCACAGTTATCATGCAACATGGGTTTTCGAGTAGCACTCACGATGATGGATTGATAGATCTATCCGATCTGCATGGAGACTTACATGCAGAATTGATGGATCTATCAGATCCGCACAAAGATTTACATGCAAGATTGATGGATCTATCAGATCCACACGGAGACTTACATGCAACAAAAACTGATGAGCGAGTTGAATTATTCAGAGATGCTCTACCTTTTCTTACCTTTGGCGGTATTTTTTGTTCCCCAGCATGCCAGGATGTATCCCAGCCCAGCCATGGAGCAAGACTCTTCCTTGCAGTGGTGACTCTTCCTTGCGCGACTTCTTGCCCGGTCCCCACGGACGGTGCCATCTATTGTGGCTACTGGCCAAACAACAAAGAGGGGGACTGGTAGAAGACGAAGAGGAGAGCCAGATCTATGGGAGAGTTGGTAAGAATGAGAGGATGCCCCTCCTCCTGCCCCTCTTGGGGGTTTATATACATGAGTGGGATAGAATGGGAAATCCCCATTCTATCCCTTAGTATTTGCAAAGGATGAAGGTACATTGGTATATTTCTCTACTTATTGGGCATATTACATATTAGGCCAGTTGCATAGCCCAGTCACGGAGGGTTGGGCCACCCCCACAACAGTAGTCACAGAGGCTTTTATGACTTCGTGGTCGGCAAGAGTTCTTACGAGTTGATGGTCGTAGCTTCTACTGGTCGTGATCAATAGTCGTAGCTCTGCCTGGTCATGATCGATAGTCGTTGCTTTGTCTCATTATGATTGATAGTCGTAGCTTTGCCTGGTCGTGATCAATAGTCGTAACTCTGCCTAGCTATGATTGATAGTCGTAAGTCATAGCGACCAGGTTGGTAAAGTCGTAGCCGCTATGAGCGATAGTTGTAGCACCTATTTCATGGTCGTAGCGACCTGTGTGATGGTCGTAACGATTTGCTGAGTGGTCGTAGACTGCTGGTAGGACTTCATGGGTTATGAGTACCTCTTGTCTTGTGCATCAAAGTAGTCGAGCTATTAGACCAGTTGTTTTGCTGAAGTTGTTCACTATAATACTTTTTGATTGTGCAAATTGATGATCTTTGTGTATTGTGTGGTGCTATGTGATGGTTTGCTTATTGGTGTTGGTTGCAAGACTTTAGAACTAGGTCATGGTGAGGTGTAGGAGGACCAGGACTAGCCATAGGAAGGTGTTGAGGTCCAGAACGGTCAGGGGATGCCAAGATGATCGAGACTGGTGAGGTGGTTGCAAGCCGGGACGACGAGGAACCGGAGTGGGAGCTACTGGAGGTAGACATGACAAGCAAAGGTTAAGTGGACCGGGACTAGGCTCAGGGAGGAGTCGAGGTCCAGACGGTCAAGGATGCCGGGTGTCGCTATGCACGAGGAGAAGCACGTGGTATGCTAAGTGACTTGGGTCATTTGCAAGCGAGGATGGTTCGGTGGGATCCAGATGCATGAGAGGCTTGACGACAAGTCATTGGGCCACATGTAAGCTTCTTTGAGAAGCGTGCGTGAGTAAAACCTGGTGTTCGGTGGGGTTAACAGGTTATCCCCGGTTTGGACTAATGGTCGGATCCATTCGGTCTAGGGTTCGTTTGTGAGTCTATAAAAAGGGGAGAGGAGGCAAGAGTTAGTCGAGGCTTGAGGCAAACCGTGAGAAGGTATGGTGGTGGCTAGCTCTTCCTCCCTCCATGTGTGTTAAGTTAGAGAGTGGGTGTTGTCTCTAGGGTTAGAGCTTGGTCCTCCCAAGGTGAGTGGCTGTGAAATCAATCATCAGAGAAATACATCTAGTTTCCATCTACTGCTTGTGTAGTCTTTATCTGATTGAGTTGGCTTCGATTTGGTTCTTCCTCTATTCTTCCTGTTGTGTTCTATGGTTGTTTCTTTCCCGTCTTGATCTGAGAGAAAGTTCTTCCTTGCTTTGTTGATGATCTGACGTGCCTGATGTTGAGAATCATACTCAAAGCCATCTTGACTATTCTATACCCACTAGCATGGTCTGATTGTCTTTTCACCCTCTCAGCTTTGATTTTGTGCGCTGTTGTGGTTACAGACCAAAGAGAGAGAGAGAGAGTATGGTAGTGGAGAGTTAGGTGAGCAATGGCTTAGGGTTTTCCCCGTGGCCTGTGTTGTACATATATATCATGTGGGGAGTGCTTTTACAATTATACCCTTATATCCGAGTATTCCCCTTAGGGGCACTTATGTCATTACACATGTCCCATTTTGGGCCTTACAATCCTCTAACAGGCCTGCTGGGCTTAGGTGGGGGCCACCCCCTACGACAGAAGCCTCTCACGGTGAAGGGCTTCACGGGCCGAAGCCATGTTGCCGAGCCCTTTAGCCCCCTCCGTCCCTGCGGCCTGTGAGGCTTCTCAATGTTTGGCGGAGCCTTATGGCTTGGCGTAGTGTTTGCCCCGCCACGAGGGTATAGCGCAGGGCAGGTTGGTGGGGCCATACTCGCGCGTAGAGCCCTTCAGTGGCGGGTGCATAGTCGAACTTGATGTCGGAGTCGAGATCGAGGCCGAAGTCATGGGCGATGCCGAAGTCGAAGTCGAGGTCGAAGTCGTGCCCGCGTTGGCGGGGCGGCCTGGTGGCTTGGGCCACGCTCCGCCGCGAGCTCGTTGGGCGGCGGAGCCGAAGTTGGAGCGGAGGCAGACGTCGCGCCAACGGCTTTCCCTAGGCGTGAGGTGAATGCGACTCCTCGGTCTGGTAGTGCGCCTTAATGGCTCCTGGAATCGCGCCGACCCCTGGGCTGGCAGGAGCAGGCTGCTGTAGTCGTACGTGCTTTTCCACTCGGGGTGTACACGCGGTAGGTCACGACTAGCGCGTTGTGGGCTGTCAGCGGGCACACGACCGTGGCCATTCGCTCCTTCCCTAAAGCGATGGGGCACGTGGCGAAGTGCTATGGGTGCGCCGTACGTCGTCTGCCCACCTGCCAGCGCGCGCCACCAGTTGTCAGCGGTTGCATTTCCTGATCGTGAGTAGCCGAACTGCTGCTCCCGCCGGTTGCGCTGCGCTGGTAGAGGGGGGATTTGAGCCAGCTTTATAAGGCGTTGCCATCGGCATGGGGACGCTCCTTTACGCTGGTCGTTCTAAGCTGTCTTCTTTCTTCTGCTGCCTATGCAACCCACCCCTGCTCCTGCTGTTTTAGCGCCCTATCTCGGAGAGGAATGGCTTGCCGCGACGATCCTGCTCGCCGACTCAGTAGCAGCGCCTCGTCCGATCGGTACGACCTGGCCCTCCCCCGGGGGAGTTCTCATTGGTGGTGCGAGGGAGAGCGCACGTCAACAAGCGATGCTCGGGAGACTTGTCCGGGAGGGGAAGATCGCGGAACGTGAGGGGGCTCGCCGACCTGGCCCCACTGAGATGGAACCGCATCCAGCGGAGACAGAGGCTATTGTGGGCTTATTGACTGGAGCTGGCGCAGCTGACCCCCAGTGCGATAGTCCGCCTGGCTGTGTTCGCTTGGTCATTGCGAACGGAGGGTCGCCGTCCCAGTGCGAGCCTGTTCGCCATTCTGCATGATGCCCGCTGTCAGCCAAAGAAACTGGAAGGGGGAGTGGATTCGAACTTCGGCAGCGTCAACTTCGTGCTGAGGAAGCAGTGTGCTGGGCTCTTCCCTGCGTGGGCCGCGCAGGGGAAGTGGGAGCCCGGTTGGATGCGGCGGTGGTTTTACTATCTTGTGACGAGCAAGGGCGGTCTGTCGTGCCGGGGACAACTGATATCCTTCAACAGCTCGCCAGATGTGGAGCCGATGGCCGACGATGCGCACAAGGCACGGAGGCTCGCCGGTATCGCCCGCCGGTTCAATATGCGCGACCTCGCCGAAGAGTTTACCATGTATGGGGCGGTGCCACTCTCCGACCGGTGGCAGTACGAGGTACAAGGCAGTATCCAGCAGGACAGCGTCAATTCAATAGTGTCCTGCCTTCTAAGACCCTCCGCTCCTTGTAAGTCCTTCGACCGTTGGACATGCGCACGCTTGCATGATCACGTGATTTCTTATGGATGATGCTTCATTTATGTGCGCAGTGTCCCGGCTAGAAGATGCAGAGCATGCGGTCGTCGCGCTCCTCGGGCCATACACGGCAAAGGAGCATAAGCTGCGTGAGGCCGCGACCGCCTCGGCGAAACAGGGGCGGATAAACTGGGTGTGCGAAGTCCTGGGGATTAGCGTACCCGAGCGCGCGCTGCTGGTGGAGGCCCTGAGTCACCATGATGGCAACAGCGAAGCGGAGGCACGACCCCTCGGCATAAGGCCCTATCTGAGGCCGTGCCGCAGGGAGGTATTGCCGAAATAGGGGGCACGGTTGGCGCCGGGTCTGGACCCGCTAGTTCGGGGGGGGGGGGACGTTGCCCCTGACGAAGGTTTAGAGGGCGACGGGGCGCGGGGCCTCGGTGCTGTTAACCTTGGGGGCGAGGTGGCGCCACCTGCGATGGCTACCGATGGTCTGCCTCTTGCGGCGGCCATTGGGGATTCACCGCCTACGACGACCGCCGGGGGTGTGTTGCCTGCGGCGGCTAGCGGGGCTTTGCCGCCTACGATGACCGCCGGGGATCTGTTGCCTACGGCGGCCATCGAAGCTTTGCCGCCTACGACGGCCGGAGCGGCGGAGGAGGGATCGCCCGCTTCCCCGAGGGCGAAGCGCCCCTGGGTAGAGTCGCCTCCGCCCACAAAGGGGCGACTCGGGGTTGCTGGCGCGGTCACCGGGATCTTGGCGCCCTGTGAGGGGGTCGGCGAGGTTGGGGGAGGAGGCGCCGGAGCTGCGCGTGCACCCCCCCCCCGTGCCTGGGTAGAAGGTGTCGAAGGTAGGCGCGATTCCTTTTCCTCTCGTGACTTCGCGAAACTCTCTCCGATTTGCTCGCTCATTCCACCGTCGACATCAAGCAAGACGAGGTCTCCCGGACGCGGTCAAGGATCGAGCAACGGAGGTACAGCGAAGTCGCCGAACTTGTGCAGGATGCGGCGTGGACATCCGGTGCTACTAAGGCTGCCGGGGCGAGGCCCGTCATCTCCGACTTCATCCCGCGATCGGAGATGCTTCGCGTTTTGAGCCAGGCCGTGGAGCGCGTCGGCAGCAGCTTGGATGTGCCGGCACTGGCGACATGCGGGGGAGACCTTCTGGCGCTCGCGCTGGGTGCCTCGGAGATAAGGGTAAGTGGTTTACGGCCTGTGCCACTGCTTAAGGTCCTTCTAACTCGCACGGTCTTTCCCAGACTCTTGTCCTCAGCCAAGCCTTGGAGAAGACTCGCGCTCACGAGTGAAGTGCGCTGTAGAGTGAGCTTCGTGCTACGGATGATGCCCACGCTGCCAAGGACGAGCAAATCCGTGGGCTGGAGGCAGAAAAGGTGATGATAGCTTCCAACGTGGAGGACGCCGTGGCTGTGGCGCGACGCACCACGGAGGAGGTCCGGTGCGCTGCGATGGAGAAGCACACCGCCTTTCTCCAGCAAATCTCCATGCTGGAGAAGGAGAAGGCCCAACTCGCTGCGTCCCTTGCAGAGAGGACCGAGGCCCTGGATAGTGCATCCATGGCGGCATGGAGGGCGATGGAGTCGTTGGAAGGGGCCCTTCGGGACCTCATTGTCGACGTACCAGAAGTTACACATGGCCCTGAAAATCTGATAGAGACACTTGGGCGGATCGAAGAGGGCTTGGGCCTCACTCTCCGCGGTGCCAAGTCCTTCGGCTATCACTGCGGCTTCATGGGTGCCTCCTTCGCCCTCGCCTTACTTCGCGCCCGGGGCTGTGGGCACGTCGGTGAGCTGGCAGACTCTCAGTTGGATCTGCCGGCCGAGCCCGGGGTGATGTCTAACGCCCTCCGCTTCACCGAGCCAGCCGTACAAAATTTCTATAATCGGGTCTGGGGCTATGTCGAGGAAGACGCAGCCAAGATCGCGCTGCGGCGAACTCTGCGTAAAGAGGGGGACCTGCTCCAGTGACTCGAGGAAGTTCCTCGGTGCGAAGGGAGCGACGTAGATCAAGAGTGATGCCAGGGTTGGGTGTGTTGCGTCATGTACACCTTTTTGTATGGTTGCTTCACGACTTGCTCTTTTATATGAATGAAGCAGTGCCTGCTCAATATGTTCTCGTCATTGCATGGCCCCATTCTAGACGATTCGCACGTATGGTTCGGATTTGCGCGCTCAGCTCCGCTAAGTTTATAGATAGTGATGGCCGAAGCAAGCTCGCGAATGCTCCGTCTTCTCTGTCAAAAGGGTGGCAGCGGAACTGGCGCCTAGTCGAAGTAGACGTGCGAGCACTCCGTCCCCTACCTTTTGAGGGGGTGGCAGTGGAGCTGGCGCCTAGTCGAAATAGATGCGCGAGCGCTCTGTCCCCTACCTTTCGACGAGGTGGCAGCGGAGCTGGTGCCTAGTCGAAGTAGACGTGCGAGCGCTCTGTCCCCTACCTTTCGAAGGGGTGGCAGCGGAGCTGGCGCCTAGTCGAAGTAGACACGCGAGCGCTCCATCCCCTACCCTTCAAGGTGGCAGTAGCGGAGGTGGCGCCTAGTCGAAGAAGACGCGCGAGCGCTCTGTCCTGCCGCCTAGTCGAAGTAGACGCACGAGCGCTCCGTCCCCTACCCTTTGAAGTGGTGGCAGCGGAGCTGGCGCCTAGTCGAAGTAGACGCGCGTCAAAGTAGACGCACGAGCGCTCCGTCCCCTACCCTTCGAAGGGGTGGCAGCGGAGTTGGCGCATAGTCGAAGTAGACGCGTGAGCGCTCCGTCCCCTACCCTTCAAAGTGGTGGCAGCGGTGCTGGTGCCTAGTCAAAGTAGACGCGCGTCAAAGTAGACGCACGAGCGCTCCGTCCCCTACCCTTCGAAGGGGTGGCAGCGGAGGTGGCTCCTAGTCGAAGTAGACGCGCGAGCGCTCCGTCCCCTACCCTTCGAAGTGGTGGCAGCGGAGCTGGCGCCTAGTCGAAGTAGACGCGCGTCAAACTAGACGCACGAGTGCTCCGTCCCCTACCCTTTGAAGGGGTGTCAACGGAGCTGGCGCCTAATCGAAGTAGACGTGCGAGCACTCCGTCCCCTACCCTTCGAAGGGGTGGTAGCGGAGCTGGCGCCTAGTCGAAGTAGATGAGGACTGGACTATGTGCGTCGTGGTTAGCCTCTGCTGAGGCTCGCCGGCGCTCCGTGGAGTGCTCGTGGGGGCAAGCCTCTGCTGCGTCTTGTGCCACGTCTACGGGGCGTACGCAAAGGCGAGCCTCTGTTGCGGCTCGTGCCGGCTCTGCGAGGTCGGCACGGACCATGGACCACGCCTTACTCGTACTAGGTAGGGAGCGCACGGGGGTAAACATTGACACTGCGTCTTGTTCGTACTCCGCAGAGTGCATGGGACCACCAACCACGTCTTTCTTATACTCCCAAGAGTACGTGCGGAGGCGAACCTCAGCTCTAGATCTTATTTATACTCCGTAGAGTGCGTGGGACCATCAACCACGTCTTTTTTATACTCTGGAGAGTACGCGTAAGGTTAATGCCTACGCATGCGTGGGGCCACCCGCGTCTTGTTTATACTCAGTAGAGTGCACAGGGACAACGTCCGCGTCTTGTTTATACTCCGTGGAGTGCGTGGGACCATCAACCACATCTTTTTTATACTCCAGAGAGTACGCGTAAGGTTAACGCCTACGCGTGTGCGGGGCCATCCGCGTCTTGTTTATACTCAGTAGAGTGCGCAGGGACAACATTCGTGTCTTGTTTATACTCCGTGGAGTGCGTGCGGAGGTGGGCCTCGGCGCTACATATTATTTATACTCCGTAGAGTGTGTACGGAGGCGTCCCCCGAGACGTCTTTGTTTATACTCATACCCGCGTTTTTGTTCACGGAGAGTGCGTGCGCGGACGCGTGACTTTGTTTATACTCATGCCCGCGTTTTTGTTCGCAAAGAGTGCGCGCGCGGACGCGTGACTTCGTTTATACTCATGCCCGTGTTTTTGTTCGCGGAGAGTGCGCGCACGGACGCATGACTTTGTTTATACTCATACCCGTGTTTTTGTTCGTAGAGAGTGCGCGTGCGAACACGTGACTTCGTTTATACTCGTGCCCGCGTTTTCGTTCGTGGAGAATGCGCGCGCAGACGTGTCACTTCGTTTATACTCATACCCGAGTTGTTGTTCGCGGAGAGCGTGCGCGGACGCGTGACTTCGTTTATACTCATACCCGCGTTTTTGTTCGCAAAGAGTGCGCGCGCGCGGACGTGTGACTTTGCAGGAAATGAAGACAATTTTGCAAACGGTGAACTTTATTGAATTTCCGTTTGCGCGGGCGAACAATAACAAAAGATGGGGTACTGACCGCTGATCGCCCGAAGGCGTCAATGGCAGCGACTGTTGCTACCCTGGTGACAAGGCTGTGCGCGGTTGGAGCCTCTGTCACTGCAGCGACACACGCGGGAGCCTGGCGAGGTGCTTCCCGAAGCCGCCAAAGATCCTCGCGCTTGCGTGCCCGGTCTAGGTGTTCGGTTGGGCCTCATGGTGTGGACCCCTGGTGCCGAGCTCTATGCGCCGAGCCATGTCCTAGTCGCCGTGGACGGTGATGATTGCCCGTGGTTCGGGGAGCTTCATGCACAAGAAGCCGTGATGTGGAACTGCCCCGAAAGAGTATAGGGTTGGTCGCCGCAATATGGCGTTGTAAGGGTACAAGATGTCGACGACGTCGAAGGTGACATCCTCACTCCTCACGTTGTCGCCTCGGCCAAAGGATACCCGCAGGCATATCTGGCCCAGCGCTCGCAGGGGCTGACCTCCGAAACCCTGCAGTGGGATCCCCGAGGGATCCAACCGACTTCGGGGGTTCCCCATCTGGTCGAAGGTCACTGCGAATAGGATGTTTGCGGAGCTTCCTCCGTTGACCAGGGCACGCCTCACGTCGCAACCTGCGATGATGATCTGGACGACCAGGGGATCTTGGTGTGGAATGTCCACACCCTCGGCGTCGGTGGGCGTGAAAGTGACCTCGTGCCGCGCCTAGTCTGGCGGCGCCAGCGCCGGGTATGCTGCCACACGGTGCAGCCTCCTCGCATAGGCCTTCCGCTGCCGCGCCAAGGCAAACTCCAGTGAGGAGCCCCCGGAGATGACATTGATGACTCTGCGCTGGGCTCCCTCCTGGGCTTGCGGCTGTAAGAGGCCCTCCCGAGGTTGTTGTACATGAGCCTGGATCCGCAGGGGCTCTCCTGGAGCTGCGCCCCTTGATCTTGAATCCGCATGGGGACTTCCAAGGGTTGTTCGACGTGGGCTACGACGGGCGGACGCACCTCAGGGTTCCTATCCCTGGTGACCTTTGTCGAAGTGCCGCAATAGCGGTACTGGTGCGCGTGTCATGGTTGCCATGGCCATGGACCTCGCACCACTGGCCGTGGTGCTGATCGTCGTATTCCCTGCGGCCTCTGTCATCACGACCTCGACTGCGCCCCCGCCCTCGGCCCCGACGTCCTCTGCTGCCGCGGCCAGCGGGGGTGTTATCTTCAGAGCCGCCCTCGATGTCAAAGACATATAGGGCCTTCCGAGACTTTTGCTGACCGCGTTTGGGTTTGTCGCTCGATGACTCCTTGTGCTGGGTATCCTTGCGTCCGGAAGCGTCCTTCGACGGCTCCTGCTTGCGCTTACCGTTCGAGGATCCCTCCTTCGGCGAGCCTTCATTCTTCGCTGAGTCCTCCGCCTGGGTGGTGTCGGAGTCGTCACCCTGCCGCCGCCGCGCGTCCTCTTCCGCTCTGGCGTACTCCTCCATATTGTCGAAGAGCTTCGCCACCATCTTGATTGGCTTTCGCGCGTTGTATTCGGCTAGCGGCCCCAGGCGAAGACCCTGTACTGCTGCATTGATGATGGTCGTTTCGTTGACGTCTTTAACCTGGCAGCGTACCTTCGCGAAGCGCTTGAAGTAGTCCCGGAGTTTTTCTGAGGATTTTTGCTTGACTGCGAAGAGCTGATCCGCGTTGACACGCTCGACGTAGTTCCCTTGGAAGTTGTTGTAGAGCCGGTCGTGGATCTGCTCCCACGCGTAGATGGAATTTGGTTCGATGGTGAAGAACCAAGAGAGCGGCACCCCCTGCAACGCGAGGGGGAGCCCCTTCGCCTTTGTGGTCTCATAGACGCGCTCGAACTCTCGTGGGTCCGTGTCACCCTTGTACGACTCGATGGCACTCGGGAACTTGAAGTCCTCCGGCTAAGCCGCCTGCTACAAGCCCGCGGAGAGTGGGGATTCCGGGTCGACGCGTCGCAGCGGGACGCGATCAAATGTCGGGGCGTCTCGGCTGTCCGCTCGCTCCAGCGTAGGCTCCGGCGCGACCATTGGAGTTTGCCGGCTCCAAGCCTCTTGCATATCCCGTACGGCCCCGCGGAGATCCGCCAACTCCCGCTGGAACGTGCTGAGGGCCGCAAGTAGGGCGTTTTCCACCGTGGTCGTAACCGGAGCGCACGATGTACTTGGCTGCATGGTCGGAACAGCGGGAATCACAGTCTGCGCTCCTGGATTACCTGCCGCGGTGGCGTGGTGGGCGTTGGAGTCAACGACGAGGCCCATATTGCCGCCGGGGCCGCTCGCCGCTTCCGTACCGGGTGGGGGGACGACGGCCACGCCGATGTGGGCGCCGGCGCTGCCACTTTCGGCCATCCGGTCGGCGCTGTCGACGGTTGTCGCCGTGCCCGTAGTGGGACCTCCCACCGTACGCGAGGCGGTGTCGATCGTCGTGGCGGCGGTGGCGGGGTCGATCGTCGTGGCGGCGGTGGCGGGGTCGATCGTCGTGGCGACGGTGGCGGGCTCGATCGTCGTGGTGACGGTGGCGGGGTCGATCGTCATGGTGTGCTAGCCAGCGTTCGCCGCCGTCGCGCCTGCGTCGCTATCTGCGCCCGCGGCTGCCGACGCCAAAGCCCTGGTGTTGACACGAGACTCCGTCGCTCCTGCCTTCTTCTTCTTCGCCGCTGACGCTGGAGCTTTCTTCGGTGCCATCCTCCTTCGGATCTTGAGGCTTGCTCTCCGTTCTTCCCCATGGACGGCGCCAGCTGTTGTGGCGACAGACCAAACAGAGAGAGAGTATGGTAGTGGAGAGTTAGGTGAGCAGTGGCCTAGGGTTTTCCCATGGCTAGTATGATATGTGTGTGTGCGTGTATATATATATGCCCACATGGGGGTGTTTTTACAGCAGTACCCTTACATTTGAGTATCCCTCTCGGGGCACTTATGTCATTATACATATCCCACTTTAGGCCTTACAACTCTCTAGCAGACCAGCTGGGCTTAGGTGGTGTAGGGGCCCAGATTTTACAATCCGGCATCCTCTGTGATTCCACCGCACTATTCCCTGGATCAGTAGATAGTGTTCACATATTACAGTTCTGAATATCAAAGTACATATCAAGCGGAAGCATAAATATAATAGTAGACTTACCCATGGGCCGATTAGGCCAAAATCAACAAACTGCACCAGCGGAAATGAAGCACACAGGTGAGACCTTCAGGACATGCCCACAGGCAGCCAACTGGAGGTTTGCGACCTAGCCCTCGACATCTTCATCTTCTTTGCCACCATGACCAAATAGTATTGCTGAAGCGTAGTGATCTGATTCCTGATTCTGGATTTGTTGTGAAAGCGAGTATGAGCACAAACCATCGTGCTCCGTGAGCCAATACACAGAATGCAAATAAATAGTATGCATGGCTTATCAAAGGAGAGGCTCGGGTTATTTTATTTTCCATAAATCGCTTTTGAAATATGATACATAGAAACTTCCTGAGACCTAGCAGTTTTAACTAAAACGTAATGTGTGAAAGAATGCAATAGTAGTAATAGCGATCCAGATTCCATCCACCGTTACATGGTTTCTGCACCATATGCTTAATCCTTCAGCGTTATAACCGCTTACCATATCACTGGGGCGACACCCAGGCAACACAAATTAGGGCCTTTCTCTGCCCTCCACTTTACCAATTCCACCCACAAAGTTTTTGAAATAGAACTATATCTAGTAAGGTTCCCATATCCGCCCTTAACCGTGGGCATGGCTATTCGAATAGTTTTTGACTCTGTAGAGTTTGCACACTTTACCCACAAGAGATAAATCCACTCATTGCCCCACATGATTCCTTGGCCATGCGGTTGAGTAGACTATCACAGGACCTTTACAATGCATTTTTCCTAGCAGAGTTACGTCCGCTAAGGTTTCGACTTCCTTCGGGGTACGACCACCCTTTCAGAAGCCCCCTCTTGCGCCGTCACGTCGGAGGATGTGGCCATCCTCTACCCGCCCGTGGTCACACCGGCGCAACTCTTACTAAGTCGATGCAAATTAGTTAGCCCTGCCTACACTTTGCCAGCTTGTGGTTGTACTTGTTGTACACTGGGAGGTCATCACAAGATTCGGTCCTTAGGGTTATCTGGGCGGTTCTACCACTCTCCACTTTGTGCTTCCACTGCACCACACACACACCCTTGAACCATCCGCCTAGGTAAGTAAGCAACTTGAGGTTTTTGGGAGCATAAAATATCCATAACCAAATATACCAGTCATTTCCACCATGACTGCCCAAACCAATTTCTCACGATTCAAAGTGATGCTTTGGGGCATTTCTGGTGCCCCCGATTATCTAAGCAGTACTAAGCATGGCGTATAATTATGGACTTATTTTCGAAAGGTTATCATTATAATTTTGCTAGGGTGACAAGGCTTAGATATTCAAATATTTCCAGGAGGTATAATACTAGCAAGTCGAATAATGGGTATGTAACTAGAATCTTCAAAGAAACATATATTTGCATATGAAATAACAGCATGCAATTTGATAATTTAAACAAAAGTAGATTTGCAGAAAATGTAGGTTCAACATGATCAAAGTATTGACTCGCCTGGCGCGGTTTACCGCGGCTTGAGCTCACTCAAAGCATTCTCATCGTTGGTCTTGAGCTTCTGGTCTTTGTCTGGATCTTCGTCTCGCTTGTTCCTGTGAATCTTCAGAGCTCCCACTTCTAATTACGCGCTAAGCGACTGAATCCAAATAAATGCAAATAACTCAAAAAGTCCAAATAACTCCAAATAAGCCTAATTTTGTTTTATTATGAGTGAGAGGGTGATTTGAGGTAAGGTAGATTGGTTGCGGAGTATTGATGGAGCCGAACTAGTTGGAACAAAGCGATGATTGGTAGAAGGACATTCAATGAAGGACGGTTTATGACACAGAAATATTGATGAGATTATTTTACTTTAGATTTGGGGAGGACTAGGTTGAGCTGGCCATTGAATACTATGACTTACCCTATTTTATTTAATAACTTTTTTTTATTATTTTTATATTTATCAAGAAAGTTCCATGAGCCATGCTAGACCTATGGGTAGATGTAAGACTATAGTGGGGTGTAGGGTATTGCCTTGTCTAGTGTTAGCTCTTCAGAGTTAGGGCATGAGTTATATACACGTTGTATATGATTTCTAGTTTGTCGTATTAATCTTATAGCTTACATTTTTAGTAATTCAAGATGTATTATTTTAGGTTGTGCTAATATTACCTTGTTTATTATAATGCCGGGTGGTGAGATTATTTTATTTACAAATGACCTAGGGATTTTAATAAGCACGCCAACATGAATTTAGTTAGAGATGCCCTTCGGTTTAGGTATCGTAGATATTTTATGTACATTTTAGTTACTATTATAGTGTTGTTGTTATTATTATTATTATTATTGTTATTGTTATTCAAGTTTGTTTATCTAGGACCGAGCATGCCATACCAGGTTATACTTTAATATCAATATTTGATTAATCTACGGTTGAGAGTTATTTATCGATGACACGCTAGTGATGACTACTATTTACATAGCTACATTTGGTAGGTTACTTTTAACCATCCGAAGATCTAGGGTTCCATACATTGTCATTAATATAACTTGCATTCAGGGCTAATGGTTAGTCGATATGTTGACAATTTTTTTCAGCATTATGTTCCCGAGTGTTATATTTATTACAGCCTTTTATACAAGCCACGTACTTATAGTTTAAATAACACCTCAGTTTATTTAAGGGTTGTTAGTGAAAGTATTTTTTTTATGACTTCTCAAAGATATAGGAACGGCAGTCATACTTTAGATGGTTAATTGTGTATCACTTAATGATATACCGCTTTTGTTGTGCGAATAGTTTATACACTATATTCTAGAGTCATTTTATGTAAAATGCTAATCTAAACACCAACTGTCATTATTAACTAAACCTAGCGTTTGAGATTTATTTCTCGGTGATATACTAATGGTGGGGTTTACAAATCATGACTTTCTAATTTAAATATATATTTCATTTTATATCCCAACCACATTTATTAACCTCTCTACTTTATTTCCTTAACTTTAACGTGGATATCTTTATTAAGTTTTAGATCCATCTCTTATGAATGCCTTTACTTAACAATTAGATTAAAATAGCAAAGGCTCATTATTTATTTCTATATGGTAATTAATTAAAATTTTAAACCTCTAGTAACCTCATTTACACCCTAATTAAATTTTATTAGCTTCTCTAAATTATTTCCAAATTTTCTCTTAATTTTTTTGAATTAAATTGGGTTACAAAATGTAGAATAAAAATGTGGGGAGAAAAGTGCAGCCAGCCGGGTTCGAACAGGAAACCCGAGGTCTTGCAAATGCTTAACGTATGCTCTGTCAGCCAAGTGGGCCGTCGGCTTGGGCTGACTTGAGAAGACGCAGGAATTACTTGAGGCTAAGGCGCAGCTGAGCAAAACAGGGGAAGAAGACCGGCGCGGCCGAGCAGCGGGAGCTCCTGATGTGACCACGTCACCAACACGTACGACCATAGTGGCCAATATCAAGATTGAACTAAAGCACCACATCACTTTGGAACCAATTGAAGCAAGGGTTCAAGTTGGACAGGTTTTGGAATCCAATTCGGCCTCCAGATCAATTCGGATTCAGCTTGACAAGTCAACTTCAAACGGCCATAACTTTTGATCCAGAAGGCTTCTCGGGGCTTGTGAGTACTTGTTGGAAAGCTCTTGAAGTCTACTTTCAGATGGATCTAGTCTCACCTCCAACCTCCACTCGAGCAGATCAGAAACTGCGAAATAAGTCACATCACTTTTCCAGTCCGAGTCAAAGTGGGCCAAGGGCCTTGTAACTTGGGCTATTTGGGCCGGTACTGTTTACATAAACAGTAACCTTGGCCGTGTGAACAGTAACCATGAATAGTGCCACATCCCTTTTCATTAGATAAGTGGGGCTTCCCCACCCCTATTTAAGGAGGTCGCACCCCTTTAGTTTTCCTTGGGTTTTTCTTAAGAGATTATTCTGCTTAGCAGTTTCACCGCATGTTCGGTTGAGGAACCCCAACTTGTGAACTTAAACATTATTCGTAATTTCAGATTGTATCTTAAACTCTCTTGCTTGTGTTCTCGATTCGCTTGCAGGAGATAGCCTTCTTGGCGAGGTCAACCGTGTTCGGCACGGTTGATAACCAACGGAGCAGTGGTGTAGTGATTGCGAGGGGTTCAATCTGTTTTGGTCGGAGCCTTTGGATCATTAACGTCGAGATCTCCACAATCGACTTATCAGTACCTCTCGGAAGATCGGGCCGTCGTCACATCAGTTGGTATCAGAGCAACGGTTGTCCGTGAGGTAATTCTTGTATCCCTAGTTAGTAGATTGGTTTTTATTTCCTAGTCCAGAAAAAAAATTGCCCCACAAAAAGAGTTAATTTCCGCTGTCCAAACCCCGTTGTGCCTTTCAATCTGTTAGTTTTGGTTTGCTAAATTGAATTTGTGTTCATATTAGCATTGTCTAGTTGCTGGTCATATCTTTGTTCCATTAAAAATCCAAACAAAAGAAAAATTCCCCACCCCAAACCCTAATTTCCAAATTCGGCTGATTTTTCCTTTCTCTACAGTCGCCATCAAAAACATCATAACTTTTGATTCCGAGATTATTTTTGAGTGAGACCACCGCCATTAGATTCAGAAATGTGTTGTCCATCTATCTGTAAAATTTCACATCATTCCAGCAAGGCAGCTAAGAGATATGTGCGGTGAAATTTGACCCAATTATCTGTTTTGAATCTGCAACAGTCAGCAGTTGTGATTTTTGTGCGAATTTCTGTGTCGGGTTTAGGAAGTTGGCCCCAAAAGAAAATCTGTGGAAAAAGCCGTCAAAAAATAGAGGAAAAAAGAATCAGTAAAAAGAGGCATCTGACAAAAAGTTACGGTCAAAATACCGACATGCTGTCCAGTGGACAGAAATCTTCAGTTTTCAGTTTTGGGTCAATCCTTGTGTTCTTCAATTCCAGATTGCATTGGATTGAATTATCTTGTATTTACCACTCCTACACATTGCCATACACTTGTTTGTAGCCTTGTTCCATTCTTGGTTGATCAGCAACATAGGCTAAGTGCTAGATACGAACTATAATTCAATTATATGCAATTCTGAAATTAACTAATTGTTCTCCATTGCTACCATATTGTGCCTTCCAAGCTACACCTACTCTTGATCAAAACAGGTTCCCTCTTGCAATCGTACCCACGCTCGACATGGTATCACGAACCAGCCACCGGTTGTACCACCTGCTGCATTGGTAAGAACACTTGTAAGAGTGTGGTAAGACGTTTGAAAATGTGTGATTCCACCTTCCACCACCTAGTAGTTGATAGGGATAATACATTTGTTTTGTCTTTTGTTTTCTACTAACCATGAAAGGTGAGTCGTCTGATGATTAAAAGTGTGTTTTAAAGGGAGAGCTCATGACGCTCTTGGATGAACAACGCACTACCATTATTGAGGACTTCGACAGGAAGTTTCAAGCTACGACAGATACATTGCAGCGCGCCATCAATGAGAGTATTGCACGCATTGAAAGAATGGTCAATCGGTCACCAAACAATGGACGCGAGTATGATCACGATGCGGACCACGATCGTGAGGAGGGAGATGATAATGAGAGACAGAACTGCGACGCCAGAGCTTCATTTGCTGCCCAAGATGCACGCCCACGACATCGCCTACATCACAACCGTCACGGTATGGGAGGTAATAATTTTCAGCACTACAATGCTCGTGCTAAGGATGAACCATTTGCTAAAGTTAAATTTACCATACCATTTTTTGCCGGTGTTTATGATGCTGAAACTTATCTAGATTGGGAGATGACAGTTGAACAAAAATTTAATGCCCATCTAGTTCCTGAAGTGCATAGAGTCAGACAAGCTACTAGTGAATTTAAAGATCGTGCTATCATTTGGTGGACTCATGTAGTTAATTCTGGTTTAGCACCTGATACATGGGATAAATTGAAGGTAGCTATGCATGCTAGATTTGTTCCTCCTGCTTTTAAACATGAAATGCATAAGAAATTGCAGCGCTTAGACCAAGGTAATAAATCTGTCGAGGAATATTATCAAGAACTACAAATAGGCATGTTGCGTTGTAATGTTGTAGAAGATGAGGAGGATAAGATGGATCGTTTTTATGGGGGCTTAAGGCGTGAAATTCAGGACATAATTGATTACAAAGAATATAACGATATCAATAGATTGTTCCAGCTTGCTTGTTTGGCAGAAAAAGAATTGCAGGGTAGGCAACAAAGGACAAGGAGCAACTTTAAAAGTACGTCTACATCAAGATCGACGCCTAGGCAAGCCAAGACAGCCCCACCTCCTATTTTTTGAGCTGCTGCCCCCTCTGTGAGTAGGGCGCGTTCAGCAGCACAGCCGCCACCATCACGTGCACCCGAGACGAGCAAATCTACTAGTGTGTAAGCACCAGCACAGAGCTCTTCATCGGTTACTTCCACGGGCCGTACGACGGGCATTGTGTGCCACCGTTGTAAAGGGATAGGCCACGTCATGAGAGATTGCCCAAGTCAGCGGGCGTACATTGCGACAAAAGATGGTGGTTATGTAAGTGCTAGTGATGTTGAGGATGAATATGATCTCGCAGCTAACCTTGCAGGCAATGGTGATGATCATGCAAACAAACTTGTGTTTGTGCCCTTTTCTGTGACTAACAACTTGCATGTAGTTGAGAACCATGCCAAAGAGGAGCATGAGCTGATTGAATCACTGACCCTATTGGTTGAGAATGAAGATAAGGAGATGGATGCACTTATATCATCTAAGGAGAGCCAAAAAGGTAAAGAACATGGTGCTATCATCGCTCACGGTACTGATTTGGTGCTACAACAAGACATAGAGCAACCTTGTGAGTATATACCTGCTGTAGTGCAATCTTTTGATATTTCTTGTGTTGACTTAAATGAACCATGTGCTGATCTAAATTCTCATAATTTTGCACATGTCGAATTAATAACACATAAAGAAGTTTTGACTAGAATTTCTCCTGCTAATTCATTGTGTTACATCATGTTAGATCTACCTATGAAATTGTCACATGCTTTGGAGAAAGTTTCTGAACTTGCATATTCGAAATTCTTATTTAGTACCTACACCTCTGGATATAAGTTTAATTTGATTGGAGATTATGGTGTGGAAAATCAATTTCTTGTATATCGAATATGCATAACTTGCGATCACATAGATGAATTGAAACTTGCTGTTTGGGACAACAATTCTTGTGTGCTGAATCATGTTCAATGTGAGAGGGAAGTAAAATTTAGTACTCATCCAATGCCTATGTGTTCATCTCTTTTTGCACCATCTAGTATGGACAATCTGAATAAAGATGATGAATTATGGCAGAACATACAAATCTCTTCACCCTTGTTAGATAAATTTGCTATTGTTCGATTGAGATATGATTATATGGATGAACTTTGTTTGATTCCAAAAGTTGTAATTTTGCCCATATGTGCCACCACTACAAGTTTACAAATTCAACGATTTGAATTGCATAAATGCTACACTTACATTTGCAAAACAAGTTGCAATAAGTACTGTGTGAGAAATTTTGAATTGCTCATTAACATATATGATTACTCTTGGGTTAATAATACAATGAACTTTTATGATCATTGCTGTTTTATAACATTAAGTGTGCAACAACGAAGAACTGTTAAAATGGATGACATATACATATACCATGCATATACCTTGGCTTCTTTGTTACCATATTATTAGCTTATCAAAAGCTGAGGACGGCTTTGTTTGCAAGAAGGGGAGGATGATAAGAACATGTACCCTATGGATACAACCATATTTGCTATACCTGTTGTTCCAATTACAAGAGCTCCTACGCATCACTTAAATTATGACGTGAGCTCGTTTCAAAGAGATTTTACATTATTTGATAAAGAATTTATGATATTACATAATGAGAGTTTGTTGCGTTCGTTATCATGTACCAAGATTTATGATCAAGATCATGCAATACGTGACGCTACACCTATGTTAAAACCGAGGACGGTTTTCTGTCAAGAAGGAGAGGATGATGTGACCATGTCACTAACACGTACGACCATAGCGGCCAATATCAAGATTGAACTAAAGCACCACATCACTTTGGAACCAATTGAAGCAAGGGTTCAAGTTGGACAGGTTTTGGAATCCAATTCGGCCTCAAGATCAATTCGGATTCAGCTTGACAAGTCAACTTCAAACGGCCATAACTTTTGATCCAGAAGGCTTCTCGGGGCTCGTGAATACTCGTTGGAAAGATCTTGGAGTCTACTTTCAGATGGATCTAGTTTCACCTCCAACCTCCACTCGAGCAGATCAGAAACTGCGAAATAAGTCACATTACTTTTTCAGTCCGAGTCAAAGTGGGCCGAGGGCCTTGTAACTTGGGCTATTTGGGCTGGTACTGTTCATGTGAACAGTACCAAGGCTGTGTGAACAGTAACCATGAATAGTACCACATCCCTTTTCATTAGATAAGTGGGGCTTCCCCCTCCCCTATTTAAGGAGGTCGCACCCCTTTAGTTTTCCTTGTGTTTTCTTAAGAGATTATTCTCCTTAGCAGTTTCACTGCATGTTCGGTTGAGGAACCCCAACTTCTAAACTTAAACATTATTCGCAATTTCAGATTGTATCTTAAACTCTCTTGCTTGTGTTCTCGATTCGCTTGCAGGAGATAGCCTTCTTGGCGAGGTCAACCGTGTTCGGCACGGTTGATAACCAACGGAGCAGTGGTGTAGTGATTGCGAGGGGTTCGATTTGTTTTGGTCGGAGCCTTTGGATCATCAACGTCGAGATCTCCACAATCGACTTATCAGTACCTCTCGGAACATCGGGCTGTCGTCACATCAGTTGGTATCAGAGCAACGGTTGCCCGTGATGTAATTCTTGTATCCCTAGTTAGTAGATTGGTTTTTATTTCCTAGTCCAGAAAAAAAATTGCCCCACAAAAAGAGTTAATTTCCGCTGTCCAAACCCCGTTGTGCCTTTCAATCTGTTAGTTTTGGTTTGCTAAATTGAATTTGTGTCCATATTAGCATTGTCTAGTTGCTGGTTATATCTTTGTTCCATTAAAAATCCAAACAAAAGAAAAATTGCCCACCCCAAACCCTAATTTCCAAATTCGGCTAATTTTTCCTTTCTCTGCAGTCGCCATAAAAAACGTCATAACTTTTGATTCCGAGATTATTTTTGAGTGAGACCACCGCCATTAGATTCAAAAATTTGTTATCCATCTATCTGTAAATTTTCACATCATTACAGCAAGGCAGTTAAGATATATGTGCTCGGGGAAGCCTCAGGGCGCCGGGTAGAAGCTCTCAAGGCGAGGAATCGGCAGGAGATCAACGGGGGAGGAGGCCGGACTTGGGGAAGATGGCTGCCCCGGCAATCTTGGCGCATGGAATTCCAATCAAAACGGAGGGGAGGAAGAAGAAATGTAGGGGCACGAAATGACGTGCTCAATTTTGTGATAGCCTCATTGGGGAGCAGGGAATGGTCGGCCGGCGCACGGGCAGGCGCCCGAGTTTGGGCCGAGCGGGGGAGGAAGGGAAGGAATCCAGGTGAAAGCAATGGGGCAGAGGGTCCTTATAACCGTGGAGAGGGGTCCCTGTGGCATCTGCAGCCGGTGACCGGAGCACATGGTGCGGGACGGGACGGCGGAGTGGGCGCTGGCGTCGTATGCGTGCAAGGCATGGCGCAGCGACGGGGGCAGGTGCAGTGACGTGGGCTTGCGGGATTTTCGGTGACGATCGCGCGGAGGCGACGCGAGCGCAGGCTACCGCGACGGGAGCAGGCGCCGATGGGACGTGGTGGGGGCCACGGTGACGCGTGCGGAGATGGCACTGGCAACCACGGTTCGAAGGAAGGCGCTGCGAGGTCCGAGCGGAGGGAGGCCCTGTCGGAACGACGCGCAGGAGGGGGAGGCAGGGGAGCGGGCGGGCCAGCTGGGCTGGCTGGGCCGGTCTGGCTGGCCGAAGCATCCCTTTTTTATTTTTTTTATTTTGTATGTGCATTTGTGTGAATATATTTTTATATTTTTGTTTATTCTTGCTTGCCCACATAATTTCTCATGTTTGTGTTTTATTCATTTACTCTTATTGCTATTTATGCTATTATCTCTAAAAAGATATTTTATATCCTAATTCAAGTTTCTCCCTGTTCTTACTGGATCATCTTTTCAGATTCGTATTTAAAATTTTAAGTTTCTATCATTTGCATACATCCTTTATGGTCTTACTAAGATTAGTTTTATTTTCATGACTCTTTTCAACTTTTGAAACCGCAACAAAAATTTAGGAACACCAAGGGAGATTCAAATTTCAAGAGAATATATTGTAAAATAATTCAAAAGCTTCACTTTTTTCAAATTTCAAATTTTCAGGATGTTACAGGTGGGGGCCACCCCTACAACATTGTACAATCTCTGTAGAGTTTAAAACTAACCTGGATAACCGTGCCCACGGTCATGGACAAGCCAAGTAAAGTTTTTCATGGATTAGTCTTTATTGTTCAAAAACATGGTTAGATGAAACATGATGAGATCTTTTGATAAAAATGGTTCAGGTGGGATGCCTGTGGATAGGTTAGTATTAGGTTGGACCTACACTAATGGTATTATTTGATTAAAATGTTGTTTTATTCACTTATTGTATTAAATTCAGCAAGTTATTTCTATTTATTGTATTTACTTGTCAAATTGGCTTTACACTCAAATAACCATATTTTGTATTCCTTGATATATCACCCTTGCATGCATTTATTCTGTTATTGGTGTAACTTGCGGAGTGTAGTAGTACTGACCCTTGCTTAATTACTGGCGCTCAGAGGAGGACTACTTTGACTTCGGTGAGGACTAGGATGGGTAGGCTACATCCTACAGTCATTTTCCTGTGGGTAGACTAGATGGACTTCTTCATGTCAATTTTATCTTCTGCTGTTATTTATATATTTGGCATATGGGCCACGGAATGTAAAACCTGGCCATAAGGATTGATGAGGACATCATTTCCATAGATACAACTGTGCCAACTCCACAACAAGCTCAACAAACTGAAACTATGATACAAGGACCAATGACTAGAGCGCGAGCACGTCAACTTAACCATCAGGTGAATGCGTTCCTAAGTTTGCACACAAATGTTTCAAAGAATGAAATACTACTTAATTCTTGTGATGATTTAATCGTCCTTAGGAACCATGGGGAAAAAACACGTGAGCTCAAGTATAGAAGTGGAACCGTCAAGCGCAACCCAAGTCCTGTTCGCAAGTTTGACTTGGATTCGGCCTTCCTAACAGCGTCTACTTCAAACGACCATAACGTTTGATCCAGAAGGTTTCTCGGGGCCCGTGGGTACTCGTTGGAAAGCTCTTGAAATATACTTTCATATGGATCTAGTTTCACCTCAAAATTCTATCCGAGCTGGTCAGAAACTGCCAAACAATTTACGTCACTTTTTCCAGTCCGAGTCAAAGTTGGCCTTGGGCCTTGTAATCGAGTCCTGTTCGGCTTCCAAGTGTTTTGGCTGACCCTCCACCTCCTGTGTCTCTTAAATAGGAAGCCGCACCCTCTTCTAGGGTTTGGGGTTTTGATAGATTAAGTTAGCTTTTGCTACTTCGCCTTGTATTCGCGCGTGTCGGCAAGACCGTCCGAATACATGTCTTCGGAACCCCACCATTTTTCTATTTCAGATCAAAACCTACATCTTTTATTCGCAATTGAGTTGCTGCTCATCTTGTTCTTGCCTGTTCTTCGATTGCTTGCAGGAACAAGTACCCTCGTGGTTAGGTTGATTGTGCGCCGACAAGGTCACGAACAACCTCTGGAGTTGGTGTATCGATCGCTAAGGCACAACGTCCTAGGATGGTTGTAGTCGGGTCATCAACATCATCTCCTTCCCCAATCGAATCTACCACTTTCATCGAAAGATCGGGACCGCTAGTGCTATCAAGGATCATACCCATCTATTTAATAATATTTATCATTATGGATGATATATATCTTTGTTACCACTGTGTGCACTAGCTTTTCTTAGACTAATGCGATTTACACAGGATCTAGAGGTGTTGTCTCCGGGTGCAACAAGTACCCATTGCAATCTGTCTTGGAGGAAAGTTTTACACTAATTCGTGTAGAGTCCAAATGCATGCCGAAATGAGCTAGGGCACACACGAAGTCTATTCATAGTGTTTGGCACTCTCTTTCATTTAATGTTTTAATTTCGTCCAAGGGAGCTTATAGGTTCCTATTGCAATCCGTCTTGGAGGAGAGTTTCATAATGACTCATAATGATTCCAAATGTGTACTGAAATGAAGTAGGCTGCATAAGAAGTCCATTTGTTTGTTTGATTGTAGGATCGGAAACGGCAACAGAGGGGGGGGGGGGGTGAATGGTGCCTTTAAAAATTGCCCCCAAGTATCCACATTAACTTTCTTCTCCGATAACTATAGGAGTTATGAAGAAGGAGAGTTCATGCTCACTGGAAACTCAGACCCACAGAAGAAAAAGCGAGGCAAACAACAACAGAGAAGAAACAAAAGACTGAAACACATAACAGTCAAAGAGCCTGGCAGGTCAGACCGCTGGTTTGTAACCGGTCTGACTGCCATGCAAGGCTCGGTCTAACCGCCAGCCTACCTCTGGTCTGACCGCTCAGCCTAGCCACTCCCATGCTTCGGCCGGTCTGACCGCTAGGGTTAGCGGTCTGACCGTCGGCTGGGCTCCGGTCTAACCGCTCAGCCTAGCCACTCCCATGCTTCGGCCGGTCTGACCGCTAGGGTTAGCGGTCTGACTGCCGGCTGGGCTCCAGTCTGACCGCCATTGAGTGGCCGGTCTGGCCGGGCATACCTCCAGCAAGAGAACAAAACCCGCAGAAAACCGTGCAGGCCGACAACTGAAACAGAGACTACAGGAGAGGAGGCTAATGCATAGAAATGGATGGCCAGATGTTGTGCTTCTCAGATTAGCTTCTCTGAACTTCAAATCAAATAGCAAAACAACCTCAGAGATGGAAATATTGCAGACAAGTAGCAAGGAAATAAAATCTGAACTGAAACTAAAACCAACCAGAGAAATGAGACCAAAAGCTAAACAACTAGATATTCTCACGTCTATTGAACTTGAAACTTTGCATTTCAGCTAGAGAGGGTCTCACAACTAGAAATCACAGACTTAGATTAATCATTTCACCAAGACACCAAAGAATCACACTTGCTCTGGCTTCAAACCCTAGGCAAAGGAAAACAGAGGAAGTAAGAGCAAGCAAAATATTTGGAAGAAAACTGAGATCAAATCTACCCAAGGGACCTTGAGCACAAACCTAGTCCAGAGACAATCATTATGCATGTTCTCAACCAAAGATTCAACTCAAGATCCAAAGGCTACAGAGAATAACAAAGAAACACAGATAAAGCCAGATACCAAATCATCTCAAACACAGGTGATTTCTCATATTGATTAAGAGAGATGAATGATTATAAAGGGTTATAACCATCTCACTACATGCTTCTCAGCTGAGAAGAACACACGCAGAGAACACAACACTACATGAGCTACACACACTCACTGCTTTTCTTACCCTCTGCACACTGCCTTCCCTCTCCATATAAAGAGTGAGCTCACACCCCATATGGAAAATCAAGAAAGGTCAGTCAACATCCACTCCAACCTCACACACACATGAGGCAAAAGTGAAACCAACCAGATTTGGAGGGAACTAGCCACTCCACTCATGCTTGAGTCAATTCTCCAAATTGCCCCTCAAGCACCTTCCTGGAAGCTTCCCGCAACCGGCTCCCTGACCGTTTGGACCTCGACTCCTCCCTGAGTCTAGTCCCGGTCCGCTCCGCTGCACACGACCACACACGGCATCCTGACCGTCTAGACCTCAGCTCCTCCCTGAGCCTAGTCCCAGTCCACCTCGCCGCTGCCCGTCGTGTCCACCTCCGACAGCCCTAGCTCCGGTTCCTCGTCTCCCAACTCGCAACCACCTCAGCAGCCTCAATCATCTTCGGTGTCTCCAACCGTCTGGACCTCAACACCTCCTGTGCCTAGTCCCGGTCCTCCCATGCCTCACCATGACCTAGCTCCGAAGTCCTGCAGTCACACAGATAAGCAAATCGTCATATAACACCACTCAAAACAGCATAAACAACAATAGTATCAAAAGAAGGTACTCCCGTATGAAATACCCAAATCGACCGATCGAGAAAAGGACAAGTGTCCTAAACACGTCCGACCGCGTTCGACTAAGTCCAACCGAACTAGATCACGCCACGCACCGACTTGGCACGAACCGACCAAATCAAACTCAAACTTTCCAACACACGAGTCAATTACTCATCACAAACATGGGGACACCTCCACATGGTATCTCATTGACACTCAATTTCATTTCGTGTTTCCATTTCATCTGCATGGAGCATATGTATACCCATTGTAATTTGTCAAGGAGGAAAGTTGCACACGAACTCGTATGGATTCCAAATGGAAGCCAAAATATGCTAGGCCACATAAGAAGCCCATTTGGGTTGTTTGGCAGTCCATTCCATTTCGTGTTTCAATTTCGTACAACAGAGCTTATGGTTACCCGTTACAATCCATCATGGAGGAGACTCATATGGATTTCAAATGCATGCTAAAATGAGTTAGGCCACATAAGAACTCTATTTAGGATATTTGGCATTCCATTTAATTTAATGTTTTGATTTCTCCAATGGAGTTATGGGTATCCGTCGCAATCCGTCATGAAGGAAAGTTTCACACTAACTCATACAGAGTAAAAATGCATGCTAAAATGAGCTAGGCCACATAATAAGTATATTCTGGGTGTTTTACACTGCATTTCATTCACATGGAGCATAGGGGTTGTCGGACCCGGATTTTTCAATCTAGAACCCCCTATGTTTTACTGCACTATTCTCTGGATCAGAAGATAGTGCACACAAATACATTGCTGCATCATTTCATGTCCGGTGAGGTTTACATAGGAGCCGAACAGGCTAAATGTTTACATTACAAAGAACAGCAGAAACATAAACAGTAGTGAGACTACAATCCACAGGCAAGCGACTGGGGGTAAATGTGTGCCATAAATATATATACTATATAGACTTAGGTAATATATATACCTATGCACACACAACTCCAATTAGTCTACTTGTCTAGGACCTAACAACGACAAAGGCGCCCTAATTTCCATCGTGATCTCCTCCATAGTAGCAGGGGTGGCTTCATGTGTGTAATGGTCCTGAGTTCCTGTTTCTGAGGTTGGTAATGCAAGTGTGAGCACAATCCACCGTACTCCGCGAGCCAATACATAGAATGCAGTAGATAGTATGTATGGCTTATCAAGAAAAGGCTCGGGTTATTTTATTTGCTAGAAATTGCTTTTTGAAACATATTACTTAGAAAACTTCCTATGACCCAGCAGTTTGAACCAAAGTATAATGTGTGTCAAAAGAATGCTTTGTTAATAGTGATCTAGAGACCATCCACCTTTACATGATCTCTACACTATATGCTAGACTTTTAGCGTTATAGCCGCTTACATTATCACTGGGACGACACTCAGGGCAACACCAATTAGAGCTTCCCACTACCCTCCATATCTCCCATTCTACCACAATTTTTTTTAAATAGAACTATATCTAGTTAAGTTCCCATGTCTGCCCTTGACCATGGGTACGGCTATTCGAATAGTTTTTGACTCTGCAGAGTTTGCACGCTTTACCCACAAGAGACAGTTCACTCGTTGCCCCACATGATTCCTTAGTCGTGCGGTTGAGCAAATCATCATAGTAACCGTTCAAAGTATCTCACCCCTTCCATCATCTCACCCTATGGGTCCCTCCCACTTGCGGTGGGTCCCATACGT
Source organism: Dendrocalamus latiflorus (assembly GCA_017311315.1). Lineage (NCBI taxonomy): Eukaryota > Viridiplantae > Streptophyta > Magnoliopsida > Poales > Poaceae > Dendrocalamus > Dendrocalamus latiflorus. The sequence goes on along the minus strand of CM029669.1, from coordinate 8,987,447 downwards.
TGTGCAAGATGTTCCCCTCCTATGCGCCTAGCAGCAGGCTACCCACATTGCTAGCACGCCGCAGAAAAACTTCACCCTCAACGAGTGTCCCATTCAAGCCCGCCACCCAGACAGCCGCTTGCACTACCTCACCTCCTCCACCTATGATGATGACTTTCAGGGTCTGGTAAATTTACTAAGCTAAGTTGTACTTTACAGACTTGTGATTGTACTTGTTTTACACAGGAGGTCATGACAAGATTCAGTCCTTAGGGTTATCTGGGCGGTTCTACCACAAGCCACACTCTCGTGCACCACTGCACCATACACCCGAACCATCTGCCCAGATAGATAAGCAATTTGAGGTTTTTGGGAGTATAAAATAATCATATCAACCTATACCAGTTATTACCACCATGACCGCCCAACCAGTTTTTCTCATGATTAAAAGTGATGCTTGGGGCATTCAGACACCCCCGAGTATCTAAACAATACTAGCATGGCGTATATTTACGAACTTATTTTTGAAAGTGTGAATGTGACCCCATGTTTGTGATAAGTAATTGATGCGTGTTCTGGAAAGTTTGAGTTTGGTTTGTGTGGTTCGTGCCATGTCGTTGCGTGGTGCAATCGGCTTCGGTCGGACCTGGCCGAACTAGGTCGAACATGCTTGAGTCATTTATTCTTCTCGACCGGTTTGTGCTTGTTTGTGTTTGAGTATTACTACTGATGCGAATGTGTGATTACAGTATTTCGAGCGGTGCTATGTAATGTGTTTTCTTGTCTGTGATGGCTGCAGGACATCGAGGCAGAGTCGTGGCGAGGCACGGGATGACCGGACTAGGTCCAGTCTGAACTTCCCCGAGCTCATCGTGCACGGCATTGTCACCATCATGAAGTTGTTTTTGTATCATCTCGTGCAACTGAGTGTACTCGGTCCATGTAATCGGCGCCTCCGGATTAGGTGGATCCTCCTCGTGACCTGACATGGGAACGACTTACAAACAAGAAACGAGGTTATATCCAGGTTAGCAAAACAAAAGCTCTCTCTATGCTTGCAACTCACTGTCCTAAAAACAAGACAAGCTTACTGTTCCAAAGTGAATCAAGGACAGCAAATCGACAATTGTGACAGCGAACGACCTCAACCCGGTAATGTATCAGCATAACCAAGAGCAAGGGAGTACACAAACGGGTGTAGGTGGAGCTTGGACAGTTATGTCGATATCCTATGCAATCTGATATTCAAGGTATTGTAAAGCTAAGTAATGATCCAAGCTAGAGTATTTTGCCTATGTGCTGATCAATTGGTTTAAGCGAAGTGTATGAATGCACACGCAATGATAAATGGGACTTAATGCAAACAAAGGAATGAGCTAGGGAGAATCAATCGGAAACAGAGATGAAAATAGCTCGTTTTGCACCAAGTACTAGAAGAGACGATAGCTGTAACATCCTGAAAAATCGGAAATTTAAAATATGAATTTTTTTTGAATGGTTTCACAATATATTCTATTTGAGTGAGGATTTTTATGGCATTTTTCTGGAATTTTGTTGAGGTTCCAAAAATTTAAGAAGCTCAAAAAGAAACAAACATTAGAAATAACCTAAAAGGAAATGTGCAAATAATAGGAAGATAAAATTTCAAATATGAATCTGACAAGATGATCCAGTGTAAGGAGGGAGAAACCTAAGTTAAAATATGAAAACTTATTTTGGATGTAATGATATGAATAGCAATAAAAGTGAAGGGATAAATTACACACACACGTATATATACATATGCCTATGTGTATATACAAATTGCGCAAGAAATAGTTTAGCAAGACAAGAAATAAGTATATATATATACATATATGAAAAATTAAAGGAAGCTAAAGTAAATGCAAGATAATAAAAATGACATTAGTTAGCTAAAGTAAATGCAAGATATATACATATATGTGTGGTGCAGTGGAAGCACAAAGTGGGTTAGTGGTAGACCGTCCAGATACCAATAAGGACTGAATCTTGTCATGACCTCCTGTGTAAAACAGTACAACCACAAGTCTGTAAACTACAACTTGGATAAGTAAATTTATCGAAACCCCCGGACTCATCTCACTGGTAGTGGATGGAACTGGATACTCAAAGGGCAATGGGAGGCCTAAAGGGACACCGAGTTGGAGGGTGAGGTAACTAGCCGTACTAGCGTTGCTGGAAGTGGAGCCTGTGTCTTCGCTAGTAGACGTGGTTACATCCCGTGCATAGATGGGACCCACCGCAAGTGGGCAGGTTCCCATAAGGTGAGATGACAAAAGGGACTAGATACTTTGAAAATTCACTATGATGGTCTACTCAACCACGTGGCTAAGGAATCATGTGGGGCAACGAGCACATTGTCTCTTGTGGTGAAAGTGTACAAACTCTGCAGAGTCAAAACTATTCGAATAGCCGTGCCCACGGTCAAGGGCGGACATGGGAACTTAACCAGATATAGTTCTATTTCAAAAACTTTGTGGGTGGGAATGGAAAAGTGGAGGGCAGTAAAAAGCCCTAATTTGAGTTGTCCTGGGTGTCGTCCCAGTGGTAATGTAAGCGGTTATAACGCTGAAATGTTAGCATATGGTACGGATGCCATGTAACGGTGGATGGAATCTGGATCGCTATTATTATTGCATTTTCTTGAACATTATGATTTTGTTCAAAACTGCTAGGTCTCAGGAAATTTCTATGTATTATATTTCAAATAATGGTACTTCTATCCTTGCAAAATAAAATACAAGGGGGAATAAATAGAGTCATGAGTAAAGGAGATAGATGTTGGTGATGAATACATAAAGATATTGGAGGATTCATGTCGATCATAAAAAGGACACGATAGAGTGGATTCTGGGGTAAATACATTGGTGGATCTTAAATGAATACATAAGCTAGATAGATGATTTAAAAGATTTTGGAGAATTAGGGAGTGCAAAGATATTTGCTGGATTATAACACTGATAACTAATATTAATTCTTGGGAGATGTTGGTGATAATGGGATGAATAGGATTTGATCAACTACTGGATGGATGAATTAGATTTTTGGGAATTTGGAGGTATAATATCAATTATTGGAGTATAAATTTGATCAATGATATTCTTGGTGGATGAATACTAGTGAATCGTAAACTTGATTAATGATATTCTTGGTGGATGAATACTAGTGAATCGTAAACTTGATTAATGATATTCTTGGTGGATGAATACTAGTGAATCGTAGACTCGATCAACGATATTTTTGGTGGAGGTATAATAGTGAATTAGTTAGAGATAGGTAATGGAAAATAAGGTTGATTATTGGAGGAGCAAATTATGGTTCTGGATCAATAACAAAAGGATTGAATTATTAGAAAGTCCTGATATAAGTGATATTGGTGGATTCAAAAATATTTATAATGGATAATCATTAGGGTTCAGAAGTGGAGAGTTGATGACTAGAAATTACAAGATTGGATTATTAGGAACTTAGAATACAAAGGATATTGGTGGATTCAAAATAATGACACTAGCTGCTTGGAATTTTAGGTAGCAATTGATCGTTGGATTATATAAGTTATGATACTCGCTGTTTAGGGATTTAGGGAGCAATGAAGGTATGATTGGTGGATTCCATAATTGATGATAATCGCTGATGGGAGTCTTAGACAGCAAACAATAAAGAAAGTGTATTTTGGTGGATTAAGTCGATTATGGTAGTCGCTAAGTGGATTGTAGGCAGTAACAATAACACTATGATTAAATAATAACAATGCTACTAAAAGCGATTTTTGGCAAATAAAATAACCCGAGCCTCTCCTTTGTTAAGCCATGCATACTATTTATTTGCATTCTGTGTATTGACTCGCGGAGCACGGGGTTGGAGTGCTCACACTCGCTGTTGCGACAAAATTTAGAATCAGGAATCAAATCACCTCGCCTCAGCAACAAGATTGGACAAGCTAGCAGAGAAGATGAAGATGTCAAGGGCTAGGTCACGAACCTCCAGTTGGCTGCCTGTGGGCATGTCCTGAGGGTCCCACCTGTGTGCTTCGTTCCGCTGCTGCCATTTATTGATTTCGGCCCATGAGTAAGTTTACTATTATATTTACGCTTCCGCATGAAATGTACTTTGATATTCAGAACTGTAATCTGTGAGCACTATCTACTGATCCAGGGAATAGTGCGGTGGAATCACAGAAGATTCCGGATTGTAAAATCTGGGTCTGACAGGGATGGTATCAGAGCATATCGACTGCAGGTCGTGACCTAGATAGCCTGGCCGTCAGTTCCATGACTAGAATTATTTCCTCAATATCTATTTCCAAAAATATAAGTAGTATTGCTCATTCTTATCTCTCTTCGAGGATTCTCCCTCATCTATATGCTGCCCTAGCCATTTATACTTTTAATGCTCTCTTACCTCGAACTCAAAATAATAACACAAATTGCCCCAAATACTTCCCTCCTTTGTCTATTAATTCAAATGGAAAATTCTGATACTCTTCTCATACCCCTACTCCAAATTTTAAGGCTAGGAACGTCGAAGATGTTTATGAAGATAAGATGGTTTCGTTTTGAACGAATTATGCAGATAAACCATGTGCCCCTTATGTGTGCTCCCCGAGTAGACGATGTATTGTTGCATGATTTATATTTGGCCCTGTGCACTGCCTTCTTGCCCCTAGGCGTTACATTTCGCGGTCACAGGAAAAGAGTGTTTTAAGAATTTATGTGGTTCATGTGCCACCCCAGTTTTTCCGGGGTGTACTATTTTGCAGTTAAAATGGGTTTAGATTCCCGTATCCCCGCGATTCTATCCTTACCTCCTACTATTCCCTCTCGCCCCATTTGCTACAAACCCAGCCAGATCTACTGTGGCAAGGTGATGAGTAGCCGAAGTCAAAGCAACCAAGGATAAATGAAGCCTTCGCAATTTTCCAACTAAGAGCCCAGCTAACCGGAGGACCAAGAATTGAGATAGATCAAATTGCCTCCAACATAATGGCAATCGTCATTTATTTAAGGGGGGTAGCACTAAGAGCCAAAAATGTCAAGGAGCAAATGATTGGAAAGCTACAACCTATCCCGAAGAACAAGGTTTCCCTCTTCCCTTTTGACTTCTCCAAGTGCTAACCCCTATTGTGCAGATTTTCATCTCTCTATGGAGCTAAAGAACTATACGTCGAGCAACCCGAAACCCATTGCTAGCCAATATAACTCATCTCCATTCTTTCTGCTCTATCGGAATCTCGGGGTCGAGATTCATTTAAGGGGGGGTAGGTTTGTAACATCCTGAAAAATCGGAAATTTAAAATATGAATTTTTTTGAATGGTTTCACAATATATTCTATTTGAGTGAGGATTTTTATGGCATTTTTCTGGAATTTTGTTGAGGTTCCAAAAATTTAAGAAGCTCAAAAAGAAACAAACATTAGAAATAACCTAAAAGGAAATGTGCAAATAATAGGAAGATAAAATTTCAAATATGAATCTGACAAGATGATCCAATGTAAGGAGGGAGAAACCCGAGTTAAAATATGAAAACTTATTTTGGATGTAATGATATGAATAGCAATAAAAGTGAAGGGATAAATTACACACACGTATATGTACATATGCCTATGTGTATATACAAATTGCGCAAGAAATAGTTTAGCAAGACAAGAAATAAGTATATATATATATATATATACATATATGCAAAATTAAAGGAAGCCAGCAAAAGTAATATGTAAGAATGCATATATATATATACATACAAAATGTAAATAATAATAGTAATAGAAACTCTCATTTAATAGTTTAAAAAGAAACTGCTAAAACTATCCATTCTCCCCTTCTCTATTCTTCTCTCATTTACAGGTGGGCCCTAACCCCTTTCTCTCTCCCCTCCCCCTTTTTTCTCTCCCTGCGCACGGGCCCAGCGCCCTCCCCTCTTTTCTTCCTCCTCTGCTCCCTTTTCTTTTCCCCTGCCTCTTGGCTGTGCTTGCTCCACGCCGCCTCCTTCCTCGCGTGGCAGCGCCCGCGCCTCTCCTCCCTTCTCATCTTTCTTTCCCCTCGTGCGCCGCGCGTGCTCTGTTGCTCTCTGCCTTCTGCACCTGAGTTGTCCCATCCATCGCAGCGCTGCTCTGCCCTCTACGCGGCGCCGCTCGCCCGACTCCTTTGCGCCGCGCCGAGCCCCGCACCAGGCAAAGCCCCTCAGTTCTTCCTTCGCGCCCGGTCCTCCGCCAGCAACGCCTCCTCTCCTCCGGTTATAAAGAGGCCTTGGCGCCTCCCTCAGTCCCTGCGCACCGCTTTTGCTTCCCTTCCTCCTCTGTCTTCTCCCGCGCCAGCCCGAAGCCCGGCCGCCACCGCCTCACGCCGCCCCGGTCGCTCCGGCGGTGCCATCACAAGTGTGACCGCGTCACATTGCGCCAACACCTCCCATCCGCTCCCTCTCCGAGTTAATCGAACTCCCTATCCCCAAAGCTCGCCGCCGTTGCTTTCTTCCCAAAACCGACCGCCGCCACCATTACCGCCGCCGTTGCTAGCTCAGTGGACTCCGGGTCAATTCCCTTCGCCGGGAGCATCACCTCGTCGCCACAGAACTTCCCCGAGCACCGCCATGCTCTCCCCTTCACCGTAGCGAGCCAGCCACGGTGACCTCCTCCGCGCCGCCGCCCGTGCACGCCGCCGGCTCGCCATGGCCTCTTTTCCGTTCGTCCAAGCCCCCGGTGAGCATCCCCATGACCCTCCTTTACTCATGCGCATCTTAATCTTCCCTCACCTCCACGCCGACGCTGCCGCCCTATTCTACCTTCACCGCCAGCCGCCCTCAGTGCCGCCGACACCTCCTGGCGCCATCCCGAGCGGCGACACCTCCCCCACTATCTTCCCCACCCCCGGCGGAGTCCATTTTGCCGGAGTCCAATTCCAAGCGCCGCCGCCTTGCCCTATTTTGGGTCCGATCCCAGAGCTGCCTCTTCTAATTTAACCATTGCCCCCATTCGCAAGTAGTCTGCTACCCGGTTGGTTAGCATAATCGCTCGCTGATCATCAGGTCCTGAGTTCGACTCCGAAGACAGCACCTTTTTCCGTTCCTTTTATTATGATTTTTGTAGTCCAATTAGTTAAGGAAAATTTGAGAATAATTTAGAGAAGCTAATAAAATTTAAATTAGGAAATATGCCCAATATTTAATATGCTTCCATTAAATAAATTTTAGTGGTAGATTTTGCTAAACCGCCACTATTGAAATATGACCTATATACCAAGCTTTGCCCATACATCTCAATTTAAATAAAAATTAGAGATAAATTCCTGGAAGCTAATAAACTGGATTAGATGTAAATAGGATTATTTGAGATTTAATTACTTGTCATATATGAGTAAAACATGTAGCCTCAATATTTATCATGCCACCTTAAACAAACCTTAGTGATATATTTTAACAAATAGCAACAATGAAATATTACCTTGTACAATAATCTCTGCATAGGTAAATAAAACTAAATATCGATAAAAGAGCCTTAATAGAGGGTGGTCTAAAGAAATAAAACCTAAGCCATTGTATATTAGTGGATATTATAGGGTGGACCATAGTATGATTTAGATTTTAATCATTACATCAATGCCCTAAGCAATCAAGAGATCTATTTTTGACTATTAAATTATTTGGGTATAAGAGCCACTAGTAGTTGGACTAGTTATCACATATGAATAATTAATGTGATTTGTATAAATGAATTCAAAGGTTAAAATACTAATTAAGAGCAATATTAATTAAGGGAAAAAAGAAAAAAAATCTCTTTTGGTTAAATGTTCAAATCTAATAAAGGCTACCATTGATTATAATTAAAATCTATGCCCAATATTCAACATGCCTTCATTAAATAAATTTTAGCCGTAGGTTTTGCTAAAATAGCAAATATTGAAATATAACCTTATATGCCAAGCTTTGCCCCGATAACTAAGCTTAAACTAAAATTTGGAATAAAGATAAGCCTAATGGTAGCTAAAGTAAATGCAAGATAATAAAAATGACATTAGTTAAATTTTAGTGTTAGTTTTAAATGAATAACGATCCTGAACGTAAATTTATATAGCAAGCTAGGACCCGTATAAATGAACCTTAATTCAAATTAAACACAGCCTAGTGACAAATGGAGGTACATAAAATATCAAACTGTCGTAGGGGTGGCCCCCACCTAAGCCCAGCAGGCCTGTTAGAGGAATGTAAGGCCCAGAATGGGACATATGTAATGACATAAGTGCCCTTGTAGGGAATACTTGGATGTAAGGGTATAATTGTAAAAGCACCCCTCATGTGAATATATATATGCAGCACAGGCCATGGGGGGGAGGGCCTAAGCCATTCATTTTACTCAACTCCCCACTACTACACTCTACTACACTCTCTCTCTGTTTGGTATGTAACTACAACAGCTGGCGCCGTCCGTGGGGAGGACAAGAGCAAGCCTCCAGATTTGAAGGAGGATGGCACCAAAGAAGGCTTCACCATCGGCGGCGAAGAAGAAGAAGGCGGAGGCGGCGAAGTCTCGCGTCAGCACGAGGGCTTGAGCTTTAGCAGCCGCAGGTATGAGCAGTGGTGTAGGTGCGACCGAGGACCCCACCACTGGCGCGACGACCAACCCCGCCATCGACGCGACGACCAACCCCGCCATCGGCGCGACGACCAACCCCGCCATCGACGCGACAACAAACCCCACCATCGGCGCGACGACCAACCCCGCCATCGACGCGACGGCCCACCCCGCCACCGACGCGACGACCAACCCCGCCACCGACATGATGACCGTGTTAGTGATATGCCCTAGAGGCAACATGGAGATGTTATATATATCACATACTATGTTTATGATGCATTAGTTTGTTCCTTGAAATAGACATTATCATTATTGATCAATGAGTATGTGACTTATTCATGAGACTCTTAATGTCAAAATGTTGCTATTTCTAAATGATCCCTGATTATATATCATATGAGGAACAAATATGATTCAAAGATCAGCATATGTATTGATTGATGATCATGTCTCATGGATCATGGTATGGAGATACCAAATCAATAATATGGACATGTGTTAGTGAACATATGTTGGATAGACCCGCCATGAGACACTGCAGAGATTCCATGTGTCATTAGTTGGTCTCAAGTAGTGTTTATGTAGAATCCTTAGACTTGAGATCATCATGGTTCCCAACATGCGTAGTAGCCTATTTTGGGACTACTAACCACTACTCCGTAACTGGGTAGTCATAAAAGTAGTCTCCAAGTTTGCTATGAAACATGTAGTGGGATGTGAATGATCAAGATAGAATTTGCCCCTCCTTATGGGAGAGATATCTCTGGGCCCCTCGATGTAATGGATTATGAAAGTGCATGGCCATGCCAATGTGATTGAGGAGTCAATCACAAGTTTATAATCCATCACGGAATCGAGAGAGTGATTGAGCTATTAAGAGGATGACACAGGTCTCGCCTTGAGCTTAATCTATATCGTGAGGCAAAGGGATTCGTACATGAGAACATTACAGGTTCAGCCGATATGATCTTTGCGTATACTTTGGGGTTAATATGTCTTGCTAGAGGCCGCTATTAACAGGGTGACCGGAAAGGCGTTTCCGGGTCGCGACCAAGTATACGTGAACCTACAGGGTCGCACACTTAACGGGTTGGAACACTAATTCGAATGTGATTCGGATGTGGGCTCAATTCGGATAGAGATCCGGATAGACTCCTATTGGGCCTCGGTCCACGAGGTCCAAGTGAGGAGGTCTATATATATGGAGGCGGGGGGGCTGAGGGATACACACTTCTGTTCCTCCCGAGCAAAACCCTAGCCGCCACCTCCCGAGCCAAACCCTAGCCGCTCGCGAGTGCTGGTACACTCGCGATCGGCGTTCCAGCCCCGGATGTGTGGATACCGGTGGAGGCGCTGCTCGTTGCGGCGTTGATCGGCATCAACAATCTACAGATTGGATCTGCTCGTGGTGTGGTTGATCGCGTGGAGGAGACGATCTGTTCGGGACGATCGGCTACTTCCACTACAACCTCGACGCGCGTGGTTGGATCGGCTTCTCCAACTCTTCTTCCGCTGCGCTGCGCGTCTAGTGGTAACGATCTATGATCCCTCCTTAGCATGATGTCCTGGTGTGCGCGGTAGAAATTTTTTATTTTCTGCTATCGTAGCCTACGCGCGTTCCTTAAGTGGTATCAGAGTCATCTTGCTTAGTTTGCGATCTGGATCAGCGCATATGTTGATATGCGGTTGTAGTAGATTGGATCTATTACAGTCTAGATCAATCGGTTAATGTGATGAATCGATGGTAGCACGGGTTGATGAGATCAATCGGTGAATCATGGTTAGATGAGGCGCAGATTGTATGGCATAAGGTGGTTATGTCGAATACTAGTAGGATATGAATCTGATAGCCTCGGGCCAATGAAAAAAACTAGTGTCCTAGAGAATGTCTCGGATCGGCATAAGGTGGTTATGTCGAATACTAGTAGGTTACGGATCTGATGGCCTCGGCCCAGTGGAAAAACTAGCTTCCTAGAGAATGTCTCGGATCGGCATAAGGTGGTTGTGCCGAATAGTTTTTCCATTGCGATTTCATAGATTGGATCTGTAAATTTCGTAGGGTCCTGGGTTCACATCGTTAGGTAGAATACGATTCTACGTCTAACTTGTTTTTGCAGAAAATGATGTGAATAGTATGGCCCTATATCTTATTGGAATGTATGAGATGTATGTGATGCATGTAACATTCGTTCATGGCCTGCGTGTCATGATTATTTCAGCTATTGTTAGCTTTCTATATTGTATTTACGACCTGCGTGTCGACCTTAATGCTTGAATCTATCTTTGTAATCTTCAATTTCTAGCTATTATAGGTAGTAGCCTAGTTTTGAGGTTACAAACTTTCAAGCATGGTGGCCTAAAGGAGTGATGTGGAGGATGGAGATCGTCTACACCTAAATGGAGATGGAGATCACCATTTTTTGGGCCATACTACTTCACAGTTAAATGTGTTTATCTGTGATATTATCTATCTTATTCTTATGCAATGTTTTTGTGATATGTTGCTTTGGTAGGATAGAATCCCTCATAAAATTAGGTGTTCATGCCCTTCCATATGTTGCACCAAAAGATAATGATCACTGCATGGTAGGTCTACCAAAGTAGAGTGCCGTCGGTTATCATCATTATTTGGGGTAGATGTCGGACATCTACATGCGGAAGCATTTGGTTTACTTAACAAGGTTATCAAAACAGTTTTGGATCTTGGGGCATAGGTTGGGGCCGGGGCATATTGATGTCACCCAACAAGCAAGAGTCACATAGGGATGTGATTAGCAAGGTGTTGCTTACCCATGTCACTAGTTTTCTAGCCGTGATGCTAAAGCTCACTAGGAATTAGTGAAATGAGGATCTTGACCCACTATGTAACTTAGAGGGAGTTTTGTTGCAAAACACATAGTGGGAGTCTTTTGTTAAATAGTTTAATAAAAGATGAACATAAACGTAGTGCTAAACTTTGCATATTCTTTGTTGTAGATCATGTCAACTAATGCCGCATCCAGTTCTTTTAATTTGCGATCTATTCTTGAGAAAGAAAAACTCAATGGAACGAACTTTATGGATTGGTATCGCAACTTGAGAATTGTTCTCAAGCAAGAGCGCAAGGAGTATGTCCTTAAGTCTCCTTATCCTGATGACTTGCCTGATAATGCTACTGCGGCTGCACGGAGAGCTTATGAGAAGCAAACGAATGATTGCCTTGATGTGAGCTGTCTCATGCTTGCCACAATGTCCTCTGAGCTTCAGAAGCAATATGAGAACACAGATGCCTACAATATCATTGTGGGGTTGCGTGGTATGTTTGAGAACCAAGCAAGGGCTGAGAGGTTCAACACTTCAAAGTCCTTGTTTGCGTGCAGGCTTGCAGAAGGGAATCCCGTCAGCCCTCATGTGATTAAGATGATTGGCTACATTGAGAGTCTGGAAAAGCTTGGTTTTCCCCTTAGCCAAGAGTTGGCTACTGATGTGATTCTCCAGTCGCTCCCCCCGAGCTTTGAGCCATTCATACTGAACTATCACATGAACAACATGGATAAGACCTTGGCAGAGTTGCATGGGATGCTAAAAGCTGCCGAGGAAAGCATTAAGAAAAGCAGCAATCATGTGATGATGATGCAGAAAGGCAAGGGCAAGCCCAATGTCAAGAAAGGCGCGGTCAAAAGAAAGTTAGCTCCCGATGAGATCGCGAGCAGTTCTAAGGCCAAGCAAGTCAAGAAGGGCGCTGCTCCTAATGCAGATTGTTACTACTATAAGCAATCAGGTCATTGGAAAAGGAACTGCCCAAAGTACTTGGAGGATCTTGAGAAGAAGAAGGGAAGTACGACTTCCTCTCCAGGTATAAATGTTATAGAGATCAATCTTGCTACTTCATCCACTGATTCTTGGGTATTTGATACCGGATCGGTTGCTCACATTTGCAAATCGTTGCAGGGGCTATGAAGAAGTAGAAGTTTGAGGAGGAGCGAAGTGGATCTTCGCGTTGGTAATGGAGCAAAAGTTGCTGCGGTGGCTGTTGGCACCATGCCATTGTCTTTACCTTCAGGATTAGTTTTGGAATTGAATAATTGTTATTGTGTTCCATCTCTTTCCAAGAACATTATTTCTGCTTCATGTTTGCAAGCAGAAGGTTATGACTTTAGATCTATGAACAATGGTTGTTCTCTTTATTTCAAAGATATGTTCTATTGTCATACTCCATTGGTGAATGGGTTATATGTTCTTACTCTTGAAGAGTCACCGGTCTATAACATTAATGCAAAGAGGCAACGTTCGAATGATTTGAATCCCACGTTTATTTGGCACTATCGCTTATGTCACATAAATGAGAAACGCATGGAGAAGCTCCATAGAGATGGTATTCTGCACTCATTTGATTTTGAATCATTTGAGACATGCGAATCTTGTTTACTTGGCAAGATGACAAAGGCACCTTTCACCGGTCAAGGTGAACGGGCAAGTGACTTATTGGCACTCATACATTCTGATGTATGTGGACCAATGAGCTCAACAGCCAGAGGTGGTTTTCAGTACTTCATAACTTTTACTGATGACTTTAGTAGATATGGGTATATCTACCTCATGAAGCATAAGTCTGAATCCTTTGAAAAGTTCAAAGAATTCCAAAATGAAGTGCAAAATCATTTAGGCAAGACAATCAAGTTTCTACGATCTGATCGTGGAGGCGAGTATTTGAGCCATGAGTTTGGCAATCATCTGAAGGATTGTGGAATTGTTCCACAATTGACTCCGCCAGGAACACCTCAATGGAATGGGGTATCTGAACGGAGAAATCGCACCTTATTAGATATGGTGCGCTCCATGATGAGCCAAACTGATCTTCCGTTGTCCTTTTGGGGGTACGCTCTTGAAACAGCCGCTTTCACACTAAATAGGGCTCCATCAAAATCAGTAGAAAAGACACCATATGAGATGTGGACAGGACAACGTCCTAGCTTGTCTTTTCTTAAGATTTGGGGATGTGAGGCTTATGTAATACGTTTACAATCTGATAAGCTCACTCCTAAATCTGATAAATGCTTCTTTATCGGGTATCCTAAGGAAACAAAAGGATATTACTTCTATAATCAAGGAGAAGGCAAAGTGTTTGTCGCCCGGAATGGTGTCTTCTTAGAGAAAGAGTTTCTCTCAAGAAGGGATAGTGGGAGCACGGTGCAACTTGAAGAAATTCGAGAAACACCTGAAAATGTTTCAGCTTCTACAGAACCACAACAGGATGAACAAACTGTTGAAGAACCTGTTGTGGACACACCGGCACCACGTAGGTCAGAGAGGTCACGTCGTGCACCTGAGAGGTACATGTTCTTGACTACTCAACAACAGGACATATTGTTGTTAGACAACGATGAGCCTAAGACCTATGAAGAAGCGATGGTGGGACCAGACTCTGAGAAATGGCTTGAAGCCATGAGATCCGAAATTGAATCCATGCACAGTAATCAAGTTTGGAACTTGGTTGATCCACCTGATGGTGTTAAAACCATTGAGTGCAAATGGATTTTCAAGAAAAAGATAGACATAGATGGAAATGTTCACATCTATAAAGCGCGATTGGTGGCCAAAGGTTTCAAACAAATTCAAGGTGTTGATTATGATGAAACTTTTTCGCCCGTTGCAATGCTAAAGTCTATTCGGATCATTCTAGCGATTGTTGCATATTTCGACTATGAAATATGGCAAATGGATGTCAAAACAGCTTTCCTTAATGGAAATCTGAGTGAGGATGTGTACATGACACAACCCACGGGTTTTGTCGATCCGCAATCAGTTGGAAAGATAGGCAAGCTGCAAAAATCCATTTATGGATTAAAGCAGGCATCTCGGAGTTGGAACATTCGTTTTGATGAAGTAATCAAAGGGTTTGGTTTCATCAAGAACGAAGAAGAACCTTGTGTTTACAAAAAGGCTAGTGGGAGCGCACTCGTGTTTCTGGTCTTATATGTGGATGACATATTACTGATCGGAAATGACATTCCTATGCTCGAATCTGTTAAGTCTTCATTGAAAAATAGTTTCTCTATGAAAGACTTAGGAGAGGCGGCATATATTCTGGGCATCAAGATCTATAGGGATAGATCAAGAAGGCTAATTGGATTAAGCCAAGATATGTACATTGACAAGGTGTTGAAAAGGTTCAACATGCAGGATTCCAAGAAAGGCTTCCTACCTATGTCACATGGTATAAATCTTAGCAAGAGTCAGTGTCCTAGTACACCTGATGAGCGGGATAAAATCAATGCGATTCCATATGCTTCGGCTATGGGGTCCATTATGTATGCCATGCTTTGTACACGTCCAGATGTCTCGTATGCTTTAAGTGCTACAAGTAGATACCAATCAGATCCAGGTGAAAGTCACTGGATTGCCGTAAAGAACATCTTGAAGTACTTGAGAAGAACTAAAGATGTGTTCCTCGTCTATGGGGGTGAGGAAGAGCTCGTTGTAAATGGTTACACCGATGCTAGCTTCCAAACTGACAAAGACGATTTCAGATCGCAATCTAGATTTGTGTTCTACCTGAACGGCGGTGCGGTGAGCTGGAAGAGTTCCAAGCAGGAGACGGTTGCTGATTCTACAACAGAAGCCGAGTACATAGCAGCTTCTGAAGCTGCTAAAGAGGCTGTTTGGATCAAGAAATTTGTTTCTGAGCTTGGTGTGGTGGCTAGTGCCTCCAGCCCAATGGACCTCTACTGTGACAATAGTGGGGCCATTGCGCAAGCCAAGGAGCCTAGATCGCACCAGAAGTCCAAGCACATTCTACGACAATTTCATCTCATCCGCGAGATTGTGGAGAGAGGCGATGTGAAGATATGCAAAGTACAAACGGATTTGAACATTGCAGATCCGTTGACAAAGCCGCTTCCCCAGCCAAAGCATGAGGCTCACACTAGGGCAATGGATATTAGATACCTACATGGTTGACTCTAGTGCAAGTGGGAGACTGTTAGTGATATGCCCTAGAGGCAACATGGAGATGTTATATATATCACATACTATGTTTATGATGCATTAGTTTGTTCCTTGAAATAGACATTATCATTATTGATCAATGAGTATGTGACTTATTCATGAGACTCTTAATGTCAAAATGTTGCTATTTCTAAATGATCCCTGATTATATATCATATGAGGAACAAATATGATTCAAAGATCAGCATATGTATTGATTGATGATCATGTCTCATGGATCATGGTATGGAGATACCAAATCAATAATATGGACATGTGTTAGTGAACATATGTTGGATAGACCCGCCATGAGACACTGCAGAGATTCCATGTGTCATTAGTTGGTCTCAAGTAGTGTTTATGTAGAATCCTTAGACTTGAGATCATCATGGTTCCCAACATGCGTAGTAGCCTATTTTGGGACTACTAACCACTACTCCGTAACTGGGTAGTCATAAAAGTAGTCTTCGGGTTTGCTATGAAACATGTAGTGGGATGTGAATGATCAAGATAGAATTTGCCCCTCCTTATGGGAGAGATATCTCTGGGCCCCTCGATGTAATGGATTATGAAAGTGCATGGCCATGCCAATGTGATTGAGGAGTCAATCACAAGTTTATAATCCATCACGGAATCGAGAGAGTGATTGAGCTATTAAGAGGATGACACAGGTCTCGCCTTGAGCTTAATCTATATCGTGAGGCAAAGGGATTCGTACATGAGAACATTACAGGTTCAGCCGATATGATCTTTACGTATACTTTGGGGTTAATATGTCTTGCTAGAGGCTGCTATTAACAGGGTGACCGGAAAGGCGTTTCCAGGTCGCGACCAAGTATACGTGAACCTACAGGGTCGCACACTTAACGGGTTGGAACACTAATTCGAATGTGATTCGGATGTGGGCTCAATTCGGATAGAGATCCGGATAGACTCCTATTGGGCCTCGGTCCACGAGGTCCAAGTGAGGAGGTCTATATATATGGAGGCGGGGGGGGGGGGGGGGGGGCTGAGGGATACACACTTCTGTTCCTCCCGAGCAAAACCCTAGCCGCCACCTCCCGAGCCAAACCCTAGCCGCTCGCGAGTGCTGGTACACTCGCGATCGACGTTCCAGCCCCGGACGTGTGGATACCGGTGGAGGCGCTGCTCGTTGCGGCGTTGATCGGCATCAACAATCTACATATTGGATCTGCTCGTGGTGTGGTTGATCGCGTGGAGGAGACGATCTGTTCGGGACGATCAGCTACTTCCACTACTACCTCGACGCGCGTGGTTGGATCGGCTTCTCCAACTCTTCTTCCGCTGCGCTGCGCGTCTAGTGGTAACGATCTATGATCCCTCGTTAGCATGATGCCCTGGTGTGCGCGGTAGAAATTTTTTATTTTCTGCTATCGTAGCCTACGCGCGTTCCTTAAGACCGATCCCACCAGCACCGCCCCGATGGCCAACCCCGGCGATGACAACGCGGCGCACAGCCTGGGCGTGCAGGCCGTGGTCACCACCATGCCGGCGGCACCGCCAAGCACACCGACGGCCCCGGCCACGCCCGCAGTAGAGACGGCCCTGCTGGCGGCCCTCAGCGCGTTTCAGCAAGAGCTAACGGACCTCCGCGGAGCCGTCCGAGACATGCAGGAGGCTCGGAGCCAACACGCCCCTTCGGTAGTGGCATCTGAACCCGCCCCGGAAAGGGCGGATAGCCGCGACGCCCCCACGTCTAGCCGCGCCCCACTACGGCGCGTAGACCCGGAGTCCCCGCTTTCTACGGGCCTACAGCAGGCGCCATGGCCCGAAGATTTCAAGTTCCCAAACGTCATCGAGGCCTACAAAGGCGACTCCGACCCGCGAGAGTTCGTGCGCGTGTACGAGACCGCCATCGAAGCCGCTGGCGGAGATGACACCACGAAGGCAAAAGGGCTCCCCCTCACGTTACAAGGGGTGGCGCTGTCCTGGTTCTTCACCATTGAACCACAGTCCATCTTCGCGTGGGAACAGGTCCGTAACCGACTCTACAACAACTTCCAGGGACACTACATCGAGCGTGTCGATGCGGACCAGCTCTTCACAGTCAAGCAAAAACCAGAGGAAAGGCTCCGGGACTACTTCAAGCGCTTCGTGAAGGTGCGCTGCCAAGTCAAGGACGTCAACAAAACAACGGTCATCAACGCAGCAATACAAGGCCTCCGACCGGGGCCAATGGCCGAGTACAACGCACGCAAGCCCATTAAGACGGTCGGGAAACTCTTCGACAAGATGGAAGAGTATGCCAGAGCGGAGGAGGACGAGCGGAGGCGACACGGTAATGACTCCGACTCCAATAAGGTGGACGGCTCGGTCAAGAGCGAAGACTCGCCGAAACAGGGCTCTTCGAAAGGCAAGCGTAAGCAAGAGCAGCCGAAGGGTGCCTCCGAACGCAAGGACCCCCAACACAATGACCAGCCAGGCGGCAGGTCCAAGCGTGATCAGTGCAAATCCAGGAAATCTCGTTACGTTTTCGACATCGAGGGCGGCTCCGAAGACAACGCCTCCGCAGGTCACGGAGGCCGAGGGCGCCGAGGCCGAGGACGGGGACGTGGCCGAGGTCGAGACGACCGGACCCGCGAAGAGCACGACGACCAGCACCACGGGCAGTGGTGCGAAGTCCACGGCCGGGGCAACCACGACACGCATGCTTGTGCCACCATCGCAGAGCTACGGCAGAGTGTTGCCAGGGACAAAAACCCGGATGCACGCGCGCCCGTTGTGGCTCACGTCCAACACGCCCAGGACCAAGGAGCACAGCCCCAGGAAGGCTTCCTGCGAATCCAGGTGCATGTACAGCAACCTCGGGAAGGCCTCCTACAGTTACAAGCCCCGGAGGGAGCCCAGCGCAGGATTATCAACGTCATCTCCGGAGGCTCCTCACTGGGGTTCGCCTCGGCAAGACAACGGAAGGCTTACGCGCGGAGGCTGCACCACGTCGCGGCATACCCGGCGCAGGCGCCGCCAGAATGGGCGCAACATGAAGTCACATTCACGCCCGCTGACACCGAGGGCGTGGAGTTCCCCCACCAAGACCCTTTGGTCGTCCGGGTCCTCATAGCCGGGTGCGACGTCTGGTGCGTCCTAGTCGATGGAGGAAGCTCTGCAAACATCCTCTTCGCCGCGGCCTTCGACCAATTGGGCCCATCAGGCATCCCGCTGCAAAGGATTTGGTGGGCAGCTTTTGCGCGCCTTAGGCCAGATATGCCTCCAAGCCTCCTTCGGCCAAAACGACAACGTCAGGAGTGACGACACCATCTTCGACGTGGTCAACATTGCATACCCCTACAACGCCATAATAGGGCGGCCGCTCCTAAACACCCTTGGGGCAGTCCCGCACCACGGTTTCCTATGCATGAAGCTTCCCGGGCCACGGGCCATCATCACCATTCATGGCGACCAGGACATGGCCCGCCGCATAGAACTTGGCGCCAGAGGCCCATGCCAGGCGGCTCGCCAAGGCACCTAGGCCGGAAGGGCGGGCGCGTAGCCCTCGGTTGCCCCAGCAGCAGCGGCTCGTCAGCGATCGCCCCACCCTCCCAGCAGTTAGTGGTTGGTATTCCTCCCCTTTTTTTCTTTTGTAAGTGCTCACCCGTGCAAACGGGAATTTAATAAAGTACACCGTTTGCACAAATTTCTGTTCTTTAAAACAAAGACACGCATTCGCGCGCGCACTCTTTGTCAAAGATGCGGGCATGAGTATAAACAAAGACACGCGTCCGCGCGCGCACTCTTTGTCAAAGATACGGGCATGAGTATAAACAAAGACACGCGTTCGCGCGCGCACTCTCCATCAAAGATACGGGCATGAGTATAAACAAAGACACGCGTTCGCGCGTGCACTCTCCGTCAAAGATACGGGCATGAGTATAAACAAAGATGAGCGGGGGGACGCCTCCGCACGCACTCTACGGAGTATAAACAAGATGTAGCGTCAAGGTCTGCCTCCGCACGCAATTTCACCGCCCGCAACACGCGGAGGCTCGCCTCCGCGCGCAGTCTACGGACTCTAAAATAAGACGAACCATCGAGGTCCGCCTCCGCACGCACTCTATGGATTATAAATAAGACGTAGCGTCGAGGTCCGCCTCCGCACGCAATTTCACCGCCCGCAACGCGCGGAGGCTCGCCTCCGCGCGCAGTCTACGGACTCTAAAATAAGACGTAGCGTCGAGGTCCGCCTCCGCACGCACTCTACGGAGTATAAATAAGATGTAGCGTCGAGGTCCGCCTCCGCACACAATTTCACCGCCCGCAACGTGCGGATGCTCGCCTCCGCGCACAGTCTATGGACTCTAAAATAAGATGTAGCGTCGAGGTCCGCCTCCGCACGCACTCTCCGGAGTATAAAAGAAGACGCGGATGTTATCTCTGCGCACTCTACGGAGTATAAACAAGACGCGAACACCGCGCACGCACGGGCGCCGCCCCAGTGCGTACTCTTCGGAGTATAAATAGGACGTGGATGCCGACCCCACGCACTCTATGGAGTATAAACAAGACGCGAACACCGCGCACGCACGGGTGCTGCCCCAGATCGTACTCTTCGGAGTATAAATAAGGCGCGGACGCTGCCTCCGCGCGCTCTTCGAAGTATCAGCAAGGAGTGGGCATTGGCCCCCACGTACACCAGAACACAACTTACCCCGGTTAATTTTACGACGGGCAAAGTGCACCACGGGGGCCCACTCCCACGCGCCGCCTGTAAAGTACCAAGGCGACGTATTAAGAGGCTGTGTCCCGCGTGGGCACACTCGCGAGCGAGAAGCACCAGAGGCTGGTTCCCGCGCGAGCACACCCGCGAGCGAGAAGCGCCAGAGGCTGCTCCGCTGCCACCACCTCGAAGGGTAGGGTCGGAGTGCTCGCGCGTCTAACTTGACTAGGCGCCAGCGCCGCTGCCACCACCTCGAAGGGTAAGGGACGGAGCACTCGCGCGTCTACCTCGACTAGGCGCCAACTCCTCTGCCACCACTTCGAAGGGTAGGGGACGGAGCGCTCGCGCGTCTACCTCGACTAGGCGCCAGCTCCGCTGCCACCACTTCGAAGGGTAGGGGACGGAGCGCTCGCGTGTCTACCTCGACTAGGCGCCAGCTCCGCTGCCACCACCTCGAAGAGTAGGGGACGGAGCGCTCGCGTGTCTACCTCGACTAGGCGCCAGCTCCGCTGCCACTGCTCCGAAGGATGGGGTACGGAGCGTTCACGCATCTACCTCGACTAGGCGCCAGCTCTGCTGCCACCACCTCGAAGGGTAGGGGATGGAGCACTCGCGCGTCTACCTCGACTAGGCGCCAGCACCGCTGCCACCACCTCGAAGGGTAAGGGATGGAGCACTCGCGCGTCTACCTCGACTAGGCGCCAGCTCCGCTGCCACCACATCGAAGGGTAGGGGACGGAGCGCTCGTGCGTCTACCTCGACTAGGCGCCAGCTCCGCTGCCACCACGTCGAAGGGTAGGGGACGGAGCGTTCGCGCGTCTACCTCGACTAGGCGCCAGCTCCACTGCCACCACCTCGAAGGGTAGGGGACAAAGCGCTCGCGCGTCTACCTCGACTAGGCGCCAGCTCCGTTGCCACCGCTCCGAAGGATGGGGGACGGAGCGTTCACGCGTCTACCTCGACTAGGCGCCAGCTCCGCTGCCACCACCTCGAAGGGTTGGGGACGGAGCGCTCGCGCGTCTACCTCGACTAGGCGCCAGCTCCGCTGCAACCACTTCGAAGGGTAGGGGACGGAGTGCTCGCGAGTCTACCTCGACTAGGCGCCAGCACCACTGCCACCACGTCGAAGGGTAGGGGATGCAGCGCTCGCGCGTCTACCTCGACTAGGCGCCAGCTCCGCTGCGCGTCTACCTCGACTAGGCGCCAGCTCCGCTGCCACCACCTCGAAGGGTAGGGGACGGAGCGCTCGCGCGTCTACCTCGACTATGCGCCAGCTCCGCTGCCACCACCTCGAAGGGTCGGGGACGGAGCGCTCGCGCGTCTAACTCGACTAGGCGCCAGCTCTGCTGCCACCGCTCCGAAGGATGGGGGACGGAGCACTCGCGCGTCTACCTCGACTAGGCGCCAGCTCCGCTGCCACCACTTCGAAGCTATCGCAGCAACGTGTATACCTCAATCACACTGCCCCCGTAGGGCGCAACTCATCGCATACGGGCGCGCCTGCAAACCCTCCGAGCTTACCATGGGATAATGTAGCCAGAGGGTGGCGATGTACTTCGCAAAGTTCTAGTCAAAACTGTTCTTGGTATTCGCTAAGGACGTTTACAAAGGCGCACAGGCACCCCCGGCGCAACAGGCTGTTACTCGGCTGGCTCATCCTTAACATGCGCCCGTACCGTCCGTACAGAGGTCCCACTCGAAGACGCCCGACTCGCCCAGAAATCCAACGCTTCCTCGGCTCTTTGCCAGCGCCGAAGACGCCGTCGGGTCACGAGGTCGGAGATCAGCAGCCGGCCCCGGTTAGGTAGCTGCTCGGGACAAGGGGGCAGGAATCAGAACAGCGGAAAACAACTCCGTATTTTTGCAAACACAAAACAAAGACAACCCGAGCCTCGGTTACAATGCACATCAACACGCGACAACCTCCTATCACACCTGTGGATCCACGGTGTCCTCCGGAGCCGCGGCGCCATCGCCGTCACGCCGAGGGACCTCGTCCAGAAACCGCCCAAGGTTCCCCTCGCCGTACAAGTTGTTCCGTAGCTCGACCATGGCTACGGCCTCGCCGCAGTACTCCCATATCCACTCATGGAAGAACCTCACGGCGCGGCGTACCGCTCGCACGGCGCCAGACATCACGCCGCCCCCCCGGGCATCTCCAGTCGAGGATCGGCTAACCCCACAACATGCTCACAACCGCGGTGTCGCAGGAGCGTGCACGCCAGACACAATGCCACGTATGCACAGTGACTGCCGAAGATCGCCACGCGCAACGTCGGCCGCCTCTCCAATCCATCGGAGTGACCGCGACAGGTCCTCGAGCCCGAAGGAGCGCGCCGGCACTTCGGCGACAAGCCCCTTCAGAGTGTCTTCCAGGGCTAGCATGGCGTCCCAGGCGGCGGCCAAAGCGTCGCCCAAGGCTTGATCTCGCTCCGCGAGAGAGGCAGCAAGCTCACTGTTTGTCCCCTCCAGAGTGGCGGTTTGTTGTACAAGGCCATCCCGCTCTGCAACGGCCTCTTGCCGCACTGTGTCCGCGGTCGAGGCTCGTGCCACGGTAACAAGCCCGTCGGTGCGCGCCTTCGTCTCCGCGCACTCCAACTCCAGGCAGTGTATATGAGCGTCTTGGGCGGATCGCCCTTCCACAGCTCCCCACAGTTCTTCTTCGGCGGCCCGCAGCCTATCCCGTATCGCTGCTCCCTCACATACGTGAGCCCTTTGCAGGGCCTGGGCCAGCACGAGTGTTTGTGCGACGCAGGAGTCAGCAAACACGAAGCGGCTGCAAGAGGGTCGAAGACAGACGCTTACCCGCACCCCCGACACCTCCAATGCATCCCCGAGGCGCCCTGACCCGTAGGTCTGCAACACCTGTTGTCCGATGCTGGAGGCCGCGTCCTCCGCAATCCCGCGCCACGCCCTCAGAGTATCCGGCGGAGGAACGAAGTCCGCCGGGCTTGGCCGCGCGACACCTGTGTCGCCATCACCGGGACCCCCGCGCTCGAGGAACGGTTCCTCCTCCAGGATAAGTGTCGCTGCGAAAAGGAATTACACATGTCATGAGGTGTTAAAGGAAACAGAAAAATTGAAGGAGTACAACCATACCCTACCTTCAGTCGCGGGCGGGGGGCTTCGCGGAGACGTCTCCCTAGCCGCGGGCGGGAACGCTCCCACTTCGGCCACAACGGACAGCGCTTTCTCGAAAGGCCCGGGGACTACTGAGTCAGGACCTGGCGCCAACCGAGCCTGCGCCACGGCCACCGCAGCCCGAGGGGATGGGAGGGCGTGGGGTGGTAGGACCCTGGCGCTCGAAGCAGGGTCCCATAGGCTCCCAACACCAGTCGCCACAGCGAACCCTCGCGAAGTCCCCGGAAGGGAGGACGGCAGGCGCGCCCGCTTCGCTTGGGCGGAAGATACCGCCACGGTACCCGCCGCAGAGGGGGCCCCTCCGGCTGCATCATCCGCTGAAGGGGTCTCCACAGCTACGACGATAGAGGTCGAGGACTTCACCCCCGTGACTTCCGCGGGGGTTACCCCCACCTTTGCGGGAGGCACCCCCGCCTCCGCGGGCAACACTTCGGCCTCAGCCGCCGCGGTCAGCAAAGGCGGCGCTCCACACGCTCTCGCGGAGGGCAGCCCCGTCAAAGCCATGCTCCGAGACTAGGACTCCGCACCGGTGTCGCCAGCCGGCACCACCACCTCGGTAACGGTCGCGGGCAACAGGGCCTCCGTGGCGCGCCCTCCGCTGCTCCTACCGGCGCCTTCGCCCTCGGTCTTCGTGCCCTCTAAATCTGAATCGGCGTACCTTGCCGAACTCGACCCCGGGCTCGCCGCGTGGGCAGGCGCAGCGGCAACCGCCGTACGGGCCGCGGTCGCGGTGCTCCGGGTCCTTTTGCGGGACGGCGCCTTTGTCTTCGCGGCACCATCATCCTCGTGTTGCTGGTCCGGAGGGGGGCAATCCGGCACAGGAAGCCCTAAGGCCTCACACACGCGGTTTATCCGCCCCAATCCGGCCTCCGCGGTCGCAGCTGCGCGTTGCCCGTGCTCTCTACCGGTGTATGGCCCGAGGAACACGCGCGCGGCGCGCTCCGCGTCCTCAAGGCGAGTCCCTGCCCAAGACGGCACATTTACATAAATGCAATATATACAATTGCGGAGGAAGATGTGGTTGAGACTTACGAAGGCCAATCGGCACGGGCAACGAGCAAACGGACGGGCGAACGTTGTCATCCCGACGTTCACCGGCTGTGAAGCGCCAACCGTGGGCAAGCGGCGTTGCACCAAGCATCATATACTCTTCGGCGAGGTCGCACATATTGAAACGGGCGGCGACCCCCACAAGTCTCCGCGCCCTCAGCCTATCTTCCTCGTCAAGCGCTAAGCCAGGGGCGGTCTTGAATGTAATCGGCTCGCCTACGCATTCAAGGCCGCTGCCACTCGCCACACGGTGGTAGAACCACCGCCTCGCCCAGTTGACCTCCCACTTCCCTCGGGTCACGTTCGCAGGGAAGAGCTTCCCACATGACGCCCGTAGGAGGAAGTTGACGCTGCCAAATTTCAACACCGTACTGTCCTTCCGCTCCTTCGGTTGGCACCGGGCCTCATGCAAATACGCAAACAAGGAGGCGCTGGGCCAACACCCCCCCGAGCGTAGGGCCCAGTTGTACACGACGAGGCAAGCCACCGCGTTCGGAGTCAGTTGTGACAACTCCAGCTTGAAGGTCTGCAGCACCGCCCCAACAATTGCTGCGGACGGAATGTGAAGCCCGGCTTCGAAGTAGGCAACGAAGACGATCGCCTCCGACTTCCCAGGGCACGGCTCCGTCTCGTCATCGGCGGGCAGCCGCACCGCGTCGCGATCCGATAGCTTCCCATCTCGCAGCAGCGACCAGATAGTGTCCTCCGTCACGAGCGTGTGGCCCAGCTCGCCGGAGTACGGACCCTGACCCTCTTCGCCGCCCACCACTTGTCTGCCGCCGGCGGATCGCGCTCCCCCAGCGTGTATTTCACCTCGAGAGGAGAGGACCGCCTGCGGATGGCGTAGCCACCCACCTGAGTACGCTCGTCGAAAGTCGCCATCAGCACCCACGGGGAACTCAGCGGCAGGAAAGGAGTGCACGAACAGGGCGAGCGAATGCGAAAAGTACCATGAACAACCAAAAAGTGTGAGGAGGCATGGGCACAATACCACGGGGGGTTCTTAAAGGCCCCACGCCTCCTACCCTAAGCGCAAACGGCGAACGGTAACCGCTTGCCTCCCCACGCGCGAAGCCGAAGCGTCGCGGCGGTCCACGTAGCCAGCATGCGACCGTGGTCATACAGAGTCCTGTCACCACGCGAAGCGTCACTAGCGTCCCGCCGCGGTCGGTCCGCGCAAGCAATAAACGCAGGTCGCGCGACCCAGTATAGCCTTCGGCTCGACCTTGCCTACACCTATCTGAAGGGACAACCGTAAGTCCGCGTCGCAGGCGCGACCAAGGATCGGCGAGCAGCGCAACCGCTCGCAGCCGGTGGCGCGCGTTGGAGGGGGGCAGCCAGTGGGCGGCACGCCTACAACGCTGTGCCACGTGCCCCGCCCCTCTGAGGAAGGAACTTCACCGCGGGCGACCTGTTGGCACACCAATCGCTACCTGCCGCGTGCCCATCCCGAATGGACAAGCGCGTACGGATACAGCAGCCTGACTATGTCAGCCCGGGGGTCGGCGTGATTCCCGGAGCCATTAAAGCGCACTACCAAGGGCGCCCACAACAGCCAGCTCCGCTCCACCACTTCGAAGGGTAGGGGACGGAGCGCTCGCGTGTCTACCTCGACTAGGCGCCAGCTCCGCTGCCACCACTTCGAAGGGTAGGGGACGGAGCGCTCGCGCGTCTACCTCGACTAGGCGCCAGCTCCGCTACCACCACGTCAAAGGTTAGGGGACGGAGCGCTCGCGCGTCTACCTCGACTAGGCGCCAGCTCCGCTGCCACCGCTCCGAAGGATGGGGGACGGAGCGTTCGCGCGTCTACCTCGACTAGGCGCCAGCTTCGCTGCCACCACCTCGAAGGGTAGGGGACGGAGCGCTCGCGCGTCTACTTCGACTAGGCGCCAGCTCCGCTGCCACCACCTCGAAGGGTAGGGGACGGAGCGCTAGCGTGTCTACCTCGACTAGGCGCCAGCTCCGCTGCCACCGCTCAACATCCCCGGATCGCCCTGCAAACGCCTGCAACGGTCCAGCGTTGCAGCGTCGTGCCGTCATGATGCTCCAAGATCCGCGCCGGGAGAAGGAGCGTCTGGGATCCAGCGGGTCTCCTGACTCAGCCCCATGCGTCGGAGGCCTGGCTTCCCCTCGGTAGGGCGTTCCGGTCGAAGGGGAAGGTGAAGGCGAGCGGGCACCGGTTTACCCACAATGCAGTCAAACAGCCAACCCTGAGCCGTGGGGTACAGGCCGGCCTTTCGGCCCCTAGCCCCCTCGGATCAGAGGTCACGCGATGTCCCAGCTTTGTGGCAGGTTTTGACACGTTCTCGTAAACAGAAAAGCTTCAGTACATCAACATTCCCTGATGGCAACGCTGGTGGGCGCAATCAGAGAGCGCAGAGAGACTCAAGCATTTCTGTCTATGAGAGCAGGTCAAGCCTTGCCATTTCCACATGAAAGCGAGGTGCGCGAGCAGGACCCTGTGGACGTCCAAGACTTCTACAGCGAGCTGTGATGTATTCCCATGAGTAGGTCGTCTATTGTTCATCAGCGCTCGCTGACTTTGGCGACAGTAGACGCAATCATCAAACGCGGATGAACAACAGTTGGCCTACATGTAGGAAGATAACCGCGTGCAGGTGCAAGATGAGTAACCCGGGGTGAGCAAGGAACAGCCCGAGACACCGGCGAATTTATACCCAGGCTCACCCGGCGAAGAGTCGCCAGGCTGGCGGAAGGTCAATCGGCGTCAATCGGCGGCGTGCCAATCGACGGGTACCCGATGGTCCAACTGCCCGCGATGGACAAGTGAAACCGCTCATCGCCAGCGAGGCGTGAGCTGGTAGGCGGGCAGACGCCGTAACAGCTCCCCACCGCGTGCCCCGCCTTTCTGGGGAAGGGGCGAACGGCCGCAGTCGCGCAACTGCCAACAGCCCATGGCGCGCCAATCGTGGCCTGCCGCGTGTACACCCCGACGGGGAAAGTGACCGGGAAAGTACGGCCTCAATAGCCTGCCCCTGCCAGCCCAGGAGTCGGCGTGGTTCAAGGGGCCATTAGAGTGCACCACCGGAACCGCGGAGCCTCGCCTACCTCCCTCCCAGGGAACGCCATGGGCGCGAGGTCCGCCCCCGCTCCAGCTTCGGCTCCGGCCCCGCCGCCCGGGGAACTCGTGGCCAAACATGGCCCGGGCCACCAGGCCACCTCGCCCAGGCGGGCTTGGCTTCAACCTCAGCTGCGGCTTCAACCTCCGGCCCCGAAAGCAGCCCCGGACCAGCCATTGCAAGGCCCTGTAACCAAGGGAGGCTCCACCAGCTTGCCCAGCGCAATGCTCTGGAGGCGGAGCAGGCACCACAGCAAGGCTTCGCCCGATGTTGGGAAAGCTCATAGGCCGCAGGGACGGAGGGGGCCAAACGGCTCGGCGACATGGCTTCGGCCCGTGAAGCCCTTCACCATGAGAGGCTCTTGTCGTAGGGGTGGCCCCCACCTAAGCCCAGCAGGCCTGTTAGAGGAATGTAAGGCCCAGAATGGGACATATGTAATGACATAAGTGCCCTTGTAGGGAATACTATGTAAGGGTATAATTGTAAAAGCACCCCTCATGTGAATATATATATGCAGCACAGGCCATGGGGGGAAGGGCCTAAGCCATTAATTTTACTCAACTCCCCACTACTACACTCTACTACACTCTCTCTGTTTGGTCTGTAACCACAACACAAACCACAAAAGGTTATAACCATAGGATATAGGATTAACTTGGTAAACTAACGATTTGCAAACATCACTCATATATGTATATCATATGCCCTGAAAATTTACGCTCGACCCAAAATAATACCCAGCTAGACTTGTACCCTGATTCAAAGGTCCATCCTAACTAACGGAATTTCCTTGATAAATACCAAAATAATAAAAAGATCAACTTATTGTATTCTACCACTGGCCTTGCCTCGAATCACACAAATCACCCGTTAACTCATAATGAAACTAAATTGAGTTTCTTTGAATTTATTTGGATCTTTTGGGTTATTTGCTTTTATTTGGATTCAGTCGATTGTCGTGTAATTAGAAATGGGGAGTCGTGAAGATTCACTGGATCAAGCGAGACCCAGCTCGAAGCAAAGATAGAGACCCAAAAGCTCAAGATAAAGCATTGTGTGAGCTCAAGACCGCGGTAAACTGCGCCAGGCGAGTCAATACTTTGATCATGTTGAACCTACATTTCCTGCAAATTACTTTGTTTTAAATTATCAAATTGCATACTGTTATTTATATGCAAATACATGTTTAATTTAATATTCTAGTTATGTGCCCTTTGTTTACCTTGAATAATATTACCCCTCCTTTGGAATATTTGAATGTGTGAACCTTGTCGCCCTAGAAAAATTATAATAGTAACATTTCAAAAATAAGTCCCAAGGTATATGCTATGCTTAGTACTGCATTTCAAAATTTAATATTCTAGTTAGGGGCGCTGAAATGCCCTAAACATTATTGTCATTTTTAATCATGAGAAACTGGTTTGGGCAGTCATGGTGGTAATGACTGGTACCTTGGATATGATTATTTTACACTCCCAAAATCCCCAACTTGCTTAAATATCTGGGCGGATTGGTTCGAGGATGTGTATGTGTGGTGCAGTGGAAGCACAAAGTGGGTTAGTGGTAGACCGTCCAGATACCAATAAGGACTGAATCTTGTCATGACCTCCTGTGTAAAACAGTACAACCACAAGTCTGTAAAATACAACATGGCTAAGTAAATTTATCGAAACCCCCGGACTCATCTCACTGGTAGTGGATGGAAGTGGATACGCAAAGGGCAATGGGAGGCCTAAAGGGACACCGAGTTGGAGGGTGAGGTAACTAGCCGTACTAGCGTTGCTGGAAGTGGAGCCTGTGTCTTCGCTAGTAGACGTGGTTACATCCCGTGCATAGATGGGACCCACCGCAAGTGGGCATGTTCCTATAAGGTGAGATGACAAAAGGGACTAGATACTTTGAAAAGTCACTGTGATGGTCTACTCAACCACGTGGCTAAGGAATCATGTGGGGCAACGAGCACATTGTCTCTTGTGGTGAAAGTGTACAAACTCTGCAGAGTCAAAACTATTCGAATAGCCGTGCCCACGGTCAAGGGCGGACATGGGAACTTAACCAGATATAGTTCTATTTCAAAAACTTTGTGGGTGGGAATGGAAAAGTGGAAGGCAGTGGAAAGCCCTAATTTGAGTTGTCCTGGGTGTCGTCCCAGTGGTAATGTAAGCGGTTATAACGCTGAAATGTTAGCATATGGTACGGATGCCATGTAACGGTGGATGGAATCTGGATCGCTATTATTATTGCATTTTCTTGAACATTATGATTTTGTTCAAAACTGCTAGGTCTCAGGAAATTTCTATGTATTATATTTCAAATAATGGCACTTCTATCCTTGCAAAATAAAATACAAGGGGGAATAAATAGAGTCATGAGTAAAGGAGATAGATGTTGGTGATGAATACATAAATATATTGGAGGATTCATGTCGATCATAAAAAGGACACGATAGAGTGGATTCTGGGGTAAATACATTGGTGGATCTTAAATGAATACATAAGCTAGATAGATGATTTAAAAGATTTTGGAGAATTAGGGAGTGCAAAGATATTTGCTGGATTATAACACTGATAACTAATATTAATTCTTGGGAGATGTTGGTGATAATGGGATGAATAGGATTTGATCAACTACTGGATGGATGAATTAGATTTTTGGGAATTTGGAGGTATAATATCAATTATTGGAGTATAAATTTGATCAATGATATTCTTGGTGGATGAATACTAGTGAATCGTAAACTTGATTAATGATATTCTTGGTGGATGAATACTAGTGAATCGTAAACTTGATTAATGATATTCTTGGTGGATGAATACTAGTGAATCGTAGACTCGATCAACGATATTTTTGGTGGAGGTATAATAGTGAATTAGTTAGAGATAGGTAATGGAAAATAAGGTTGATTATTGGAGGAGCAAATTATGGTTCTGGATCAATAACAAAAGGATTGAATTATTAGAAAGTCCTGATATAAGTGATATTGGTGGATTCAAAAATATTTATAATGGATAATCATTAGGGTTCAGAAGTGGAGAGCTGATGACTAGAAATTACAAGATTGGATTATTAGGAACTTAGAATACAAAGGATATTGGTGGATTCAAAATAATGACACTAGCTGCTTGGAATTTTAGGTAGCAATTGATCGGTGGATTATATAAGTTATGATACTCGCTGTTTAGGGATTTAGGCAGCAATGAAGGTATGATTGGTGGATTCCATAATTGATGATAATCGCTGATGGGAGTCTTAGACAGCAAACAATAAAGAAAGTGTATTTTGGTGGATTAAGTCGATTATGGTAGTCGCTAAGTGGATTGTAGGCAGTAACAATAACACTATGATTAAATAATAACAATGCTACTAAAAGCGATTTTTGGCAAATAAAATAACCCGAGCCTCTCCTTTGTTAAGCCATGCATACTATTTATTTGCATTCTGTGTATTGGCTCGCGGAGCATGGGGTTGGAGTGCTCACACTCGCTTTTGCGACAAAATTTAGAATCAGGAATCAAATCACCTCGCCTCAGCAACAAGATTGGACAAGCTAGCAGAGAAGATGAAGATGTCAAGGGCTAGGTCGCGAACCTCCAGTTGGCTGCCTGTGGGCATGTCCTGAGGGTCCCACCTGTGTGTGCTTCGTTCCGCTGCTGCCATTTATTGATTTCGGCCTAATCGACCCATGAGTAAGTTTACTAGTATATTTACGCTTCCGCATGATATGTACTTTGATATTCAGAACTGTAATCTGTGAGCACTATCTACTGATCCAGGGAATAGTGCGGTGGAATCACAGAAGATTCCGGATTGTAAAATCTGGGTCTGACACTAGCCAATTGCAACTGAATATATGAGGGCACAAAATTGCTCTAAAACAAGGAGTTGGAAGCTCTATCTTCTCATTTCCTTTCCAACAGATCAAGAAACGCCTCAATCGGAGGTCGTATGCAAAAGTTACGTGTTTCTCTCTCTTCTTTTCTTTATGCCGCGGCTCTTCCTAACTGCAGCTGCAAGCCTCACAAATCAGCAAGGTGTGATCAATTTTAATGAGCAGCCCTAATTGCAATGTTAACAGCTAGTCTCAAGATAAAAGGATATAAGTGAGCTGCTTATTAGCTATCTCTCTTCTCACTAGGTTGAGCTCAGGTTCTAGGAAGGGTTGGGCCACCCTTGGGTACACAGGGAACGTGTTTGCTCCTTAGTGTGTTAAGAAGACCAGCTGATAGTCCTAGAGTCATATGGGGTAGATGAGAGTCAGTCTGAGCCATAGTATCCTCTATATCTTGTTTATGCTTTAAGGACTGCCTTTTCTATTTTTCTTGCCAGCTTTTCGTTTTATTGCTTTGGTTCAGGGGGAGTTCATTTGGGAGCTTCTGTGATGAGAACATCCCCATTACATATACATTTTCCACTCCAAGCATGCATGAGAATGACCAAGAACCAGAGGACCCAATGACGAGGGCAAGAGCCAAGCGTTTAAACAAACATGCGCTTTTGTTTCTTAAGAAGTTTCCTTTAATTGATGATGAACTTGGAATACTACCTCATGCTAGTATTTTATGTATTCTTAGGTATGACTCATGTGAAGACTTGGGAGAGCAAAAGAGAGGAGCCCAAGGACTTAAATTACAAGTTCTGGATAAGATTTTAAAGCCAATTTTGGACTTCCCACGTGCTCAACCCAATTCAAACTCGGATTCAACTGAGGATTCAATTCGGATTCGGTTCGGGATAGCCTGACAGGCAGTTACTAAAAAGGCCATAACTTTCACAAACGGAGTCCGATTCAGGTGTTCTTGTACTCGTTGGAAAGATAATTTCAAGGGCTACATAGTGGATCTAGTCCCACCTTTAAATACATCACGAATAAAAAGTTATGACCGAAACAATATGATAGGTGAAAAATATAGTTTCCTTTTTGTGAGAGTTCGTATCGAAAACCATATAAGGTTGAGTTGTATTTGGTTTGAGGACCATATGGATGTCCCAAGGGGCTATATAAGCCTTGTATTGGTAGCCTTTAGGGGGATACCAATTTTATGCATAAGATTGAAATATAGCTATTGCTTGTTCTTTCAACACCAGAGTTCATGCGAGGACTTTGAGAGTGAACTAGGCGATCCATTGTTCGTTCTGCAATTCAAGGTCAAGCCGTCGTTCCATTGGGAATTGGGGACTTGGCGTTCGTCGTTTGTGGTCTCGCGACGAATAATTATCCGGTGTGTTTTGGGCATATTCCGAAGAGTTGAGGGTTCGTGCATTGGCGCGAGTGTTTAACTAGCGACATTGTCTACTTCGCATCAACTATCCACGGTTCCTCACTAAGAAGATCGGGACCTCTCCCCGTATCATTCTGGATCTTAATATTGACATAACTCAACTTGAACTAAAAGTGCATAACATATTAAGGGGGAGCTGGATTTTCTTGCATATCATTTTGCATTGTAATATAACTACATGGAGCCTTGATTATTATCCATTTATGACATGTTTACAATGCATTACATCTTGCCATAATCTGTGCTTACTTGCTAGATTTATCATGACTTTATATGTGTAGTCTAGTCTTTGCAATTATAAGTTGATTAAAATGCACAACTTGAATTAAATCATATCATGTTAGCTCTTGAGACTAATCTGCTTGTAGTTATCCTTTTATGATTCATGCCATGTCAAATAGGCTGAGTTGAGTCTTGAATCTATGTTAAGCTTTAAAATGAGCTATGCTAGTTCCCTTATGAAGCATGAGTTAGTACTAGTCTTCTGCTCGTGAAAATGCAAAAAGATCTCTTTTGTGCGAAAAAAAACTGATCTCACCAATTCTTTCTCATGAGACTGCTTGACATTGCACTAGGCATGAACTCAAGGGGAGTTTTGGATGACCAAGATAATCTTCTTAAGCTTCTTGCTTGGAGTGGTCGCATAAGGCTTGAGATCTAGCACATGACTAAAATTTTGGTTGGAAATGACCATGAGTTTCAACAAAAAAACATGTCAATTGTAATAAATTTTCTTAATTACACAAAAAGACCAAGTCCTTGAACAAATGATTTATTCTTGAACTTGTAGCACTCTAA
The DNA here is from genome assembly GCA_017311315.1 of Dendrocalamus latiflorus. Taxonomy (NCBI): domain Eukaryota; kingdom Viridiplantae; phylum Streptophyta; class Magnoliopsida; order Poales; family Poaceae; genus Dendrocalamus; species Dendrocalamus latiflorus. The sequence goes on along the minus strand of CM029669.1, from coordinate 8,953,892 downwards.
ATTGACTCAATACTAGCTTCTTGGTTCCACTTAGAGTATTGACATGGCCTGCATCATCTTTGGATACCTTTAGCTAGACTATAATCATGTTTGACTTGACATGCTAAGATATTCAACTAATTTTCAGATTATGACTTATTTGGCTTAGCTTGTCTATACATGCATTGTCATGATTTTGATAGCATTCTTATGTATTATGGCATGGTGTAATACTTCAAGGTCATTTTGGATAATCTTCATGGCTTATCATGCTTAAAATGAATAATATTCAGCCATTCCATCCATACTCATGATTTATTCTCTTCCTTGCATCTTGATGATTTTATTGCCAAAAGGGGGAGAATAGCGGAGAAAAAGCCATTTGGGAACTTTCTGGAGCTTTGGAGAACAATTTGCTCTTTCTGTTTTCGCTCTAGTGTTCCCTTTGTCAACATGATCTTGGTTCCTCCTTGCTTCTTTCTTAGGTCATGTTTGACTCTCTTTCATTTTCAAACAAACTCAACCTTACGCTTTTTCTGGGTTTGTCAATATATTCATCAAGGGGGAGATTGAGAGATCATGTGGATGTGACCCCATGTTTGTGATGAGTAATTCACGCGTGTTCTGGAAAGTTTGAGTTTGGTTTGTGCGGTTTGTGCCATGTTGTTGCGTGGTGCAATCGGCTTCGGTCAGACCTGGCCGAACTAGGTTGAACATGCTTGAGTCATTTATTCTTCTCGACCGGTTTGGGCTTGTTTGTGTTTGAGTGTTACTACTGATGCGAATGTGTTATTACAATATTTGAGTATTACTGCAGGACATCGAGGCGGAGTCGTGGCGAGGCACGGGATGACCGGACTAGGTACAGGCGGTGCTGAGGTCAAAGCGGTCGGGATGTGCCGAAGACGGCGAGGACTCGAGGTGGTTACGAGGCTTGGACGGCAAGAAATGAGGAAGCTTCCCAGAAAGTGCAGGAGGGCGTTTTGGTAAAAGCGCAAAGCTACATGAGGAAGCGGGTTTTGGTTTTTGAGTTAGTGGGTAAAGCGAGTGAGAAACCCGGTAAGCAAAAGCTATAAAAAGGAGGGATGTCTCCTGGTGGCTGCATGTCTTGTGAGAGGAGTTAGGCTTTAGGGGAGTTTGTTTTGCTTTTCTTTCATGAGCTGTTAAGGAGTTGGTGAGGATAGCAGGGTTGTTTGCCTTTCTGTTACCATGTCTTCATGAGAGTCCTGAGCAGAGTGGTGTTCTTGTTCTTCTCTGGATTTGTGTGTGTTTTCTTGATGTGAGAGATGACTGTAGAAAACCTTCATATGTAATCACGTATGTCTTTGTATCAATCGAAGATGCCTGCTGTTTGAAATAATTGATGGTCTATCTCTTTTTGTTATGGTTTCTGTTTTGTTTTGCTGGTTGATGTTCTTCTCTGCCTTTCTTCATATGTAATCGCTTTTCTCCTCTGTTTTCTCCCCTGCCTAGGGTTTACTGTTACCACAAGCAAAGGAATTTTGGTTCCTGTTGATTTCAGCTGAGGAGTTTGTTTTCTTTTGGTATCTTCGTCTTTAGAGGTTGTGGTCATGCAGTGTTTGAAGTCTTGTATCCAAGAGATTCAAGAAGTCGAAAGTTCTCGGAAGATTGGATGTTGCGGTCAAATTCTGCATGTGCCCTCTGTTTTGAGTTCATTCATGAACATCCTTTCAATCACAGCAATGAGGTGTTTTTATCTTTGAATTCTTCAGTTCAGAAGTTGCTGTTTTGTTTTGAGAAAAGTCGCTCAATCGTTTTGATCTGAAAATTTGCAGCTGTTCTGTCTGGGTAGGGCTGCGCATATCTCCACCAAACCGAAAAAATCGGACCAAAAAAACCGAACTGAACCGGTCAACTTGGTTTGACCGGTTTTCGTTTCGATTTTTATATTTATGGTTTTTTAGCGTTCGGTTTTTTCGGGAAAAACCGATTAAAAACCGAATACCGAACGGCCCAGTTTTCATCATCTCATGGGCTCGCACCTACTGGGTACTGGAGGCAGGCCGTATTGACAAGCCGAAAATGCTTTGGCAGCAGCACAGCACGACAGTGGGAGTGACTGCCAGTGGCAGGTGTGGCCATCAATAGAAAGGGATGAAAAAAGGATGATGCCGTTCTATTCCAAATAGGAATCCTCCTCATATCCGGTACTTCAGCAATTTTTTGCAGTTAATATCTTATTTTATAAATCTAATAAGATGCCGAATAGCCGCACATCAGCAGATAATTAAATAACAGGATTAATACTAGCACAGAAACTGCACAGTCGTAATTTTGCCAAGTTTTAGCAGAGGGCTCTAGCAAGCTCTAGTCACTATATTATTTGTAATTTGCGTTAACTTTGGTAAATATGGTATTTATCGATACCATACCAAAATAAATTAGGATTTACCGATACCGAACCGTATTTTCAAAAATACCATATACTACCGAACTAAAAATACCGTATTTGCCGTATATACCGTATTTACCAAACCGATTTTACTGAGCAAACCGAATGCACAGTCCTATGTCTGGGTGTTGAATTCTGCTCTGTTGTTGGCAGCGTTTTCAGTTTTCATCTTTTTTCAGTTTTCAACCAGTGACCTGTGTTCGGCTGTCAATCTTTTTTGGTTTCACTATTCTATCTTCGGTTTATTTTCGACTGCTGTGCTGGGCAATTTCTCCTGAATAATTGATTCTCAGTTTGACTCGGTAGTCATGAGCTTATTCTCTGCTTTATCTTCATCTTCACAGAAATTTCAGTGACATCTGTTTTCGGTTGATCTGTCCTTGATCCGGTCCTTGGTGTGGTCTGTATTCACTGTGCCGACATAAGTGCAAATGATGCTTACAGTTTTCAGTTGCCGATAGCATCTAATTCACTGTGCCGATAGCATCTAATTCACTGTCTGATAGTATTTACTGTAGTATTCTGATTCTTTTCTGTCAACCCATTTTGGTCTTGGGATCAAACTTTTTCTTCTTTGTTAAGCAGTCATGAAATGCTTTTGCTAATTGTTCATTTTTGGTAGTCCTGTCTACTCTTGACCGAATGCTGATTTTTGGGATTTCCGGTTTGATTTTCAGAAGGTCAGTCACGTTGATTGAAATGGTTCACCTTGTCTAATTCTCAGCTGAGTCACTCTTTTGATCTGATCCTTCTCTCCTTGAGGAAGGTAGAGTATTTAGACTTTAATCCTATGTATTTGATCTAAGAAGCTCTAGGTCCATTCTATCTTTTCTCGGTTGTTTGGTAGTCCACAGTATTTACTGTACCAGCAGAATTTCAGAAAATCGCTGCTGTAGACAGACTGCCCCTCTCTTTTCTTTTGCCTCTCTTGTGCTTTTAGTTTTGCTAGTCCTCTGTTTTTGTCTTTGGCAGCCTCTCTGTTTTTAGCTTGTGCATTTTTTGGGTCTGCTTCTTAGTCTGCAAGCACTCAGTTTTCAGTAGATTATGTTTTTTAGGTAGATATTTCAGTGCTTTTGTCCTAGAGCAAGTCTGAAGCTTCTTCTCTGGAATGTTTCAATGTCTCTTTCTTGTTTCTGCTAGTGTTTCATTTAGAGTTCCAGTGAGCTTGCATTTACTTACTTCATAGCTCCTGTAGCTATTGGAGAAGATTATGTGCGAATACTCAGGGGCGATTTTTGAACGCACCATTCACCCCCCCCTCTGTTGCCGTTTTCGATCCTACAGAAAGGTTACCATTATAATTTTGCTAGGGTGACAAGGTTCACATGTTCAAATATTCCAAAGGAGGTGTAATATTAATTCAACTAAACAATGGGCATATAACTAGAATCTTAAATCAAACACATATTTGCATATAAAATACAGCATGCAATTTGATAATTTAAACAAAAGTAATTTGTAGAAAATGTAGGTTCAACACGATCAAAGTATTGACTCGCCTTAGTCACAGTGAACTGGTTCTTGATCTTCTAGAGCAGCTGCTTTAGCTTCTTCTTGAGCCTCGTATGCTATTTTAACGTGTGTGAAAAGTTCGGATAAAAATCAGCAAACCAAACAAATCCTCATTGAAAAATTCAAATGAACTCTAAAATTCATGATCTCGGTTCTGTTGGTTAGATTTTCATTTTAGATGAATTTAGAAATTTGTTTCACTTAATTCGGAGTTAAAATGAATTAGTTATGACCATTTGAATCTCTCTGTTTGAATAAATTCGAGAAAGAGCTGAAAGTCTGACAGGGGGACCCATGGCCGATCGTCGGGACGACAACGTGGTCGTAATGACTGTGTGGTCGTAAATCTGACCGCATGGTCGTGAGTTCGACCGCTCGGTCGTAAACGACTACGTGGTCGTGGCTTCGACCGCGTGGTTGGTAACGACTGCGTGGTCGGTTACGACTGCGTGGTCGTAGCGGCCGAGTGGTCGGTTTTGACCGCGACGTCGAACCGACCGCATGGTTGGTTTCGACCGCGAGGTTGTTTTCGACCACATGGTCATAGCTCGGCTGTGAGTGATTGTGTACAGTATTGAGCAGTTATAAACATCATATAGTGGTTGTAAATCACCCTAGGTGGTCGTAAATGGCTCTAGAGCGGTTGTAAACGGCACAGAGTGGTCGGGAGTGGTTACGACCGCATGGTTACCATTTCACGATCATGTCTCTTTTACAACCACGGATTCTTTGACCTGGGCTGCTACAACACTTTTTCGACCATTACTATGACCTACAATAGCTAAGTTTCGACCACGCGCAGGCGGCGGTGAACAGGGGACGGCGGCGGCGACAGCATATGGCACAAGAGTCTGATTAACTAAAGGGGGAACATCTAGGTGGGATTAGGAGTCTACCTCGACGGTCGACTGGGCTCGGGAAAGTCGGTGGCGAGCTGGCGACGTGGGACAACGGCGGTCAAAGAGGTCGCAGGGTGCTGGCACAGTTTAGGTGATAGCAGGTCTGGTCGAGGGCGGGGATGGCGTCGAGATGCTCCGGAGATGCCTCCATGGAAAGGAATTGTACTGCAGCGGCGGCAATCGACGGTAGGCTCTTTCGCCGATCTTGGGGAAGAAGGGATCGCTGGTGGGCTGTGGTGCTCAAGGGGCTAATTCCTTGGAGTGGGAGACTAAGTGGGTTGGTGTGGAGTGATCAGGAGCCTCGAGCGAGGCTTTATAGCCAGGAAAAGCAGTGGCAACATGGGGGGCAGTTGAGCAGTTGAAGCGAAGGCATGGCGGTCGAGTGGCTACAGCGCCGGGGATTCAACCTTGGGTCAGAGAGTAGGTGACGCAGGGCACGGGAATGGAGATGGGGAGCTGGTGGCGGTGAATTCGTTGCCTGACCAGCGAGACTGCACGGTAAAAAAAGTCGGTCTCCGTGGCAGGGCGACACGACGGGGTGAGACTGCCGGGCAGTTGGCGAGGACGTGCGCGGTCGTCGAGAGTAGGAAGGGTGGGTCCATGTGATGCGAGCACAAGGCATGCCTCCGACCGCCGGTCCGAAGGAGGTGCAGTCGTGAAGCTGGGCTGTGGTGGCAAAGTGGGTTGTGGCTTCCATTTGGCGAGGTAGAGAACGGCTTCGGCCGTGGTTGAAACAGGGGAAGGAAAAAGGGCCGACTGGGCTTAGCCAGAATTTTTCCCAATGCTCTTTTTGTTTATTTTCCATTTTTCATATTTCACTTTTAATTTGTTGGAACCTCAATCACAAAACCAAGGAAAATGCACAAAATATCCAAATATCAACAAAATACATTTCAAAACAACTCAAGGGCTACACATTTCCTAAGTTCATATTTTCAGGATGTTACAGGGGTACCCGTCACGGTCCGTCGTGGAGGAAAGTTTCAACCTGATTGGTACAGATTTCAAATAAATGCCAAAATGAGCTAGGCATTTTGGCATACGCATGGAATCTGTACAAGTCGATGTGAAACTTTACTCCATGGTAGATTATGACTAAAACCCATAAGCTCCATTGCGATGAGGCCAATACCCCGAATGGACTTCTTATGTGGCCTAACTTATTTTGGCATGCATTTGAATCCAAATGAGTTGGTGTGAAAATTTTATACACAACGGATTGTGATGGGTATGCATAAGCTCCATCGGACGAAATCTAAACAAGAAATAAAATATAGTGCCAGACACCCCGAATAGACTTCTTATGTGTCCTAGCTCATTTAGTTATGCATTTGGCATTCATATGAGTAGGTGTGAAACTTTCCTCCACGATGGATGACGGCATGTATCCATAAGTGAGAGACCATGTGGTCGTGCTCCATGAGAGTGATGAGTAATTGACAAGGGTTTAGGTCAGTCGAGTTTGGTTTGAGTGGTTCGGAGTCGAGTCGTTGCGTGGGCCACGGGCTCGGTCGGACTTTGGTCAAACCTGGTCATTTGGGCTTAGGATGCATATTCTAATGTTTTGACAGGTTTGGACTTCATATGTGGTAAGTGTAATGGTATTTATGCTTTCATGTATCGAGCGGTGCTATTTGACGTATTTCTTGTCTGTGTGACTGCAGGACATCGAGTGGAGTCGTGGTGAGACACGGAGGACCGGACTAGGCGCAGGTGGCGCTGAGGTCAGAATGGTCGGGATGTGTTGAAGACGACGTGGACTCGAGGTGGAGTCGTGGCGAGGCACGGTGGACCGGACTAGGCACAGGTGGCATTGAGGTCAGAACGGTCGAGGTGTGCCGAAGACGGCGAAGCTGCGTGGCTTGCGAGGCAAGGAATGAGGAAGCTTCCTGGAAGGTGCGCGAGGGGCGTTTCGGTAAAAACGCAAAGCTGCACTAAAGGAAGTGGATTGTGGGTAAAGCGCAAAAGCTAAATGGGTAAAGCACTTGGTGAACCCATTAGTGGAGGCTATAAATAGAGAGGTAGATGGTGTGCTGAAATTTGAGAGAGTGTGTGTAAAAGTTAGGGTTCCATTTGGGTCTCTCCATGTGTGTATGTGTGTGTTCCTCCCAAGAAGCATGTGTAGCTCTTGGTGTTCTTGAGGATTGAGAGGGAGAGGATGGATTGAGAATTCTTGTAATCATTCCTCCGAATGTCCATGCGTACGGGGACGTAGTTCTTTGTATCTTGTGTTTATTGAAATGAAAATCTGAAGTTCTTCTCTCTTGTTTGTCTCCGTCGTATCGTGTTTATGATATTTTGTGTTTGAGCTCTTTGTTCTTGTGTTGCTTCGGGTTGATTTGATCTTCCTCTTCCTCTCCTCTTTTGGAGTGAAGTTTCTTGGTCCTTCTCTTAGTTCTCGAAAAGAATCCATGTGTACTGCTATTTTTTTTCTTGGGCGCATGAATGCTTGGCAACAGCTCAGTTAGCATTTTTGCTGTTTGGTCAGCTCTATTTTTGAGCATCAAAGTGCATTCGGCCAGCATTTATCGCTTTGGTAGCAGAGCTCTAAACAGCAGCCCACCTACTCATTTCATGCAGTCTTGTGGAGAGCTCTCGGCAGCAGCCTTTTAAAGTATTTTGTGAGCATTTTTGCAGCAGTAAACATCCAGTTTTTTGTGTCCCTTTTCGTCTGCTTTTAGCTCTCTTTTTGATTCCCTGTTGCATGCATCTTGTGGCTCTTTGTGCTATCCGAAAGAGGCTTTTTTTAGGAGTTCTGTTCGGCCAAAAAGAGGGCAGCAAATTCTTGTTTGTGACTGCTATCTATTGCTTCTCTCGGCCAGAAGTAATCAACCTTCTTTTGCTGCTTTTAGTGCCTCTTCTTTTCAGCATTTTTGCTTAGGTTTTAGCAGATATTTGTTGGCAGCTAAAGTACTTTTGGGCAGCTTTGTGTTGCAGTTTTTATGGCTCTCGGCTGGCACCAAATTTGTGCAATCTCTCTGCCGTGGTGGTCGTTTTGCTTGCCGTGGCAACCGATTCCGAGTGATCTCTTGCCGTGGTGAGTTTTTGCAGTCTCTTTTTCTCTTGATCCATTTCAGTCTCTTGTCAGTTTGGTTTTCGGCTTGAGTGAGCAATCATCTCTTCTCGTTCATAGCTTTTATAGCCATCGGAGAGTAGAGATTCTTTCGAATACTTTTGGGGGCGATTTTAAAAGTCGACATTCACCCCCCCTCTGTCGCCATTTCGGTCCTACAATTGGTATCAGAGCCGGTTAGCTCTAATTCAAAGATCTTAACCGGTCTCAAGAGCCATGGCGACGGACATGTACTCCACCAAGCCGCCCGTTTTCGATGGCATGGACTACCCCTTCTGGAAGAGCTGAATGGAGACATACATCCAGGCTCAGGGGTACGCTATCTGGCGGAAGGTGAAAGTACGGTTTGTTGTTCCTGCCGATGAGGACATCAATGTCGGGAACATGACTGATGTCGAGGCGAATGCTAAGGCAAGGAACATCATAATCTAGGGGTTGAGCCGAAGCGAGTTTGATCGCATCTCTCATCTTTCGTCGGCTTTCGACATCTGGGTGACTCTCGATGCATACCATGAGGGCACCACCCAGATCAAGACAGTCCGACAGGACCAGTTCAAGCGAGAATACAACAAATTCGAGATGCTTGTTGGTGAGTCCCTAGATGAGTGCTTTGCGCGCTTCCACAAGATCTTGAGCAGCCTCCGAGCAGTCGGTCTCACATACCCCGACTCGGATAATGCTCGACAGATGCTTGCGGCTCTCGATCTGCGTGTTTGGGAAATGAAAGTGACCACCATCAAAGACACGACAGACCTCTCGACCTTGACTCTTGACGCGTTGTACTCGCGCCTCAAGACTCACGAGATTGACGTTGTCTCTCGTAGGTCGAAGTCACAGTCGATGGCTTTGGTCACTGATCCCAGTTCGGCTTCCGGTCTCTCTTCTGATTCTTCGTGTGGTTTCTCCCTGGCTGCTCTCTGTGACATAACTGATGATCAGTTAGAGCAGCTTGCGGATGAGCAACTGGCCCTCCTTGCTCGAAGATTCTCCCATGCTTACAAGGGGAGGAGGGACAGAAAGAGAGGCGGACCTGTGATTTGCTTCGAGTGTGGTGGCCCCAACCACATTCGGGCAAACTGCCCCAAACTGGAGAAGGGCAAAGCTGATTTCGGCGGTTCGGGAAAGATCGACTACTCCGACAAGAACCGCAACAAGAAGCCTCCAATTCAGACGCCGGGAAAGAAGAAGTTCCGCAACTTCGGGAAGGCCAAGAAGCTCTTCCACCGCGTCCTCACCGCCTTCGACGATCTCGACCTCAGTGAGGTGGAGGGATGGAGCGACGACGACGGGACGGGTGACCAAGAGCCCAAGGATGGCGGCGACGACTTCTCCGGCATGTGCTTCATGGCCCTCGAGGGCGAACTCAGCGACAGCGAGCTGTACTCCGACTCGGACGAGGTTTGCCGGGCAGGGAAGGGAAAGGTTTGGCTTGTAGACTCCGGTTGTTCTCGTCATATGACCGGAGACTCCCGTTGGTTTTCTTCACTTGCCCGTGCTCCAGGTGATGAGACGATCACCTTCGGAGATGCTTCGTCTGGGCGCGTCATCGCCAAAGGTACTGTGCGCATTAATGATTCTTTCATTTTGAAAGATGTAGCCTTGGTTAGTAAGCTGCAGTACAATTTGCTTTCAGTTTCTCAGCTTACCGATGACGGTTTCGAGGTGAGCTTTAAGAAAAATGCTTGTAAAATTCTTGATTCTTCGGGTAGTCTGGTTTGTGGGATTTCTCGTTATGGGAGGATCTTTCGTGCTGATTTTTCTGAGTCTTCTGGCGATCCTCTCAGGTGTTTAGTTGCTTCTGAGTCCCGCGACCTTTCCTTCTGGCATAGGAGACTTGGTCATATAGGCTTTGATCATTTGTCTCGAGTTAGCGGTCACGATCTCATTCGTGGTCTGCCGAAACTCAAGATGGTCAAAGATCTTGTTTGCGCTCCATGCCGGCACGACAAGATGGTTGCCGCTTCTCACCCTCCAGTCACAGTTACTATGACCGATGCACCGGGACAGCTGCTCCACATGGACACAGTTGGACCAGCTCGAGTGCAGTCAGCAGGAGGGAAGTGGTATGTTCTTGTTGTGGTCGATGACTTCTCTAGGTATTCTTGGGTGTTTTTCTTAGCCTCGAAGGATGAGACGTTTTCGCATTTCCAAGGTATTTTTAGTAGGCTTTCTGTAGAGCTCCCAGGTGCCTTCCGAGCAATCCGCAGTGACAATGGCACGGAGTTCAAGAATTCCTACTTCGAGAGTTTCTGTGGTGAGACAGGTGTAGAGCACCAGTTCTCTTCTCCATACGTCCCTCAGCAGAATGGCGTTGTGGAGAGGAAGAACCGTACCTTGGTCGAGATGGCCAGGACGATGCTTGATGAGTACTCTACACCGCGGAAGTTTTGGGCTGAGGCTATAGCCACCGCGTGCCATGTCTCAAATCGTGTTTTTCTTCGGGCACACTTGCATCGCACTTCTTATGAGCTGAGATATGGGCGAAAGTCTAGCGTCTCTCATTTTTGTGTGTTTGGTTGCAAGTGCTTTGTTTTGAAGTCCGGGAACCTAGATAAGTTCGAGTCACGTTCTTGTGATGGAATCTTTCTAGGTTACTCGCCTTCTTCGCGGGCTTATAGGGTCTGGAACTGCGAGTCTAGCAAAATGGTAGAGACCTGTGAGGTGACCTTCGATGAGGCCAGTCCGGGGACTAGGCCTGATATCTCAGGTTCTTTAGAGCAGTCCGAGACCATCTTTGTGGACGATGAGGATGATGGAGACGACGGTTGTCTACCTAATCCTGTCCCTCATCCACCCCTTGAGGTGCCGTCCTCAACCGCACCTCGAGGCGATCAGCCCTTGCCTTCTGCTTCCTCTGGAGCTGGTGGCTCTGTTCCTACCTCGTCTGCTCACGAGGTAGAGGCCACTTCTTCATCTCATCCTGGACCTCCTAGACATATTCAGAAAGCTCATCCTTCAGAGCAGATCATTGGAGACCTGTTCGAGCGTGTTACCCGCTCAAAATTTGGCTTATCTCAATTCTGTCTCCATTCTGCTTTCATTGCCTCCTTTGAGCCCAAAGATGTTTCTCATGCTTTATCTGATGAGTCTTGGGTCAATGCCATGCATGAGGAGCTAGAAAATTTCGAAAGGAACAAGGTCTGGTCGCTTGTCGAGCCCCCACAAGGTCACAATATTATTGGAACTAAGTGGGTGTTCAAGAACAAGCAGAGCGAGGATGGAGTGGTTATTCGAAACAAGGCTAGACTGGTTGCTCAGGGGTTTTCCCAAGTTGAAGGTCTAGATTTCGAGGAGACCTTTGCCCCTGTAGCTAGACTTGAAGCCATTAGAATCCTGCTTGCCTTTGCAGCTTCTAAGGGATTCAAGCTCTACCAGATGGACGTCAAGAGTGCCTTTCTCAATGGCCTTATTGAGGAAGAGGTCTACGTCCGACAGCCTCCTGGTTTCGAAAACCCCAAATATCCAAACCATGTCTTCAAGCTTTCTAAAGCGTTGTATGGACTTAAGCAGGCCCCCAGGGCTTGGTATGAGAGGCTTAAGTCCTACTTGTTAAGTCATGGTTTTGATATGGGTAAAGTTGATAAGACCCTGTTCATCCGCCGGCATGGCAATGACCTTCTGCTCGTCCAAATCTATGTCGATGACATTATCTTTGGCGGCTCTTCCCATACTCTGGTTTCCTAGTTCTCGGATGTCATGAGCACCGAGTTTGAGATGATTATGATGGGTGAGTTGACCTTCTTCCTTGGCTTCCAAATTAAGCAGACTCGGGAGGGTACATTTCTTCATCAAGGAAAGTACACTCGTGACCTCCTGAAGCGCTTCGACATGAGTGATGGTAAGCCTGTGTCGACTCCCATGGCTTCTACAGCCTATCTTGACCCAGATGAGGATGGCGAGCCAGTTGATCAGAAAGAGTTCAGAAGTATGATCGGCTCCCTTCTTTACCTCACTGCCTCGAGACCAGACATACATTTCTCCGTGTGTCTGTGTGCTCGTTTTCAGGCTTCTCCTCGCGTATCTCACCGCCAGGCGGTGAAGCGCATCTTTCGGTACCTTCGAGCTACCATTGACTATGGTATCTGGTACTCTTCCTCATCCTGTCTTTCCTTAAGAGCCTTTTCGGATGCAGACTTCGCTGGCTGTAGGATAGATAGGAAGAGCACTTCCGGAACCTGCCAATTCATTGGCACTTCTCTGGTTTCCTGGTCTTCGAGGAAGCAGTCCGGTATTGCACAGTCCACTACAGAGGCCGAGTACGTTGCTGCAGCCAGTTGCTGTAGCCAGGTACTTTGGATGGTTTTGACCCTGCGGGACTTTGGGTTAGCCTTAGACAGTGTTCCACTCTTTTGTGATAACACTTCCGCGATTAACATCGCTAAGAACCCAGTGTAGCACTCTCGGACCAAGCATATCGATATCCGTTTCCACTTCCTTAGAGACCATGTAGAGAAGGGTGACATAGTGCTCCATTTTGTGGAGAGTGACCACCAGTTGGCAGATATCTTCACCAAGCCGTTGGACAGTTCGAGGTTTTCAGCTCTGCGAGGAGAGCTTGGGGTGGTTTGTCCTTATGGACTGATGTGAGGGGAAGCTTATGCTTTACTGCTTTACTATTTTGATTATGCTTCTGTCTCATTTCTGTTGCATCGCATGTGTGGGTGCATTGGGTTTAGTCCTTCCAACATAGGTTAGAGTGGTCTTATCGTCTAGCTGTTTAGACTCTTTGCTCTTATCTTGTGATCTAGGATTCTGTTCTGTTAGCCGCTTCTCTTCTCTCACTAGGTCGAGCCCACTCACTGCTTTCAGGTTCTAGCAAGGGCCGGGCCGCCCTTGGGTAGACAGGGTACGTGTTTGCTCCCTAGTGAGGTAGATTACCGGTCTAATAGTCCTAGTGTCATATGGGGTAGATGAGAGTCAGTCTGAGCCATAGTTGCTTCTATATCTTTTCTATGCTTTAAGGACTGTCTGTTTTCTGTTTGCTTTCCCAGCTTCTCGATTTATTGCTTTAGTTCAGGGGGAGTTCAATTGGGAGCTTCTGGAGCTTAATTGTGCCATAACTCAACTTGAACTAAAAGTTGCATCTAATGTTGAGGGGAAGCTGGTCTTTCTTGCATTTTCAGCATTCTAGCATTATAATCAATCTGCATTGAGCCTTGATTATTATCCTGTTATGACATGCTACAATGCTTTTACACCTTGCCATGACTTGTGCTTAGCTTGCTAAATTTATCATGACTTCATATATGTGTAGACTAGCGTTTGCCATGATAAGATAAGTAAAATTGATCAACTTAAATTAAACTTGTCATGCTAGCAATTGAGTATAGTCTTTCCTGAGCTATCCCTTTATGATTCATGCCATGTCAAATAGGCTGAGTAGATAGTTGAATCTATATTGAGCCATAGTTTGAGCTATTTTAGACTCTTGATGATACATGAGTTAGTACAAGTTGTCAAAATGCAAAAGATCTCTTTTTATGTGCGAAAAAACTGACTTCACCAATTCTCTCCTATGAGACGGCTTGCCATTGCACTTGGCATGAACTTAGGGGGAGTTTTGGATGACCTAGACTATCTTCTTAAGCTCTGTGCTTGGAGTAGTCGCATAAGGCTTGAGGTCTAGCACATGATAAAACAAAAATCTGGTTGTCAACAACCTTGAGTTTGAAAAGAAAATATATCATTTGTGCTCATTTTGCTTAAGCTACAAAAGAATCAAAGTACTTTAACCAATGTTTTAATCTTGAGCTTCTAGCACTCTATTTGGTCTCAATATTAGCTTCTTAGTTACGCTTAGCTTATTGACATGGCCTGCATCATCCTTGGATATCTCTAGTTAGACTTTGCTCATTGATGACTTGACTTGCTCACTAAATGCATTACATTTTCAGATTGTCATCTATGTGCTTTAGCTGGCTTATATATATGTTGTCATGATCTAGATAGCCTTTATTGAGTTATGGCTTGGTGTATTACATGTTGGTCATTATGGATAATTCTCATGGCTCAAAATGCTTAAATAAACAAACTTCAGCCATATTCATCCATAAACATGTCATATTCTCTCTATTGCATCTTGATGCGTTTATTGCCAAAAGGGGGAGAATAGAGAAGAAAAAGTCTGTTGGGAGCAGTTTAGAGCTTTGGAGATCAATTTGCTCTTTCAGTAGTTGCTCTAGTGTTCCTTCTGTTGACATGGTCATTAGCTTCATTTCATTCCTTGGACCATGTTGGACTCCTCAAATCAAACTCTTCTTAAATGCTTTTTCTGAGTTTGTCAATACACTCATCAAGGGGGATATTGAGAGACCATGTGGTCGTGCTCCATGAGAGTGATGAGTAATTGACAAGGGTTTAGGTCAGTCGAGTTTGGTTTGAGTGGTTCGGAGTCGAGTCGTTGCGTGGGCAACGGGCTCGGTCGGACTTTGGTCAAACCTGGTCATTTGGGCTTAGGATGCATATTCTAATGTTTTGACAGGTTTGGACTTCATATGTGGTAAGTGTAATGGTATTTATGCTTTCATGTATCGAGCGGTGCTATTTGACGTATTTCTTGTCTGTGTGACTGCAGGACATCGAGTGGAGTCGTGGTGAGACACGGAGGACCGGACTAGGCGCAGGTGGCGCTGAGGTCAGAACGGTCGGGATGTGTTGAAGACGACGTGGACTCGAGGTGGAGTCGTGGCGAGGCACGGTGGACCGGACTAGGTGCAGGTGGCGTTGAGGTCAGAACGGTCGAGGTGTGCCGAAGACGGCGAAGCTGCGTGGCTTGCGAGGCAAGGAATGAGGAAGCTTCCTAGAAGGTGCGCGAGGTGCGTTTCGGTAAAAACGCAAAGCTGCACTAAAGGAAGTGGATTGTGGGTAAAGCGCAAAAGCTAAATGGGTAAAGCTCTTGGTGAACCCATTAGTGGAGGCTATAAATAGAGAGGTAGATGGTGTGCTGAAATTTGAGAGAGTGTGTGTAAAAGTTAGGGTTCCATTTGGGTCTCTCCATGTGTGTATGTGTGTGTTCCTCCCAAGAAGCATGTGTAGCTCTTGGTGTTCTTGAAGATTGAGAGGGAGAGGATGGATTGAGAATTCTTGTAATCATTCCTTCGAATGTCCATGCGTATGGGGACGTAGTTCTTTGTATCTTGTGTTTATTGAAATGAAAATATGAAGTTCTTCTCTCTTGTTTGTCTCCGTCGTATCGTGTTTATGATATTTTGTGTTTGAGCTCTTTGTTCTTGTGTTGCTTCGGGTTGATTTGATCTTCCTCTTCCTCTCCTCTTTTGGAGTGAAGTTTCTTGGTCCTTCTCTTAGTTCTCGAAAAGAATCCATATGTACTGCTGTTTTTTTTCTTGGGCGCATGAATGCTTGGCAACAGCTCAGTTAGCATTTTTGCTGTTTGGTCAGCTCTATTTTTGAGCATCAAAGTGCATTCGGCCAGCATTTATCCCTTTGGTAGCAAAGCTCTAAACAGCAGCCCACCTACTCATTTCATGCAGTCTTGTGGAGAGCTCTCGGCAGCAGCCTTTTAAAGTATTTTGTGAGCATTTTTGCAGCAGTAAACATCCAGTTTTTTGTGTCCCTTTTCGTCTGCTTTTAGCTCTCTTTTTGATTCCCTGTTGCATGCATCTTGTGGCTCTTTGTGCTATCCGAAAGAGGCTTTTTTTAGGAGTTCTGTTCGGCCAAAAAGAGGGCAGCAAATTCTTGTTTGTGACTGCTATCTATTGCTTCTCTCGGCCAGAAGTAATCAACCTTCTTTTGCTGCTTTTAGTGCCTCTTCTTTTCAGCATTTTTGCTCAGGTTTTAGCAGATATTTGTTGGCAGCTAAAGTACTTTTGGGCAGCTTTGTGTTGCAGTTTTTATGGCTCTCGGCTGGCACCAAATTTGTGCAATCTCTCTGCCGTGGTGGTCGTTTTGCTTGCCGTGGCAACCGATTCCGAGTGATCTCTTGCCGTGGTGAGTTTTTGCAGTCTCTTTTTCTCTTGATCCATTTCAGTCTCTTGTCAGTTTGGTTTTCGGCTTGAGTGAGCAATCATCTCTTCTCGTTCATAGCTTTTATAGCCATCGGAGAGTAGAGATTCTTTCGAATACTTTTGGGGGCGATTTTAAAAGTCGACATTCACCCCCCCTCTGTCGCCATTTCGGTCCTACAATAAGCTTCATTGGATGGAATAAAAGTACATAATGAAATGAAGTGCCAACACCCCAAATAGAATTCTTTTGTGGCCTAGCTCATTTCAGCATGCATTTGAAATCCATATGAGTTGTTGTGAAATTTTCCTCCATGATGGATTGCAACTAAAACCATAAACTCTATTGGATGAGATCAAAACATAGAATGAAATGGAGTGCCAAACACATCAAATGATCTTCTTGTGGCCTAGCTCTTTTTGGCATGCATTTAGACTCCCAACGAGTTGGTGTGAAACTTTCCTCCATGATGGATGGTGATAGGTACACTTAAGCTCCACTGGACAAAATCAAAACAAGAAATGAAATTTGGTACCAAACACCCCGAATGAACATCTTATGTGGCCTAGCTCTGTTGATGTTTCAATATCGATCTTACGTATGTACCAAAGACCTGGCTACGATCATGAGGAGAGAAGACACATTGATTTTTATACAGGTTCGGGCCTTCTGCAGTGAGAATAACAACCCTACTTCCTATGTAGATATATCTCAATGAACTGATTATAATGAGAAAGTAATGCAAAAAAAGCCTGCTCTACTGCTTTTTTCCCAAGCTCTTTTTGAATCAGATATTAGATAGGCTAAGCTAGGTGTAGCCCATCCCGGATCCTCCCACTCTTCTCCCTGACATCCACCTTTATATAGTAGCTTGCATGGCAGTGGTAGTTTCTCCTTGCCACAAGACACCTTAACATCTTGAATGATAACTATCTGATGGGAGTTATTAGAGACATGATATCTCACTCACCATGCGGCAATTTCTGCTAGGGTGAAGTTATGGTCACGTATTACAGAGAATAAATACTCATGCTAACCACCTTGTTAGACATGCCTACAATGCAATGGGTTATCGTAAACAAGTCAGTTGGAGTTTGGCTTAGTCATTTGGGGATCTACGACCATAATATGGTCGCAGGATAACTTACGACTATGCTATGGTCGTAGGAGAACTTATGACTAAAGAGTTGTCATGGAAGATCTTACGATTAAGGAGTTGTCATAGAAGATCTTACGACTAAAGGATAGTCGTAGAAGTGCTTATGACCAAGGAGTTGTCATAGAAGAGCTTACGACTAAGGAGTTATCGTAGAAAAGTTTATGACCAAAGGGTAGTCGTAGAAGAGCTTACGACTACCTAGTGAAACATCTCCCTTATAGATAAGAGGTATACTCGAGGAGCATAATGACGTAATCATATCATTTACAGATAAATAATAATTTGAGGACTGGTTATATCCTCGTAATCTGTCCATATGGAACGATTCCAAAGAGTTAATAACCGACCTGTATGGTTATAAAAACTTACCCTGAGGTAACTTTTCTTACTTTCCCCATCTGCCTCAATCCCCTTCGTGCTTTCCACCACTGATCAAGCCTTCTTCTTTTCCTAGTTTCTTTCAAATCCAAACCAATCGCTTAGAGAAAATGATGAAATCTTCTTCCAATTGGCCTGTGTCGGAGATGGATAAGGCGAAGATGAAAGCTTCGGATGTAGCAGAGAAAATTCTTTTAAGAAAATTTATGAGGTGGATTTAGGCTGACGGGCAAAATTTGCCATAGGGGAAATTGGACAAATTTCAGTTTTGCAAGCATACTGTGAGTACGATCTTCGACTTGACACTTACCTCTTGTTCACAGCCATACTCAATACTTTGGGGTGGAATTGGTGAACTTGGTTCCCAATTTGATTACCATGTTGAGTGTATTTGTGTATCTATGCGAAGTCTATCTGGGAATTCCTCTAGATCTAGAACTCTTTCAGTATTATTACGAGATGAGCAGACAAACCGAAATTGGCAGAAGTTGTCATCTAAAACTTTACGATGACAAGACAGAGCGATACATCCAAATGTTTACTCAGTCGTCATGGCCAAACTAGAAAAAGAGATGGTTCTACTAGGAGATGACTAGTGAAGACAGCATTTCCTTCGCCGAAAAGGGTGCTGAGATGATTGGAACTCAGTTCCCAAAGGCCTAACTCAGATATCCCCCACATCCAACCATCAAAGATTTAAGGGAAAAGGGGCTTGTTAGCTGGCACGTGGTGAAAGACTTCATCACACATCGTATTAGCCCTCTGAAGAAATGAGCACACCCAATGTGGATGTACCTAGGGCCAAGGACAAGTTGGTATGAACTTTCCTATATAATGGATTGCGATGGCTGCCCATAAGCTCTATAGCATGAAATTGAAACACGAAATAAAATTGTAGGACCGGATAGGCAACAGAGGGGGAGTGAATGGTGCCTTCAAATTCTCCCCAAGTATTCACTTAACTCATTTCTCCAATAGCTACTTAGCTATGAAGGCTAGAGTTGAAGTCTCTCAGAAAACAGAGAAGCAGAACAAGGAGAACTAAGCTGGTCAGAAACTGACTGTGTAGATGAGACTTACCACGTGGTCGTAAGCCTCAACAATGTGGTCGACAGCGATAAAACCCGAGACCAGCAGAATGATAGAAAGAACGCATCAATGGACAGACCATGTGGTCGTAACTCATTTATGCGGGCAATAACCGACAATGTGGTCAAACACTGACCTAGTCGATAACCACACAGACCTGACCAACGACTGGAATGAGTGCTGCTAAAGTCGACGTTGTCGTAAGCCAACAGGTGGTTGAACAAACAACGTGATCGATGCTAGACAGCATCGAGGTTGTGACTGATGCAGTCGAAAGCCAACAAATGATCGAACAACCAACGCAGTCGAGATCATCTGGAACCAGAAGAACAATTGTGGTTAAAAGCGAATGAAGTATGAGGGCCAATAGAGCTAAAAATGAGGTCGAAAGCACTCTTGGGAAAACAGAGGAGGGTCAGTCAGGCGCACAGCCTGATGTGACGATGGCCCGATCTTCCGAGAGGTACTGATAAGTCGATTGTGGAGATCTCGACGTTGATGATCCAAAGGCTCCGACCAAAACAGATCGAACCCCTCGCAATCACTACACCACTGCTCCATTGGTTATCAACCGTGCCGAACACGATTGACCTCGCCAAGAAGGCTATCTCCTGCAAGCGAATCGAGAAAACAAGCAAGAGAGTACCAGATGCAATCTAAAATTGCGAATAAATATTAAGTTCACAAGTTGGGGTCTCACAAACCGATGAACGGCGAAACTGTTCAAAGACAGATTAATCTAAGCAAAACCCAAGGAAAACTAAAGGGGTGTGGCCTCCTTAAATAGGGGAGGGGGAAGCCACACTTATCTAATGAAAAGGGATGTGGTACTATTCCTAGTTACTGTTCATGCGCGTGGTACTGTTCACGTGAACAGTACCAGCCCAAATAGCCCAAGTTACCAGGCCCTCGGCCCACTTTGAGTCGGACTGGAAAAGTAACGTGGCTTTTTTCGCAGTTTCTGATCAGCTCGAGTGGAGTTTGGAGGTGAGACCAGATCCATCTGAAAGTAGACTCCAAGATCTTTCCAACGAGTACTCACGGGCCCTGAGAAGCCTCCTGGATCAAAAGTTATGGCCATTTGAAGTTGGCTTGTCAAGCTGAATCCGAATTGATCTGGAGGCCGAATTGGATTCCAAAACCTGTCCAACTTGAACCCTTGCTTCAATTGGTTCCAAAGTGATGTGGTGCTACAAATATATATATTTTTTCATCATTAGGTAGCATCATATTCTCATTTAAAATATGTTGAAGTTGAAGAAACGAATTCACCTTTAGTTCATTCTTGATATTGGCCGCTATGGTCGTACGTGTTGGTGGCGTGGTCACATCATCCTCCCCTTCTTGATGGAAAACCGTCCTCGGTTTTAACATATGTGTAGTGTCACGTATTGCATGATCTTGATCATAAATCTTGGTGTATGATAACAAACGCAACAAACTCTCATTATGTAATATCATAAGTTCTTTATCAAATAAAGTAAAATCTCTTTGAAACGAGCTCACCTCATAATTTAAGTGATGCATAGGAGCTTTTGTAATTGTAACAACAAGTAGAGCAAATATGGTTGTATCCATAGGGTTCATGTTCTTATCATCCTCCCCTTCTTGCAAACAAAGCCGTCCTCGGCTCTTGATAAGCTGAAAATATGATAACAAAGAAGCCAAGGTGTATGCATGGTATATGTATATGTCATCCATTTTAACAGTTCTTCGTTGTTGCACAATTAAGGTTATAAAACAGCAGCAATCATAAAAGCTAATTGTATTATTAACCCAAGAGTAATCATATAAGTTAATGAGCAATTCAAAATTTGTCACACAGTAATTGTTGCAACTTGTTTTGCAAATGTAAGTGAGGAACAATCCAGCTATATAATCATATCTCAATCGAACAATAGCAAATTCATCTAGCCAGGGTGAAAAGATTTATATGTTCTGCCATAATTCATCATCTTTATTCAGATTGTCTATACTAGATGGTGTAAAAAGAGTTGAATACATAGGCATTGGATGAGTACTAAATTTTACTTCCCTCTCACTTTGAACATGATTCAGCATACAAGAATTGTTGTTCCAAATAGCAAGTTTCAATTCATCCATGTGATCGCAAGTTATGCATATTCGATATACAAGAAATTGAGTTCCCACATCATAATCTCCAATCAAATTAAACTTATATCCAGGGGTATAGGCACTTAACAAGAATTTCGAACATGCAAGTTCAGAAAGTTTCTCCATAGCATGTGACAATTTCATAGGTAGATCCAACATAATGTAACACAATGAATTAGCAGGAGAAATTCTAGTCAAAACTTCTTTATGTGTTATTAATTCGACATGTGCAAAATTATGAGAATTTAGGTTAGCACATGGTTCATTTAAGTCAACACAAGGAATATCAAAAGATTGCACTACAGCAGGTATATACTCACAAGGTTACTCTATGTCTTGTTGTAGCACCAAATCAGTACCGTGAGCGATGATAGCTCCATGTTCTTTACCTTTTTGGCTCTCCTCAGATGATGTAAGGGCATCCATCTCCTTATCTTCATTCTCAACCAATGGGGTCAACGATTCCATCAGCTCATGCTCCTCTTCGGCATGGTTCTCAACAACCTGCAAGTTGTTAGTCACAGAAAAGGGCACAAACACAGGTTTGTTCTCATGATCATCACCATTACCTGCAAGATTAGCTGCAAG
Organism: Dendrocalamus latiflorus; assembly: GCA_017311315.1. NCBI lineage: Eukaryota > Viridiplantae > Streptophyta > Magnoliopsida > Poales > Poaceae > Dendrocalamus > Dendrocalamus latiflorus. The sequence continues at coordinate 8,932,725 of CM029669.1, read as the reverse complement.
AGCATATTCATCCTCAACATCACTAGCACTTACATAACCACCATCTTCTGTCGCAATATACGCCCGCTGACTTGTGCAATCTCTCATGACGTGGCCCATCCCTTTACAACGGTGGCACACAATGCCCGTCGTACGGCCCGTGGAAGCAACCAATGAAGAGCTCTGTGCTAGTGTTTGCACACTAGTAGATTTGCTCGTCTCGGGTGCGCGTGATGGTGGCGGCGGTGCTGCTAAATGCGCCCTACTCACAGAGGGGGCAGCAGCTCGACAAATAGGAGGTAGGCTATCTTGGCTTGCACAGGCGTTGATCTCGATGTAATCGTACCTCCAAAGTTGTTCCTCGTCCTTTGTTGCCTACCCTGCAATTCTTTTTCTGCCAAACAAGCAAGCTGGAACAACTGGTTGACAGTAGTAAAATCTTCATAATAAACAATGTCCTGAATTTCACGCCGTAACCCCCCGTAAAAACGACAAATCTTATCCTCCTCATCTTCTACAACATTACAACGCAACATGCCTATTTGTAGTTCTTGATAATATTCCTCGACAGATTTATTACCTTGGTCTAAGCACTGCAATTTCTTATGCATTTCATGTTTAAAAGCAGGAGGAACAAATCTAGCACGCATAGCTTCTTTTAACCGCTTCCATGTATCAGGTTGTAAGCGCATGGTACCCATATCATTCCACCAGATAATAGCAAAGTCCTTAAACTCACTAGTAGCTTGTCTAACTCTATGTTGCTCAGGAACCAAGTGAGAATTAAACTTCTGCTCTACCGTCATCTCCCAATCAAGATATATTTCAGCATCATAAAGACCAGAAAAAGATGGAATGGTAAACTTGACTTTAGCAAATGGGTCATGATTAGAACGATCATTGTGGTGCTGAAAATTATTACCTCCCATACCGTGACGGTTTTGATGTAGGCGGTGTCGTGGGCGTGCATCTTGGGCAGCAAATGAAGCACTGGCGTCGCGGTTTTGTCTCTCATTATCATCTCCCTCCTCACGATCGTGGTCCGCATCGTGATCATACTCGCGTCCAATGTTTGGTGGCCGATTCAGCATTCTTTCAAGGCGTGCAATACTCTCATTGATGGCGCGCTGCAATGTATCTGTCGTAGCTTGAAACTTCCTGTCGAAGTCCTCAATAATGGTAGTGCGTTGTTCATCGAAGAGCGTCATGAGCTCTCCCTTTAAAACACACTCTTAATCATCAGACGACTCACCTGTCATGGTTAGTAGAAAACAAAAGACAACACAAAGGTATTATCCCTATCAACTACTAGGTGGTGGAAGGTGGAATCACACATTCTCAAGCATCTTACTACACTCTTACAAGTGTTCTTACCAATGCAGCAGGTGGTACAATCGGTGGCTGGTTCGTGATACCGTGTCGAGCGTGGGTACGATTGCAAGAGGGAACCTGTTCTGGTCAAGAGTAGGTGTAGCTTGGAAGGCACAATATGGTAGCAATGGAGAACAATCAGTTAATTTCAGAATTGCATAGAATTGAATTATAGTCCGTATCTAGCACTTAGCCTATGTTGCTGATCAACCAAGAATGGAAGAAGGCTAAAAATAAGTGTATGGCAATGTATATGAGTGGTAAATACAAGATAATTCAATCCAATGCAATCTGGAATTGAAGAACACAAGGATTGACCCAAAACTGAAAACTGAAGATTTCTGTCCACTGGACAGTACGTCGGTATTTTGGCCGTAATTTTTTGTCAGATGTCTTTTTTCCACTGATTCTTTTTTTTCTGTTTTCTGATGGCTTTTTATACAGATTTTCTTTTGGGGCTAACTTCCAAAACCCGACGCAGAAATTCACACAAAAATCACAACTGCTGACTGTTGCAGATTCAAAACAGATAACTAGGTCAACTTTCACCGCATATATCTCTTCACTTCCTTGCTGGAATGACGTGAAATTTTACAGATATATGGATAAGGAATTTTTCAATCTAATGCCAGTGGTCTCACTCAAAAATAATCTCGGAATCAAAAGATATGGCATTTTTGGTGGCGGCTGCAGAGAAAGGAAAAATCAGCCGAATTTGGAAATTATGGTTTGGGGTGGAGAATTTTTCTTTTGTTTGGATTTTTAATGGAACAAAGATATGACCAGCAACTAGACAATGCTAATATGGACACAAATTCAATTTAGCAAACCAAAACTAACAGATTGAAAGGCACAACGGGGTTTGGACAGCGGAATTAATTCTTTTTGTGGGGCAATTTTTTTTCTGGACTATAGGAAATAAAAACCAATCTACTAACTAGGGATACAAGAATTACCTCACGGGCAACCGTTGCTCTGATACCAACTGATGTGACGATGGCCCGATCTTCCGAGAGGTACTGATAAGTCGATTGTGGAGATCTCGACGTTGATGATCCAAAGGCTCCGACCAAAATAGATCGAACCCCTCGCAATCACTACACCACTGCTCCGTTGATTATCAACCGTGCCGAACACGATTGACCTCGCTAAGAAGGCTATCTCCTGCAAGCGAATCGAGAACACAAGCAAGAGAGTACAAGATGCAATCTGAAATTGCGAATAAATATTAAGTTCACAAGTTGGGGTCTCACAAACCGATGAACGGCGAAACTGTTCAAAGACAGATTAATCTAAGCAAAACCCAAGGAAAACTAAAGGGGTGTGGCCTCCTTAAATAGGGGAGGGGGAAGCCACACTTATCTAATGAAAAGGGATGTGGTACTATTCCTAGTTACTGTTCATGCGCGTGGTACTGTTCATGTGAACAGTACCAGCCCAAATAGCCCAAGTTACCAGGCCCTCGGCCCACTTTGAGTCGGACTGGAAAAGTGATGTGGCTTGTTTCGCAGTTTCTGATCAGCTCGAGTGGAGTTTGGAGGTGAGACCAGATCCATCTGAAAGTAGACTCCAAGATCTTTCCAACGAGTACTCACGGGCTCTGAGAAGCCTCCTGGATCAAAAGTTATGGCCATTTGAAGTTGGCTTGTCAAGCTGAATCCGAATTGATCTGGAGGCCGAATTGGATTCCAAAACCTGTCCAACTTGAACCCTTGCTTCAATTGGTTCCAAAGTGATGTGGTGCTACAAATATATATATATATATATATTTTCATCATTAGGTAGCATCATATTCTCATTTAAAATATGTTGAAGTTGAAGAAACGAATTCACCTTTAGTTCATTCTTGATATTGGCCGCTATGGTCGTACGTGTTGGTGGCGTGGTCACATCACAGCCACCAAGCCAAGATTTCAAATAACTTTCGACTTAAAGATCAAATGACCAAGAAACTTTGCACACAACAAGAATCAGATCTCAGGAGGTTGCTCTGAAATTTAATTGAAAATTTATCAAGACAAAAGAAACTTCAGTAGATTTTAACAAATGAGTGCAAAACCGAGACTGAGAAGAGAAGAGGGTAATCTGACCATGCAAGTGGGAATAGGAGGGCCACATAGGCTTCGAGTATGATTTTCCAACACCAGGAAAGTCAGATCATCACGGAACAACCGAAAACAAAGTCTTAGATCAAGAAGCGAAAGAGCAAAACCGAAAACCAGAGAGCAAACAAACAAACGAACAGGACCAACTCAACTCCATGCATATGAGCATATACAGATAGATCAACATGATGATATATATAGCTTCTGGAGAAGAGTCTACAGCCACTCCATCAGGAGGACCAGGAGCACACATGCTCCAACACTGAATACACGAATGTATGCAAGAAGAACAGAAAACCCTATAGACTTAGCAGACTCGTGCTCCCTATTTATAGCCTCTAGATACCGGGGGAAACTCGTTAACCCCACCTAACACTTTGTTTTTCACACATGCTTTAACAAAGAGCAGCTTCTTTTGCAGACTTTGGACATTTCTCCAAAATGCCCCTCTGCCACCTTCTCGGAAGCTTCCCGTTTCCTTGCTGTCCAAACCGTGCAGCCACTTTGCAAGCCTAGTCATCTTCGGCATCTCCCCAATTGTTCTGGACCTCAACACCTCCTGTGCCTTGTTCTGACTCTTCTATGCCTCGCCATGACTTAGCTCCAAAGTCATGCGACCATCACAGACAAGCAAAACATCACATAGCACTGCACTACAAACAGGTTCATCAATTTGCATATCAGAAAGTATCTCAGTGAGCAAATATAGCAAAACAACTAGTCGTAAACCACCTACGATCACTCGTATGCACTAGACAAGAAGTGGTCGTAGCCCAAGAAGACTTCCCAGCTACATACGACCACACAGCAGGTCATTACGACCACCACACAACTCGCTACGACTATGAAGACAACTGCTACAGCCATCGCTAGCAGCTACAACCATGTAGCAGATGCTACGACTATCACTCACAGCGGTTACGACTTTATCACACCTGGTCGCTACGACTTACGACCACTCAGACAGAGCTCTACGACCATCGCTCATAGCCAGTGGAATTTACGACTATCGACCACGACTAGTCGAAGCTACGACTATCGACCACAACCAGTCGAAGCTACAACTATCGACCACAACCAGTTGAAGCTATGACTATCGACCACGATCACTCGAATCTACGACTATCAACCACAACCCGTTGAAGCTACGACTACCGACCACGTAGTCGTAAACTAGACTACCGATAACGTGGTCGTAAACTCGACTGTCGACAACGTGGTCATAAAATCGAGTACAACAACGTGGTCATAAAATCCATTGCGACCACGCCACAAACACATACAACCATAGCGCCCAATATCAAGATTGAACTAAAGGTGAATTCATTCCTTCAGCTTCAACATATTTTAAATGGGAATATGATGCTACCTAATGATGAAAGTATATATTTTTGTAGTACCACATCACTTTTGGACCAATTGAAGCAAGAGTTCAAGTTGGACAGGTTTTGGAATCCAATTCGGCCTCCAGATCAATTCGGATTCAGCCTGATAGGCCCAACTTCAAATGTGCATAACTTTCACATACGGAGTCCGTTTGAGCTCCACGAGTACTTGTTGGAAAGCTTTTCTCATCCTATTTCCAATGGATCTATTTTCAACTTCAAATTCCTCCTGCACAAACCGTAATCATTAACATAAGGTGCTGCATCACCTGTTTGGTTCAAATTGGGCCCTGTAATGCTTGGGCCCAAGGGGGAGATGCCCCCTCCTAGGCCCATACTGTTCAAGGGTGTACTATTCATGTGAATAGTACCATGAATAGTACCACCCCTTATTTTTAGTTTTGCACGGTTTTCCCTCCCCTATTTAAGGAGGCCGCACCCTTCTAGTTTTCTTGGATTTCGTTTGCTATGTTTTACCATTGTGAAAACTCTTGTTATTCGCTTGTGTCGACTAGACCAACCGTAAAGAACCTCTATGGAATCCCACCTCTTGGACTCAATATAAATATTTGCAATTTCAGATTGCTTGTTATCTTGTTCTTGCGTGTTCTTTGGTTGTATGCAGGAATAGACCTTCATGGTCAGGTCAACCGTGTTCTTGGCACGGTTGATAATGACTTGGAGTGTGGTTTAGCGATTGCTTGATGTTCTGGTCGTGGCCGGTTGGAAGCCTGCATCGTCAATGTCGTTCTCCTCCAAATCGAAGTTATCATCCTATCAGAAGATTGGGACCCCATTGCCTCATCAACTGGTATCAGAGCTTCAGTTGACTGGTAGGAATTTTTTTGTATCCTAGTTAGTAGATTGATTTTTATTTCCTATAGTCCAGAAAAATTGCCTAACAAAAAGAGGTAATTCCCACTGTCCAAACCCCGTTGTGCCTTTCAATCTTTTAGCTTTGGTTTGCTAAATTGAATTTGTGTCCGTCTTGGCATTGTCTAGTTGCTGGTCATACTTTATTCATATAAAAATTCCCCCACCACAAACCCTAAATCCAATTCGGCTGATTTTTTCCTTTCTTTGCAACCGCCACCAAAAAAATCATAACTTTTGATTCCTTGATCTTTTTTGAGTGAGACCACTACCGTTAGAATCATAACTTCATTATCCATGTTCCTGTAAAATTTCACATCATTCCAGTAAGGCAGTTAAGAGATATCTGTGGTGAAATTTGATCCAAATTTCTAAATTGAATCTGCAATAGTCGGCAGTTGTGAATTTTGTGCGAATATTTCAGCCAGTTTCTAGAAATTGGCCCCAACACAAAAGTTGTAGAAAAAGCCATCAGCAAATGGAAAAAAAGAAATCATTGAAAAAGAGGCAACTGAAAAGAAGTTACGGCCAAAATACCGACATGTTGTCCAATGAACAATGTTGTAGGGGTGGCCCCCACCTAAGCCCAGCAGGCCTGTTAAGAGAATGTAAGGCCCAAAATGGGACATGTATAGTGACATGGGTACCCCTGAGGGAAGTACTCATGTGTAAGGGTATAATTGTAAAAGCACTCCCCATGTGGATATATATATACATATATGACATAGGCCATGGGGAGGAGAGCTAAGCCATTCACTTACCTAACTCTCCACTACCACACTCTCTCTGTTTGGTCTGTAACCACAACAGTTGGCGCCGTCCGTGGGGAGGACAAGAGCAAGCCTCCAGGTCTGAAGGAGGATGGCACCAAAGAAAGCTTCAACGTCGGTGGTGAAGAAGAAGAAGGCGGAAGCGGCGAAGTCTCGCGTCAACACCAGGGCTTCGGCTTTAGCAGCCACAGGTATGGGCGGCGGTGCAGGTGTGACGACCGTGAACATCGACGTTCACGACGCGACGCCCAACCCCGCCACCGCTGCAACGAACATCCCCGCGACCAGTGACACAACGCCCGACCTCACCAACGTCGCCGCGCCGCCAGACCCCGCCAACACCGCCCCGATGACCAACCCCGGTGATGGCAACGCAGGCGCATCCGTTTTCCCACCCGGCGCAGAAGCGGTGAATGGTCCTAGCGGCGACGCGGACCTCGTCACTGGCTCCAGGGTCCTCCGGGACAATGCGACAGGTAGCCGGGGCGCGCAGGCCGTGGTCGCCACTGTGCCGATCGCATCGCCGGGCGCACCGGCGGCCCCAGCCACGTCCACGGTGGAGACTGCCCTGCTGGCGGCCCTCAGCGCATTTCAGCGGGAGCTAACAGACCTCCGCGGAGCTGTGCGAGACATGCAAGAGGCTCGAAGCCAACACGCCCCCCCGGCGGTGGCATCTGAACCCGCTCCGGAGAGGGCGGCAGCCGCGAGCCCCTACGTCTAGTCTTGTCCCATTGTGGCGCGTAGACCCGGAGTCCCCGCTCTCCTTGGGCCTACAGCAGGCGGCGTGGCCTGAGGACTTCAAGTTCCCGAGCATCATCGAGGCGTACAAGGGCGACTCCGACCCGTGAGAATTCGTGCACGTGTATGAGACCGCTATCGAAGCCGCTGGCGGAGACCACACCACGAAGGCAAAAGGACTCCCTCTCGCGTTACAAGGGGTGGCGCTGTCCTGGTTCTTCACCATTGAACCACAATCCATCTATGCCTGGGAACGGATCCGCGATCGACTCTACAACAACTTCGAGGGAAACTACGTCGAGCGTGTCGATGCGGACCAGCTCTTCGCAGTCAAGCAAAAACCTGAGGAGAGGCTCCGGGATTACTTCAAGCGCTTCGCAAAAGTACGTTGCCAGGTCAAGGACGTCAACGAAACAACCGTCATCAACGCAGCAATACAAGGTCTCCAACCGGGGACGATGGCCGAGTACAACGCGCGCAAGCCTATTAAGTCGGCCGCGAAGCTCTTCGACAAGATGGAAGAGTACACCAGAGCGGAAGAGGACGCGCAGCGGCGACACGGTGATGACTCCGACTCCAACAAGGCGGAAGGTCGGCAAAGAGCGAAGGCTCGCCGAAGCAAGGCTCTTCGAAAGGTAAACGCAAGCAAGAGCAGCCGAAGGGCGCCTCCAAACGCAAAGATCCCCAACACAATGACCCGTCTGGCGATAGGCCCAAGCGCGACCAACGCAAGTCCAGCAAACCCCGTTACGTCTTTGACATCGAGGGCGGCTCCGAAGACAACGCCTCCAAAGACAACGCCTCCGCAGGCCGCGGAGGCAGAGGGCGCCGGGGCCGAGGACGGGGGCGTGGCCGGGGTCGCGACGACAGAACCCGCGAAGAGTACAGCGACCAACACCACGGGCAGTGGTGCAAAATCCATGGCCGAGGCAACCATGTCACGCGTGCTTGCGCCACTATTGCAGCACTACGGTAGAGCGTCGCCAGGGACAAAAACCCGGAGGCACGCGCGCCCGTCGTGGCCCATGTCCAACACCCCCAGGTCCAAGGCATACAGCCCCAGGAAGGCCTCCTGCGAATTCAGGCACATGTGCAACAACCTCAGGAGGGCCTCCTACAGTTACAAGCCCCGGAAGGAGCCCAGCGCAGGATCATCAACGTCATTTCCGGAGGCTCCTCGTTGGAGTTCACCTCAGCGTGGCAACGGAAGGCCTACGCGAGGAGGCTGCACCACATCGCGGCATACCCGGCGCAGGCGCCGCCGGAATGGGCACAACACGAACTCACATTCACGCCCGCTGACACTGAGGGCGTGGAGTTTCCCCACCAAGACCCTTTGGTCGTCCGCATCCTTGTAGCAGGATGCGAAGTCAGGCGCATCCTAGTCGACGGAGGAAGCTCCGCGAACATCCTGTTCACCGCGGCCTTCGACCAAATGGGGATCCCTCGGAGTTGATTGGGCCCTTCAGGCATCCCGCTGCAAGGATTTGGTGGGCAGCCTTTGCGCGCTTTGGGCCAGATATGCTTCCAAGTCTCCTTCGGCCAAAACGACAACGTGAGGAGCGAAGATGCCATCTTCGACGTGGTCGACATTGCATACCCCTACAACGCCATAGTGGGGCGGCCGCTCCTAAATACTCTCGGGGCAGTTCTGCACCACGGCTTCCTGTCTATGAAGCTTCCCGGACCGCGGGCCATCATCATCGTCCATGGCGACCAGGACATTGCTCGACGCATAGAGCTTGGTGCCAGAAGTCCATGCCACGTGGCTCGCCAAGGCACCTAGCCCGGGTGTGCAGGTGCGGAGCCCTCGGGCGCCCCCGGAGAGCGTCTCGCGCTCCTCGGGCACAAGGTTGCCCCGGTAGCAGCGGCTCGTCAGCGGTCGCCCCGTCCTAACAGCGGTTAGTGGTCGGTACCTTCCCTTTTTTGTAACCGCTCACCCGCGCAAACGGGAATTTAATAAAGTGCATCGTTTATGCAAATTCTCTCATTTTCATACCAAAAGCGCGCGAAGGGTTACCTTCATGTGCACTATGCATGAGCATGAATAAAGACGTGTGGGGGGACGCCTCCGCGCGTACTCTACGGAGTATAAATAAGACGTAGCGATGAGGTCCACCTCCGCACGCAATTTCACCGCCCGCAACGCGCGAAGGCTCGCCTCCGCGCGTAGTCTACGTACTCTAATAAGACGTAGCGTCGAGGTTCGCCTTCGCACGCACTCTACGGAGTATAATAAGACGTAGCGACGAGGTCCGCCTCCGCACGCAATTTCACCGCCCGCAACGCGTGGAGGCTCGCCTCCGCGCGCAGTCTACGGACTCTAAATAAGACGTAGCTTCGAGGTTCGCCTCCGCACGCACTCTACGGAGTATAAATAAGACGTAGCGTCGAGGTTAGCCTCCGCACGCAACTTCACCGCCCGCAAAGCGCGGAGGCTCGCCTCCGCGCGCAGTCTACGGACTCTAAATAAGACGTAGCGTCGAGGTTCGCCTCCGCACGCACTCTACGGAGTATAAATAAGATGTAGCGTCGAGGTTCGCCTCCGCACGCACTCTACGGAGTATAAATAAGACGCGGATGTTGTCCCTGCGCACTCTACTGAGTATAAACAAGACGTGGATACTCCCACGCACGTGTAGGCACTGTCCTTGTGCGTACTCTTCGGAGTATAAATAAGACGTGGATGTCGATCCCACGTACTCAACGGAGTATAAAAAAAAGACACGGATGCTATCCCTACGCACTCTACGGAGTATAAACATGACGCGAACCCGCCACACGCATGGGCGTTGTCCCAGTGCATACTCTTCGGAGTATAAATAAGACGTGGATGTCGATCCCACGCACTCCACGGAGTATAAAAAAGACGTGGATGTCGATCCCACGCACTCAGGAGTGTAAAAAAGGACGCAGGGGTTATCCCGGCAAACTCTACGGAGTGCAAAATGCACCACGGGGGCCCACTCCCACGCGCATCCCGCGAAGTACCAAGGCGACGCGCCAGAGGCTAGCTCCCGCAAACGAGAAACACCAGAGGCTGTCCTTGCACAATCTTAAGGGACATAGCGCGCACTCGCGTGTCTACCTCGACTAGGCGCCAGCTCCGCTGCCACCGCTTCGAAGGGTAGGGGACGGAGCGCTCGCGCATCTACTTCGACTAGGGCGCCAGCTCCGCTGCCACCACTTCGACGGGTAGGGAACGGAGCGCTCACGCATCTACTTCGACTAGGGCGCGAGCTCCGCTGCCACCACTTCGAATGGTAGGGGACGGAGCGCTCGCGCATCTACGTCGACTAGGGCGCCAGCTCCGCTGCCACCACTTCGAAGGGTAGGGGACGGAGCGCTCGCGCGTCTACCTCGACTAGGCGCCAGCTCCGCTGCCACCGCTTCGAAGGGTAGGGGACGGAGCGCTCGCGCCTCTACTTCGACTAGGGCGCCAGCTCCGCTGCCACCACTTCGACGAGTAGGGGATGGAGCGCTCGTGCATCTACTTCGACTAGGGCGCCAGCTCCGCTACCACCACTACGAAGGGTAGGGGGCGGAGCGCTCGCACATCTACTTCGACTAGGGCGCCAGCTCCGCTGCCGCCACTGCGAAGGGTCGGGCACGGAGCGCTCGCGCATCTACTTCGACTAGGGCGCCAGCTCCGCTGCCACCACTCCAAAGGGTAGGGGACGGAGCGCTTGCGCGTCCACTTCGACTAGGGCGTCAGCTTCGGTGCCACCACCTCGAAGGGTAGGAGACGGAGCGCTCACGCATCTACTTCGACTAAGGCACGAGCTCCGCTGATCCCGCTTCGATGGGGCAAGGGGCTGAGCGATGGTGCGATTGCTTCGACTACGCGTCCATCTCGACCACCCTACCTTGCGAGGCGCAAATCATCGCGTACGGGTGAATGCGGTAACCCTCCGAGTTTGCCATACGGCAGCATAGTCAGAGGGGTGGAGACGCACTTCGCAAGTTCCAACCAAGATCACTCTTTGCATTCGTTAATGACGCGTGCACAGGCGAATTACAAAGGCGTACAAACACCTCCGGCGCACGACGCCTCTACTCGGCAGGCTCGTCTTTAACACTCGTCTGTGCCGAGGCTCCGCTAGAAGACGCCCGGCCCGCCCAGAAATCCAACGCTTCCTCGCCCTATTGCCAGCGCCGAAGACGCCGTCGGGTCACAAGGTCGGAGATTAGCAGCCGGCCCCGGCTATGTAGCTGCTCGGGACAAGGGGGCAGGAATCAGAACAGTGGGGAAACAACTCCGTACTTTACCAAAACAACAAAACCCGGGCTTCGGTTACAACGCACACCAACACGCGACAACCTCCCGTCACACCTGTGGGTTCGCGGTGTCCTCCGGGGCCGCAGCGCCATCCTCGTCACGCCGTGGGACCTCCTCCAGAAACCGGCCAAGGTTTCCCACGCTGTGTAAGTTATTCCGCAGCTCGACTATGGCTGCGGCCTCGCCGCAGTATTCCCATATCCGCTCATGGAAGAACTTCACGGCGCGACGTATGGCGCGCACGGCGCCGGACATTACCCCGCCCCCGGCGGGCATCTCCAGTCGAGGATCGACTAGCCCCGCAACATGTTCACAGCCGCGGTGTCGTAGGAGCGCACATGTCAGACACGACGCCACGTAGGCGCAGTGGTTGCCGAAGGTCGCCGCGGCGCCGCATGCAATGCTGGCCGCATCTCCAATCCACCGGAGTGACCGCGACAGGTCCTCGGGCCCGAAGGAGCGCGCCGGCACTTCGGCAACAAGCCCCTTAAGGGTGTCTTCCTGGGCCAGCATGGCGTCCCAAGCAGCTACCGAAGCGTCGTCCAAGGCTCGATCTCGCTCTGCGAGAGAGGCAGCAAGCTCGTTGTTTTCCCTCTCTAGCGCAGCGACTTGTTGCAGAAGGTCGTCCCGCTCCGTAGCAGCTTCTTGCCGCACCGCTTCCGCGGCCAACGCTCACGCTGCGGCAACGAGCCTCTCGGTGCGCGTCTTCATCTCCGCGCACTCCAACTCCAAGCGGCGTATACGAGCATCCTGGGCAGAGCGCCCTCCTGTAGCTCCCTGCAGCTCATCTTCGGCGGTCTGCAGCCTACTCCGTAGCGCCCTTTCCTCGCGAACGTGAGCAGCTCGCAGGGCCTGGGCCAACACGAGTGTCTGTGCGACGCAGGAGTTAGCAAGCGCTAAACGGCTGCAAGTGGTCTAAAAGACAGACGCTTACCCTCACTCCCGACACTTCCCATGCATCTCCAAGGCGCCCTGACCTGTAGGTCTGCAATGACTGTTGACCGAAGCTGGTGGCCGCGTCTTCCACAATCCCGCGCCATGCCCTTAGAGCATCCGACGGAGGCACGAAGTCCGTTGGGCTCAGGCACGCGACATCTGTGCCGCCAGCGCCAGGACCCCTGCGCTCAAGGAACGGCTCCTCCTCCGGGATAAGTGCCGCTGCAAAGAGGAAGTACACATTTGTCACGGGGCATGGAAAAGTTGTGTTGAAGGAATGCCATCATAGCCTACCCTCGGTGGCAGACGGGGGACTTCGCGGGGATGTCTCCCTAGCCGCAGCTTGGGGACCTCTGAGTTGGGACCTAGCGCCAACTGATCCTGCACCACGGTCACTGTGGCTCGCGGAGCCGGGAGGGCGCGGGGCGGAGGAACCTGGGTGCTTGAAGCGGAGTCCCACAAGCTCCCAACACCGGTCGCCACAACGAACCCTTGTGAAGTCCGCGGAAGGGGGGACTGCAGGCGTGGCAGCTTCACTTGAGGGGAAGGTCCCACCTCGGTACCCGCTACGAAAGGAGCCCCTGCGGAAACAACACTCGCCGAAGGGGTCTCCACAGCTACAACGACAGCGGTCAGGGGCTTCGCCCTCACGACCTCTGCGGGGGACACCCCCGCCTCTGCGGGGGAGACTTTAGCCTCGGCCGCCGCTATTAGCAAAGGCTGCACTCCACACACTCCCGCGGAGGGCAGCCCCGCCACAGCCATGGCCGGAGACGAGGACTCCGCACCGGTGCCGCCAGCCAGCACCACCACCTCGGCGACTATGGCGGGCAGCGAGACCTCCGCGGCGCGCCCTCCACCGCCGGCGCCTTCGCCCTCAGTACCCGCACCCTCCAAGTCTGAGTCGGCATACTTCGTCGAATCCGACTCCGGGCTCGCCGCGCCGGCAGGAACAGCGGCAACCGCCGTACAAGGCGTGGTCGTAGTGCTCCGGGTCCTCTTGCGGGATGACGCCTTCGTCTTCACGGCACCGTCATCCTCATGTTGCTGGTCCGGAGGGGTGCGATCCGGCACAGGAAGCCCTAAGGCCTCACACACGCCCCTAAGGCCTCATACACGCGGTTTATCCGCCCCAATCCGGCCTTCGCAGTCGCAGCTGCGCGCTGCCCGTGCTCTCTGGCGGTGTATGGCCCGAGGAACACGCGCGCGGTGCGCTCTGCGTCCTCAAGGCGAGTCCCTGCGCCGGACAGAGCACATTTACACAATGCAATATGTATGAACAGAGAGGACGGCATGGTCGAGGCTTACGAAGACCAGTCGGCACAGGCAGCGAGCAAACGGACGGGTGAACGTTATCATCCCGACGTTCACCGGCCGTGAAGTGCCAATCGTGGGAGAGCGGCATCGCACCGAGCATCATGTACTCCTTGGCGAGGTCGCGCATATTGAAGCGGGCGGTGACCCCCACAAGTCTTTGCACCCTCCGCCTATCTTCCTGGTCGAGCGTTAAGCCGGGGTGGTCTTGAATGTAATCGGCCTGCCTGCGCACTCAAGGCCGCTGCCATTCATCACACGATGGTAGAACCACCGCCTCGCCCAGTGGGACACCCACTTCCCTCGGGTCGAGTTCGCGGGGAAGATCTTCCCACTTCGACAGCGTACCGTCCTTCCGCTCCTTTGGTTGGCACTGGGCTTCATGCAGATACGCGAACAGGGAGGCGCTGGCCAACACGCTTTCGAGCGCAGGGCCCAGCTGTACACGGCGAGGCAAGCCACCGCGCTCGGAGTCAGTTGTGACAACTCCAGCTTGAAGGTCCGCAGCACGTCCCCAACAATTGCTGTGGACGGGATGCGAAGTCCGGCTTCGAAGTAGGAGACGAAGACGATCGCCTCCGACTTCTTAGGGCGCGGCTCCGTCTCATCATCGGCGGGCAACCGCACCGCTTGGCGGTCCGATAGCCTCCCCTCTCGCAGCAGTGACCGGATCGTGTCCTCTATCACGAGCGTGCGGCCCAACTCGCCGGAGTACGGACCCTGACTCTTCTTCGCCGCCCACCACTTGTCTGTCGCCGCCAGATCGCACTCCTCAAGCGCGTATTTCACCTCATGCGGCGAGGACCGCCGGTGGATGGCGTAGCCGCACACCTGAGCACGCTCGTTGGAAGTCGCCATCAGCGTCCACGGGGAACTCGACGGCAAAAAGGAGCACAGGGACAGGATGAGCAACTGCGGGAGGCGATGTGAACAACCAAAAAGCGTAAGGAGGCGCAGGCGCAGTACCACGGGGGGTATTTAAAAGCCCCTCTCCTCCCACCGTCGGTAAGTGCAAATGGCGAGCGACAACCGCTCACCTCCCCACGTGCGAAGCCGAAGCGTCGCGATGGTACGCGTAGCCCGCTTACGACCGTGGTCGTACAGAAACCTATCACCACACGACGCGCCACTAGTGTCCAGCCGCGTGTCGGTCAGCGCAGGGAATAAATGCAGGTCGCGCGACCCGACATAGCTTTCGGCGCGCGTCTGCATGGTTCTTCGGACCCTTCAACTGCAATAGCCCACCCAGGGTCTCCGCCCCCTAACCCTGCTCGCACCTGTCCGAAGGGACACCGTTGTGAAGGCGCCGGACGGAACCATCTGGGACGGAGCTTGGGGTGCGAAGTATCCCCCGCACCAATTTGAGCTCCGGCCTTGGTGACCGGCCTCGGCCCTGACCTTGCGCCCGGGAAGCAACCTCGTCCCTGATATCGTAAGGCAAGGAGGACTTTGCCAGCCTGTACGGGGGACAACCACAAATCTGCGTGACATAGACAACCGACGATCGGCAATAAGCACAACGGCCAGCAGCTGGTGACGCGCGTTGGAAGGTGAGCGGCCAGCGCGCGGTGCGCCTACAGTGCCGCGCCACGTGCCCCGCCTTTCTGGGAAAGGGACTTGACCGCTGACGGCCCGCCGCACGCCAATCATGGCCCGCCGCGTGTGCATCTCGAATGGACAAGCACGCACGGATACAACAGCCTGCTCGTGCCAACCCAGGGGTCAGCGCGATTCCCGGAGCCATTAAGGCGCACTACCGCGGGGTCCGCTGCCACCACTTCGAAGGGTAGGGGACAGAGCGCTCGTGCGTCTACCTCGACTAGGTGCCAGCTCCGCTGCCACCACTTCGAAGGGTAGGGGACGGAGCGCTCGCGCGTCTACCTCGACTAGGTGCCAGCTCCGCTGTCACCACTCCGAAGAGTAGGGGATGGAGCGCTCGCGCGTCTACCTCAACTAGGTGCTAGCTCCGCTATCACCACTTCGAAGGGTAGGGAACGGAGCGCTCGTGCGTCTAGTTCGACTAGGCGTCTGCTCCGTTGCCACCACGTCTCAATAGGGGACGGAGCGCTCGCGCGTCTACTTTGACTAGGTGCCAGCTCCGGTGCCACCGCTTCGAAGGGTAGGGGACGGAGCGCTCGCGCGTCTATTTTGACTAGGTGCCAGCTCCGCTGTCACCACTTCGAAAGGTAGGGGACGGAGCGCTCGCGCGTCTACCTCGACTAGGCGCCAGCTCCGCTGCCATCACTTCGAAGGTTAGGGGACGGAGCTCCCGCGCGCTTACCCCCACACACGTAGCACCCTCGGACCACCCCGCAAGCGCCTGCTCTCCGCGGCTACTATCCTCCAAGGTAGGAGACCAGCGGCTTCAGAGCGCCACCCTGCTGCCCGCCTTGTAGGCACCGCCTCGGTGGGACGGCACGTCCGTCGGCGTTCCCCACACATCGTACCGGCGGAGGTTATGTCACGCCAAGTTTTGGCTTGTTCTCATAAACAGGCCACCTTCAGTGCATCAACATTCTTTCGAAAGTAATGTGCATGGGCTTGATTAGAAGCCCCGACTGAAGGTGAGCCTGTCTAAGAGAACAGGGAAAACCTTGCCGTTATATGCAGAAACACGGCACGAGCGCAGCAGGTGCGACCAGTTACCGTTAACAGACGCTAACCAAGCTCCCAAGAAAAATAGGCCTCCATCAGTATATCAACATTCCCCGAGCCATGTAGTGCCGCCATGGAATGTCGATGCACTGAAGAGGCCCATTTTAGGGGAGCAGCACCTATCCGAGCACACAATGCAGGTACAATGTTACACCAGCACGATATATATACCCCATCAGTGGGGAAGCCAACCGGCAGAAGTCCAACCGGCAGGAGTCCAACCGGCAGGGGAGCGTCGCAACATCATACCACCGCGATGCTTCAAGACCCGCGCCGCGCCAACCATGTTCCGCCACGTGGACGGCCAGAAGAAGGAACGTCGCAACATGGTATCACCGCGACCCCTCAAGTCTCGTGCCGCGTCAACCAAGCCTCGCTGGCCAGGCTGGCAGTCGCTTATCGTCAAGGGCGCTCGACGCCGGAGGCGCGCGCGCGACGACTTACGACCCGCTCCGCCCACCTATGCCGACGCATTTGACTCCGCCAGCACCCCCAGCCCGGCCCGGGCAATCACCGACCCCGCCAAATCGGAGGCAACTTTGGCCTCCAATCCGCCCCCTTGGTGGCGAGGCTAACTTCGACTTCGACCTTCGCTCCGGACGACAACCCCGACCCCGCCACGGCAGGACTCTGGGTGACGAAGGCTTAGCCAAGCCGCCCGGCGCCGTACCTTCGCAATAAGGTGAACACTACACTTCGGCGAATGTTACAAAGGCTCACAGGCCGCAGGGACGGAGGGGGCCAAAGGGCTCGGCAACATGGCTTCGACCCGTGAAGCCCTTCACCATGAGGGGCTCCTGTTGTAGGGGTGGCCCCCACTGATGAGGACATCACTTCTCCGGATACACACAACACTCCTCCACTTGACATTCAAGGACCAGTCACTGGAGCTCGCGCCCGACAATTGAATTTACAGGTGAGCTCGTTCCTAAGTACTTCTTTTTGTTCATTTGAGAATTGATTTCTACCTAATGATTTAATTATGATTAGGAACCATGGAGAGGACCTGGAAGTACTTGGAGAAGGGCTACGAAACACACAAGTCCAGCAAGGGTGGTCGAATCATGTTGGAGGCCCAACTCAAGCCGACTTCGAATCCAATTCGGAGTCCAAGACCAGGCCGCACTAAAACGGACTTCTACATATGGATGGAAATCTGAGAAGACTACCTTTCCAATGGCTCTAGTCCCATGTCAAAATTCCTTTTGAGTCAACGGGAATCGTCAAAACAGGTGGGCATTCAGAATCTGTCAGGGTGCTGCGTCACCGTCTTTTGGGCCGTTCGGCTTTGTATCGTGTTGGAGCCCATTAGGGCACGTCCAGGGGTTTTGCACGCCCCTCAATACTTTATATCCAGCCACCACCTCCACCATTAGGGTTTGGGTTTTGCTTAGATTAATTCTGTCTTTGAACAGTTTCGCCGTTCATCGGTTTGTGAGACCCCAACTTTCGAGTGCTAAATCAATACATCTGCAATTCAGTTGTGTTCTTCCTTGTTCTTGCTTGTGTTCTTCTATTCGCAGGCAAAGATTAGCCTTCTTGGCAAGGTCAACTGGCTGCGCACGGTTGATAACCTGAGGAGACGTGGTGCTGCGATTGCGGGGTTCGGAACGTGTTGTTCGGAAGCCGGATCGAATTGTGTCGCGCCTCCACCAAATCGAACATATCCAGAACCTGTTGGAAGATCGGGACCCGATTCCTGTCAAGTGGTAATCAGAGCTTCGGGTGTTCCTTCAGGTTCGAGTTTACCCTACCTTTGTTGTTTTCGGTTTCATCCTAGAGTCCAAGAAAAAGCCCTAAAAAAATTTGTAGTCATAGGTTGTTTCCTGTCCCAGATCTCATTTAGCCTTTTGCACAATTTGATTTCAGAGTTCGTAGTGTTGAGTTTGTGTCCTTAGTCGAGTTGTGTTGCTGGTTTAGATCGTGTTTTGTTTCGGGTTGTCTTGCTTCCGCTACCTCTCATACAAACCCTAGCCATCAATTTTGTTTTCCCACCCATATCCCACCCTCTGTTTGAGTCATCTATCACATCTCGTGATCATCCAGCACCATCCCCCACCTTTCCCCGAGCTTCCGCCCCCAAATTCCACCGATTTCCTCCACCCGATTTCGTTTTCGGCCTCCACAGAAAACATAACTCGGAGGCCCTCCTTCAAACGGCCGTAACTTTCTCATACGGACTTGAAATTAGGCAATTTTTTTTTAAATCGGGTTCGGCGAATTTATTTTGCCCAAATTCGGCCTGGAAAGTGAAGTACTCGAGCTCCGAAAGTTCATCACCGAATTTACAGCACATTCATCATTTTCTGTAGGCCACACCTTACATCAGATTGAGGTGAAACTTTGTGTGGTTCCTATTTCTGTGCTCTGCTTTGTGAAAAAAATAACAAAAAAAGAAAAAAAGAAAAATTTTGGCACCTGGGCTTATAGTGCTGAGAGTGCTATCCGTGCCCCAAAAAAAACGGGACAGAGCACAGTTTTAGGTGACAGAGCTTCATTTGTTTTGTGCTTATGCTGAAATAAGTTTCTCATTGCCAGGCCATCTTTGTTGCTATCTGTGCTTTCCTATTCTGGTCTTGACTCCTTGTTCATCATATCCTCACACTGATATAGGACACATTTGGACCAGCAACTAGGACCAGTGCTTTGGACATTTATTCAGCATTACTATCTGTTATTGATTTGTGTTCCACTAACATATTTGGCCTGCCAAGCTCCATATACCTACTTCCGGATAGCACAATTTTTGACTCTTGCAATCATACCCACGCTCGACATGGTATCACGAACCAGCCACCGGTTGTACCACCTGCTGCTTTGGTAAGAACACTTGTAAGAGCTTGGTAAGCCACTTCCTTTGCAAGTTTTTACTGCCCTTACCTTGTAGTTGATAGGGATAATCCATTTGTTTTCCCCGTGTTTCCACTAACCATGGCAGGAGACGAAGGGGACGGGACACCGGTCGATTTCAATGAGTGTGTTAGTCGCGGCCAGCTACAAGCTTCACTCACTGATCTCAGTGCGAGAATGGACACCATCGTCGCCGCCATTGCCAAGTTGAACACCACGGAAGGCATTGAGCAGGTGGAGCGGCGGATGGCTGACCTCACTGGTCGGATGGACACATTGGAATGACGGCCATCATCGTGATGATGACACAGTGTATGATGCGGATGACAACATTGATCAGCGGGCGACACAAGATGCATGACTTCGTCGGCGTCTTCAGCAAAACCGACATGGTATGGGAGGTAATAACCAGAACCGTCATGGTAACGACGACCCTTTTGCTAAAGTCAAATTTACCATTCCATCTTTTTCTGGTCTTTATGATGCTGAAATATATCTTGATTGGGAGATGACGGTAGAGCAGAAGTTTAATTCTCACTTGGTTCCTAAACAACATAGAGTTAGACAAGCTACTAGTGAGTTTAAGGACTTTGCTATTATCTGGTGGAATGAACTGGGTACCATGCGCGTACAACCTGATACATGGGAGCGGTTAAAAGAAGCTATGCGTAATCGTTTTGTTCCTCCCTCATATAAACGTGATTTGAGAAAAAAAATTGCAGCGCTTAGAACAGGGTGATAGTTCTGTTCAGGACTATTATGCTGAGCTTCAAAAGGGTATGGTGCATTGTGGGGTAGTTGAGGAAACGGAGGATAAGATTTGTCATTTTTACGGGGGGTTACGGCGTGAAATTCAAGACATTGTTGATTATAAAGATTTTACTACTGTCAACCAGTTGTTCCAGCTTGCTATGCTTGCAGAAAAAGAATTGCAGGGATGCAAGGAATCAGCGAAGGCAAGCACCGGACGACCCTTCTACACGCCGCGAACGACTACATCGAAGGGACTGCCCAAGTCTTCTTCGAGTTTTCGTTCTCCTCCACCACCTGTGAACAAATTTGCAGCAGCGCCACTGAAGCCACCTTCCACGACACGCCTTGTAGATTCTACAAAAAATTCTTTGCAGAATCCAGCCAAGAGTTCTTCTTCCGTGGCTTCAACGGGCCGCTCCTCCGACATTCAGTGCCACCGCTGCCATGGGCTTGGTCATGTGCAGAAGAATTGCCCTAGCCAACGGGCATACATCGCCACAGAAGATGGAGGCTACATCAGCATTTCAGATGTCGAGGAGGATGATGATGTTGCTGCTGCCTCGGACGACAATGGCGGTGGTGATGACGATCTGGTCCTTGGTGGGGCGTCCACAGCGACACTACGGAGCATCATTGTGCAGCGAGTCCTCAGCACACAAGTACAACAACCCGATAAGCTTCAACGCCATAATTTGTTTCAGATTTTCTTCGCAATCAAGAACCGGCGCGCATGTGTCATCATTGATGGAGGAAGCTGCAACAACTTGGTGAGTTCTGATTTCGTCAAGAAGCTTGGCTTGACCACGCGACCACATCCACATCCATACCATATTCAGTGGTTAAATGACTCTGGAAAAGTTAAGGTAACGCAAACATGCCGAGTCCATTTTTCTATTGGTGCTTATGCTGATCATGTTGATTGTGATGTGGTTCCCATGCAAGCATGCTCTCTTTTATTGGGTCAACCTTGGGAATTTGATAACGATGCTTTACACCATGGTAGTAGTAACAAATACACTTTTATGCATAAGGGAAAGAAAGTTACTTTACTGCCTTTGACCCCAGCTGAGATTATAGAGGCCGATAGGGAGAGAGTTGCTGCTGCTAATGATACAAACGAACATGATAAATCTGAAAAACAGCAAGTAATCCATTTGAAAAATTCTGTTATGCTTGCCACAAAATCAGACCTTGCTGAAATTGATGATGTTAATGATACATGCTATGCTTTTGTGTGCAAAGATGCTTTATTTTCTCTTGATAATATGCCTTGCACTTTGCCTGCTCCTGTCACTAACCTTTTGCAGGAGTTTAGAGATGTTTTCCCTGATGAGATACCTCCAAGTCTTCCACCCATTCGAGGGATTGAGCACCAGATTGACTTGATCCCTGGAGCGAGTTTGCCAAACCGTGCGGCGTACAGGACCAATCCCGAAGAGACTAAGGAGATTCAGCGACAAGTCCAAGACCTTTTGGACCATGGGTACGTACGTGAGAGCCTTAGTCCTTGTGTTGTTCCTGTTCTTTTGGTTCCCAAAAAAGATGGTTCTTGGTGTATGTGTGTAGATTGTAGAGCCATTAACAATATTATTATAAGGTATCATCATCCTATTCCTAGGCTAGACGACATGCTTCATGAGTTGTGTGGTGCTATAATTTTCACAAAGATTGACTTGCGTAGTGGATACTGAGGGAATGCGCGTAGGCTATGATAGCAGAAAACAAAACTTTTTCTACCGCGCACACCAGGATAACATGCTTAAGGATGGATCATGGATCGTTACCACTAGACGTGCAGCGCAGCGGAAGA
Organism: Dendrocalamus latiflorus; assembly: GCA_017311315.1. Lineage (NCBI taxonomy): Eukaryota > Viridiplantae > Streptophyta > Magnoliopsida > Poales > Poaceae > Dendrocalamus > Dendrocalamus latiflorus. The sequence goes on along the minus strand of CM029669.1, from coordinate 8,910,907 downwards.
AGAGTTGGAGAAGCCGATCCAACCACGCGCGTCGAGGTAGTAGTGGAAGTAGCCGATCGTCCCGAATAGATCGTCTCCTCCACGCGATCAACTACACCACGTGCAAGATTCAATCTGTAGATTGTTGATGCCGATCAACGCCACAACGAGCAGCGCCTCCACCGGTATCGACACGTCCGGGGCTGGAACGCCGATCGCGAGTGTACCAGCACTCGCTAGCGGCTAGGGTTTGGCTCGAGAGGTGGCGGCCAGGGTTTGGCTCGGGATTAACCGAAGCATACCCCCTCAGCCCCTCGCCTCCATATATATAGACCTCCTCACTTGGGCCTCGTGGACCGAGGCCCAATAGGAGTCTATCCGAATCTCTATCCGAATTGAGCCCACATCCGAATCACATTCAAATTAGTGTTCCAACCCGTTAAGTGTGTGACCCTGTAGGTTCACGTATACTTGGTCGCGACCCGGAAACGCCTTTCTGGTCACCCTGTTAATAGCGGCCTCTAGTAAGACATATTAACCCCAAAGTATACGTAAAGATCATATCGGCTGAACCTGTAATGTTCTCATGTACGAATCCCTTTGCCTCACAATATAGATTAAGCTCAAGGCGAGACCTGTGTCATCCTCTTATTAGCTCAATCACTCTCTCGATTCCGTGATGGATTATAAACTCGTGATTGACTCCTCAATCACCTTGGCATGGCCATGCACTTTCATAATCCATTACATCGAGGGGCCCAGAGATATCTCTCCCATAAGGAGGGGCAAATTCTATCTTGATCATTCATATCCCACTACATGTTTCATGGCAAACCCGAAGACTACTTTTATGACTACCCAGTTACGGAGTAGTGTTTAGTAGTCCCGAAATAAGCTACTACGCATGTTGGGAACCATGATGATCTCAAGTCTAAGGATTCCACATAAACACTACTTAAGACCAACTGATGACACATGGAATCTCTGCAGTGTCTCATGGCGGGTCTATCCAACATATGTTCACTAACACATGTCCATATTATTGATTTGGTATCTCCATACCATGATCCATGAGACATGATCATCAATCAATACATATGCTGATCTTTGAATCATATTTGTTCCTCATATGATATATAATCAGGGATCATTTAGAAATAGCAACATTTTGGCATTAAGAGTCTCATGAATAAGTCACATACCCATTGATCAATAATGATAATGTCTATTTCAAGGAACAAAGCAATGTATCATAAACATAGTATGTGATATATTCAACATCTCCAGGTTGCCTCTAGGGCATATCACCAACAGTCTCCCACTTGCACAAGAGTCAGCCATGTAGGTATCTAATACCCATTGCCCTAGTGTGAGCCTCATGCTTTGGCTAGGGAAGCGGCTTTGTCAATGGATCTGCAATGTTCAAATCCGTTTGTACTTTGCATATCTTCACATCGCCTCTCTCCACAATCTGCGGATGAGATGAAACCGTCGTAGAATGTGCTTGGACTTCTGGTGCGATCTAGGCTCCTTGGCTTGCGCAATGGCCCCACTATTGTCACAATAGAGGTCCATTGGGTTGGAGGCACTAGTCATTACACCATGCTCAGAAACAAATTTCTTAATCGAAACAGCCTCTTTAGCAGCTTCAGAAGCTGCTATGTACTCGGCTTCTGTTGTAGAATCAGCAACCGTCTCCTGCTTGGAACTCTTCCAGCTCACCGCACCGCCATTCAGGCAGAACACAAATCCAGATTGCGATCTAAAATCGTCTTTGTCAGTTTGGAAGCTAGGATCAGTGTAACCATTTACAACGAGCTCTTCCTCACCCCCATAGACAAGGAACACATCTTTAGTTCTTCTCAAGTACTTCAAGATGTTCTTTACGGCAATCCATTGACCTTCACCTGGATCTGACTGGTATCTACTCATAGCACTTAAAGCATACGAGACATCTGGACGTGTACAAAGCATGGCATACATAATGGACCCAATAGCCGAAGCATATGGAATCACATTCATTTTATCCCGCTCATCAGGTGTACTAGGACACTGATTCTTGCTAAGATTTATACCATGTGACATAGGTAGAAAGCCTTTCTTGGAATCCTGCATGTTGAACCTTTTCAACACCTTGTCAATGTACGTATCTTGGCTTAATCCAATCAGCCTTTTTGATCTATACCTATAGATCTTGATGCCCAGAATATATGCCGCCTCTCCTAAGTCTTTCATAGAGAAACTATATTTCAATGAAGACTTAACAGATTCGAGCATAGGAATGTCATTTCCGATCAGTAATATGTCATCCACATATAAGACTAGAAATACGAGTGCGCTCCCACTAGCCTTTTTGTAAACACAAGGCTCTTCTTCGTTCTTGATGAAACCTAACCCTTTGATTACTTCATCAAAACGAATGTTCCAACTCTGAGATGCCTGCTTTAATCCATAAATGGATCTTTGCAGCTTGCATATCTTTCCAGCTGATTGCGGATCGACAAAACCCGTGGGCTATGTCATGTACACATCCTCACTCAGATTTCCATTAAGGAAAGCTGTTTTGACATCCATTTGCCATATTTCATAGTCGAAATATGCAGCAATCGCTAGAATGATCCGAATAGACTTTAGCATTGCGACGGGCGAAAAAGTTTCATCATAATCAACACCTTGAATTTGTTTGAAACCTTTGGCCACCAATCGCGCTTTATAGATGTGAACATTTCCATCTATGTCTATCTTTTTCTTGAAAACCCATTTGCACTCAATGGTTTTAACACCATCAGGTGGATCAACCAAGTTCCAAACTTGATTACTGTGCATGGATTCAATTTCGGATCTCATGGCTTCAAGCCATTTCTCAGAGTCTGGTCTCACCATCGCTTCTTCATAGGTATTAGGCTCATCGTTGTCTAACAACAATATGTCCCGTTGTTGAGTAGTCAAGAACATGTACCTCTCAGGTGCACGACGTGACCTCTCTGACCTACGTGGTGCCGGTGTGTCCACAACAGGTTCTTCAACAGTTTGTTCATCCTGTTGTGGTTCTGTAGGAGCTGAAATATTTTCAGGTGTTTCTCGACTTTCTTCAAGTTGCACCGTGCTCCCACTATCCCTTCTTGAGAGAAACTCTTTCTCTAAGAAGACACCATGCCGGGCGACAAACACTTTGCCTTCTCCTTGATTATAGAAGTAATATCCTTTTGTTTCCTTAGGATACCCGATAAAGAAGCATTTATCAGATTTAGGAGTGAGCTTATCAGATTGTAAACATTTTACATAAGCCTCACATCCCCAAATCTTAAGAAAAGACAAGCTAGGACGTTGTCCTGTCCACATCTCATATGGTATCTTTTCTACTAATTTTGATGGAACCCTGTTTAGTGTGAAAGCGGTTGTTTCAAGAGCGTACCCCCAAAAAGACAACGATAGATTACTTTGGCTCATCATGGAGCGCACCATATCTAATAAGGTGCGTGTTGTGGTTACTGACCAAACAGAGAGAGAGATGGTAGTGGAGAGGTGGGAGTGTTCTCCTTCACCCTCCCCCTCATCCTGATATATATATATATATATATATATATATATATATATATATATATATATATATATATATATATATATATATACATATGGAGTATACTTTTACAATTATGCCCTTACATCCGTACATCCCCCTTAGGGGCATTTGAGTCATTACACATGTTACTCTGGTTCTTATAACCTCCTAACAGGCCTGCTGGGCTTAGGTGGGGGCCACCCCTACAACAGGAGCCTCTCATGGTGAAGGGCTTCATAGGGCCGAAGCCATGTCGCCGAGTCCTTTGGCCCCCTCCGTCCCCTGCGGCCTGTGAATTTCTCCAAGCTTGCGGTTGGGGAGCTCGAGGTGTGGGATGGGGGGTGATGTCGAAGTACAGTGGAGCTGGCGCCTTATCGGAAGCAGGTGCGCGCGCGCTCCGTCCCCTACCCTTCGAACGGGTGGCAGCGGAGGCTGGCGCCTAGTCGAAGCAGACGCGCGCGCGCTCCGTCCCTTACCCTTCGAACGGGTGGTAGCGGAGGCTGGCGCCTAGTCGAAGCAGATGCGCGCGCGCTCCGTCCCTTACCCTTCGAACGGGTGGCAGCGGAGGCTGGCTTCTAGTCGAAGTAGACGCGCGCGCTCCGTCCCCTACCCTTCGAAAGGGTGGCAGCGGAGGCTGGCGCCTAGTCGAAGCAGACGCGCTCCGTCCCTTACCCTTCGAACGGGTGGCAGCGGAGGCTGGCGCCTAGTTGAAGTAGACGCACGTGCGCTCCGTCCCCTACCCTTCGAACGGGTGGCAGCGGAGGCTGGCGCCTAGTCGAAGTAGACGTGCACGCGCTCCGTCCCCCATCCTTCGAACGGGTGACAGTGGAGGCTGGCGCCTAGTCGAAGCAGACGCGCGCGCGCTCCGTCCTTTACCCTTTGAACTGGGGGCAGCGGAGGCTGGCGCCTAGTTCGAAGTAGATGCGCGCGCTTGCTGGAGCCGGAGGCGGAATTGGAGTTTGTCCCTTTCGGTCCGGTAGAGCGCCTTTAATGGCGGCTGGGACCGTACCGACGTCTAGCCTGCCAAAAGGCGGGTTGCTGCATCGTGCCGTGTCCGTTCACGTGGTTAGGGCACACGGCGGTTTGTAACTGGAGCGCCGCGGTGGGTCAGGCACTGCGTGATCGTGACCGCTTGCGTTGACGGTCCTTGGTTCTGCGGTCGCGTGTGGCGTGTATCGCCACGACGCCTCGTTTTTAGGTTACGGGGAATCGTGCGGGGCGGACCTTCGCACCGCTGCTGGTGCGTCCGGCACGCGGATCGTTGCGACGCTTCGGTAGCAGCGGCATGGGCGAGGTGGCTTGAAATAGCCCCCCCGTAACAGCATCCCCGCACCTTTACGCCCTCTTTCCTATCTGCTCCGCCCTCTACACTTTCGCGATATTTTCACCGCTTCAATCTCTTTGTGGGAAGCGATGGCCTCTGGTGGTAAGCGCGGCCAGGCGGTTGGTGGCTCTGACATTCGCCGGCGACCATCGCCGCTGGTGGTGAAGTACTCGCTGAGCGAGCGCGACCCGGCGGCGGCAGACAAGTGGTGGCTGGCGACGGAGAAGGAAGGCTCGTTCTCCGGCGAGTTGGGCCCTTCGCTTGTGACCGAGAAGGCCATCCAGCGACTGTTGCGCGAGGGGAAGCTTTCCGATCGCCAGGCGGTACGACTGCCCGCCCCCGACGAGACCGAGCCGCACCCCGAGCCGTCCGAGGCGATCGTTTTCGTCGCCTTCTTGGATGCAGGGCTCCGCATCCCGGCGGCGGCTATTGTGGGCGACGTGCTACGGACCTTCGGGCTGGAACTGGCGCAGCTGACTCCAAACGCCGTGGCCCGGCTTGCCGTATACAGTTGGGCTTTGCGTTCGGGAGCGTGCTGGCCCAGCTCTCCTTTGTTTGCCTATCTGCACGAGGCACGGTGCCACCCCAAAGACCGGAAGGGCGGGACGCTGTCGAACTTTAGCAGTGTTAGCTTCCTTCTCCGGCCGTCCTGCACCAAGCTTTTCCCCGCGAATTTGACTCGCGGGAAGTGGGAGTCCCAGTGGATGAAGCGGTGGTTCTACCACCATGTAGAGAGCGGGAGCGGCCTCGAGTGTACGGGGCGGCCGATCGCGTTCAAGACTTCGCCCGGCCGGACATTGGACGACGAAGACAGGCGACTGGCCCAACGACTCGTGGGCTTGGCGGCCTGCTTCAATATGCGTGACCTCGCCGAAGAGTTTGTGATGTACGGTGTGGCGCCGCTTGCGAGCAGCTGGCGCCTTGCCGTTGAGAGTCGTTGAGACGACAACATTGAGCCGTCGGTCTGCGTACTGCCGGCACCCCCCAACCCTCGTAAGTCCCGACCGCCTCGCTCCTTTTGTCCGCGCGTAGCATGTTACGTATTCACCCCCCTTTTTCTTCTTCTTTAATTTAGAGATCAGCTTGGATGCCGCGGAGCGACTCGTGCGCGTGTTCCTCGGGCCATATACCGGCAGGGAACACGAGCAGCGCTCGTCCGCAACTGCGTCGGCGGGGCTGGGGCGGATAAATCGTGTGTGCGAGGCCTTGGGCCTTGCCGTGCCGGACCGCCCTTGTCCGTCTTCGCAACCTCAAGACGCGGTGCTGCGATGACGAAGGCGCCGTCTCGCAAAAGGGGCTGAGGCGGAGCGTCTGTCGTTCCTGGCATCGCAGCCGCGCCTGCTGCTGCCCCCGGCGCAGCCGACGCGGAGTCGGATTCGGCGAGATATGCTGAGTCAGGCTTGGAGGCTGGGGACGCCGGGGGCGAAGTGTCCTCCGAGGGCGTCCCGGACGACAGGCTCACGACAGCCCGCCAGAGGGAGGAAGTCTCGCAGCCCCTTGCGGTCGTCGAGATGGGACCCGAGCCGGCCGATAGTGTTGAAGTGGGGCGCCCGGTTGTGGCGGCTACGACGTCGGAGGCGCAACCTTCGGTGACGACCGTCAGGCAATCTTCGGTCGTGGCCGCCGCGATGCCGAAGAGGCAATCTTCGGTCGTGGTCGTCGCGATGCCGGAGAGGCAATCTTTGGTCGTGGTTGCCACGACGCCGGAGGCGCAGCCTCCGGCCCCCTCTTTGGGGGCGTATGGGGCTGGGCTTCTGCCTATGGCAGCGGCCGGAGCTGAGCCGTTGCCCGCAGAGGTTGCCGCCGAGGGGCTTTTGCCCCCGGGTGTTGCAGCCGCGGGGCCTGTTCCCCCAGTGGTTGCTGAGACGGGGGCGCTACCCCCCATTCCGGCCAAACGGCCATGCCTGCGGCCGTGGCTCCACCAAACGTCGAGGGGGTTCACTGTGGTGACGGGCGTCAGGAGTTTATGGGACTCCGACACCCATGCCAAGGTCCCTACGGCGCGTGTTCCTCCTACGCCTCGGACCACGCCGTCCACCTTTCCGGAGCGATCTGCGGCGACGGTAAACGTGGAAGCCTCTGTTCCTTGCGGAACCGTACCTCCGGAAGGGGCTTGGGCCACTGTTCCCGTTCCTAGGACTAGGGGGAAGGCTCCCAAACTCCGCCGGCTGCCACCTAGGGTAAATTGGCATGGGTTACCCTGGAACGTTTTTGTTGCTCCTTGTGGTGTGCTCACACGCACTTTTGCCTGCAGCGTCGCTTATCCCGGAGGATGAGCCTTTGCCGGAACGCGAGGGTTCCGGTGCTGTTGGCACGAGCGTTCCCCGCTCCGGCCCTGCGGACTTTGTCCCCCCGCCGGAGATGTTAAGGGCATGGCATGGCATTGTGGATGACGCGGCCGCCAGCGTCAGGCAGCAGGTGCTACCCACGTACGGGGTGGACCGTCTGAGGGACGGCTTCGAGGTGTCGAGGGTGCGGGTAAGTACATAGTTATATGATAACACCCGACCCTGCTGCGCTTGCTGAATCGCTTTTTGCCCTACAGACCCTGGTGCTGGGGCAGGCCCTGCAGACGGCCTATGTTCATGCGCAAAGGGCGTTGGAAGATAGGCTGCAGGCCGCCGAGGAGCAATTGCACGAGGCCGCTGGGGTTCGGTCCGCCCAGGATACCCGAATCCGCCAGCTTGAGGCGGAGTGCGCCGAGGCGAAGGCACACGCCGAGGGGGCTGCCGCGTCGTCGCGGATGTCGGCCACCAAGGCGGTGCGGATAAAGTTCGCGGTGGAGCGGGACGGCCTTCTGCAGCAAGTCGCCTTGCTGGAGAAGGAAAAGGGCGAGCTTGCCTCGACTCTAGCAGAGTGCAACCAGGCGCTTGGCGAGGCTTCGGTCATTGCGTGGGACGCCCTGCAACTGCTGGAAGTCCACCTCCAAAGACTTGTGGGTGCGGTGCCGGATCACGCCTTCGGCCGGAGGAGTTGGTACGGGCCCTTCGCTGGATCCATGATGCCGCCGACGTTGCGCGCGGGGCTGCGACGAACTTTGGCGACCACTGTGCCTATGTGGCTGCGTGCCTGGTGTGCTGAAGGAATACGCGTATGCTACGAGAGCAGAAAACAAAAATTTCTACCGCGCACACCAGGACATCATGCTAAGGAGGGATCATGGATCCTTACCACTAGACGCGCAGCGCAGCGGAAGAAGAGTTGGAGAAGCCGATCCAACCACGCACGTCGAGGTAGTAGTGGAAGTAGTCGGTCGTCCCGAACAGATCGTCTCCTCCACGCGATCAACCACACCACGAGCAGATCCAATCTTTAGGTTGTTGATGCCGACCAACGCCGCAACGAGCAGCGCCTCCACCGGTATCCACACGTCCGGGGCTGGAACGCCGATCGCGAGTGTACCAGCACTCGCGAGCGGCTAGGGTATGGCTCGGGAGGTGGCGGCTAGGGTTTTGCTCGGGAGGAACAGAAGCATGCATCCCTCAGCCCCTCGCCTCCATATATATAGACCTCCTCACTTGGGCCTAGTGGACCGAGGCCCAATAGGAGTCTATCCGGATCTCTATCCGAATTGAGCCCACATTCAAATCACATTCGAATTAGTGTTCCAACCCGTTAAGTGTGCGACCCTGTAGGTTCACGTATACTTGGTCGCGACCCGGAAACGCCTTTCCGGTCACCCTATTAATAGCGGCATCTAGTAAGACATATTAACCCCAAAGTATACGTCAAGATCATATCGGCTGAACCTGTAATGTTCTCATGTACGAATCCCTTTGCCTCACGATATAGATTAAGCTCAAGGCGAGACCTGTGTCATCCTCTTAATAGCTCAATCACTCTCTCGATTCCGTGATGGATTATAAACTCGTGATTGACTCCTCAATCACCTTGGCATGGCCATGCACTTTCATAATCCATTACATCGAGGGGCCCAGAGATATCTCTCCCATAAGGAGGGGCAAATTCTATCTTGATCATTCACATCCCACTACATGTTTCATGGCAAACCCAAAAACTACTTTTATGACTACCCAGTTACGGAGTAGTGTTTAGTAGTCCCAAAATAAGCTACTACGCATGTTGGGAACCATGATGATCTCAAGTCTAAGGATTCCACATAAACACTACTTGAGACCAACTGATGACACATGGAATCTCTGCAGTGTCTCATGGTGGGTCTATCCAACATATGTTCACTAACACATGTCCATATTATTGATTTGGTATCTCCATACCATGATCCATGAGACATGATCATCAATCAATACATATGCTGATCTTTGAATCATATTTGTTCCTCATATGATATATAATCAGGGATCATTTAGAAATAGCAACATTTTGGCATTAAGAGTCTCATGAATAAGTCACATACTCATTGATCAATAATGATAATGTCTATTTCAAGGAACAAACTAATGCATCATAAACATAGTATGTGATATATATAACATCTCCATGTTGCCTCTAGGGCATATCACTAACATGTGTGCCCTCCTTCGGCACCGTGGTTGCACGCACATCGCCGGGCTGGAAAACCCTCAGCTGGAGATGCCCGGCGGGGCCGGAGTGATGTCCGGTGAAATCCGTGCCGCTCGCCACCCCGTCAAATTCTTCTATGAGCGGATCTGGGACTACGTCAGGATAGCCGCCGCGCAGGTCGAGCTTCGGAAGTCCCTTCATGGGGAGGGGAGCCTCGGCCAATTTCTAGATGAAGTCCCGCGGCGCGACGAGGGTGGCGCTGAGGCCTCCGGAGATGCCGAAGGCTCACAGGTGCGGCGCCAACGTGGCTAGGTGTGGGCGTGCGTTGTAACGTCTGCCCCTTAATTGAATGAATAAAGTGTGTGCTTGTTTCACGAACTGATTACTTGCCTTCATCCCGGGCAGCTTCCTTGCTGGGGGCGACTGCTCGCGTCTGGCCTTGCGACTCGGCGGTGCCTTAGACGCTGGCAAAGGGCCGAGGAGTCGTTGAACTTTTGGGCAGGCCGACCTTCTTCGAGCGAGGCCCCAGCTTTAGCGCGTGTTAAGGACGAGCCCACGGGATAGCGGCTTAGAATGGCAAGGATGTTGCCGGACCTTTGTACTTGTGTGATTTTTCCGGTATGCAGATTTTTTGGCATTTTAGGATATGCGCTGTGTGTTGATGCCACTTCGGGTTCACCGACACGCCACATGCTGCGCGGGGACGGGATCTCCGCGCTCGACGCGCACCGTTGGCGAAGTAGTTGCGCAAGGGTTCCTTAGAACGGCGCTTGCGGGGGCAGTCCTTGGCGCCTCACCTTTTTACAGTCCGTAGACGGGCGGGCGCGGAGGCGGACCTCTACGCTTCACCTTTTATAGTCCGTAGACTGGCGTGTGCGGAGGCGGACCTCGGCACTTCGCCTTTTTATAGTCCGTAGACTGGCGTGTGCGGAGGCGGACCTCGACGCTTCGTCTTTTTATAGTCCATAGACTGGCGTGTGCGGAGGTGGACCTCGACGCTTCGCCTTTTTATAGTCCGTAGACTGGCGTGTGCGGAGGCGGACCTCGACGCTTCGCCTTTTTATAGTCCGTAGACTGGCGTGTGCGGAGGTGGACCTCGACGCTTCGCCTTTTTATAGTCCGTAGACTGGCGTGTGCGGAGGCGGACCTCGACGCTTCGCCTTTTTATAGTCCGTAGACTGGCACGGGCGAGGGTGGAAGTGCGCGCACGTTCCGTTCCTCTTGCTCGTCATGGCAGGGGTAGCCTCTGGTGTGCCGTGTCTTCGGCAACGCGCGCTGCGCTCACCTCCCGCAGTATGCGAGGGTGAGCCTCGCTCCGCTGCGATTAATATTCGTGTCCTCCACCCGCGTTGCGAAATGCGTGGGGGGCCTCCGTGGTTTTATTTATACTCCGCAGAGTGCGTGGGGTCAACATCCACGTCCTATTTGTACTCCGCAGAGTATGCACAGGTACGAAGTCCCTGGCATGCGCGGAGTTCGCGTCTTGTTTAGACTCCGTAGAGTGCACAGGGAGAACATCCGCGTCTTATGTATACTCCGTAGAGTGCGTGCGAGGGTGTCCCCTCACACGTCTTTTGTTTATACTCAGGCCCGTCACCCTTGGCTACGGCGAGTGCACACGCGGACGTGCGACTTCGATTTATACTCAATCCCGTACCCCTGGCTACGGCGAGTGCACACGCGAACGTGCGTCTTTGTTTATACTCAGGCCCGTCACCTTTGGCTACGGCGAGTGCACACGCGAACGTGCGACTTCGATTTATACTCAGTCCCGTACCCCAGGCTACGGCGAGTGCACACGCGAACGTGCGTCTTTGTTTATACTCAGGCCCGTCACCTTTGGCTACGGCGAGTGCACACGCGAACGTGCGACTTCGATTTATACTCAGTCCCGTACCCCAGGCTACGGCGAGTGCACACGCGAACGTGCGTCTTTGTTTATACTCAGGCCCGTCACCTTTGGCTACGGCGAGTGCACACGCGAACGTGCGACTTCGATTTATACTCAGTCCCGTACCCCTGGCTACGGCGAGTGCACACGCGAACGTGCGTCTTTGTTTATACTCAGGCCCGTCACCTTTGGCTACGGCGAGTGCACACGCGAACGTGCGACTTCGATTTATACTCAGTCCCGTACCCCTGGCTACGGCGAGTGCAAATGCGAACGTGCATCTTTGTTTATACTCAGGCCCGTCACCTTTGGCAAGGGCGAGTGCACACGCGAACGTGCGACTTCGATTTATACTCAGTCCCGTACCCCTGGCTACGGTGAGTGCACACGCGAACGTGCGTCTTTGTTTATACTCAGGCCCATCACCTTTGGCTACGGCGAGTGCACACGCGAACGTGCGACTTCGATTTATACTCAATCCCGTATCCCTGGCTACGGCGAGTGCACACGCGAACGTGCGTCTTTGTTTATACTCAGGCCCGTCACCTTTGGCTACGGCGAGTGCACACACGAACGTGCAACTTCGATTTATACTCAGTCCCGTACCCCTGGCTACGGCGAGTGCACACGCGAACGTGCGTCTTTGTTTATACTCAGGCCCGTCATCTTTGGCTACGGCGAGTGCACACGCGAACGTGCGACTTCGATTTATACTCAGTCCCGTACCCCTGGCTACGGCAAGTGCACACGCGAACATGCGTCTTCGATTTATACTGCGGGAACGCGCGCGCTGGCCAAGCCTGCGCGCGCCTCCGCCACGTACTTGCGCGTGATGAAGAAAGATTGGCGACAAACGGCGATCTTCATTACATCCCCGTTTGCGCGGGTAAGCAATTACAAGGGGTGGATATACTAACCGTTTGTCCTTGGTGCGGCCGAAGCCTCTAGTCGCTAGACATGTGCAGGGCCCGCCAAGGCGCCTCTGAACGGCCCCGCGGACCCCCGCACTGTGACGCCAGCTCTAAGAGCGCCGTTGGGCTTTGCGACGCGGATACCTGGTACCTGGCTCGATGCGCCGGGCCATATCCTGGTCGCCTCGGATGGTGATGATGTTCCGGGGACCCAGGATCTTCATGCATAGGTAGTCGTGATGTGGTATCGCGCCGAAGGAGTTGAGGATTGGGCGCCCTAGTATGGCATTGTAGGGGTACGGAAGGTCAACCACGTCGAAGGTGGCATCTTCGGCCCGCACATTGTCATCTTGGCCGAACGAGACTTGAAGACCTATTTGGCCCAGCGCCCGCAGGGGCTGTCCCCCGAAGCCCTGCAGTGGGATTCCCGAGGGCCCTAGGCGGCTTCGAGGGATCCCCATCTGGTCGAAGGCTGCCGCAAACAATACATTTGCGGAGCTACCGCCGTCCACCAAGGCACGCCCCACGTCGCATCCCGCGATAGTGACCCGGATGACCAGGGGGTCCTGATGAGCGAAGTCCACGCCTTGGGCGTCGTCGGGTGTGAATGTAACTTCGTGCTGCGCCCAGTCCGGCGGTGCTTGCGCTGGGTATGCCGCCACGTGATGTAGTCTTCACGCATAGGCCTTCTGCTGCCGTGCTGAGGCGAACTTCAGCGCAGAGCCTCTGGACATGACGTTATTGACCCTGCGGTGGGTTGCCTCCGGGGCCTGCAGCGACAGGAGGCCCTCCCGAGGCTGCTGTACGTGAGCTTGGATCCGTAGGGGGCCTTCCTGAGGCTGCATCCCTTGCGCCTGTACCTGCGTGGGGGCCTCGTACGGGAACTGGACGTGGGCCACCGCAGGCGGACACATCTCCGGGTTCCTATTCCTAGCAGCGCTTTGGCAGAGCGCCGCGATGGAGACACACGAGCGTGTGTCGTGGGTGCCTCGGCCGTGGACCTCGCACCACAGTCCCTGGTGCTGGTCGTCGTAATCTCCACGGCTTTTATCATCGCGGCCGCGGCCAAGGCGAGACCTGTGTCATCCTCTTAATTGCTCAATCACTCTCTCGATTCCGTGATGGATTATAAACTCGTGATTGACTCCTCAATCACCTTGGCATGTCATGCACTTTCATAATCCATTACATCGAGGGGCCCAGAGATATCTCTCCCATAAGGAGGGGCAAATTCTATCTTGATCATTCACATCCCACTACATGTTTCATGGCAAACCCGAAGACTACTTTTATGACTACCCAGTTACGGAGTAGTATTTAGTAGTCTCAAAATAAGCTACTACGCATGTTGGGAACCATGATGATCTCAAGTCTAAGGATTCCACATAAACACTACTTGAGACCAACTGATGACACATGGAATCTCTACAGTGTCTCATGGCGGGTCTATCCAACATATGTTCACTAACACATGTCCATATTATTGATTTGGTATCTCCATACCATGATCCATGAGACATGATCATCAATCAATACATATGCTGATCTTTTAATCATATTTGTTCCTCATATGATATATAATCAGGGATCATTTAGAAATAGCAACATTTTGGCATTAAGAGTCTCATGAATAAGTCACATACTCATTGATCAATAATGATAATGTCTATTTCAAGGAACAAAGCAATGTATCATAAACATAGTATGTGATATTACCACCAAATAAGAATGAAACTTGGCGATGAATGGAAAACTGCTTTTAAAACTAAGTTCGGCTTGTATGAGTGGTTAGTCATGTCTTTTGGTTTAACTAATGCACCTAGCACTTTCATGAGATTAATGAACGAGGTTTTACGTCCTTTCATTGGCAAAATTGTGGTCATTTACTTTGATGATATCTTGATTTATAGCAAGTCCATGGATGAACATTTGAATCACTTACGTGCTGTTTTTAATGCTTTGTGAGATGCACGTTTGTTTGGTAACCTTGAGAAGTGCACCTTTTGCACGGATCAAGTCTCTTTTCTGGGCTATGTTGTGACTCCACAGGGAATTGAGGTTGATAGAGCCAAGGTGGAGGTGATATGGAGTTGGCCCACGCCCACAACGGTCTCCCAAGTGCGGAGTTTTCTTGGCCTTGCAGGATTTTATCGCCGCTTTGTCAAGGAATTCAGCACCATTGCGACACTGTTGATTGAGTTGACAAAGAAGGGCGTCCTGTTCCATTGGGGGCCATCACAAGAGGAGTCCTTTAATCTTTTGAAGGACAAGCTTACACACGCACCATTGCTCCAACTTCCGAATTTTGGTAAGACTTTTGAGCTGGAATGTGATGCTAGCGGAATTGGTATTGGTGGTGTTTTGATGCAAGAAGGCAAACATGTTGCCTACTTTAGTGAAAAATTGAATGGTCCTGCTCTTAATTATTCCACGTATGATAAAGAATTGTATGCTCTTGTTCGTTCTTTAGAGACGTGGCAACACTATTTATGGCCTAAAGAATTTGTCATTCATTCCGATCATGAATCACTTAAGCATATTCGTAGTCAAACCAATTTGAATCGTAGACATGCTAAGTGGGTTGAATGTATTGAATCTTTTCCTTATGTCATTAAAGACAAGAAAGGGAAAGATAATGTGATTGCTGATGCTTTGTCTCGACGCTATACCATGTTGTCTCAACTTGATTGTCGCATTTTTGGTCTTGAACCTATTAAAGCACAATATGCTTTTGATGCTGATTTTAAGGATGTGTTGTTGCATTGTAAAGAGGGACAAGCATGGAATAAATTTGTGATCAATGATGGTTTTTTGTTTAGAACTAACCGCCTATGCATTCCAGTTGGATCCGTTCGTCTTTTGTTGTTGCAGGAGGCGCATGGAGGCGGTTTGATGGGATATTTTGGTGCTAAGAAGACGGAGGACGTTCTGGCCACACACTTCTTTTGGCCAAAGATGAGGCGAGATGTTGAGCGGTTTGTGGCTCGCTGCACTACATGTCAAAAGGCTAAGTCTCGCTTGAATCCACATGGTTTATATATGCCTCTTCCTGTTCCTTCTATTCCGTGGGCAGATATTTCTATGGACTTTGTTTTAGGATTACCCAAGACTAAGAGGGGGAGGGATAGCATTTTTGTTGTTGTGGATCGCTTTTCTAAGATGGCTCACTTTATACCATGTCATAAAACCGCTAATGCCGTTCAAATTGTTGACCTCTTTTTCAAAGAGATAGTTCATTTGCATGGTATGCCTTCTACTATTGTTTTAGATCGTGATGCCAAGTTCTTGAGTCACTTTTGGCGTACTCTATGGAACAAGTTGGGTACAAAGTTGTTGTTCTCTACAACATGTCACCCACAAACTGATGGCCAAACCGAGGTGGTGAACCGCACATTGTCTACCATGTTGAGAGCTGTTTTGAAGAATAATTTGAAGCTGTGGGAAGAGTGTTTACCGCATGTTGAGTTCGCATATAATTGAGCAGAACACTCCACCACCAAGGTAAGTCCTTTTCAGGTAGTGTATGGAGCGTGCTGATTTTACTGTCAAAATGCATGAGACTACTAAGGCAAACATTGAAAAGATGAATGAAAAATATAGGATTACTGGTAGTAAAGGTAGAAAGGAAGTTAAACTTGAACCGGGTGATTTTGTTTGGTTGCACTTGAGAAATGATAGATTTCCTGAGTTAAGAAAGTCAAAATTGATGCCTAGAGCTGCTGGTCCTTTTAAGATAATTGAGAAGATAAATGATAATGCATATAAACTTGAGTTGCCTCCCGAGTTTGGGGTTAGTCCCACCTTTAACATTTCAGATTTGAAGCCATACTTGGGAGAAGAAGATAAGGCTGAGTTGAGGAAAACTCCGCTTCAAGAGGGGGAGCATGATGAGGACATCACTTCTCCGGATACACACAACACTCCTCCACTTGACATTCAAGGACCAATCACTAGAGCTCGCGCCCGACAATTGAATTTACAGGTGAGCTCGTTCCTAAGTACTTCTTTTTGTTCATTTGAGAATCGATTGCTACCTAATGATTTAATTATGATTAGGAACCATGGAGAGGACCTGGAAGTACTTGGAGAAGGGCTACGAAATGCACAAGTCCAGCAAGGGCGGTCGAATCATGTTGGAGGCCCAACTCAAGCCAACTTCGAATCCAATTCGGAGTCCAAGACCAGGCCACACTAAAATGGACACCCAGATCGCATCCGGGCTCCATTTTGGACGTTCTAAATATGGATGGAAAGCTGAGAAGATTACCTTTCCAATGGATCTGGTCCCATGTCAAAATTCTTTCTGAGTCAACAGGAATCATCAAAATAGGTGGGCATTTAGAATCTGTCAGGGTGCTGTGTCACCGTCTTTTGGACCATTCGGCTTTGTATCGTGTTGGAGCCCATTAGGGCGCGTCCAGGGGTTTTGCATGCCCCTCAATCCTTTATATCCAGCCACCACTTCCACCATTAGGGTTTGGGTTTTGCTTAGATTAATTCTGTCTTTGAACAGTTTCGCCGTTCATCGGTTTGTGAGACCCCAACTTTCGAGTGCTAAATCAATACATCTGCAATTCAGTTGTGTTCTTCCTTGTTCTTGCTTGTGTTCTTTGATTCGCAGGAAAGGATTAGCCTTCTTGGCGAGGTCAACCGGCTACGCACAGTTGATAACCTGAGGAGACGTGGTGCTGCGATTGCGGGGTTCGGAACGTGTTGTTCGGAAGCTGGATCGAATTGTGTCGCGCCTCCACCAAATTGAACATATCCAGAACCTGTTGGAAGATCGGGACCCCGTTCCTGTCACCCACCTAAGCCCAGTAGGCCTGTTAAGAGAATGTAAGGCCCAAAATGGGACATGTATAGTGACATGGGTACCCCTGAAGGAAGTACTCATGTGTAAGGGTATAATTGTAAAAGCACTCCCCATGTGGATATATATATATGACATAGGCCATGGGGAGGAGAGCTAAGCCATTCACTTACCTAACTCTCCACTACCACACTCTCTCTCTGTTTGGTCTGTAACCACAACAAACAAAAATCTTCAGTTTTCTGTTTTGGGTCAATCCTCATGTTCTACAATTCCAGATTGCATTCGATTGAATTATCTTATATTTGCCACGCCTATACATTGCTATACACTTATTTTAGCCTTCTTCCATCCTTGGTTGATCAGCAACATAGGCTAAAAGCTAGATACGAACTATAATTTAATTCTGTGCAATTTCTGAAATTAACTGATTGTTCTCCATTACTACATATCGAGCCTTCCAAGTTATATCTTATACTAACCAAGCAGATCACGTCGAACTGTCCCTTGCAATTGCTTTACTCATCACTTAAGTCAGATTTATTATGAACCAGCCACCGGTTGCACCACCTGTTTACTTTGGTAAGAACTTGAAAGAATTTGGTAAGAGATTGAGAGATGCGTGACTCGATTTGAGCCTCCATATCCTAGTTGTTGATAGGAACATTTACTTGTGATTTCTTTCCTTGTTTTCTACTAACAATGACAGGCTTGAGAAAATGGGTAGATTATGATGTCATCGTGGGCAGATTTGAACTCAAAGGGAAACAACTACCGGTATACATCTTGCCACTCATCGCTGAGAGTACGTTGTCAGACTACTTGTGGGTTACTATGTTGGATAGCTACTTTGAAAAACAGGATCTTGATCCTTTTGAGAAGATGAGCATGGCAAGCACGGTGTTGATTGGTGATGTTCAACATTGGTAGTCGAATCTCGAGTTCCACTACGTGTACACATGGGAGGAGATGAACAAATTGCGACATCATTTTGTACCTCCACCACCCACGGTCATAAGCGAGGTGCAACCTAAGGTAACTGAAAATGCTGACATTATTTTGGCTCCTACTCCATCTACAGATATCGTCAAGATGCTTGAAAAGATGAAGGATGATCTGGTGCATCTTATGTTTTTAGAGGAGAAGTTTGAGGTACCTACAGTATCTGATGAGGATGATAATGACAAAGGTACTGATTTGGTGCTACAACAAGACATAGAACAACCTTGTGTGTATATACTTGTTGTTGTGCAATCTTTTGATATTCGTTGTGTTGACTTGAATGAACCACGTGCTGATCTAAATTCTCATAATTTTGCACATGTCGAATTAATTACACATAAGGAAGTATTTGATAGAATATCCCCTGCTGATGCATTGTGCTATATCTTGCTTAATGAGGCCGTTAGTTTGGAATGAGCTATGAAGAAAATTTCTGACCTTTCATCTCTAAATTCTCTATCTAGCACCTACACCTACTATTTTAAATTAATTGGAGATTATGGTGTAGACAATCAATTTCTTGTATATCGAATATGCATAACTTGTGATCACATGGATGAATTGAAGCTTATTGTTTTGAACAACAACTCTTGTATGCTGAATCACATTCATTATGAAAGAAAAATAAAATTTAGTGATCATTCAATGCCTATGTGTTCTTCTCTTATTGAACCATCTAACATTGACAATTTGAATAATGAAATTGATGTGTGGAAGAACATGCAAATCTTTTCACCCTTACTAGATAAATTTGCTATTGCTCAATTGAAATATGATTATATGGATAACTTTGGTTGATTCCCAAAGTTATAGCTTTGCCATATGTGCTACCACTATAAGTTTAAAACTTCAGAGATTTGAATTGCATAAATGCTTCACTTACATTTGCAAAACTAGTTGCAATAATTGCCGTGTGAGAAATTTTGATTTGCTCATTAACATATATGATTACTCTTGGGATAATAATATAATGCGCTTTTATTATCATTGCTGTCTGATAGCATTAATTGTGCAACAACGAAGAACTGTTACAACGGATGACATATACATATACCATGCATACACCTTGGCTTCTTTGTTACCATACTTTCAGCTTATCAAAAACTGAGGACGGCTTTGTTTGCAAGAAGAGGAGGATGATAAGAACTCTATGGATACAACCATATTTGCTATGCTTGTTGTTCCAATTACAAGAGCTCCTACGCATCACTTAAATTATCAGATGAGCTTGTGTCAAAGAGGTTTTACTTTGTTTGATAAAGAACTTCTGATATCACATAATGAGAGTTCGCTGCGTTTGTTATAATGTACCAAGATTTATGATCAAGATAATCCAATATGTGAGGCTACACATATGTTAAAACCGATGACGATTTTCTGTCAAGAAGGGGAGGATGATGTGACCACGCCACAAACACATACAACCATAGCGTCCAATATCAAGATTGAACTAAAGGTGAATTCGTTCCTTCAGCTTGAACATATTTTAAATGAGAATATGATTCTACCTAATGATGAAAATATATATTTTTGTAGTACCACATCACTTTTGGACCAATTGAAGCAAGAGTTCAAGTTGGACAGGTTTTGGAATCCAATTCGGCCTCCAGATCAATTCGAATTCAGCCTGACAGGCCCAACTTCAAATGTGCATAACTTTCACATACAGAGTCCATTTGAGCTCCACGAGTACTTTTTGGAAAGCTTTTCTCACCCTCTTTCCAATGGATCTAGTTTCAACTTCAAATTCCTCCTGCATAAACCGTAATCATTAAAATAAGGTGCTACATCACCTGTTTGGTTCAAATTGGGCCTTGTAATGCTTGGGCCCAAGGGGAAGGTGCCCCCCTCCTAGGCACGTACTGTTCACATGTGTAATGTTCACATAAACAGTACCATGAATAATACCACCCCTTATTCTTTAGTTTTGCACGGCTTTCCCTCCATTATTTAAGGAGACTGCACCGTTCTAGTTTTTTTAGATTTCGTTTGCTAAGTTTTTCCATTATGAAAACTCTTGTTCTTCACTTGTGTTGACTAGAACAACTGTAAAGAAGCTCTACGGAATCCCACCTTTTGAACTCAATAAAAATATTTGCAATTTCAGATTGCTTGTTATCTTGTTCTTGCGTGTTCTTCAGTTGCATGCAGGAATAGACATTCGTGGTCAGGTCAACTGCGTTTTTGGCATGGTTGTTAATGACTTGGAGTGTGGTTTAGTGATTGCTTGGTGTTCAGGTCGTGGCCGGTTGGAAGCCTGCATCGTCAAAGTCGTTCTCCTCCAAATCGAAGTTATCAAATCCACTGCGACAACGTGGTCGTAAATGCCACTGCCGACCACTACAACGTGGTCGTAAAGCACCTTCTGAGCAAGCGAAATGGCTTAAGACTTCGCAGATAGAGCACAAGCCTCAAAAATCAAACTCAATCTCTCTAAACTATCACAAACATGGGGCCACTTCCACATGGTCTCTCAAAAACAGAGTGCCAACACCCTGAATGGACATCTTATGTGGTCTATGTCATTTCGGCATGCATTTTGAATCCATATGAGTCGGCGCGAAACTTTCCACTACAACGAATTATGACGAGTACCCATAAGCTCCACTGGACAAAATCAAAACAAGAAATAAAATGTGGTGCCAACACCCCGAATAGATATGTTATGTGGCCTAGACCATTTCATCTTGCATTTAGAATCCATATGAGTTATTGTGAAATTTTCCTCCACGATGGATTGCGGCGGGTTGGAAAAAAATCAAAACCTGAAGTGAAATGAAGTGCCAAACACCCCAAATGGACTTATGTGTGGCCTAACTTAATTCAGCATGCATTTGGAATACATGGCTCTTGACAAAGTCAAGGAATGTGGTTAAAGGAAGGTTCAGGTAATGGGTTGGATCAAGTTGCCTTCGTCAGTTCAAGTGAGGTGTACTCCGGTGGGAGCCAGAAACATGAGAGACCTACTGATGGGAGAGAAGCCACTGATAAACCTACATGTGGTGTGCATGGTGGCTTGCACAACAATATGAAGACTAAGTCAAGAGAAGGTGCCCAAAAGCTTCATCAAGGGCATTTGCAAAAAAATGCCAAATACTAGACTTGAGGCTTACTCCAAAACTATGGTGCCAGGAGACGCAAGCAAAGTGGTTTAGGGTTAGGCTAGGGTCGTGTGTGTTGAGTGGATCAAACACTTGGGTGTGAGTGGATTGATCCTTGCATAGGCTTTGAAAATTGTGTGCATTAGTGAAAAACCCGTTAGGGTTGATGGGTTCCCCAATCCTTAGCGGGTCTAGACCTACCAAGGGGCTAGTTTAGCCTATATGATGAAGGGTGAGGGGTTCTAAGGTTTGCAAGGAAAAAGTTGAGTTGTTGGCTTAGGCTAGTGCTTCCTCTCCTTCATGGTGTGAGTAAGAGTGAGACTTGTGGAGGGTTGTCAACTAGAAAGCAGTAAGACTCATTTCTCTCCATGCAATAGATCAAGATCTTGCAATCCTTATGTTATTGTCTCTTTTTGCATGAGTTCCTGTGCTTGCCCTTAGTGATTTTGTTCTTTTTGTGCTCGTCTTATTCTGCTATGATCCATGATGTGTAAGAGGCACTAGTTGGTCCTTGGGATCAATCTTTGCCCAACTAGATCACTCTGTAGCAAGAATCATGATCTTGCCTGGTTCTTGCGTTATCTTGACAAACATTGTGATTTTGTGATTGTGTCCTTTCTCACCCAAACTTGTGATTAGATTACCTTGCTAGGACATGTGAGAGATGATATGGAAAGTCGCATGATTTAGATCCTCACAAGCAAGAAGTAATTTGATTTTTAGGGTTTGGTGTGTTCTTGTGACCTAGAATACAATTATTTTAAATTGAATGGGATCAAGTCTAAGAACTTTGTATTTCTTGATTTGATTTGCTTTCTGACATCCTTTCTTCTCTCCATACAAATTTTAGTGGAATTTGGACAAGGTCCTCAAATTTTGTTTTTGCCTTAATGGTTTTGTGCCTGGGTCAAGGCACACAGTAGTACCGGCCTCACTATGGAAGTAGTATCGCAGCGATCATACTAGCTTACCTGAGTGGTAGTACCACAAGGTGGTCATACCAGCCTCAAGTTGCCAGTATACCATTGCAGTCATACCAGCATGTGGCTGGTGGCACGCTGGTAGTACTACTGTTCCTGCTATCGAAGGCAAGTAGTTGATTCAATTTAATTCCAGATCTTTGTGCTTCTTGAGTAGGAGGTGTAATCTGAACTTGATGGCTCTCATAGTCATTTGAGGGAAGATTTAGAATATTGGGGCAATCCAAAAAGCTTTCGCAATCATTCCCCCCTCTTATTGCCAGTATCAGTCCCTCTTCCTCATAGATCTTAACTGGTCTTAGAGCATGGTATCGGATAAGTATTCCACCAAGCCTCTCATCTTCGATGAATTGACTTCTCATTGGAAGGTGAGGATAACCACCTACATTCAGGTCCAAGGCCATGCTATCTAGGAGAAGGTCAAGAGTTCCTATGTTTTCCCTGCCGATGATCAAATCACCCCAGCAAATGTATCAGATGTAGAGGCAAACAAAAGAAAGAAAAAACCTCCTGATTCAGAGACTCGATAGAAACGAGTTTGATCTTGGTCTCATCTCAGTTCGGCACACAACATTTGGCAGACCATATGTGATTACCATGAGGGTTCAACTGCCATTAAGGAAGTGTTTTAGAAGTAGTTCAAGAAGGAATATCTGAAGTTTGAGATGAGGCCTTGAAAATCTTTGGATGAGTGTTTCTCTTACTTTCATAAGATTTTTAGCAACTTGCTTGCTGTCGATGTGACTGTTGTGGTTACAGATCAAACAGAGAGATGGTAGTGGAGAGTTAGGTGAACAATGCTTGGCCCTTCTCATTGCCTGGATGGCTTATATATATATTCACATGGGGAGCGTATTACAGTTATATCCTTACACCCAAGTATCCCTCTCAAGGGCATCTATGTCATTACACATGTCTCATTTTGGGCTTTACATCCTTCTATCAGGCCAGCTGGGCTTAGGTGGGGGCCACCCCAACAACAGGAGCCTCTCATGGTGAAGGGCTTCACAGGGTGAAGCCATGCTGCTGAGTCATTTGGCCCCCTCCATCCCTACGGCCTGTGACCTTACGTGATCTTGGGTAGACATGCATTGGCCGGTGCGGCCCCATTTCACGCCGAAGATACGGAGTTGAACCGGTTGCGAAGCCGTCTTCAGTTGCGCAGTCCTTCAGCCGTGGAGTTGAAGTGGCCGGCGGAGCCATTAAGGCAAGGTCGTGCTCATCTTGCGGACATGTTGTTGATGCGCAGAGCGGGTCCGCGCCGCGTGCACAAGGTCGGAGCAGATGGCGGGCATGTCCCGCGGAGATGAGTCCGGAGCGGAGACACTGGTGAGGTGATTTATGAGGTTGTCCTGTAGATCAGAAGCCAATGTATAGTCCGATGGCTCATAGCCCGAAGTTGATGTCTTAATGGCGGCGAGAATCGCGCCGACCCAGAGGTGTCAGGGTCGAACAACTGTGGTCGTACGCGCCGTTTCGATGGAGAGGTACACATGGCAGGACGCGATTGACGCGTTGTGCATTGTCAGCGGTCGCTCGACCGCGGTCGTGCACTTGTTCCCGAGAGAGAGGGGAACGCGTGGCGGGATGCTATTAGCGCGTCGTGCACTGTCAGGCGGCTTGCGACTATGCGCCTCTAGCTACCACCAGTTGCGCTTCCCAATCGTGGGGAGTCGAACCGCTGGGCTCCCGCCGGTTGCCTTCCTGATCGTTGTGGGGGTGAAGAGGATTTATATACCCTTCTCACCGGCACGCGACCATTCTTCCATTTGCTCATTTGCTCGCTTGTCGTTGTTTTGCTCTCTTTTCTCCTCGCCTGCTGGCGTGATCTGCCTCTGCTTCCATTCATCTAAAGAATATGTTCACCGGCCCAGCGGTAACACCTCGCCCAGCCAGCGCGGTTCGTCGTCGGCCTTGGTGGAATACTCTCTGGTGGTTCACGAGCCATCGCAGGCCAACAAGCGATTGGAGGCCCAGGAGAAGGCGGGAGCCACTGCTCCCGTGTGCTAGGGCCGAGTCTCGTGACAGAGGAGACGATCCAGTCTCTCCTTCGGGAGGGAAGGCTGGAGGATCGTGCTGCGGTTCGCCTACCTACTAGTGACGAGACAGAGCCGTGCCTGGAGGAAGCGGAGGCCATTATCTTCATCACGTACTTTGAGGCTGGGCTCCAGATACCAGCAACGCTCTTCGTCGGCGAGGTCCTACGGACTTATGGACTAGAGCTGGCGTAGCTGACCCCGAATGCGATAGTTCGCCTGGCTATTTATACCTAGGCGGCGTGGACAGAAGGTATCCATCCCAGCGCTACACTATTCGCCATCCTCCATGACGCGCGCTGCCAGCCGAAGAGGCTCGAAGGGGGGCGGTCTCAAACTTCGGCAGCGTTAACTTCGTGCTGACGTCGCAATGCATGAAGATCTTTCCCGCTAACTCGACGTGGGGGAAGTGGGAGTCCGACTGGACGCGGCGTTGGTTCTACGACCGATGTCCTTCAATACTTCACCAAGTGTGGGGCCCAAAGGCGACGATGAGTAGCGGGCGCGGAGGCTTGTCGGTACCACCTTCCGGTTCAACATGCGCAACCTTGCCGAGGAGTTCGTTATGTACGGGGTGGTGCCGCTCTCCAGCCGGTGGAAGCATCAGCGAGGTCCTGTCCGGCAGGATGGCGTTCGGCCAATCGTGTCTTCTCTTCCGAAGCCCTCTGCCCTCGTGAGTTCCTCAACCATATGCTGCGTACAAATATATATGTGCATGTATTTGACTTTGTATGAATGATGCCTCACTCTACCTGTAGGGCTCCTGCTAGAGGATGCAGAGCGCGCGGTGGTTCCCTTCCTTGGGCCATACACGGCCAAGGAACACGAGCTGCGTGAAGCCGTGACCGTCTTGGTGAAGTTGGGACGGATAAACTAAGTATGCGAGGCTCTAGGCATCCCCGTGCCAGAGCGCGTGACGCAGGCACCGATCCAGACTCGCCGCCGCGATGGCGACGGCAAGGTGGGGGCGTCTCCTTCTCGACGCAGAGCCCGGTCTGATGCTGTCGTATCCAGCCTGGTGGCTACATCTCCGGTGTTTGCTGTCGAAGCTGAGGGCACAACCGCCACTGGGTCCGACTTGGAGGCTGAGGCAGAGCACATTGCCCCCGACGAGGGGGCCCTGGGCGGCGCCGTGGAAACAAGCCACGGCCTCGACACTTGGGAGGGTGAGGCCTCCTCGCCTTTACCGGCCGCCAAACCCTTATTGCCTGCGGCGGCCGTCGAGGCCAAGGGCGAAGCACCCCCAGATACGATCACTCGCTCGACCAAAGAAGGGGTTCAACGTGGCGGTCGGGGTCCTCAAGGATTCGGGGTCCGACGGGGAAGCTGTCTGGCCTGGGAGGGAACTTGCCGCTCCTGACGCAGATGAAGCCCCCGCGGCCCAGACCGAGGTGGAGTGAACACCTCCCCTTGCCACGGTTCAGGTCAAGGCGGGGCAGACACATCCCCTTACCTCACCTGAGGGTACCGAAGGTAGGCGCAACTCTTTCTCCCCCCGTGACTTCGCGAAGCTTTCTCTGATCTGCTCGCTCATTCCGTCAACAACATCAGGCGGGACAAGGTCTCCCGGACACGGCCAAGGATCGAGCAATGGAGACGGCCACAAAGTCCCCAGTCTTCCTGCCCAGGATGTGATATCGACGCTTTGTGCTGTCAAAGTCGTCGGTGCGGAGGCTCAGCGGCCAAGCGTCTCCGACTTTATCCCACGGCCGAAGATGTTATGGGCTCTCCAGGGGGACACAGAGTACGCCGACTCCATGGTGCATCGACGGGCGCTATTGACGTGCGGGCCAGAGCTGTTGGAGGGTGCGCTGGAGGCCTCGAAGATGAGGGTAAATGCTTGACTACACGATTTATGCCGCTGTCTGGGACTTTGCTAACAGACGCACTGCGCAGATCCTTGTCCTCAGTCGGGCCCTGCAGGAGGCACACGTCCACGGGTGGAAGGTGTTAGAGGGCTGACTTCGAGCTTCCGAAGAGGCACACACCGCCAAGGACGAGCGCATCTCTTTTCTGGAGATGGAGGTTGTGAAGGCGATCTCCGATGCGTAGATAATCGCCGCGGAGGCACAGTACTTGGCGGCGGAGGTGCAACGTGCGGCGGCGGAGGCCCAGCGTGCTGCAGCCGAAGAGCTCGACGGCTTACTCTAGCAGATTGCAACACTGGCGGAGGAGAAGGCCCAGCTCGCCGCGTCCCTTGGAGAGAGGGATTGGACTCTTGGTGACGCCTCTATGGCGGCCTGAGGGGCCATGCAGTCTCTGGAGGACGTCCTCAAAGACCTCTCCATGGACGTGCCGCCCCTGACGTTCGGTCTCGAGGACCTGACTCAGACGCTTCGGCATACCGGAGAAGGTTCCGACCTTGCCCTCCGCGCCGCCAAGGCCTTCGGCGACCACTGCTCGTTCGTCACTTCCCACATCACCTTCGCCCTGCTCCACCACCGAGGATGCCAGCATGTCGATGTGCTGGACGACCCCCAGTTGGAGTTGCCAGCCGGAGCCAAGGTGATGTCAGAAGCCATGCGCACCGTCTGCCCCACCGTTCGGGCCTTCCATGACCAGATCTGGGACTACATCGGGGAGGCCACGGCGAAGGTGGCTCTGTGGTGGACTCTGCATCGCGAGGGGAACTTCGGTGAATGGCTCGACGAAGTTCCATGGCGCAACGGGGGCGGTGCCGCCGTCTCGGGGCATGGTGCGAACCCACAGGTGTGATGCCGGGGTGTGGCGTGCAGGCGTGTGTTGCAATGTATCCACTTTTTTGTAAACTGGCGCCCTATGGCCCCCGCCCTTTTGTATGAATAAAGTGGAATTGACTAGAGGGTTCTTATGACGTGTGCTATTTTTGCTCTGGGCAGATATTTGATAGGGGCCCATTACTGCTTTCGGACCACATGATTCGACGGCAACTTCAGCGTTGGGCGTGGGCGGAGGAAGCCCGGGACTTTTGGGCAACCCGGACTTCAGCGAGTGACCTTTCGGCGCGGAGGTACATTAAGGTGGAGCCGGACGAGTAGCAACCTTAGGCACTAGAAGGCACTTGTAAATATTAGCTCTTTGCCAATGTAATCACCGAATCTCTGTAATCAATCTTTTATAAATGCAATTGGGACTTTGGTTGGCAGTGATGAGCTCGTAATGATGAGGCGATGGGGTCCCGATCTTCCGATAGGATGATAACTTTGATATTGGTGGAGATGACCCTTGCAATCCGACTACAACCGTACCACGTCACTTGCGCCTTAGCAATCGCTGAACCACACTCCAAGTTGTTATCAACCGTGCCAAGAATGTGGTTGACCTGACCACGAAGGTCTATTCCTGCATGCAACCGAAGAGCACGCAAGAACAAGATAACAAGCAATCTGAAATTGCAAATATTTCTATTGAATTCAAAAGGTGGGATTCCAAAGGCTGTCTTGACAGGTGGTCGTCCGACACAACTGAAGAACAAAAGTTTGCATAATGGCTAAACCTAAACTCAACGAAATCCAAAGAGTTCAAAAAGGGTAGAGGGTGAATATATGAGTTGGAGAAGAGAGAGGGGCGGCCAAGGGTCGTCCTAGGGTTGGACACCCACCCTAAGAAAAATTACAAATCCCTGGGGCCCAATTGGAGGTGGCGCAGCACCTTTAGACTTGGATTCAGAAATAATCCTGACTTGTTTCGATGATATCCTTCCGTACAGAAAGATAGCAAATTTCAATTTGAATCAGATTTCAATAGAGCAATAGCAAATTCATGTAATAAGGGTGAAAAGATTTGCATGTTCTTCCATACATCAATTTCATTATTCATATTGTTAATGTTAGATGTTTCAACAAGAGAAGAACACATATGCATTGAATGATCACTAAATTTTATTTTTTTGTAATGAACAAGATTGAGCATACAAGAGTTGTTGTTCAAAATAGCAAGTTTCAATTCATCCATGTGATTGCAAGTTATGCATATGCGATATACAAGAAATTGATTTTCTACACCATAATCTCCAATCAAATTAAACTTATACCCAGGGGTGTAGGCACTAAACAAGAATTTTGAACATGCAAATTCAGAAACTTTCTTCATAGCAGATTCCAAACTAGCGGCCTCATTAAGCATGATATAGCATAATGCATCAGCAGGGATATTCTATCAAATACTTTCTTATGTGTAATTAATTCGACATATGCAAAATTATGAGAATTTAGATCAGCACATGGTTCTTTCAAGTAAACAAGGAATATCAAAAGATTGCACTACAGTAGATATATACTCACAAGGTTGCTCTATATCTTGTGGTAGCACCAAATCAGTACCTTTGTCATTATCGTCCTCATCAGATATTGTAGGTACCTCAAACTTCTCCTCTAACGGCATAAGATGCACCAGATCATCCTTCATCTCTTCAAGTATCTCAGCAGTATCTGTAGATGGAGTAGGAGCCAAAATAATGTCAGCATTTTCAGTTACCTTAAGTTGCACCTCACTTGTGACAGTGGGTGGTGGAGATACAAAACGACGTCGCAATTTCTTCTTCATCTCCTCCCATGTGTACATGTAGTGGAACTCGAGATTCGACCACCAATGTTGAACATCACCAATCAGTGCCGTCCTTGCCATGCTCATCTTCTCAAACTAATGGACTTCATAGATAAAATGTGGAGTAACAACATAGCCAAAAAACGCGACTCGATTGGTGCAAAAGGTGCACTTCTCAAGGTTACCGAATAGGCGTGCACCACGTAAAGCATTAAAAACAGCACGTAAATGGTCCAGATGTTCCTCTAATGATTTGCTATATATCATTATATCATCAAAATAAACCACCACAAATCTACCAATGAAAGCACGCAAAACCTTGTTCATTAGTCTCATGAAGGTACTAGGTGCATTAGTTAAACCAAAAGGCATTACTAACCACTCATATAACCCGAACTTAGTTTTAAATGCCATTTTCCATTCATCGCCTAATTTCATGCGGATTTGATGATAACCACTATGCAAATCAACCTTGGAAAAGACAACAGAGCCACTCAATTCATCAAGCAAATCATCTAACCTAGGAATAGGATGACGATACCTAATAGTGATATTATTGATTGCTCTACAATCCACACACATGCGCCATGAACCATCTTTCTTGGTACTAAAATGACCGGAACAGCACAAGGGCTAAGAGATTCGCGCACATACCCTTTATCAAGCAACTCTTGAACCTGGCGCTGAATTTCTTTAGCTTCTTCTGGATTGGATTCATTATCCTCTTCATGATCAGATTCATTACAATGTCCTACAACGTCATTTGCAAGCATAGCATATGTTTCATCATCAAAATCACTAGCAGAGCAATACCCACCATCATCACGTATAATCAGTACACGCTTGCTTGGACAGTCCCACATCATGTGTCCATAGGCTTTGCAACGATGGCATTGAATGTCCCTCGTTCGTCCTGTCCAAGCAACCGAAGAGGAAGTTTTTGCAGAAAGTTGTGGTGCTGATTTGTGTGCTTCGGAAACTCGTGGCTTTGAATTTGACGTAGTAGGGCGCTGCTTGTTGTTGGAGGTCTAGGACAACGGAGCGAAATCGTTGCAATAGGGCCAAAATAGATGCAATATGTACCTATTGCAACACATCACTTCCGTTGGCAAGCGTGGCAAGTACTTGCGTGCTTAAAAGATTGTGCAACGGATTGTGATTTCGTTACAATACCTATGGTTATTGCCATGCAATGTGTTGTGGCAATTGTTTGTTGTTGCAACGAATGATGTCGTGGCGATATAGGCTATTGCCACAGCTGACTCCGTGGCAATAGCTTCTTTTGCCACGAAGTTTGGGCGTGGCAATAGTATCATTTGCCACGAAAATATTGTGTGGTAATAGGTTCTATTGCCACGCCAATGGTTCGTGGCAATAGACCCTATTGCCACGGAGAGCATTTCGTTGCAACAGGATATATTGCCACGGGAGGCGTTTCGTTGCAGCAGGTTTAATTGCCACGGGAGGCGTTTCGTTGCAATATGGTTTATTGCCACGGAAGGCGTTTCATTGCCATAAAGTAATTGCGACGAAATATGTTTTGTGGCAAATAGATCCTATAGCAACGAACATTGTTCATGGCATATAGTGGAATCGCAACATAGTAGCGGCGTTGCAACAGCCTATCACAACGAAATACCAATTTTGCATACAGGTTTATCGCAACGGTAAAATTTGCGGTAGCATATTGAGCATATGATATTTTATTATAATTTGTTGTTGCAAATTAATAATCAAATTAAGAACACGGCTGGATCAAAAACACATATATTAATCCAACACATAATAATTTAAAAGTGCCACCACTCATGCAGGAATTACATATCAATCTACAAACTTAAACTACAAAGTTTGTAACAATAACAAAAATACTATCACTTCCATTCCATTTGTCCTTGTTTCTATGCCATGTTGAATTTTCTAACTCGACGACGCCACGACTCTGTTTGCTCTGATCAAATTGTTTCATCCTGATAGAACATGAACAATAAAGAGGGACCTTAATATGAGTATTGTCTAGCAGCACATACTTAAGTACATCATAGTGCAAGTTTAGAGATACGAGTTACAGCTGAAAATAGCAATCCTGAGTTTTCTAGTTCAGTTACGTAGCAAAGTATTTAGCAAGTGACTCCAGCAGAATTATTTAATTTCATTTCATTTACCAATATATAGTAGCCCTACTTCACCTGGCATAATTTTCTAGTAGTTTAGAACAGTATGCCATATTTGACATAAGAACAATGACAGATGAAGATTAATCACATTTTCATTTCATACCTGCTGGTCTCTCCTTTTCTTCGAACGAGTTGTAGCAGTATTTTTCAATTGTTGTGGAGGAATGAAGTTCGATGAACCATTATTAACAACGACATTTTGGAAGAGGCTTCGGTTAAGATTAGAAGCTCTAGTGATGCGAATAGGTGGCCTAGCATCTTTTTGTGTGGTCAAGATGCTTGCTGGGTCATTCTGCAAATGTAAAATGTAGAATAAAAAATATTAGCATCCTGATGTGTACTACTATTAAAATATGTTCAGCATGCATGCATCAATTGAAGTTCAGGGAAGGTAAACATCAGCAGATCATCAATAGAATGTAGAAAGTCCAAATCCCTTATGGCAGCAAACTATTTGCAAATTTTATTACCTGTTGTAATGTTTCTTGCACATGTTCAGGTGTCTTTTCTATGGTGTTCAATGTACTATCTGGGTTAGCCTTGTCCAATGTTGTCATGTTTTCGTCTTCCTCACTTGGATTTGCCTCGCTTTCCCTTCTGTTCAATATACTTCCCTGGTTAGCCTGCATATGGACCATGAGGAAAAACATTAGGACCTGTTAGGCTGGGTGGCTGTTGCAAGCAATCAACAACAAACAGGCAGCAGCTGCTGCTGCATATGTACAGATGTATTACCTGTAATGTTGCTTCTCTTTGTTGTGCTAGCAATGAAAGGAACTCTTGCCTAAGTTGTTCTCTTGCGTTCCTTTCCTTCTCTAGTTCCTCTTGCATCTCTCGCCTAGTTTCTTCCCTTTCAGCAACTCCATTTGCA
This sequence comes from Dendrocalamus latiflorus, assembly GCA_017311315.1. Classification (NCBI taxonomy): domain Eukaryota; kingdom Viridiplantae; phylum Streptophyta; class Magnoliopsida; order Poales; family Poaceae; genus Dendrocalamus; species Dendrocalamus latiflorus. Next base: position 8,879,254 of record CM029669.1, on the reverse strand, counting down.
ATTTGTTCCTTTAACATTTGCACCTCATCTTCGAGCTCATTATTTTTTCGCTGGGCTGCAGCTGAAGCACGGGATTGTTCATCGAGTCTGTCTTTCAACAGTTGGCTTCGTGTGGGATATTTCGCCATGTATCCATGACCATGAGCTTTGCATGATTTGGTACCGGTGCTTTCCTTGTAACTTGATTGGAAAGCAATGTTTTCCTCTTCAACTGTAAGGAAGTCTTTATCTGGCTCTGTTGATAGGTCAGTAATTTTGAAGGCTGCATCATCCTAAGTGTGATAAGAGAAAATAAGAAGTTAAATCAGTTAAGTTTTATGCACAAAATTCTGAAAAATGTACTAAGTCATGAACAAATTAAATTTACTACTCACGTAGACATCCCTAGAAGCGTTGTTTGACCATTCCCCGTTCTTCATGTGGGTAGCCATCCAAAGAGTCAGATCAGTTGGCTCTTCTCCAGTATTTGGGTCTCTCTAAGGTGGCAAACATTGTGCCTTGTGAACAATTGATCATTTAAGAAAAGAATCAGATAAGTTTAACTTTTCATTACCTGCTCGTAGCTACATTGGGAGAACGGTTTGGATCCCATTAGATGCTTGGTCTTCTGTTTTTGACGGTTTTCAGAGTTTTGGCTGCTGACCCTCTGCAAAAAAGTTTACAAGTGCACTCAACAAAGCATTCAACAAAGGTGTTCTGGAGCTAACTCCTATATGCCTTATGCAGCAATTGTTCAAGTCTAAATAAGAATTATATGCATCCTAAATAGTGGTAGTAAAAAGCATATATGTCTGTAACACATGCTGCTGCATATATTTTGTAATTGCTATTGCTAATGCATCAACTGTACAAGTCCATACATTAATGGTTACTATCTCAATTCCATTCACTAATTGGTAATTGCAGAGAGAAAAATTGAACCTTGAATTTTTCAGTTCCAAAATACATTATCAAGTAGTGCCATTCGACAATGTCTATATCTTCAGGCTTATGTTTCATTCGCTCGGCGTAAGTGTTGTATGCCTTGTATGTAGAACTGAATGTTGATCGCCATCCTTTGTACCGCTCTTTAGCAATGTCCCATATCTTTTCCGTTGCATTCTCAATATTTGGAAAATCCCACCTACTCTGCTTGTATTGAAACAGAAAGTGAAGGTGAAGTCGTATGTAATTACAGAATTAACATGCTTATTTACCAACAAATAAAAAGATGCAACTTACTAGCAAATCCTCTGCTATTGTAATTTTGACATTTTGTTTTATATCTTTCCACTTTTTGACTCCAATAAGTGGAGCCCTCTTTCTTGTAAACATTACCACTTCATCCACAAATGTTCGGGAGTTTTCTCCTACGAGGCCTCCTAACCTTGCTGAAAATTGAATTGATAGTTTCTGCAATGCATTCTTCACTCTCTTGTTAGCTGCTGCTAAACCTTTAAGGCATCCACGTACACCTTTCTTGCATTGTTGGGAGCCACCTCCTTATGAGCAATTTTAATGTCATTTAATGTACACATTCAGCAAAAACCAATTGAACCTAGAAAATAGAATTGACAGAAGGATAGCATACCATTTGTTGTTGCTTGTTTTTCCGAGCATGAGATGGCCTCTCTGGTGGTGTTAGGCCGCTGTCTTGACTTTCCTCATCTTGAAGCCCAGCTGGATTGTTGGTATGGTCCTCTTTCAAAAAGGATACTGCACACATTATAATACTCATCAGAGAAATATATGTGAGTTTGTAAAACTAATAATATGCTTGTATAGTTCATTGAAAGATTTGAAAATTACAGATATCATCAAGATGGCCTTTCCTCCTTAACCATTCCTTATATGTTTTGATTGTTTCATCCCTGTAGTCATCTATAAATTCTGTGAGGCATGAATATATGTTAGTGCAGTTGCCAATTCAGTACTTATGTTAAAATCAGCGCAATTAGTGTAGCAACATATATAACTTACCCGTGTGTTCTTCCTCGGCTTGCAGATTCGCTAGCCAAACCTTGTATGCATCAAGTTGTTCATTTGTAATTGGATCATCACTATTTTGTTGACTCCTCTTTCGCTTCATGGGTGTTATGGTCACCTGATTGTCTTTTACTCGCTCCCTTGACACTACTAATCGGACTTCCCTTTCATCTTGATTGCTTTCTATCATTCTGTCTGCATCACAACTATAATCGATCGGCTCCAGAGTTGCTACCGCCCTGCCACATCGCTTCTTATAGTATAAGAAGTCCCTAACTGAGTATCCAAGCTGTTCTTTTAAACTTAACAATGTCATAAATGAGACATTAGTCCTATCAAGATCGCACTCGAAGAATTCTTTTTCTGGTGGTGCTCCCTTACATTGAATAACTAAAGTCCACTGCTGACCCGACCCTTGTTTCGTTCTGTATGTTTACATATAGAAAGGTTAAATAGTCAAAATGCAGTTGTCAGTATGCAAAATCTGAGAGAAAAATAGTAGATGATCAGAAGGAAACAATAAATTTGTAATGAGTGTGCACGTGCATGGGTATGCACACAAGCATATGTTTAAAACAGATGCTGGATTTGTATTCAACTGTAAACCTCAAAATCTCCATAGGTCACAAGCATATGAATAGCAATCTTGCATTGTATTTATATATTGACTACAGTTTTTATATTTCTTTTGGGATGTTTGCACTGCTTATATAGGGACTGGGACTCATTAAAAATTCTGTGATAAAATGACTAAAACTTTGTTTGCCATGCCCTACAGGCTCAACACTTTTCATCTGGCTGGAAGAGGTGAGATGAATGTTACACTTGGGATATACCCTGGTTAAAAGAAATTCTAATGACCGCATCAGCTAATATTAGTACGCCTTTTATGAAGTGCCCTCTGCACGAAGACAGGACTGGGTGAGCTTTATTTATTTTTACTTTTAAGTTGGCTCATATTAGTTTGATTCCTGCTGTAATTTACATGATTTTGTACAAAACTTTCCTGTATTTTTTTATACCTTATCAAATATGATAAAAATAAATCTCAATCAAACTGTACTTCAAACTTTTCCACCATACTAGCAAGATATATGCACTAATTCTTTCTGCATGTGAATATTTAGGGATGATGGTGAACGAGTGGCTGCAAAATTAAGGAGGGTTCGTGTGGCTGATATTGTGGAGAGAATTGAAGTATGCACAGTTCGTTTTCACAACAATAATGGGCATGTTTCAACCCTGTATAAGTTACAAATGAAACTCTACCCACAAGAGCGTTACCCTCCTCAGTCGGAACTTACAGTAGATGAGTGCCAGGCAACCTTGAGAACAGTTTTTGTTGATGCAATGGAACTTGCAATCCAAAAGCACTTAGATTTGCTACACAAAATTAATGAAATCCAGGCAGTTAAGGTAAAAGATACAGAGAGCTCACTATCGGATGGAGACCTCTACGATGGAAACCCATTTAAACAACCCTCTACAATTATAAAGTATGATCTACTCTTGATGGTTTATATTTTTCAGGCTACACTAGGCAATTACAATCATTTTGGTTGGAGCATGCTGGAGGGCAATTATGGCGACAACAGGTCCGTGAGGCTCTGCGCTTTGAATCCTGCAAGTGCTCCCATGTGCCACCTAGAGCTGGAGCTTGAGGATGAGAATGTTGTCTTCTCAGTCCTTGGGCAGAGCTCAATACACTTGTCAGGATACTACACCCGTTCTCATAATGGTGATTACGGACGCAATAGAAACCAGCCCAATGCTAAAGCTGCAAAAAGTAAATGATTGAAGAAAAAGCATCAACAAATTTCAGAGAAGTATATATCTCTTCAATTCTATCTTTCAGTTTCTTGGTCACCCTGTTTAATTGGAAGAAACATTTGCTTTTTGCTTGAAATTTAGTAGCTCTTTTGTTGTGTATTGAAGCATTAGTTTTGGCTAAGTAGGAAGTGCAAGACACCAAGGATAGAGGAGGCTCTAACTGATCAAATCATGCTACAACAAGATGTTCACAACAGCACTCAAGATGACAGGAACACGTTGGATGCTTCAACTGCTCCTTCTACTTCAATTACGGCAATTACCGCAACTTGTATCCAATTTGGGCTCTTGGAGAGTTTCGCCGCCGACTAGTTGCAAAAAACTAACCGATCGAAACCAATGAACATGGTTTGTTACCTGGGGAGGGAAGCATCATCCGTGACGTCTTCTTCAACGCCAGAAGTTCGAGGTGGAACCCGTCGGTCGGCCCTCGTGATGGCGAAATCCCCGTCGGTGGCATTGGCGGCGGGCGAACCAGTGATCGGCGTCGTCGATGGAGTCATCGCCATGGTCTTGTCGACCTAGGTCTTCTCCGAACCGAACGGAGGCAGAGGGGGCGCCAGGCGGAGTGGGGGAGGCCGGGAGGGCGAGCCGGGGAGGCGGAGGGAGACGGGGAGGCGGGAAGGCCGGGGGAGATGGGGGACGAGGCGGCGGCGGGGGAGGTGGTGAAGGAAAGCGCGTAGGCTACGATAGCAGAAAATAAAAATTTCTACCGCGCACACCAGGACATCATGCTAAGGAGGGATCATAGATCGTTACCACTAGACGCGCAGCGCAGCGGAAGAAGAGTTGGAGAAGCCGATCCAACCACGCGCGTCGTGGTAGGTGTGGAAGTAGCCGATCGTCCCGAACAGATCGTCTCCTCCACGCGATCAACCACGCCACGAGCAGATCCAATCTGTAGATTGTTGATGCCGATCAACGCCACAACGAGCAGCACCTCCACCGGTATCCACACGTCCGGGGATGGAACGCCGATCGCGAGTGTACCAGCACTCGCGAGCGGCTAGGGTTTGGCTCGGGAGGTGGCGGCTAGGGTTTGGAACGCCACGAACAGAAGTGTACATCCCTCAGCCCCCCACCTCCATATATATAGACCTCCTCACTTGGGCCTCGTGGACCGAGGCCCAATAGGAGTCTATCCGGATCTCTATCCGAATTGAGCCCACATCCGAATCACATTCGAATTAGTGTTCCAACCCGTTAAGTGTGCGACCCTGTAGGTTCACGTATACTTGGTCGCGACCCGGAAACACCTTTCCGGTCACCCTGTTAATAGCGGCCTCTAGCAAGACATATTAACCCCAAAGTATACGTAAAGATCATATCGGCTGAACCTGTAATGTTCTCATGTACGAATCCCTTTGCCTCACGATATAGATTAAGCTCAAGGCGAGACCTGTGTCATCCTCTTAATAGCTCAATCACTCTCTCGATTCCGTGATGGATTATAAACTCGTGATTGACTCCTCAATCACCTTGGCATGGCCATGCACTTTCATAATCCATTACGTCGAGGGGCCCACGGATATCTCTCCCATAAGGAGGGGCAAATTCTATCTTGATCATTCACATCCCACTACATGTTTCATAGCAAACCCGAAGACTACTTTTATGACTACCCAGTTACGGAGTAGTGGTTAGTACTCCCAAAATAGGCTACTACGCATGTTGGGAACCATGATGATCTCAAGTCTAAGGATTCCACATAAACACTACTTGAGACCAACTGATGACACATGGAATCTCTGCAGTGTCTCATGGCGGGTCTATCCAACATATGTTCACTAACACATGTCCATATTATTGATTTGGTATCTCCATACCATGATCCATGAGACATGATCATCAATCAATACATATGCTGATCTTTGAATCATATTTGTTCCTCATATGATATATAATCAGGGATCATTTAGAAATCGCAACATTTGGCATTAAGAGTCTTATGAATAAGTCACATACTCATTGATCAATAATGATAATGTCTATTTCAAGGAACAAACTAATCCATCATAAACATAGTATGTGATATATATATAACATCTCCATGTTGCCTCTAGGGCATATCACTAACAAGTGGGGGATGAGGCGGCGGGGCGGCTTGGGAGGGGGTCCCGTGGGAGAGGGTGCCGGGCGGAGTGGGGGAGGCCGGGAGGGCGAGCCGGGGAGGCGGAGGGAGACGGGGAGGCGGGGAGGCCGGGGGAGATGGGGGACGAGGCAGCGGCGGGGGAGGTGGGGGATGAGGCGGCGGGGCGGCGTGGGAGGGGGTCCCGTGGGAGAGGGTGTCGGGCGGAGTGGGGGAGGCCGGGAGGGCGAGCCGGGAGGCGGAGGGAGACGGGGAGGCGGGGAGGCCGGGGGAGGTGGGGGACGAGGCGGCGGCGGGGGAGGTGGGGGATGAGGCAGCAGAAATTTAGGGGTGTATATCCCGCGATGGTTTTGGACGGGGCCTGAGGAATTTGGGCGGGATGTGCATATTGTGGGGAAGTTATTAGGGAGGGAAATTTTATATGTTTTTTACAAATATAATAAAAATAAAAATAAATAAATATATATATCTTTACTATTATAAATAAACGGTGTTGCGGCATAGTGATTCATAGCTGAAACGTTTATTACAATAATAATTAGAGTGTTGCAGCAGAACAATAATTAGAGACAAAATACAATATTACACAAGCACAAGGTTCCCAATTTAAACAAAAAAATCATCATCTCCATGTCCTACAGAATTCACAGGTGCGACAATTCCATCATCTATGTAGGTGTCATCATCTTCATCATCATCGTCTAAGTCCTCATCATTGGGTTCAGGTACAGGAACCGCCTTATCTATAACAGAAGCATCAACACTTACCCCTTCCATGTCATTCCTTTTCCAATTTGTCAAGTCTTCATGTAGGCGGGATACATTCATGTCTTCCAATCCGACGACCAGCGACTCAACATCGGGTTCTCCCTCCTTTTCTGCACCTACTGCTTCAGGCATGGAAAAAAATTCCTAGGTTTCATGCGAAGCACTGTGCACCAATTCGGTTTTGTCGCACAAGGCACATAAAAAACCTGCTCAGCTTGTGTCCCTAAAATGTAAGGCTCATTGAAATATCGAAAACGAGTCTTATCAACATCGATGATCCCGTATTGATCCCTGCTGAACCCTCTTCCTTTCTTCGTAGTAGCAGCAGGTACATCGTACCAGTCACATTGAAAAAGTACGACTTCTTTTTGGTTGGCAAAATCTAGCGTGATAATTTTTGTAATCACGCCATACCAGTCCATGTTGCCGGTGCTGTCATCGCCCTTCACAGCAACACCACTGTTTTGTGTAGTTAGGTTCTTCTCTATGGAAGCCGTCCGAAACAGATATCCATTTATGTAGCATCTGTTGAAAAATCGAGCCCGATGGTCTGGTCCCCAGGAAAGGGCATACATTAGATCACTTGTTTTTCCTTCTTCATATAGTTTGGAGATCTGCAATTAGTTCAAAGAAAAATTATTAGGCAAATACGTGACAGCATAATGAACCAATAAATAAAAAAATAGTAACTCACTTTACGCTCAAACAGCCTACAAATTGCTCCTTGTGACAGGTTTCAACATTATGTGCACTGCAATTTCTAAGCTCATCCTTGTGCTTACTAAATTAAAACAAAAAAAGAGGGCATCCATTAGTTGAAAACATGAAAAATAAAATATACTTGAAATTTAGTACATCTAAAGTACAACTTACTTATCCATGGAATGGCCTCATCACAGTTTGTAATTATGTAGTGCCTCATCCAATGCAACTCCAACCTAGAAAGTGACTCGATAGTACATCCTTTCTTACTATAGTCAATGCTCCCAAATATGCTTAGCCCAGATGGTGGTTCGTTCACAGCAGCGCTTTCATGCCGCTCTGGACGATTAAGCTTCGTGTCGACGTCTTCCAAGAAGCGAGAGCAAAATGTCATGCACTCCTCCGAGATATATCCCTCGGCTATTGAACCCTCAGGGTACGCTTTGTTCCTCACATAGCCTTTAAGCGTACGTAGATACCTTTCAATAGGATACATCCATCTGTAACACACGGGCCCTCCAAGTCTAGCCTCCTCAGCTAAATGAACTGGCAAATGCATCATGATATCAAAAAAAGCTGGTGGGAATACCATCTCAAGTCGACAAAGAGTCTCTCCAATCGAAGTGCTCAAGTTTTCAACATCTTTTTCATCCAGCTCCTTTGAACATATTGCATTGAAAAACCTACTGAGCTCAATCAATGGGATAACAACATCTTGTGGCAATATGTTGCGTACTACTAAGGGTAAAAGTTTCTGAAAGATAACATGGTAGTCATGAGTTTTGAGAGAAGACAGCTTAGTACACCCAGTGACATTCACAGATTTCTTGATATTGGAGGCGTAACCATCAGGCATTTTCACTCCTTGTAGAAATGTGCATAATACCGTCTTTTCATCATTACCTAGAGAGTACAGAGCTGGTGGCAAAGTATACTTACCATTCTCGAGCAAAGGATGTTGATCCTTCCTTATCCCTAGATGTTGCATGTCTAGCCGAGCCTTCTCACTTTCCTTAGATTTATATTTTATGTCGAGCAAAGTCCCCAATATGCTCACATATGTTTTTCTCAGTGTGCATCACATCCAAATTATGCCTTATAAGCAATGAGCTCCAGTAAGGCAGTTCAAAAAAAATACTCTTCTTCCTCCAATTGTGCCATCTAGTTTCTTCTTCACGCTGCTTCCTCTTTCTTGTTGCCTTCCCGAAGGTCACTTGCTCGAAACTCTCATACTGTTCCATCACTTGCTGACCAGTCAGTGGCACTGGAGCCTCCCTATTTTCCACCTTGTTGTTGAAGCTGATCTTGTTCCTGCGCCACCTGTGGTTCGAAGGCAAAAAACGGCGATGTCCCATGTAGCAATGCTTGGACCCGAATTTCAGCCATAAGTAGTCAGTATCCTTGTGGCAGTATGGACATGCAAACTTTCCTTTAGTGCTCCATCTAGATAGCATTGCATATGCAGGAAAGTCATTAATTGTCCAAAGTAGAAGTGCACGCAGAGTAAAGTTTTTCTTCAGCTTTGCATCCCATGTTTCAACACCATTTTCCCAAAGATCCTTTAGCTCATCGATAAGGGGCTGCAAATATACATCAATGTTCATTCCTGGAGATTTCGGCCCTGGTATCAACATCGACATCATCCAATATGGTTGTTTCAAACACAACCAAGGAGGCAAGTTATAAGGGATTATGATCACAGGCCATGTAGTGTATGTAACATTCAACATCCCAAATGGATTGAAGCCATCAGATGCAAGGCCCAACCTAACATTGCGAGGATCCAATGCAAAATCCTTATACTTGTCATCCACATGCTTCCATGCCAATGAGTCTGCAAGGTGACGCATTTTCCGATCACAAACCAATCCTTCCTTATGCCATCGCATATATGATGATGTGGTCTCGTTCATATACAATCTTTGAAGCCGAGGAATAAGTGGCAAATATCTTAGGATTTTACGTGGAGAACGCTTTTTTGCTCCATCAGTGCCACTAGCCTCATCATTTCCAACGGAATCGGCCGTTTTCCACCTAGACTCACCACATATTGGACATGTATCCATCTTAGCATAATCACCTCGGAATAACACACAATCATTCTCACATGCATGTATCTTCTGGTAGTCTAGCCCAAGATCTCGAACAACCTTTTGCACTTTGTCCAAGGTGTTTGGGATACAATGTCCTTTAGGGAGCACAAGCGAGAACAGATGAAGTATGGACTCCAAGGAACTGTTACTAAGACCATACATGCATTTAATCTGAAATAGCCTGACAATGAAAGAAACCTTAGTTGCCTCCTTGCAACCTGGATACAATTCCTTCTGTGCCTCATTTAATAATTTAAAGAATTTCTTTGCTTGTTCATTTGGCTCTTCAATAGTAGAACCGATGATGTCGCCATGAATAGCGCCACTGATTATTGAAGAAACTAGATCATTGATAGAAGCCCCATCACCTGTTGCACCTTCATTGCAATCTCCTTCATCTTTGTTGTCATCGTCAACCAAAGCTTCACCATTACCTTGCTCTTGGATGAAACTTTCATCAAACCCTCTAACTAGCAAATGTCTTTCAACCTCATACTGTAATCTATAGGACATGCAACGACACCTTGAACAAGGACATGGTGCAGTTAAACCTTTAGATGTGCCTCCAAAAGTAGTTTCAATGAATTTCTTGAATCCTTTTTGCCACTCATATGTTGACTTATCCATCCGCATCCAACTGCTCCCATCATGTGACATGCTTCCAATGATTATCAATCAAACTACAACAAATTAAACCAATCTGTCCAAATCACTACCTGCAAGACCACAACATACACAATTTAAAAAGCTTATTAATAAAACAGAAAACGCTTATCAACCACACAGCATAACAAAACACACTAATTCTATAAAGGGCAAGAATAATCGACCGGCCAAATATCTCTACTACTTAAAAATTTGATCCTATTTGAAATTTGATCAAATTTTGGTTAAATTTCATCAAATCGCCCAAAATTTTAATGAAATAACCGAAATTTCGTTCTTTCGGTTGTTTCGCCTGTGGCCGAAATAATTTTCCCCCCGAAAGATTTTTCCCTGCCTCCGCCGCTCCCGCCGCCTCCCCCCATCTCGTCCCTCGGCCTCCACTCCCTCCGCCTCCCCCGTGCCTCCAGCCCGCCTCCCCCGCGCCTCCCCTCCCTCCCCCATGGTAGCAGCCGCAGGAGCCCTAGGGGAGAGGATGCAGCATCCTCACAATGGTGGTGACCGGAGGCGCTCTCCCTCCCCTGTGCACTAGATGCCGTGGCCACTGCTGATATTACTCCTTACCTCTCTCTTTGGGGTTTACTTGTCAGGTCCCCGGGATCGCAGGGCGTACTGGTGGGAAGCTCGCGGTCGCCCCTGCTCCCGGCGGTGGCCTGGACCGTCGGCTTGACGAGTCGCCGGCAGGAGAACGGCAAGGAAGCAAAGGTGAGACAATAGATTCTTTATTACTTCTTGATTCCCAACATTGGACCTACAAGCTATATATATATGAGGTGATTTACATGGGAGAGTCCGATCTGGACTGCAATCCCAACCCCAACTCTGAAACGGAACTAGAGTCCTTAAGGGACTGGACTGCTGATGGCATAGCTCCTTTTTATTTCAGAGTTTTTGCTTTTACGGCTGTTCCTCAAATATGGAGGCTACTCAGATGTTTCTTCAGAAAAGAAACAACTATTTGCTATTCATCCTCCTATCATAAGAGTGGTGTATGATTAATTGATTAGTCTCTGATGGTTTGTTAGACTATGGAATGTCATTAACATAGAAGATCTAGGAGGCAAATACAGATGATTTAACTGTTTTATACGATGTATATTTTGATTTTGACGGTAACCAAGGAAAGTGTGGGGAACTAGAGATTTTTTGTACAGCTAATTGATTTTCGTATAACTAATTGATGTATGCATTTTATAATTACCTGTTTCAATAATTATTCTTGAAAACTGAAGGCGCATCTGATTGGCCACCTTTTGTGGTGCTGATGGTTGAGTGCCCAATTCTTTCTATATCTGGCCTTTCGTAGTACACACAAGCTGTAAGTGCATTTTCTTTCTCCAACTCTATTTCCAATTGTGTCAACCAATAGGTTGTCGTAATAGCTATTTGATTATTTAAGAACGTTGCTTCAAACAGTTGGTTAATGTATAGCATTGCCTCAACGCACGGGCATTTGAAATGTGTAAAACTATTATGTAATGAAAATAAATGACAGGATCTAAAACTATTATGTAGGCCAAGATTATTGGGAAAATATACTATTTCACAACCGAGCTCTGTTGTTGGCCCATTAGTCGGTGCTCTCCTTTGCCCAATGCCAGCGCCTCATGGGTGGCGGCACACCTAGCTCGCACTTCCAGCTTTAGTAATTTTAAGTCTGCCGCAAATCCACCCCCTTTTCACCTCTCTCTCCCTCCCTCCCTCCTTCCCTCCCTCTTGAGAAAGTATTTAAGTCTTATGAAACCTTGTATAAAATAATGTTTAATACCTTCCTCTTTGCAAGCTAGTCATTTAATCATTTTACTGCTGTAGGTGTAGATCCTAATGTAACCACATCTGAAACAAAGGAGGAGATGGATGCTCGGTCCGTGTTTGTTGGAAATGTAAGATTTTCATATCTTTTGTCATCTAAATTTATGTTACTAGTCTACAGTTTCTAGTAGTTATGATATTACCTAGGTATATAAGATAACTGTGATTCATGTGTTTCTTCTTACATGATGGTTATGCTTTTAAGCGATAGATACAAATTTATGTTCTAGCTAGCTACTTTAGTTAACTAGCTCAAGATGTCTTTAAGGTGCACTTAAATTACATACTTGATGTTTTCACAGAACATACTATCTTGATCTTGAGCAATGGCAATGGTCGCAGGGTAGTTTGGTATCATCAAGTCTTTGAAATCAAAATTTTGGTAGATGAGAATCTGTGGCAGGGCATAGGCATGACATGTAAGTGTGACCTCACATTTATGTTGAGTCTGTACTGAGAATGCTTTGTTTCTTATGATGTTTTTTCTGTTGAAGAATTTTATTCTTTTGAGTTTATAATCTGTGGCTTTTTTTTTTGGAATCAATCATGTCCTGGTGTCTATATCTTCCACCATTTTATTGATTTAAAAAAATCTGTCAATTGTCTCATCCATCAGTTATAATAGCTCAGCAAAATATAATTGTCATTGAGGTTTTGTAGGACTGTACATATGTTAAGCTTTCACTAGTGCTGCTGACATATGAATAGATGATATCAATATCCTTGGTGTTCTAGTATTTCATATAGGTGTATCGGATGTGTGGCATGCAGTTTGAAAAGCATGTAGATGGACGTTTTTTTTGGCTTGCTATTTAAGCTATCCATGACAACCTTTCTCCTTCATGTACATTAATAGTTGGGTTCTATCAACTTTCTTTGAAAATACGAGATTCCATTCTATGCAATAGAAATGTCTATATAGTAGAGGATGTATACATTTACCAAATAGTTTTGCTGCTACTAATAACATCTATTGTGTAATTTTTTTCGAAGCTCTATTTCTGTTATCCCCTGTTTTTGTTCTTTGGTGTATATGTGTCAATATGGTTGTCAGCTTGTGCGCCTTGTAGCAATGTCATTGTCACTATTTCTCAAAATTACTAATTTTCGATCCGCTTTTGACAGCTCTCTTTGAAGAGAGAAGACTGCTGGATGGGTTTTGATCATTGTCTTTTAGATCCAATTCTGTAGGAGAGAGAGGCCTACCTATAGTTATTAGTTACTCATTTGATTTCATGTATATGAATTATGTTATGTTCTTTGCATTTTCCATTACACATTGATTAAGGTGTAGTATGGAGGCCACAGAAGCTTGCAAATGGGAATGGTCAGTCATTCTGAAGAGATTGTTATCATGCTTAGTTGCTGATCAATACCTCTGTCAATTTTATTTTATCTACTTACCTTGCATATTGATATAAGAAATGTCTATTGTTTTTTATATCCTGTTTCACATTAAGATTAATCCATCATCTTTGTTATCACTGAATTACCTATAGCATTAATAGATGTTTCTAGTAAGTTGAATGTGTTATTGTTCAGCTATATGCTCTGAGACATATAGCAGATGTTCTTGATTAAATTGCATCAGAAAGTCCTAATGTCTTCAAACTTGGCAATTTGTGTGCCAGTAAAGTTGCTTAATTGCACTAATGTATGTCCGTTTGTTTGTTCTGCAATGTGACTTGGTGAAACTTAGTGGTAGAACTAAAACCAAAACCAAAACTTAGTGGTACTATGACTGCATGCATCCGAATCCGTCACGTTGTCTTAACCAAAACCGGAGGTAGTAGTATATGACTGCATGCATCCGAACGTCTTGACCGAACCGGAGTGTACTACGGCTGCATGCATCCTTGCTCTAGACGTGGTGCCGTTAATTAAGCAGCGCCATGCTCGGGTAAATGGCCGAAGACTTCTAGCGCATGCATAAATCATACAGACAATGTCTTCTTTGATTTGCGTTGATTGCCTCTGTTGATGAACGTGTGCATGCATGCACAGAACGTCAAACGCGCGGCCATGCACAGAACGCGCGTGTAGCTCTTTGTTTCTTTTCCGTTGCCATGCACTCATGCACGTTGTCTTCATTTCCTCGTGTCTCGTCCATGCATGCATGCAACAAGTTATTTTTCATGAGATGGCTCCAAGTTATGTGCATGATTAGATAATCTTTTCATTGCTTCATGGTTTGTACACATTCTTTATGTTTGTAATAGTAGCTTCTCCAAAGCTTTAATCCCGTACAAACCTAAGAACAGTTAAAATACTAACATTAAGTAGTAACCAATTCTCATATAAATTAAAGCCAAATTTAATTAGGAGCGCGTTCACATGTTGATTAATCTTTTTAACTTGTGCTCGCGTAATCAATCTAGTCGGAATGTCCTCATTATCTTGTACACTCCAAATTCTTCAATAAGACCGATACAATTGATCGGTCTGTGCGCTTCTCTTATTACTTTTTTGTATCCCCTATTCCTCGGATACAATTCAATCCTTTTACAGCCAAATCTCAATTTGTGGAAAGCTTTCGAAAAAATAGATCTATTTTTGGTGGTCTCTCTCTCGCACACGCAACATGCCTTTTTAACATTGGCCCAGCGTAACCGTTCGGCCGAAGGAAATTCTATCCGAGACCGACTCACAACAAAAAAAATATAATAACAAAAATAACCATCCGAACGGTACTTGGCTTCGTGACCACGCTGTAGAAAATAACCATCCGAACAGTACTTGGCTTCGTGACCACGCTGTAGACATGCATGTGTGTTGGCTTCAACAGTGATTGACTGGAAAACGAGTCTTCATTATTCCCGTATGAAGCATGCAAAGTGGCGACTAGATAATCTTCCATGGCTTCATGCATGCGTATTTTTTTCTTCTTCTTTTTTGATATTTCTTTCTTTGCTTTCCAATAAAAAAACTTTTAATGCCGCCTGCTGCCTTTCTCTGCACCGCTCTCTTTGTTAATTGTCTTCTTGTACAAACCTGAGAACAATTAAAACACTAGAATTAGATAGTAGCCAGTTCTCATGTAAATTAAAACCAAATTTAATTAAGAGCGAGTTCACCTGATAATATTTAATGCGGCTCAATAATTCCTTCCAGTTAAATAATATATTTAACTGAGAAGTGCAAGACATGGGCGTATTCGCGTCACAGGTGCTTACCATGCTTAGATAAATATAAATTTACAATTATAATTGACAGTGGGGTACAATAGTCTGGTGGTAAATGCCTTGGCCTCTGAGCTAGGAGGTTGCTGGTTCGATTCCTCCACACCCTATGGTTTTTGTTTTTATTTTTTCTATTCTAATTTTTTATCCCGCCTGTTTTGTCAAGTGAGACCTCCTCAACTGCGTTTTAGTTGTCACTTTTCAATTTTTTTGTCTCCTCTAGAAATTAATAACTATAGATAATATAATTCCTCCACACCAATTCGGCCCTTGCGTTGAGTAGTTAGGCCCACGAAAACAAAGCGTTGCAATAACAGATTATTGCCACGAACAATCGTCATATATAGCAACAAATTTATTTCGTGGCAATACATACTCATTTCATACGCATTGTACAGGAATCTTTTGCAATGCAATTGATGACTATGACAACGCAATAAAATTGTGGCAATATTGTCACCCACTCGCAACGAAATTCTAAGGTGGCAATACCTCCTAACTATTGCAATGAAAATCAATATTATCACAACGCAAGACAACCGTGGCAATAAAGTCATACTACTCGCAACCATTTTCTAAATGGTGGCGATAAAACCACCCTATTACAACGAATTCAATGACTATTGCAACGTAATATTTCAGAGGCAATACTGTGCACATATCGCCACGATTTTGGCAAAACGTTGCAATAGCGCATACCTATTGCAACTAATTTAGTGTCGTTGCGATGCGTTTCGTGGCTAAAGGGTCGGAATCTAGTAGTGTGGGGGCACCACAGTGGATGAGGCAGAAGGTGTGCGTGGCGTCCATGAATTTGTACGACCTGCAGAAGGGTTAGATCGTGTTCTCATCTGGCGTCCCTGCAATTCACGTTCAACTTTGCAAGCAAAGATGAAACAATCTAGTAATTGAGTTGTAATCTTTGTAATCAAGGATGTCCTGAATTTCTCGATTCAACCCTCCCAAAAACCTTGCCATTGATGCCTCCTCATTCTCAACTAACCCACAGCGCAACATACCAATTTGTAATTCTTGACAGCATTCTTCCACAGACTTTGCACCTTGTTGCAAGCGTTGTAGTTTATTTAACAAAACACGAGCATAATATGAGGGAACAAATCGAAGGCGCATAAGCAATTTTAAACCCTCCCAAGTGTTAGGTATGTTGTTGGGTTATTGACGGCAATGTTCTTTCCACCAAATAGAAGCAAAGTCGGTAAATTCACTAGTAGCGGCCCTAACTCGTCTATTCTCGGGAAAGTCATGGCAAGCAAATTTTTGATCAACAGCTAATTCCCATTCAAGATAACCATCAGGATCATATTTACCATTAAAAGAGGGCATAGTGAATTTAACCTTAGCAAAAGCATCATCATGGTCACGTACCTCACGTCGTGGGGGTTCTCTTCGCATACCTTGTTGGTTAAAACGCAATTGTCGATGAGCTCGATCATTATTGTGGTTAGCCCTGCCCTCGGCCTCGGTATCACCCACATAGTCAAATTCGTCTTGTCCCTCTACCGTCGCAGTAGGGGGAACAACAGACGAACCTTGGGCAATCTCCTCAAGGCACGCCATAATATCTGCCAAAGAAGTGTTAGTGACACCTTGTGCTCTCTCCATCGTAGCGAGCGTTGCGTTTGTCTCAATCTGGGCGCCCTCGAGTTGAGCAAGTCGCTCATTTATGACCCTGACATCCTCCTCAAGGCCCTCCGTACGAAGATTCATTTCACGCCGGAAATGTTGTATAATTCCCTTTCGTACGAGGAGTATGAGACGCATCCTGATCTGTAAACTCTCCAGAATCTGCCATTGTTAGCAAAAACACAAGAATATGTCCCTAACAAGTACTAGGGTATGGTGGTTCAAAAGTCGCTCACACTCAAACCTTCTATCGAATTCTTACCAATTCTTACCAAGCACACAGGGACGATCGGCAACCAGTGATGACAATATATCTGCGAAGATTGGATGGAGCGATTGCCAGGTGAAGCTCAGCCTGTACGGTGTAGAAAAGGTGTAGTTGGGAAGGCTCAAGTTTGGTAGCAAGGATAGCAATAATCAATTCAGAAAATGCAAGCTGAAAAATCGTTCAACGCCGGTTGGTGCTGGTCCTAGGCTAGACCGTACTAGAGACACGAGCTGATGAGGCGATGGGGTCCCGATCTTCTGACAGGATGATAACTAGACAAAGATATGACCAGCAACTAGACAATGCTAAGATGGACACAAATTCAATTTAGCAAACCAAAACTAACAAATTGAAAGGCACAACGGGGTTTGGACAGTGGAAATTAAATCTTTTTGTGGGGCAATTTTTTCTGGACTATAGGTGTTGGATCGAATTCGGCGACAGAGGGGGGTGTATGTCGCTTCTTTAAAATTACCCGCTAAAGTCTCCACTTAATGAATCTCCTCTCCAATAGCTATGAGGAGCTATGAAGGAGTCAATTCATACTCACTGGAACCTTGAACACACAGAGGAGATAGGCACAGCAAACGAAGAAATCGAAGGACCAAGACTTAACCAAAAACAGGAGACAACACAAGCTGCCAGGGGGGCCGGTCAGACCGCCACTTGAGGGCCGGTCAGACCGCACCCTGGCCGCCCTTGAGTGTCCGGTCTGACCGCCCAATGAACTCCAGTTAGACCGCCCATCGAATTTTAGAACTGACAGCTGCCTGAAATTTTTAGACAAAAAGAAAACTGCAAACTGCAACAAAAATTGAGACTTCCCTCTGGATTTCTCAGCCCAGAAATGCAATACTACAACTTAAATAACTAGAGGAGCCTTAGGAATCAACTGAATCCATCTCAAAAGGAAGAATTTCAGATTTGAACCAAAATCTGAAAACTACAGAGAGCAGCAACAAAAACTCAAATTCCCATATAATCTCTGATCCTTTGACCATGAAACTTTGAGGATAGCTACTTAATAGCCTCAGGACTTAACATGCCAAGTTTCATGCCATCTCATGAAGGGAAACATGAACTACACCAAAACCCTAGAAATGGAAAACAGGGGGGCTCAAGAACACAAAACAGGGAAAAAGAGATTCTTGCGATTGAAAACAATTTGCTCTTGGAACTAGCTGACCAAAGGGTCTAGAAATGTAACTCCATCACAGAGCAACCCATTTTGGTATCCCTCAGCAAGAATCAACACAAAAACGGAAAACCAAGAAATCAAGCAGAGATGACATCGAAGGAAAACAGGCACAAACAGAAGAAACACTTCAGAATATCCATTTCCAATCAATCAAGGATTACAAGGAGTCTCCATACGCGATTGGATACAAGAGGAATGATTACATAGGCATCAACTCATACTCTCCCTCTCTCAAGTCTCAAGCAAACTAAGAACACACATGCTTGAGAGGGAACACAGAGAACCTACGGGAGACAACCTCCTGCCCTCTCTTAACCACTAAAGCCTAAAGGCAAAACAACCCTCCAAAGGCCATTTTGACTAAAGCAAAACCCTAACAACCCCTCAAGCCCTAGAATCCATCCATACAACCAGGAACCTTCTACTATTTATAGCCTTTGGCTAACGGGTCTCCAACCCGTTATGCCCACTAAATCCCGAACGGAACCGCTTCCATTTGTGCAGCTTTGCATTTTACCGAAACGCCCCTCCTGCACCTTCCAGGAAGCTTCCGCGTTCCTTGTCATCCAAGCCTCGCAACCACCTCGAGTCCTCGCCGTCTTCGACACATCCAACCGTTCTGACCTCGACACCGCCTGTGCCTAGTCCGGTCACCCCGTGCCTCGCCACGACTCCGCCTCGACGTCCTGCAGCCATCACAGACAAGAAACACATCAAATAGCACCACTCGACACATGTAAGCATAAATAGTATCAATGAACCATACTCAGGCAAGAATTTGACCAAACGACCAATCGGAAAGAATAATATGCAATAAGTCCGTCTAACCAAACCCGACTGAGCCAAATGCCGTCTTGGCACAAATCACTCAAACCAAACTCAATCTTTGCAACATACTTGTCAATTACTCATCATAAACATGTGGTCACCTCCACATGGTCTCTCAATCTCTCCCTTGATGAGTATATTGACAAACCCAGAAAAAGCATAAAGTTGAGTTTGAAAAGAAGTCAAACATGGTCTAAAGAAGAAAATGATGCTAGTGACCATGTTGACACAAGGAGCAAAAGAAAGAGCAAGTTTTCCTCAAGTCTCCCAAAATGGCTTTTTCTCCCACTATTCTCCCCCTTTTGGCAATACACACATCAAGGATGCAAAAGAGAGAATAAGTCACGATAAAGGATGAAATGGCTAAAATTTGTTTATTTTAAGCATTTAGAGCCATGAAGATTGTCCAAAATGACCATATGAGCATTACATCAAGCCATAACACATAAGTATGCTATCAAGATCATGAAAAGACATGTATAATCAAGCTAAGTCAAATAAGTCACAATCTAAAATTTAGTCGAATTTCTTCGCATGTCAAGTCAACCATGATTCTAGTCTAGCTAAAGGTATCCAAAAATGATGCAAACCATGTTAATAGTCTAAGTGGAACCAAGAAGCTAGTATTGAACCAATTTAGAGTGCTACAAGTTCAAGAATGAGACATTTGTTTAAGTACTTGTTCTATGTGAAATTAAGCAAATTGAGCACATTTGACATAAGTTTTTTTCTTTTAAAGCTCATGATTGTTTCCAACCAACATTTTTAGACATGTGCTAGATCTCAAGCCTTATGCGACCACTCCAAGCAGGAGGCTTAAGGAGATGATCTTGGTCATCCAAAACTCCCCCTGAGTTCATGCCTAGTGCAATGGCAAGCCGTCTCATGAGAAAGAATTGGTGAGATCATTTTTTTCGCACAAAAGAGATCTTTTTTCTTTCACAAACGGGTGTACTAACTCATGCTTCATCAAGAAACTAGCATAGCTCAATCTAAAGCTCAATATAGATTCAAGACTCAACTCAGCCTATTTGACATGGCATGAATCATAAAAGGATAACTAAAGAGAGACTAGTCTCAAAAAGCTAACATGACATGAATTAGTTCAAGTTGAGCATTTTAATCAACCTATCATGGCAAAGATTTGACTACACATATAAAGTCATGATAGATCTAGCAATTAAGCACTGATCATGGCAAGATGTAATTCATTATAAATATGTTATAACAGGATAATAATCAAGGTTCCATGTAGTTACATTACAATGTAGAATGCTGAAATGCAAGAAAATCCAGCTCCCCCTCAACATGAGGTGCAACTTTAGTTCAAGTTGAGTTATGACAAAATTAAGATCTAGAAGCTCCCAAATGAACTCCCCCTGAACAAAAGCAATAAAAATGAGAAGCTAGCAAGAGAATCAGAAAAAGGCAGTCCTTAAAGCATAGACAAGATATAGAGGATACTACGGCTCAGACTGACTCTCATCTACCCCATGAGACTCTAGGACTATTAACTAATCATCTAACACACTAAGGAGCAAACACGTACCCTGTCTACCCAAGGGTGGCCCAACCCTTACTAGAACCTATAAGTAGTGAGTGAGCTCAACCTAGTGAGAAGAGAAACAGTTAATAAGCAGCATCCTAGAATCACAAGATGAGAGGAAGAAGTCTGAACTACTAGACGTGAGAAACACTCTAATCTATGCTAGGAGGACTAACCCAAGCACCCGCATGCAATGCAACAGAAAGGAGTAAGAGCATAATATACAAGATAAAACATGAAGCACAAAACTCCCCCTCACAACAGTCCATAAGGACAAACCACCCCAAGCTCTCCCCGCAAGGCTGAAAACCTAGAGCTATCCAAAGGCTTGGTAAAGATATCAGCCAACTGGTGGTCACTCTCCACAAACTGGAGCACTATGTCACCCTTCTCCACTTGGTCTCGAAGAAAGTGATATCTGATATCAATATGCTTAGTCCGAGAATGCTGCACTGGGTTCTTAGCAATGTTAATCACAGAAGTGTTATCACAAAAGAGTAGAACACTGTCGATAACTAACCCAAAGTCCCGCAGGGTCGAGACCATCCAAAGCACCTGGCTACAGCAACTGGCTGCAGCAACGTACTCGGCCTCTGCGGTGGACTGTGCAACACCGGACTGCTTCCTCGAAGACCAGGAAACGAGAGAAGTGCCAATGAACTGGCAGGTACCCGAAGTGCTCTTCCTATCTATCGTACAGCCAGCAAAGTCTGCATCCGAGTAGGCTCTCAAGGAAAGACAAGAAGAGGAAGAGTACCAGATACCATAGTGAAGGAACGCGCGTAGGCTACGATAGCAGAAAATAAAAAATTTCTACCGCGCACACCAGGACATCATGCTAAGGAGGGATCATAGATCGTTACCACTAGACGCGCATCGCAGCGGAAGAAGAGTTGGAGAAGCCGATCCAACCACGCGCGTCGAGGTAGTAGTGGAAGTAGCCGATCGTCCCGAACAGATCGTCTCCTCCACGTGATCAACCACATCGCGAGCAGATCCAATCTGTAGATTGTTGATGCCGATCAACGCCGCAACGAGCAGCGCCTCCACCGGTATCCACACGTCCGGGGCTGGAACGCCGATCGCGAGTGTACCAGCACTCGCGAGCGGCTAGGGTTTGGCTCGGGAGGTGGCGGCTAGGGTTTTGCTCGGGAGGAACAGAAGTGTGTATCCCTCAGCCCGCCCCCCCCCCGCCTCCATATATATAGACCTCCTCACTTGGGCCTCGTGGACCGAGGCCCAATAGGAGTCTATCCGGATCTCTATCCGAATTGAGCCCACATCCGAATCACATTCGAATTAGTGTTCCAACCCGTTAAGTGTGCGACCCTGTAGGATCACGTATACTTGGTCGCGACCCAGAAACGCCTTTCCGGTCACCCTGTTAATAGCGGCCTCTAGCAAGACATATTAACCCCAAAGTATACGTAAAGATCATATCGGCTGAACCTGTAATGTTCTCATGTACGAATCCCTTTGCCTCACGATATAGATTAAGCTCAAGGCGAGACCTGTGTCATCCTCTTAATAGCTCAATCACTCTCTCGATTCCGTGATGGATTATAAACTTGTGATTGACTCCTCAATCACATTGGCATGGCCATGCACTTTCATAATCCATTACATCGAGGGGCCCAGAGATATCTCTCCCATAAGGAGGGGCAAATTCTATCTTGATCATTCACATCCAACTACATGTTTCATAGCAAACCCGAAGACTACTTTTATGACTACCCAGTTACGGAGTAGTGGTTAGTAGTCCCAAAATAGGCTACTACGCATGTTGGAAACCATGATGATCTCAAGTCTAAGGATTCTACATAAACACTACTTGAGACCAACTAATGACACATGGAATCTCTGCAGTGTCTCATGGCGGGTCTATCCAACATATGTTCAGTAACACATGTCCATATTATTGATTTGGTATCTCCATACCATGATCCATGAGACATGATCATCAATCAATACATATGCTGATCTTTGAATCATATTTGTTCCTCATATGATATATAATCAGGGATCATTTAGAAATAGCAACATTTTGACATTAAGAGTCTCATGAATAAGTCACATACTCATTGATCAATAATGATAATGTCTATTTCAAGGAACAAACTAATGCATCATAAACATAGTATGTGATATATATAACATCTCCATGTTGCCTCTAGGGCATATCACTAACAGTCTCCCACTTGCACTAGAGTCAACCATGTAGGTATCTAATACCCATTGCCCTAGTGTGAGCCTCATGCTTTGGCTGGGGAAGCGGCTTTGTCAACGGATCTGCAATGTTCAAATCCATTTGTACTTTGCATATCTTCACATCGCCTCTCTCCACAATCTCGCGGATGAGATGAAATCGCCGTAGAATGTGCTTGTACTTCTGGTGCGATCTAGGCTCCTTGGCTTGCGCAATGGCCCCACTATTGTCACAGTAGAGGTCCATTGGGCTGGAGGCACTAGCCACCACACCAAGCTCAGAAACAAATTTCTTAATCCAAACAGCCTCTTTAGCAGCTTCAGAAGCTGCTATGTACTCGACTTCTGTTGTAGAATCAGCAACCGTCTCCTGCTTGGAACTCTTCCAGCTCACCGCACCGCCGTTCAGGCAGAACACAAATCCAGATTGCGATCTGAAATCGTCTTTGTCAGTTTGGAAGCTAGCATCGGTGTAACCATTTACAACGAGCCCTTCCTCACCCCCATAGACGAGGAACACATCTTTAGTTCTTCTCAAGTACTTCAAGATGTTCTTTACGGCAATCCAGTGACTTTCACCTGGATCTGATTGGTATCTACTTGTAGCACTTAAAGCATACGAGACATCTGGATGTGTACAAAGCATGGCATACATAATGGACCCCATAGCCGAAGCATATGGAATCGCATTCATTTTATCCCGCTCATCAGGTGTACTAGGACACTGACTCTTGCTAAGATTTATACCACGTGACATAGGTAGGAAGCCTTTCTTGGAATCCTGCATGTTGAACCTTTTCAACACCTTGTCAATGTACATATCTTGGCTTAATCCAATTAGCCTTCTTGATCTATCCCTATAGATCTTGATGCCCAGAATATATGCCGCCTCTCCTAAATCTTTCATAGAGAAACTATTTTTCAATGAAGACTTAACAGATTCGAGCATAGGAATGTCATTTCCGATCAGTACTATGTCATCCACATATAAGACCAGAAACACGAGTGCGCTCCCACTAGCCCTTTTGTAAACACAAGGTTCTTCTTCGTTCTTGATGAAACCAAACCCTTTGATTACTTCATCAAAACGAATGTTCCAACTCCGAGATGCCTGCTTTAATCCATAAATGGATCTTTGCAGCTTGCATATCTTTCCAACTGATTGCAGATCGACAAAACCCGTGGGCTGTGTCATGTACACATCCTCACTCAGATTTCCATTAAGGAAAGCTATTTTGACATCCATTTGCCATATTTCATAGTCAAAATATGCAGCAATCGCTAGAATGATCCGAATAGACTTTAGCATTGCGACGGGCGAAAAAGTTTCATCATAATCGACACGTTGAATTTGTTTGAAACCTTTGGCCACCAATCGCGCTTTATAGATGTGAACATTTCCATCTATGTCTATCTTTTTCTTGAAAATCCATTTGCACTCAATGGTTTTAACACCATCAGGTGGATCAACCAAGTTCCAAACTTGATTACTGTGCATGGATTCAATTTCGGATCTCATGGCTTCGAGCCATTTCTCAGAGTCTGGTCCCACCATCGCTTCTTCATAGGTCTTAGGCTCATCGTTGTCTAACAACAATATGTCCCGTTGTTGAGTAGTCAAGAACATGTACCTCTCAGGTGCACGACGTGACCTCTCTGACCTACGTGGTGCCGGTGTGTCCACAACAGGTTCTTCAACAGTTTGTTCATCCTGTTGTGGTTCTGTAGGAGCTGAAATGTTTTCAGGTGTTTCTCGAATTTCTTCAAGCTGCACCGTGCTCCCACTATCCCTTCTTGAGAGAAACTCTTTCTCTAAGAAGACACCATGCCGGGCGACAAACACTTTGCCTTCTCCTTGATTATAGAAGTAATATCCTTTTGTTTCCTTAGGATACCCGATAAAGAAGCATTTATCAGATTTAGGAGTGAGCTTATCAGATTGTAAACGTTTTACATAAGCCTCACATCCCCAAATCTTAAGAAAAGACAAGCTAGGACGTTGTCCTGTCCACATCTCATATGGTGTCTTTTCTACTGATTTTGATGGAACCCTGTTTAGTGTGAAAGCGGCTGTTTCAAGAGCGTACCCCCAAAAGGACAACGGAAGATCAGCTTGGCTCATCATGGAGCGCACCATATCTAATAAGGTGCGATTTCTCCGTTCAGATACCCCATTCCATTGAGGTGTTCCTGGCGGAGTCAATTGTGGAACAATTCCACAATCCTTCAGATGATTGCCAAACTCATGGCTCAAATACTCGCCTCCACGATCAGATCGTAGAAACTTGATTGTCTTGCCTAAATGATTTTGCACTTCATTTTGGAATTCTTTGAACTTTTCAAAGGATTCAGACTTATGCTTCATGAGGTAGATATACCCATATCTACTAAAGTCATCAGTAAAAGTTATGAAGTACTGAAAACCACCTCTGGCTGTTGAGCTCATTGGTCCACATACATCAGAATGTACGAGTGCCAATAAGTCACTTGCCCGTTCACCTTGACCGGTGAAAGGTGCCTTTGTCATCTTGCCAAGTAAACAAGATTCGCATGTCTCAAATGATTCAAAATCAAATGAGTGCAGAATACCATCTCTATGGAGCTTCTCCATGCGTTTCTCATTTATGTGACCTAAGCGACAGTGCCAAATAAACGTGGGATTCAAATCATTCGAACGTTGCCTCTTTGCATTAATGTTATAGACCGGTGACTCTTCAAGAGTAAGAACATATAACCCATTCACCAATGGAGTATGACAATAGAACATATCTTTGAAATAAAGAGAACAACCATTGTTCATAGATCTAAAGTCATAACCTTCTGCTTGCAAACATGAAGCAGAAATAATGTTCTTGGAAAGAGATGGAACACAATAACAATTATTCAATTCCAAAACTAATCCTGAAGGTAAAGACAATGGCATGGTGCCAACAGCCACCGCAGCAACTTTTGCTCCATTACCAACGCGAAGATCCACTTCGCTCCTCCTCAAACTTCTACTTCTTCATAGCCCCTGCAACGATTTGCAAATGTGAGCAACCGATCCGGTATCAAATACCCAAGAATCAGTGGATGAAGTAGCAAGATTGATCTCTATAACATTTATACCTGGAGAGGAAGTCGTACTTCCCTTCTTCTTCTCAAGATCCTCCAAGTACTTTGGGCAGTTCCTTTTCCAATGACCTGATTGCTTATAGTAGTAACAATCTGCATTAGGAGCAGTGCCCTTCTTGACTTGCTTGGCCTTAGAACTGCTCGCGATCTCATCGGGAGCTAACTTTCTTTTGACCGCGCCTTTCTTGACATTGGGCTTGCCCTTGCCTTTCTGCATCATCATCACATGATTGCTGCTTTTCTTAATGCTTTCCTCGGCAGCTTTTAGCATCCCATGCAACTCTGCCAAGGTCTTATCCATGTTGTTCATGTGATAGTTCAGTATGAATGGCTCAAAGCTCGGGGGGAGCGACTGGAGAATCACATCAGTAGCCAACTCTTGGCTAAGGGGAAAACCAAGCTTTTCCAGACTCTCAATGTAGCCAATCATCTTAATCACATGAGGGCTGACGGGATTCCCTTCTGCAAGCCTACACGCAAACAAGGACTTTGAAGTGTTGAACCTCTCAGCCCTTGCTTGGTTCTCAAACATACCACGCAACCCCACAATGATATTGTAGGCATCTGTGTTCTCATATTGCTTCTGAAGCTCAGAGGACATTGTGGCAAGCATGAGACAGCTCACATCAAGGCAATCATTCGTTTGCTTCTCATAAGCTCTCCATGCAGCTGCAGTAGCATTATCAGGCAAGTCATCAGGATAAGGAGACTCAAGGACATACTCCTTGCGCTCTTGCTTGAGAACAATTCTCAAGTTGCGATACCAATCCATAAAGTTCGTTCCATTGAGTTTTTCTTTCTCAAGAATAGATCGCAAATTAAAAGAACTGGATGCGGCATTAGTTGACATGATCTACAACAAAGAATATGCAAAGTTTAGCACTATGTTTATGTTCATCTTTTATTAAACTATTTAACAAAAGACTCCCACTATGTGTTTTGCAACAAAACTCCCTCTAAGTTACATAGTGGGTCAAGATCCTCATTTCACTAATTCCTAGTGAGCTTTGGCGTCACGGCTAGAAAACTAGTGACATGGGTAAGCAACACCTTGCTAATCACATCCCTATGTGACTCTTGCTTGTTGGGTGACATCAATATGCCCCGGCCCCAACCTATGCCCCAAGGTCCAAAACTGTTTTGATAACCTTGTTAAGTAAACCAAATGCTTCCGCATGTAGATGTCCGACATCTACCCCAAATAATGATGATAACCGACGGCACTCTACTTTGGTAGACCTACCATGCGGTGATCATTATCTTTTGGTGCAACATATGGAAGGGCATGAACACCTAATTTTATGAGGGATTCTATCCTACCAAAGCAACATATCACAAAAACATTACATAAGAATAAGATAGATAATATCACAGATAAACACATTTAACTGTGAAGTAGTATGGCCCAAACAATGGTGATCTCCATCTCCATGTAGGTGTAGACGATCTCCATCCTCCACATCACTCCTTTAGGCCACCATGCTTGAAAGCTTGTAACCTCAAAACTAGGCTACTACCTATAATAGCTAGAAATTGAAGATTACAAAGATAGATTCAAGCATTAAGGTCGACACGCAGGTCGTTAAATACAATATAGACAGCTAACAATAGCTGAAATAATCATGACACGCAGGCCATGAACGAATGTTACATGCATCACATACATCTCATACATTCCAATAAGATATAGGGCCATACTATTCACATCATTCTCTGCAAAAACAAGTTAGACGTAGAATCGTATTCTACCTAACGATGTGAACCCAGGACGCTATACAAGGCGGGTACACCCTACGAAATTTACAGATCCAATCTATGAAATCGCAATGGAAAAACTATTTGGCACAACCACCTTATGCCGATCCGAGACATTCTCTAGGAAGCTAGTTTTTCCACTGGGCCGAGGCCATCAGATCCGTAACCTACTAGTATTCGACATAACCACCATATGCCGATCCGAGACATTCTCTAGGACACTAGTTTTTTTCATTGGCCCGAGGCTATCAGATTCATATCCTACTAGTATTCGACATAACCACCACATGCCGATCCGAGACAATCTCTAGGGCACTAGTAGTAATACAATCTGCGCCTCATCTAACCCCGATTCACCGATTGATTTCATCAACCCGTGCTACCATCGATTCATCACATGAACCGATTGATCTAGACTGTAATAGATCCAATCTACTACAACCGCATATCAACATATGCGCTGATCCAGATCGCAAACTAAGCAAGATGGCTCTGATACCACTGAAGGAATGCGCGTAGGCTACGATAGCAGAAAATAAAAAATTTCTACCGCGCACACCAGGACATCATGCTAAGGAGGGATCATAGATCGTTACCACTAGACGCGCAGCGCAGCGGAAGAAGAGTTGGAGAAGCCGATCCAACCACGCGAGTCGAGGTAGTTGTGGAAGTAGCCGATCGTCCCGAACAGATCGTCTCCTCCACGCGATCAACCACATCGCGAGCAGATCCAATCTGTAGATTGTTGATGCCGATCAACACCGCAACGAGCAGCGCCTCCACCGGTATCCACACGTCTGGGGCTGGAACGCCGATCGCGAGTGTACCAGCACTCGCGAGCGGCTAGGGTTTGGCTCGGGAGGTGGCGGCTAGGGTTTTGCACGGGAGGAACAGAAGTGTGTATCCCTCAGCCCCCCCCCCCCCCGCCTCCATATATATAGACCTCCTCACTTGGGCCTCCTGGACCGAGGCCCAATAGGAGTCTATCCGGATCTCTATCCGAATTGAGCCCACATCCGAATCACATTCGAATTAGTGTTCCAACCCGTTAAGTGTGCGACCCTGTAGGATCACGTATACTTGGTCGCGACCCGGAAACGCCTTTCCGGTCACCCTGTTAATAGCGGCCTCTAGCAAGACATATTAACCCCAAAGTATACGTAAAGATCATATTGGCTGAGCCTGTAATGTTCTCATGTACGAATCCCTTTGCCTCACGATATAGATTAAGCTCAAGGCGAGACCTGTGTCATCCTCTTAATAGCTCAATCACTCTCTCGATTCCGTGATGGATTATAAACTTGTGATTGACTCCTCAATCACATTGGCATGGCCATGCACTTTCATAATCCATTACATCGAGGGGCCCAGAGATATCTCTCCCATAAGGAGGGGCAAATTCTATCTTGATCATTCACATCCCACTACATGTTTCATAGCAAACCTGAAGACTACTTTTATGACTACCCAGTTACGGAGTAGTGGTTAGTAGTCCCAAAATAGGCTACTACGCATGTTGGGAACCATGATGATCTCAAGTCTAAGGATTCTACATAAACACTACTTGAGACCAACTAATGACACATGGAATCTCTGCAGTGTCTCATGGCGGGTCTATCCAACATATGTTCACTAACACATGTCCATATTATTGATTTGGTATCTCCATACCATGATCCATGAGACATGATCATCAATCAATACATATGCTGATCTTTGAATCATATTTGTTCCTCATATGATATATAATCAGGGATCATTTAGAAATAGCAACATTTTGACATTAAGAGTCTCATGAATAAGTCACATACTCATTGATCAATAATGATAATGTCTATTTCAAGGAACAAACTAATGCATCATAAACATAGTATGTGATATATATAACATCTCCATGTTGCCTCTAGGGCATATCACTAACACATAGTCAATGGTAGCTCGAAGGTACTAAAGAATGTGCTTCACCGCCTGGCGGTGAGATACACGAGGAGAAGCCTGAACCAAGCACAAAGACACACACAAAAAAGTGTATGTCCGGTTTCGAGGCAGTGAGGTACAAGAGGGAGCCAATCATGCTGCGATACTCCTTCTGATCAACTGCCTCGCCGCCCTCATCTGGGTCAAGTGTGGCGGATGATGCCATGGGAGTTGACACTGGCTTGCCATCACTCATGTCAAAGCGTCTCAGGAGGTCACGAGTGTACTTACCCTGATGTAAGAAGATACCCTCCCGAGTCTGCTTGATCTGGAAGCCAAGGAAGAAGGTCAACTCACCCATCATACTCATCATACGGGGTCGCCCGATCTTCTCGACGTAGGATGGATACTCACGGGAGTCTTGATGAATCGTAATGATCCTCTAATGCCAATTCAAGGGACGAACACTCTTTAATCCGCCAAAACACACTCGTGTTGATTTCGCCGACCACCAAGCGAAGATCTATCGTGCACCCAATTCCCAACGGAAAGGCTGAACGATCTTGATTGAAGAAGATACTCCTAATTCCATAAAGAATTCCGACAGCAATGCAAAACTCGAAAACTATAGTAGATTGATTTTTCTCAAACATGGTCTGAGCCCTAAAGGCTGCCAATACAAGGCTTATATAGCCCCTTGGGACATCCATATGGTCCCCACACCAAGTACAACTCAACCCTATATGGTTTTAGATACGAACTCTCACAAAAAGAAAACTATATTTTCCCCCTGTCATATTATTTCAGTCATAACTTTTTATCTGTGATGAATTTGAAGGTGGGACTAGATCCATTGCGTAGCCCTTGAAATTATCTTTCCAACAAGGACTAGAACACCTGAATTGGACTCTGTTTGTGAAAGTTATGACATTTTTAGTAACTGTCTGTCAGGCTGTCCCGAACCGAATCCGAATTTAATTCTGAGTTGAATCCGAGTTTGAATTGGGTTGAGCACGTGGGAAGTCGGAATTTGGCTTGAAAATCTTATCCAAAACTTGTAGTTTAAGTCCTTGGGCTCCTCCCTTTTTGCTCTCCCACTGCATGGGCTTCTTTCCTCTTGATCAGCTGCATGGGCTGCTAGGCTTTCCTCTTTCCATTCCCATGGGCTTTGAGCTTTTTGTTTTTGGTAGCAAATATGATTACCCTACTTGTGCTTCTCCATTGCTTTGGCCCCGGAATCATCATAATATTCAAACCTAATAATAAATAAGAATTTGGCATATGGTAGTATATCGTTCCCACGAATAGAAGAAAATTCATTAAGAAACAAATTCATCTAACAATATTTAGTGCGGCTCAATACTTCTTTCCAGTGAAATAATGTATTTGACTTAAAAGTGCTAAGCACGTGCGTATTTGCATCATCCTCCCCTTCTTCAAGAAAAGCCGTCCTCGGCTTTTGGTAGCCTGAAATTGTACTAAGCAAAGAATACAACATATATGCATGGTATATATATTTGTCATCGACACTTCTTTTGCTTAGCATATCAAGAACATCTGAAGGCGTAGTAGATAAAAAGAAAAACACATATGCATGGTATATGTATGAATCAATTATTGTGTCATTCTCGTTGTTCCACACAAACCAGTTAATGTAACAACAACCATAAGATGTATGCATTGCAATATTGTCTTTCATATCATTCTCCCTCCCATGAGAAAAAGTCATCCTAGACTTTGCTAAACACATGGACAAGTTATTAATGGACCAAACCAAATTAAGTTGTTCAAATATTGGGGAGAAAATTTTTAGTTCCTTCCATGCTTCAACTGCGCTACTCTGATTATTTGTACATGATTGTACGTTAAAGGATGAATAAGTAGGCTTAAGAAATCTTTTAAAACATGAAGCACTATTGTTGAAACTCATCTCATTGTGATCATGATATGGCACAAAAGTTTGTTTATCCAAAATATGCATTTTCAATTCAGCAAGTTTATCACATGTAATGCATATTTGGTAATCATAAAACTTATCATCTATACCATAATTTCCAATCAAATTGAACTTATATGTATATGCATAGGTACTAACTAGTGATTTTAAACATGAAATTTCAGCAACATTCTCAATCACACTAGATAGCTCTCTAGGATCATCAAATATGATATAACACAAAGAATCACTAGGAGATATTCGAGTAAGAACTTCCTTATGAGTAATCAATTCCACATTATGTAAATTGAGCAAAGAAATTTCAGAACATGGAATTTTCATTCGCACATATGAGTTCTCACAAGTACTCACCATTTCACAATTAATTTTAGCACCAATATTGCTACCTTTATTGTTCTCCTCAGTTGATGTAGGTATTGTAAGTACTAAATCATCATGATGTAACAACGGGACAGCAAGTACTTCATCTTCAACCGTGGTTATCTCCTCATCTTTGACTTCCAATGATGCCAGTTGTTGAATGTTTAATTCCTCATCTTCAATTTCAACCTGCACAATATGAGAAACAACACTAGAAGTAGATATTAATGTGTTCGTTTCAAAATCAACCTCACTTTGTTTATCTTCTACTTCTCTCTTTTCTTTTGGTGTATCTCTCACACTTTCAATTTGGATGCTCTCAAACTCACATATGGTGAAATCACACAGCTCACTCTTTTTAACATTCTCACTCAATTTGGCTATGTGGCTCTCATTCTCACATCAGTTTTGATGCATCTGAATTGTTGTATGTGTCATTGGGGCAGCACAAGATGTCTCCTTTACCGAAGGGAAAGTCCCATGCTCGGTCATCTTCTCATGTGTCAGACTAGTGGAACCATAAGAGCTGAAGTATGGACATTGTTGTAGGGGTGGCCCCCACCTAAACCCAGCAGGCCTGGTAGAAGGTTATAAGGCCCAGAATAGGCCATGTGTAATGACATAAGTGCCCCTGAAGGGGATAATCAGATGTAAGGGTATAATTGTAAAAGCACTCCCCATGTGTACATATATATGGAATACATGCCATGGGGAGGACCCAAGCCATTACGGTCACTTTCTCCCAACTCTCCACTACCATCTCTCTCTGTTTGGTCTGTAGCCACAACAGTTGGCGCCGTCCGTGGGGAGGATAGGAGCAAGCCCAAAACCAGAAGAAGGATGGCACCGAAAAAAGCTTCGTCGATGGCGGCGAAGGGGAAGAAGGCGGCTGGGTCGGAGCGTCGCATGAGCACCAGGGCTTCGACATCGGCTATTGCAGACGCGGTGGTCGAGGACGTCGACGCTCACGCTGCGACGATCGACCCCGCCACTGGCGCTGCGACGACCGACCCCGCCATTGGCGCTGCGACAGCCGACCCCACCACTGGCGCTGCGACGGCCAACCCCGCCACTGGCGCTGCGACGGCCAACCCCGCCACTGGCGCTGCGACGACCAACCCCGCCACTGGCGCTGCGACGGCCAACCCCGTCACCGGCGCTGCGACGATCGACCCCGCCGACGCGACAACAACCAACCTCTCCGCCCTCGCCGCAATGCTCGCCGGTAGCACGGACCGGGCGGTGGGAGGTAGCCACAACGGAACGGCCGGCAGCTTGGGAGCTCGCGAGGCAATCGTACCCGTGCCGACCCGTCCGCTGGGCGCGCCGGCGGCCCCGCCCACGTCGGCGGTGGAAAGCGCCCTGCTGGCGGCCCTCAAAGCGTTCCAGCAGGAGCTAGGGGATCTTTGCGGGGATATCCGAGACATACAAGAGGCTCGAAGCCAGCAGGCCGCGCCAGTGGTCGCGCCAGAGCCCACACCGGAAAGAGCGGACAACCGCGACGCCCCCACATTTAGCCGCGTGCCGCTGCGACGTGTCGATCCAGAATCCCCACTTTTGGCAGGACTACAGCAGGCGGCGTGGCCCGAAGACTTCAAATTCCCCAGTGTCATCGAGCCCTACAAAGGCGACACGGCCCCCCGCGAGTTCGTGCGCGTGTACGAAACCGCGATCGAGGCCACGGGCGGAGATGACACCACAAAGGTGAAGGGACTCCCCCTTGCGTTGCAAGGTGTAGCGCTTTCCTGGTTTTTACCATAGAGCCAAACTCCATCTACGCGTGGGAGCAGATCCGCGACCGCCTTCACAACAACTTTCAGGGAAATTATGTTGAGCGGGTCAACGCGGATCAGCTCTTCACCGTGAAGCAGAAACCCTCGGAGAAGCTCCGGGACTACTTCAAACGCTTCGCGAAGATACGTTGTCAGGTCAAAGACGTTAACGAAACCACCGTTGTCAATGCAGCCATACAGGGCCTTCGCCCGGGTTCGATGGCCGAGTATAACGCACGGAAGCCAATCAAGATAGTGACGAAGCTCTTTGAAAAAATGGAGGAATACGCCAGGGCGGAAGAGGACGCACGACGAAGACAAGGCGACGACTCCGACACCAACCAGGCTAGCGCCTCGGCGAAAACCGAAGATCCGTCGAAGGACGGTTCCTCGAAGGGAAAACGCAAGCAAGAGTCGTCCAAGGACGCGCCTGAGCGCAAGGACGCCCCGCACAAGGAGCCATCCGATATGCCCAAGCGCGGCCAGCAGAAGTCGCGGCGAGGCCGGTACGTCCTCGACATCGAAGGCGGTTCCGAAGAAAGCGCTCCCACGGGTCGGGGCGGTCGGGGGCGCCGAGGCCGGGGACGCGGCTGTGGCCGGGGCCGCGATGATAGAGGCTGTGGAGATTACGACGACCAGCACCATGGGCTGTGGTGCGAAGTCCACGGTCGTGGCACCCATGACACGCGCACGTGCACCTCTATCGCGGCGCTCCGCCAGAGCGTCACCAGGGACAGGAACCTGGAAGCACGCCCGCCAGTGGGGGCCCACGTACAGCACCAATACGAAGCCCCCATGCACATCCAGCCACAAGGGACGCAGCCCCACGAGGGCCCTCTGTGGATTCAGGCCCATGTGCAGTAGCCTCGGGAGGGCCTCCTGCAGCTGCAGGCTCCGGAGGCCGCCCACCGCAGGGTTATCATTGTCATCTCCGGAGGCTCATCGCTGGAATTCGCCTCGGAACGGCAGCGGAAGGCCTACGTACGGAGGCTACACCACGTGGCGGCGTACCCAGCGCAGACACCGCCAGACTGGGCACAGCACGAGGTCACGTTCACACCTACCGATGCCCAAGGCCCAGCTTCCTCACCAAGACCCCCTGGTCATCCGGGTCATTATAGCGGGATGCGACGTGGGACGCGCCCTAGTCGACGGCGGCAGCTCCGCGAACATTCTATTCGCGACAGCCTTCGACCAGATGGGGATCCCCCGAAGCCGCCTCGACCCATCGGGGGTCCCACAGCAAGGCTTCGGAGGACAACCTCTACGGGCGCTCGGCCAAATATGCCTACAGGTCTCCTTCGGCCAGGGCAACAATGAAAGGGTCGAAGACGCCACATTCGACGTCGTCGATCTCCCATACCCTTACAATGCCATATTGGGGCGTCCAACCCTTAACTCCTTCGGGGCGGTACCGCATCACGGCTATTTATGCATGAAGCTCCCAGGGCCGCGAGCCATCATTACCGTTCGTGGCGACCAGGACATGGCCCGACGCATCGAGCACGGCACCAAATATCCTCGTTGCGATGATCAACGACACACTTAGAATCGGCACCGCGGCGCGGGGACCCACGGCGTCATTCGGGAACGGCTCGGCAAGCCCTACAGATAGTGCAATTACTAGAGGCTCCGGCCGCGCCGAAGACAAGTGGTTAGTGCCTCTGCCATATGTATTCGCTCACCCGCGCAAACGGGAATGTAATAAAGTTCCGTTTTTCGCCAAACTATTATCATTGTGCAAAAGTACGCGGCGAGAGCGCGCGGAGGTTTTCGCCTACGCGCGTGCTCCCGGAGTATAAACCAAAGACGCACGTTCGCGTGTGCACTCTCCGTAGCCAGGGGTACGGGCATGAGTATAAACCAAAGACGCACGTTCGCGTGTGCACTCTCTGTAGCCAGGGGTACGGGCATGAGTATAAACCAAAGACGCACGTTCGCGTGTGCACTCTCCGTAGCCAGGGGTACGGGCATGAGTATAAACCGAAGACGCACGTTCGCGTGTGCACTCTCCGTCAAAGACACGGGTATGAGTATAAACCAAAGACGCACGTTCGCGTGTGCACTCTCCGTCAAAGAAACGGGCATGAGTATAAACAAAGACGTGTGGGGGGACGCCTCTGCACGCATTCTACGGAGTATAAATAAGACGCGGATGTTCTCCCTGCGCACTCTACGGAGTATAAACAAGACGCGAATCCCGCGCATGCCGCGGGCGTCGCCTGTGCACATACTCCCCAGAGTATAAATAAGACGTGGACGCTGATCCCACGCACTCTACAGAGTATAAATAAGACACGGATGTTCTCCCTGCGCACTCTACAGAGTATAAACAAGACGCGAATCCCGTGCGCATACTTCCCGGAGTATAAATAAGACGTGGACGCTGATCCCACGCACTCTGCAGAGTATAAGTAAGATGCGAATGCTGTCCCTGTGCGCTTGGCAAAACGCAAACGCGGCGCGAATCTTGTGTGGCCGTCAATCGCGCACCTCCTCAGCGCGCCGAGGCTCGCTTTCGCATACCACGGGAGGGGTACGCAAGGCGTACTATGGAAACCAATTCCGCGAGCTTCAGGAAGTACCGGCGTAGCGCGCCAGAGGCTGGCCCCAGCGGGGGCGCGCCCGCGGAGTACAGGGTACACCAGAGGCTGCCCCTACCTTCGGGTAGGGGGACGGAGGTCCGCCTTCGCACGCGCCAGTCTACGGACTTTAAACAAGTCGTAGTGCGGAGGTCCGCCTTCGCACGCGCCAGTCTACGGACTTTAAACAAGTCGTAGTGCGGAGGTCCGCCTTCGCACGCGCCAGTCTACGGACTTTAAACAAGTCGTAGTGCAGAGGTCCGCCTTCGCGCGCGCCAGTCTACGGACTTTAAACAAGTTGTAGTGCGGAGGTCTGCCTTCGCGCGCGCCAGTCTACGGACTTTAAACAAGTCATAGGGCGGAG
Source organism: Dendrocalamus latiflorus (assembly GCA_017311315.1). Lineage (NCBI taxonomy): Eukaryota > Viridiplantae > Streptophyta > Magnoliopsida > Poales > Poaceae > Dendrocalamus > Dendrocalamus latiflorus. Next base: position 8,842,643 of record CM029669.1, on the reverse strand, counting down.
GTCTGCCTTCGCACGCGCCAGTCTACGGACTCTAAACAGGTCGTAGTGCGGAGGTCCGCCTTTGTACGCGCCGGTCTACGGACTTTAAACAGGTCCTAGTGCGGAGGTCCGCCTTCGCACACGCCAGTCTACGGACTTTAAGCAGGTTGTAGTGTCAACGACTGCCTCCGCACGCGCTAGCTCTACGGAGTAATCAACATGCGAACCCTGCGAGCACACTGGCGCCCGTGCGACGGGCAGGAGACAGCGCTCGTACGATTCACACTAACGGCGAACTTGGAATGTGGGGATCTCGGCCCCGCACAGCATGACCGCGCATATCCTAATTACCAGGAGGTCTATATATCGGGAAAATTTTTTGAGTACAGAGGCCCGCCAACATCCCTGCCGCTCTAAGTAGCTAGTCGGCAGGCTCGTCCTTAACACGCGATAAGGCCTGGGTTCCGCCGGAAGAAGGTCAGCCCGCCCAAAAGTTCAGCGACTCTTCGGCCCTTCGCCAGCGTCGAACGCGCCGCCGGGTCGCAAGGTCGGACGCAAGTAGTCGGCCCCAGTAAGGAAGCTGCCCGGGACATAGGTGAAAGTCAGAATTTGTAAAGCAAGCGCGTACTTCATTCACAAAAACAGGGGGCATTACAACGCACTCCTACACCTAGCCACCACGGCGTCACACCTGCGAGTTCTCGGCGCCTTCGGAGGCCTCAGCGCCGCCCTCGTCGCGTCGAGGGACCCCATCCAGGAATTGGCCGTGGCTCCCCTCCCCGTAAAGTGACTTCTGGAGCTCGACCCGTGCAGCACCTTCCCCGACGTAATCCCAGATCCGCTCGTGGAAGTGCTTGGTGGCGCAGCGAACGGAGCGGACGGCGCCAGACATTACTCCGGCCCCGCCGGGCATCTCCAGCTGGGGTTCCTCTAGCTTGGCGACGTGCGTGCAACCGCGGTGCCGTAGGAGCTCGCATACCATGCATGCTGATACGTACGCGCAGTGGTTGCCGAAGGTCGTCGCGGCACCGCGCGCGATGTTGGCGGCATCTCCGACCCAGCGGAGGGTCCGAGACAGCTCCTCCGGGCCAAAGGTGCGGTCCGGCACCTTAGCCACAAGCCCTTGGAGATGGCTCTCCAGTGCTTGCATGGCATCCCACGCAATCACCGAGGCTTCGCCAAGCGTCTGGTTACGCTCCGCTAGAGTCAAGGCGAGCTCGCCTTTTTCCTTCTCTAGCAAGGCGACCTGCTGCAGGAGGCCGTCCCTCGCGTGCGCCTTCGCTTCAGCGCATTCCGCCTCCAGATGGCGGACGCGGGCATCCTGGGCAGAGCGGGCTCCCGAGGCTTCGCGTAAATCCTCCTCGGCGGCCCGCAGCCTATCCTCAAGCGCCCTTTGGGCACGAATATAGGCCATTTGCAAGGCCTGCCCCAGCACAAGTGTCTGCAGAACAGAAAGGCTTAGCAAGCTCAGCATAGCCAGGCATTGGCATACAAGCAAATGCTTACCCTCACTCCCGACACCTCTAAGGCGTCCCCGAGACGCCCCGCCTCGAAGGCCTGCAGCGCTTGCTGACCGACACTAGCAGCCGCGTCTTCCACAATCCCGCGCCACGCCCTCAGCGTCTCCGGCGGAGGCACGAAGTCCGCTGGGCTCGAGCGCGCGGTGGTCACTCTGCCGACACAAGGCCCCCATGATCCGCCAAGCGCTCCTCCTCCGGAATGAGCGACGCTGCAATCAGGGACGCGGGTGAGCACCACAAGGCGCAACGAAGAATACACCAGGGTAAGCTAAGCCACCCTACCTTCGGTAGCAGGAGGGCTTCGGGGACCCGCCCCTACTCCCAGGCGGGGTCGCGGTGGCGCAAGTCCCCGCGGAAAGCGTGGTCCCACAACGGACAGAAGCCTCTGCGTTCGGGGCCGGCGCCGACCGTTCCTGCATATGCATCGGAGTCCCACAAGCTCCCGATGCCCGTCGCCACGACGAATCCCCTCGACGTCTGGTAGAGCTCCGGCCGTAGACACGGCCACTTAGCCGGAGCAAGTGGCGACGACAACGCCCCAGCAGCCGCTGCCGAAGACGCCCCTGCGGCTGCAGCACCCGTGGGTGAAGACCCCGCAATGGCAACCACTGCGGAGGGCACCTCGGTTTCGGCCGCTGCTGTCGATGAAGGCTCAGCTCCGCGCACCCCCGCGGAGGGCGTCCCCGGCATCATAGCAGCCACGGCCGGAGGCTCCATCTCGCGCCGTCGGTACGCACGGATCCTGTCTCGACGACCGCCGCGGTTGACGAGACTTCCCCTCCCCGTCTGCTCGTGGCGAGCCCGCCGTCCAGGGCACCCGCCGAAGATCCTTCGCCCCCGGCGTCCGCGCCATCCATGCCCGAGTCGGCGTACCTCGCCGAATCCGACTCCGCGCCTGCCGCGCCCTCGGGAGCGCTAGCAGCAGCAGTGGCAGCTGCTATACCCAGCACGGCAGATGCTCCGCCTCAGCCCCTCTTGCGAGACGGCGCCTTCCTCCTCGTTGCGCCGTCTTGGTGTTGCGAGGCCGGATCAGCACGGTCCGGCACGGCAAGGCCCAGGGCCTCGCACACGCGGTTTATTCGCCCCAGCCCCGCCTTGGCGGTAGCGGACGCGCGCTGCTCGTGCTCCCTGCCGGTATACAGCCCCAGGAATACGCGCGCGGTCTACTCCGCATCCTCCAAGCGAATCCCTAAAGCAAAGCAGGAGATAAGGTTAACATGTAACGCATTTCACGTGAACAAAGGGGAGATACGGTCGAGGCTTACGAAGACCGGAGGGTGCCGGCAGCGAGCAGACCCATGGCAAAACATTGTCGTCTTGACGCTTCTCGGCGGCAAGGCGCCAGTCACGAGCGAGCGGCGCCACGCCGTACATCACGTACTCTTCGGCGAGGTCGCGCATGTTAAAGCGGGCGGCCACGCCTACGAGCCGCCGGGCCCTCCGCCTATCCTCGTCGTCGAGCATTTCGCTGGGCGAGGTCTTGAACGCGATCGGCCGGCCCGTGCACTCAAGGCCGCTCCCGCTCTCCACATGGTGGTAGAACCACCGCTTCATCCAGTGAGACTCCCACTTCCCGCGAGTGGAGTTCGCAGGGAAGAGCTTGCTGCAAGTTGACCGAAGAATAAAGGTGACGCTACCGAAGCTTGAAAGCGCCCCATCCTTCCGCTCCTTGGGCTGGCACCGTGCCTCGTGTAGGTAGGCGAACAACGAAGCACTGGGCCAGCACGCTTCCGAGCGTAAAGCCCAACTGTACACCGCGAGCCGGGCCACGGCGTTCAGAGTCAGTTGCGCCAGCTCCAGCCCGAAGGTCCGCAGCACGTCGCCCACGATCGCCGCCGCTAGGATGCGGAGCCCTGCATCAAAAAAGGCGACGAATACGAGCGCCTCCGACCTCTCGGGGCGCGGTTCCGTCTCATCGACGGTGGACAATCGTACCGCCTGGCGCTCGGACAGCTTCCCCGCGCGCAACAACGCCTGGATCGTCTTCTCGGTCACGAGCGAGGGGCCCAACTCGCCGGAGAACGAGCCTTCCTTCTCCGCCGCCAGCCACCACTTGTCCGCCGCCGCCGGGTCACGTTCGCCGAGCGAGTATTTCACATCTAGCGGTGAAGACCGCCGGCGAATGCCGCCTGGCTAAGCTTGTCACCAGATGCCATCGCTTCTCGCGAAAGGAGTATAGCGGCGAGAATACTACGGGAGTATGGAAGGCAATGCAAGCAAGAAGGGGGCGAAGAATTGCGGGGGTGCGGTTACGAGGGCTATTTCAAGCCACCTAGCCCCGATGCCGAAGCGTCACCACGGTCCGCGTACCGGACACGACCGCAGTCGTACAAAGGCCCGTCCCACACAATCCCCCATAACCGAAGACGAAGGGGCGCGACCACAGCGGTAAGGACCGTCGGAACACGACGCTCTAGTGGCCTCCCGCCGCGTGCCAACCCCCGCACGAGATAGCTGGAGCACACGAGGCCAGGCGTCGACACGACTCCAGCCGCCATTAAAAGCGCACTAATAGACCATGGGGTCACAACAGCATCGAAGCTGCGCCATTCCTCGCCCGCCCCGTGTCCCCCTTCCCTAGGGAAGAGGCGAGCAGCTGCGATCACGCAACCGTTCACATCCCGCCGTGCACCAGTAACAAGCCGCCATGTGCCCTACACGCGCCGAGGTGAGTCGCACGGTACGACAGCCTAGCTCTGGCAAACCGGGGGCCGGCGCGATTCCAGGAATCTTTACAGCGCATGACCGCATCGGGAGATCGCAATCACCGCTTGTGTGGCGGTGTTCGCTGTGCGAAGTTGCAACTCAGACCACCGCTGAACCTCTACCGCGGCAGGCTCCAGCCGCGGCTTCAACTTCAAGGATCGCGCGCGTCTACTTCGACTAGGCGCCAGCTCCGCTGGCACCCGTTCGAAGGGTAGGGAACGGAGCGCGCGCGCGTGTCTACTTTGGCTAGGCGCCAGCTCCGCTGCCACCCGTTCGAAGGGTAGGGGACAGAGCGCATGCGCGTCTACTTCGGCTAGGCGCCAGCTCCGCTGCCAACCGTTCGAAGGGTAGGGGACGGAGCGCGCGCGCGTCTACTTCGCCTATGCGCCAGCTCCGCTGCCACCCGTTCGAAGGGTAGGGAACGGAGCGTGCGCTCGTCTACTTGGACTAGGCGCCAGATCAGCTGCCACCCGTTCGAAGCGTAGGGGACAGAGCGCGCGCATGCCTACTTCGACCAGGCTCCAGCTCCGCTGCCACCCGCTCGAAGGATAGGAGACGGAGCGCGCGCGCGTCTACTTCGGCTAGGCGCCAGCTCCGCTGCCACCCGTTCGAAGGGTAGGGGACGGAGCGCGCGTGCGTGCCTACTTCTATCAGGCGCTAGCTCAGGACGGAGCGCTCGCGCGTCTACCTCAACCACCAATCCAGACGTCGGGTTCGGCTACGGCCTCAGCCCCCGGTCAAGTTCAAAAAAGTTCACAGGCCGCAGGGACGGAGGGGGCCAAAGGACTCGGCAACATGGCTTCGGCCCTGTGAAGCCCTTCACCATGAGAGGCTCCTGTTGTAGGGGTGGCCCCCACCTAAACCCAGCAGGCCTGGTTGAAGGTTATAAGGCCCAGAATAGGCCATGTGTAATGACATAAGTGCCCCTGAAGGGGATAATCAGATGTAAGGGTATAATTGTAAAAGCACTCCCCATGTGTACATATATATGGAATACAAGCCATGGGGAGGACCCAAGCCATTACGGTCACTTTCTCCCAACTCTCCACTACCATCTCTCTCTGTTTGGTCTGTAGCCACAACAGATACGGACTCAACTTCAAGAGTAAATTGAATCTACTTTTTTTGTTTTTATGGGGACACAAGATCAAGTTACGCGAAGGAACACAAAGATCAGCACGTAAACAAAATTTCTAATGGATCAAGACTTAATAAAACTCATGAAAATAGCAGATGCGAAACAAGGGTTTGGATTTTTTTTTTGTGTTTTCGGTTTATGGACTATAGGACAGCAAATAATAACTGAAATTTAAAGGGATAAGATCCTATCGAGTAAACCACGCTCTGATACCAAGATGATACGGGGTCGCCCTATCTTCTCGACGTAGGATTGATACTCACGGGAGTCTTGATGAATCGTAATGATCCTCTAATGCCAATGCAAGGGACGAACACTCTTTAATCCGCCAAAACACACTCGTGTTGATTTCGCCGACTACTAAGCGAAGATCTATCGTGCACCCAATTCCCAACGGATAGGCTGAACGATCTTGATTGAAGAAGATACTCCTAATTCCATAAGGGATTCCGGCAGCAATGCAAAACTCAAAAACTGTAGTAGATTGATTTTTCTCAAACGTGGTCTGAGCCCTAAAGGCTGCCAATACAAGGCTTATATAGCCCCTTGGGATGTCCATATGGTCCCCAAACCAAGTACAACTCAACCCTATATGGTTTTAGATACGAACTCTCACAAAAAGAAAACTATATTTTCCTCCTATCATATTATTTCGATCATAACTTTTTATCTGTGACGAATTTGAAGGTGGGACTAGATCCATTATGTATCCCTTGAAATTATCTTTCCAATGAGTACTAGAACACCTGAATCGAACTCCGTTTGTAAAAGTTATGGCATTTTTAGTAACTGCCTGTCAGGCTGTCCCGAACCAAATCCGAATTGAATTCTGAGTTGAATCCGAGTTTGAATTGGGTTGAGCATGTGGGAAGTCCGAATTTGGCTTGAAAATCTTATCCAAAACTTGTAGTTGAAGTCCCTGGGCTCCTCTCATTTTTCTCTCCCACTGCATGGGCTTCTTTCCTCTTGATCAGCTACATGGGCTGCTTGGCTTTCTTCTTTCCATTCCCATGGGCTTTGAACTTTTTGTTCTTGGTAGCAAATATGATTAGTGATTACCCTCCTTGTGCTTCTCCATTGCTTTGGCCCCGGAATCATCATAATATTCAAACCTAATAATAAACAAGAATTTGGCATAAGGTAGTATATCGTTCCCACGAATAGAAGAAAATTCATTAAGAAACAAATTCACCTAAGAATATTTAGTGCGGCTCAATATTTCTTTCCAGTGAAATAATGTATTTGACTTAAAAGTGCTAAGCATGTTCGTATCTGCATCAACTCATCTCAAGCTCGGTGCTCATGACATCCAAGAACTGTGAAACAAGAGTATGATAAGAGCCGTCAAAGATGATGTAATCCACGTAAATCTGGACGAGCAGAAGGTCAGTGCCATGCCGGCGAATGTACAAGGTCTTATCCACCTTACCCATCTCAAAACCATGACTCAACAAATAGGACTTAAGCCTCTCATACCAAGCTCTAGGGGCCTGCTTAAGTCCATACAAAGCTTTGGAAAGCTTAAAGACATGGTTTGGGTATTTGGGGTTCTCGAAACCTGGAGGCTGTCTCACATAGACTTCTTCCTCAATAAAGCCATTGAGGAAGGCACTCTTGACATCCATCTGGTAAAGCTTGGAACCCTTAGAAGCTGCAAAGGCAAGCAGGATTCTAATGGCCTCAAGTCTAGCTACAGGGGCAAAGGTCTCCTCAAAATCTAGACCCTTAACCTGGGAGAACCCTAAGCTACCAGTCTAGCCTTGTTCCGAATGACAACCCCATCCTCACTCTGCTTGTTCTTGAACACCCACTTAGTCCCAATGATATTGTGACCTCGAGGGGGCTCAACAAGCGACCAGACCTTGTTTCTCTCGAAATTTTCTAACTCCTCATGCATGGCATTGACCCAAGACTCATCAGAAAGAGCATGACAAACGTCCTTGGGCTCGAATGAGGCAACAAAGGCAGAGTGGAGACAGAAATGTGACATGCCAGACTTTGAGCATGTGACTCGTTAAAAGAGGTCTCCAATCATCTGCTCGGAAGGATGGTCTTTCTGGATATGTCGAGGAGGTCCCTGATGAGAAGAAGTGGCCTCTACCTCATGAGCTGATGAGGTAGGAACAGAGCCACTAGCTCCAGAGGAAGCAGAAGGCATGGGCTGATCATTTGGAGGTGCAGTGGAGGAAGGCACCTCAAGGGGAGGATGAGGAACTGGATCGGGTAGACAACCCTCATCTCCATCGTCCTCATCATACACAAAGATGGGCTCGGACTGCTCTAAAGAACCTGAGATATCGGGCCTAGTCCCCGGACTTGCCTCGTCGAAGGTCACCTCACAGGTCTCTACCAACTTACTAGACTCGCAGTTCCAAACCCTATATGCCCGCGAAGAAGTCGAGTAACCTAGAAAGATACCATCACTAGAATGTGACTCGAACTTGTCTAGGTTCCTGGACTTCAGAATGAAACACTTGCAACCAAACACGCGAAAATGAGAGACCCTGGGCTTTCGCCCGTATCTCAACTCATAGGAAGCGCGATGCAAGTGTGCTCGAAGAAAAACTCTGTTTGAAACATGGCACGCGGTCGCTATAGCCTCAGCCCAAAACTTCCTAGGTGTAGAATACTCATCAAGCATCGTCCTGGCCATCTCGACCAAGGTACGGTTCTTCCTCTCCACGACGCCATTCTTGTGTGGGACGTGCGGAGAAGAGAATTGATACTCTACACCTGTCTCATCACAAAACCTCTCAAAGTAGGAATTCTTGAACTCTGTGCCATTGTCACTACGGATCGCTCGTAAGGCACCCAGGAGCTCAACAGAAAGCCTACTAAAAAGACCTTGAAAATGTGTAAACGTCTCATCCTTCGAGGCTAAGAAAAACACCCAAGAGAACCTCGAGAAGTCATCGACCACGACAAGAACATACCAGTTCCCTCCTGCTGACTGCACTCGAGCTGATCCAACTGTGTCCATGTGGAGCAGCTGTCCTGGTGCATCGGTCATAGTCACTGTGACCGGAGGGTGAGAATTGGCAACCATCTTGCCATGCCGGCATGGAGCGCAAACAATATCTTTGACCATCTTGAGCTTCGGCAGACCACGAATGAGATTGTGGCCACTAACTCGAGTCAAATGGTCAAATCCAATATGACCAAGTCTCCTATGCCAGAAAGTAAGATCACGGGACTCAGAAACAACTAAACACCGAAGAGGATCACCAGAAGACTCAGAAAAATCAACACGAAAGATCCTCCCGTATTGAGAAATCCCGCAAACCAGACTATCCGAAGAATTAAGAATTTTGCAAGCATTTTTCTTAAAGCTCACCTCAAAGCCGTCATCGGTAAGCTGAGAAACAGAAAGCAAATTATACTACAGCTTACTAACCAAGGCAACATCTTTCAAAATAAAAGACTCATTAACGCGCACTGTACCTTTGGCGATGACGCGCCCAGATGAAGCGTCTCTGAAGGTGACCGTCTCATCACCTGGAGCACGGGCTAGGGAAGAGAACCAACGAGAGTCTCCGGTCATGTGTCGAGAACACCCGGAGTCAACGAGCCAAACCTCTCTCTTCCCTGCCCGGCGGACCTGAGTCAACAAGAGAGTAAAGTCTCAGTACTGGGGTAAATCAAGAGTGATTTTGGCACCCAATACTGAGTAACACGTCGAGTAGAAGAAGTAGCCACACACGACTGACCTCTATCTACCCTACGCTCTCTGTCGCTCAAGAAGCAGAAGGTCCACGAGCAGACCTGAAGCTGTTGTTGGGTCTGACTACTATGGGAGAGCGAGTCGGAGCACTAGCAACATGTTGATCACGCCGTGGGTAGCCATCTCGATGGGGGAAGCGAGATCTACCCTCAGAATGGCGAAAGTCACGACCAAAGGGAGCATGAGGACAAAAACCAGAAAACTCAGAAAAACCAAGTCCTCGATGCTGCCCAAACCCATCGGAAACAAACCTAGAGCTCGTGTTGGTCTTAGGTGCACTCAAGGTCTGGGGCTGACCCTGAATACCCCTAAGAGCCTCAACACGGTCTCTACGCGCGATCTTGGCGCACCTGAAGCATCGCTCGATCAAGTGTCCATCCTTCTGACAGAAGGTGCAATGATACTTCACCTTCTGAGAGGTAGAAGTAGCACGAAGAGACTTCGCCTTCTGAGAGATCGAAGCGGCAGGAGGAATCACCTTGCCGTCAGAAATACCTTGGACAAAGCCCGCTGACTTGAATTGAACTTTCTCAGTTCTGGGCTTGACCTCGATCACACCTGCAGCTATGGGTCTAAGCACGGCAGGTGGATGCTTCCTAACATCCTCAAGAAAATCATATCCTAGACCTTGATTGAATTAACAAATCTTGGACTGGTCTAGAATAAGATTTAGCTTCTTCTTGCCTCCAACAAACCTCTCGAGAGTGTTCCTAAGGTACTGACACTCCCGAAAGAGAGAGGTGCAAGAAGAGCAGGGGAGAAGGAACAGCAGAAGGTAAGAGAGTAGAAGAAGAACCAATAGTAGAGGAACGAATGGCTTGTGCACGCACAGCCGACTCAGAAGGGACAGTTCTACTGCTAGCCAATTGGTTCACGTCGCTAGGCGTCTCTACCAAACCCTCATGCTTCTTCCCAACAGCACACACATTACAAGCGGGAAGTGGCTTCTCTAGAAGGTCCTTAGTTAGCTTCACACACTTTTCATCCAATGCAATCAAGTCAGATTTTAGTTTGTTACAATTAATGCATGGTGAGCTAACAGGGTTCTTAGAAGCATTTTGGGCCAATCTGTTATTACCATCAACTAATTCTTGAAACTGTTGGAGACAGATTCAAGTTCAGCAGTAAGCTTGGGACAATTTACACATGAAGCAATAGGCTCAAGTAGAAAAGCTTGTAATTCAGCAATTTTATGATCTGCCCGTTTTAAGTTCATCTTCAAATTATTACAAATTTCACAAGTCTTAGGCAGATCGAGCAACGTGGTATCAATACCTTAAACGCATTGTCCTTATCCTCACATGTGGTGCAAGATGTAGTCTCAACAATAGTAGATGCAGGAGTGACAATCCTACTCATCTCTAGTTCAGCCAAAAGACTAACATTCTCCACCTTAAGCATGTCAAGCTCAGAAGACAAACTATCATGAGAGGTCCTTAATTTCTCCATGTCACCAAGTAGAGCAGAACAGACATCACAATCGTCACGGCAGGGGCAGATCTAAGTGAAGTAAGCTCCCGTGACAAGCTCTCTACTTCCTTCTCCAACTCGCTAACCCTAGCTCTAGATCTAGCTTGGAATTTCCCTAGCTTAAGAAAAGCATCATTAAGCTAGTCGTAGGAAGGGTATACCTCGTCGGAGTTGGAATAGAGCTCGCTGTCGCTGATCTCGCCCTCAAGGGCCATGAAGCACATGCCGGAGAAGTCGTCGCCACCCTTAGGGTCTTGCTCGTCCGTCCCATCGTCGTCGCTCCACCTCGCTGAGGTCGAGGTCATCGAAGACGGTGAGGACACGGTGGAAGAGCCTCTTGGCTTTGCCAAGGTCGCGGAACTTCTTCTTGCCTTGGGCATGAGCTGAGGGCTTCTTGTTGTGGTTCTTGTCGATGTAGTCATTCTTGCTCACACCGCCGTAGTCGCCCTTGCCCTTCTCCAGTTTGGGGCAATTTGCCCGAATGTGGTTGGGGCCACCACACTCGAAGCAAATGATCGGACCACTCCTCTTCCGATCTCTCACTCTCTTGTATGCGTGGGAAAACTTTCTGGCTAAGAGAGCGAGTTGGTTTTCGGGAAGCTGCTCTAACTGATCATCAGCTATGTCACAGAGAGCAGCTGGGGAGAAACCACCAATCAAATCAGAAGAAGAGCCAGAAGCTGAACTGGGATCGGTGACTAAGGCCATCGACTGCGACTTCGACCTACGAGAGACTATGTCAATCTCGTGAGTCTTGAGGCGTGAGTACAACACGTCAAGAGTCAGGGTCGAGAGGTCGGTCGTGTCTTTAATCGTGGTCACCTTCATTTCCCAAACACGCAAATCAATAGCAGAAAGCATTTGGCGAGCGTTGTCCGAGTCGGGGTATGTGAGACCGACCGCTCGGAGGTTGCTCAAGATCTTGTGGAAACGCGCAAAACACTCATCGAGGGACTCGCCAGCGAGCATTTCAAACTTGTTGTAATCTCGCTTGAACTGGTCCTGTCGAACCGTCTTAATCTGGGTGGTGCCCTCATGGTATGCATCGAGGGTCTCCCAGATGTCGAAGGCCGACGACAGATGAGAGATGCAATCGAACTCGCTTCAGCTCAACCCCTGGATTGTGATGTTCCTTGCCTTTGCAGTCGCCTCAACATTAAGCATGTTTCCAGCGTTGATGTTCTCATCGGCAGGAACAACATATCGTACTTTGACCTTACGCCAGATGGCGTAGCCCTAAGCCTGGATGTAGGTCTCCATCCGGCTCTTCCAGATGGGATAGTCGATCCCATCGAAGACCCAGGGCTTGATCGAGTACTTGTCTATCGCCATGGCTCTAGAGACCGGTTAAGATCTACGAGGAAGAGCTAACCGGCTCTGATACCAATTGTTGGATCGAATTCGGCGACAGAGGGGGGTGAATGTCGCTTCTTTAAAATTACCCCCTAAAGTCTCCACTTAATGAATCTCCTCTCCAATAGCTATGAGGAGCTATGAAGGAATCAATTCATACTCACTGGAACCTTGAACACACAGAGGAGATAGGCACAGCAAACGAAGAAATCAAAGGACCAAGACTTAACCAAAAACAGGAGACAACACAAGCTGCCAGGGGGACCAGTCAGACCGCCACACAGGGCTGGTCAGACCGCACCCTGGCCGCCAGTCTGACCGCCCTTGAGTGGCCGGTCGGACCGCCTAGTCTGGTCTGACCGCCCAATGAACTCCGGTCAGACTGCCCATCGAATTTCAGAACTGACAGCTGCCTGAAATTTTCAAACAAAAAGAAAACTGCAAACTGCAACAAAAATTGAGACTTCCCTCTGGATTTCTCAGCCCAGAAATGCAAGACTACAACTTAAATAACCAGAGGAGCCTTAGGAATCACCTGAATCCATCTCAGAAGGAAGAATTTCAGATTTGAGCCAAAATCTGAAAACTACAGAGAGCAGCAACAAAAACCCATGGCGTCCACAGCTTCTCTTGACCCAGATGAGGACGGCGAGCCAGTTGATCAGAAGGAGTATCACAGCATGATTAGCTCCCTCTTGTACCTCACTGCCTCGAGACCAGACATACACTTTGCTGTGTGTCTTTGTGCTCGCTTTCAGGATTCTCCTCGCGTATCTCACCGTCAGGCAGTGAAGCGCATTCTTCGGTACCTTCGAGCTACCATTGACTATGGTATCTAGTACTCCTCCTCGTCCTGTCTTTCCTCGAGAGCCTACTCGGATGCATGAAGGAATGCGCGTAGGCTACGAAAGCAGAAAACAAAACTTTTCTACCGCGCACACAAGGACATCATGCTAAGGAGGGATCGTGGATCGTTACCACTAGACGCGCAGCGCAGCAGAAGAAGAGTTGGAGAAACTGATCCAACCACGCGCGTTGAGGTAGTAGTGGAATTAGCCGATCGTCCCGAACAGATCGTCTCCTCCACGCGATCAACCACACCATGAGCAGATCCAATATGTAGGTTGTTGATGCCGATCAATACCACAACGAGCAGCGCCTCCACCGGTATCCACACGTCCGGGGCTGGAACGCCGATCGCGAGTGTACTAGCACTCGTGAGCGGCTAGGGTTTGGCTCGGGAGGTGGCGGCTAGGGTTATGCTAGAGGGTTTTTTTAAGCGTATCCCCTCAGCCCCTCGCCACCATATATATAGACCTCCTCACTTGGGCCTTATGGACCGAGGCCCAATAGGAGTCTATTCGGACCTCTATCCAAAATGAGCCCACATCCAAATCATATTCGAATTAGTGTTCCAACCCGTTAAGCGTGCGACCCTCTAGGTTCACGTATACTTGGTCGCGACCCGGAAATGCCTTTCCGGTCACCCTGTTAATAGCGGCCTCTAGTAAGACATATTAACCCCAAAGTATACGTAAAGATCATATCGGCTGAACCTGTAATGTTCTCATGTACGAATCCCTTTGCCTCACGATATAGATTGAGCTCAAGGCGAGACCTGTGTCGTCCTCTTAATAGCTCAATCACTCTCTCGATTCCGTGATAGATTATAAACTTGTAATTGACTCCTCAATCACCTTGGCATGCCCATGCACTTCCATAATCCATTACATCGAGGGGCCCAGAGATATCTCTCCCATAAGGAGGGGCAAATTCTATCTTGATCATTCACATCCCACTACATGTTTCATGGCAAACCCGAAGACTACTTTTATAACTACCCAGTTACGGAGTAGTGTTTAGTAGTCCCAAAATAAGCTACTACGCATGTTGGGAACCATGATGATCTCAAGTCTAAGGATTCTACATAAACACTACTTGAGACCAACTGATGACACATGGAATCTCTGCAGTGTCTCATGGCGGGTCTATCCAACATATGTTCACTAACACATGTCCATATTATTGATTTGGTATCACCATACCATGATCCATGAGACATAATCATCAATCAATACATATGCTGATCTTTGAATCATATTTGTTCCTCATATGATATATGATTAGGGATCATTTAGAAATAGCAACATTTTAGCATTAAAGTCTCATGAATAAGTCACACACTCATTGATCAATAATGATAATGTCTATTTCAAGGAACGAAGTAATGTATCATAAACATAGTATGTGATATATACAACATCTCCATGTTGCCTCTAGGGCATATCACTAACAGTCTCCCACTTGCACTAGAGTCAACCATGTAGGTATCTAATACCCATTGCCCTAGTGTGAGCCTCATGCTTTGGCTGGGGAAGCGGCTTTGTCAACGGATCTGCAATGTTCAAATCCGTTTGTGCTTTGCATATCTTCACATCGCCTCTCTCCACTATCTCGCGGATGAGATGAAATCGCCGTAAAATGTGCTTGGACTTCTGGTGCGATCTAGGCTCCTTGGCTTGCGCAATGGCCCCACTATTGTCACAGTAGAGGTCCATTGGGCTGGAGGCACTAGTCATCACACCAACTCAGAAACAAATTTCTTGATCCAAACAGCCTCTTTAGCAGCTTCAGAAGCTGCTATGTACTCGGCTTCTATTGTAGAATCAGCAACAGTCTCCTGCTTGGAACTCTTCCAGCTCACCGCACCGCCATTCAGGCAGAACACAAATCCAGATTGCGATCTAAAATTGTCTTTGTCAGTTTGGAAGCTAGCATCGGTGTAACCATTTACAACGAGCTCTTCCTCACCCCCATAGACAAGGAACACATCTTTAGTTCTTCTCAAGTACTTCAAGATGTTCTTTACGGCAATCCAGTGACCTCCACCTGGATCTGACTGGTATCTACTCGTAGCACTTAAAGCATACGAGACATCTGGACGTGTACAAAGCATGGCATACATAATGGACCCAATAGCCGAAGCATATGGAATGGCATTCATTTTATCCCGCTCATTAGGTGTACTAGGACACTGATTCTTGCTAAGATTTATACCATGTGACATAGGTAGAAAGCCTTTCTTGGAATCTTGCATGTTGAACCTTTTCAACACCTTGTCAATGTACGTATCTTGGCTTAATCCAATTAGCCTTTTTGATCTATCTCTATAGATCTTGATGCCTAGAATATATGCCGCCTCTCCTAAGTCTTTCATAAAGAAACTATTTTTCAATGAAGACTTAACAGATTCGAGCATAGGAATGTCATTTCCGATCAGTAATATGTCATCCACATATAAGACCAGAAATACGAGTGCGCTCCCACTAGCCTTTTTGTAAACACAAGGCTCTTCTTCGTTCTTGATGAAACCAAACCCTTTGATTACTTCATCAAAACGAATGTTCCAACTCCGAGATGCCTGCTTTAATCCATAAATGGATTTTTGCAGCTTGCATATCTTTCCAACTGATTGCAGATCGACAAAACCCGTGGGATGTGTCATGTACACATGCTCACTCAGATTTCCATTAAGGAAAGCTGTTTTGACATCCATTTGCCATATTTCATAGTCGAAATATGCAACAATCGCTAGAATGATCTGAATAGAGTTTAGCATTGCGACGGGCGAAAAAGTTTCATCATAATCAAGACCTTGAATTTGTTTGAAACCTTTGGCCACCAATCGCGCTTTATAGATGTGAACATTTCCATCTATGTCTATCTTTTTCTTGAAAACCCATTTGCACTCAATGGTTTTAACACCATCAGGTGGATCAACCAAGTTCCAAACTTGATTACTGTGCATGGATTCTGTTGTGGCTACAGACCAAACAGTAGAGAAGGGGACTCATAGAAGAGGAAGAGGACAACCAGATCTATGGGAGAGTTGGTAAGAATGAGAGGATCTCCCTCCTCCTGCCCCACTTGGGGGTTTATATACATAAGTGGGGTAGAATGGGAAATCCCCATTCTACCCCTTGGTACTTACAAAGGATGAGGGTACATTGGTATATTTACATTGGTATATTCCTCTACACTATTGGCCCTATTACATGTTGGACTAGTTGCACGGCCCAGTCACGGAGGGTTGGGCCACCCCTACAACAGTACTCCCTCGACAACAAGCGCTGAGGTCCCGATGGGCGAGCTGACGTGATCAACCACCCCAGCCCCCTATTCCCCGACAGCAAGCGCGAGGGTGCCGAGTGGTGAGCCGATGCAACTGGTAGCTTGCAGACCCCAGAGGCAATGCCTATGAAGAAATCAGTGAATTCCTGCGTTGAATCCCGCGCCGTCCTGTCGAGGCGATGCCTACAAGGCGGACGGTGGAGTCGAGCGCCGAAGGCGTGCCGTCCCGCCAAGGCGATACCTACGAGGTGGACGGCGCAGTCGAGCGTCGAGGACGTGCCGTCCTGCCGAGGCAATGCCTACGAGGCGGATGGCACAGTCGAGCGCTGAAGACGTGCCGTCCCGCCGAGGCGATGCCTACAAGGCGGACGGCGGAGTCGAGCGTCGAGGATGTGCCGTCCCGCTGAGGCGATGCCTACAAGGCAGACGGCGGAGTCGAGCGCCTAGGACGTGCCATCCCGCCGAGATGATGCCTACGAGGCGGACGGTGGAGTCGAGCGCCGGAGCCGTGCCGTCCCGCCGAAGCGATGCCTACGAAGCGGACGGCAAAGTCGAGCACCGAAGACGTGCCATCCTGCCGAGGCGATGCCTACGAGGCGGACGGCGGAGTCGAGCGCCGAGGACGTGCCGTCCCGCCGAGGGGATGCCTACGAGGCGGACGGCGGAGTCGAGCGCCGAGGACGTGCCGTCCCGCTGAGGCGATACCTACGAGGCGGATGGCGCAGTCGAGCACCGAGGACGTGCCGTCCCGCCGAGGCGATGCCTACGAGGCGGACGGCGGAGTCGAGCGCCGAGGACGTGCCGTGGTGAAGTCGAGCGCCGAGGACGTGCCGTCCCGCCGAGGCGATGCCTACAAGGCGGACGGCGGAGTCGTGCGCCAGAGTCGTGCCGTCCCGCCGAGGCGATGCCTACGAGGAGGACGGCGGAGTCGTGCGCCAGAGCCGTGCCGTCCCGCCGAGGCGATGCCTACGAGGCGGACGGCGGAGTCACGCGCCGGAGCCGTGCCGTCCGGCCGAAGCAATTCCTACGAGGCGAACGGCGGAGTCCTGCGCCGGAGCCATGCTGTCCTGCCGAGGCGATGCCTACGAGGCGGACAGCAAATGGCAAGCGCGGAGGCAGGGAGGCAGAGCCGCCGTTCCCCTGTCTTCAAAAAATAGTGCCTGCGGAGCGCAGGCGCTTGCGGCATAGGCTGAGGGCGCTACACGTGCCGAGGTAAGGAGGCGGAGCCACCGTTCCCCTACCTTCAAAAACAGTGCCCGCGGAAAGGGGGCGCTTGCGGCGTAGGCTGAGGGCGCTACGCCCGCCGAGGCAAGGAGGCGACACTGTCGTTCCCCTACCTTCAAAAATAGTGCCCGCGGGGAGCGGGTGCTTGCGGCGTAGGCCGAGGGCGCTACGCCCGCCGAGGCAGGGAGGCGACACTGCCGTTCCCTACCTTTAAAAAGAGTGCCCACGGAGAGCAGGCGCTTGCGGCGTAGGCCGAGGGCGCTACGCACACAGAGGCAGGGAGACGACACCGCCGTTCCCCTACCTTCAAAAAGAGTGCCCGCGGAGAGCGGGCGCTTGCAGCATAGGTCGAGAGCGCTACGCACACAGAGGCAGGGAGGCGACACCGCCGTTCCCCTACCTTTAGAAAGAGTGCCCGCGGGGAGCGGGCGCTTGCGGCGTAGGCCGAGGGCGCTACGCACAAAGGCAGGGAGGCGACACCGCCGTTCCCCTACCTTCAAAAAGAGTGTGCACTCCCTGGTGCAGCACGCGCGAAGGCACGATATCTTGGTGGTGCGTCGCTAAAACGATGCACTCCCTGGTGTCTCGGCCATCATGCAGTTTTTATACTCCGTAGAGTGCGTGGGATCAACATCCACGTCTTATTTATACTCTGGAGAGTACGCATAAGGACAATGTCCATGCGTGCGCGGCATCCGCGTCTTGTTTATACTTCGTAGAGTACGCAGGGACAACATCCACGTCTTGTTTATACTCCGTAGAGTGCGTGGGATCAACATCCACGTCTTATTTATACTCCGGAGAGTACGCCTAGGGACAATGTCCATGCATGCGCGACATCCGCGTCTTGTTTATACTCCGTAGAGTGCGCAGGGACAACATCCGCGTCTTATTTATACTCCGTAGAGTGCGCGCGGGGGCGTCCCCCCACTGCGTCTTATTTATACTCCATAGAGTGCGTGCGGAGGCGGACCTCACGCTACGTCCTATTTAGAGTCCGTAGACTGAGCGTGGAGGTGCGTGCGGAGGCAGACCTCGCGCTACGTCTTATTTATACTCCGTAGAGTGCGTGCGGAGGTGGACCCGCGCTACGTCTTATTTAGAGTCCGTAGACTGCGCGCAGAGGCAAGCCTCCGCACGTTGCGGGCGGTGAAGGTGCGTGCGGAGGCGGACCTCGCGCTACGTCTTATTTATACTCCATAGAGTGCGCGTGGAGGCGTCCTCCCACACGTCTTTGTTTATACTCATACCTGTGTTTTTCCATGGAGAGTGCACGCGCAAACGCGTGTCTTTGTTTATACTCATGCCCGTGTTTTTCACGGAGAGTGCGCGCGCGAACGCGTGTCTTTGTTTATACTCATGCCCGTGTTTTTCACAAAGAGTGCGCGCGCGAACGCGTGTCTTTGTTTATACTCATGCACGTGTTTTTCACGGAGAGTGCGCGCACGAACGCGTGTCTTTGTTTATACTCCATGGAGTACGTCGAGGCGCGTGGCTGTCGCGCGATTTAAATAAAAAAGAGGGGCCAAAACAGAGGCACGAAAGAAATGGCCGAAGACTTGCGGCAACAAAACACTCTAGATTGCAGTACTGGAAAAGCATTTGATACTACAGTGGCCCAGAACAGGCCAAAACCGGAGAAGCAAACACGGCCAAATTAACTGCTCTCACATTGGAACTACAGACGCAATAAATGACATGATGGATAACCACTTCTTTATTGCCATGCATGCAAGAAATGCAACGACGATTAATAAGGCCCCCATGTAAAATCGCATGCAGTGCATACCGGGCGGGGCGGTAGCGACGTGGATTAGGCTCCGCAGGTGCGAAAACCCTGACGCCCTCTCCAGCTCATGTGGGGACGAAGCGCATGAGCCCGGCGGAGCCGTCTCAAAGCCGAGCCAAATGCCGACTTGTCGTCACGGGCCTGGGTGGAGGCCGGCCAAATCTCGCCGAGGACGTGTGAAGGCCGGAATCTCGGTGCCATGTATGCAGTACCATCCATGTATTAAGTGCATGTGCCATTCCCGCCCTGTTTCACTAGTTGCCATATGCATGCATGCAGTGCCATCCATGTACTTCGTGCCTGCATACGTAGGGAATGAATGCTTCATGCATGCGTACGTAGATGTATACTTCCGCATTTACCACATGTCTTCGGCGAAGCGAACGCGCAACTTGGTGCGGAAGCTTCAACGGGATGCTCGGCGCTGAGGATTGGATTGCGCGCGGAGGCGTCGATGCGGACGGTCACAACTAAAGCTCGGCGCGTCTTGCACTCGGCTTGGCTTGTGAAGGCACTGCAACGTCTGTGTTCGCCCCATCCCGGCAATGTTTTGCGCAGAGACGGCTTCGGACGGCTCGGCGAAGGCTCGGCGCAGAGTCTGTAGAGTGAAGGCTCTAAGTCGCGCTGGGGCTGAAGGTGGTAGACCAGGTCGGAGACGCGGGCCGCGAAGCTCGACGTCGGAGGATCGAAGTCACATGGAGTCTGCGAAGCGGAGACTCGATGCTGGTTCGGCGCGAGGCTGCGAAGCGAAGGCTCGATGCCGCGCGAAGGCAGTGGGCGAGGAGGTTCCGCCTACGTACTCTGTTGCCTCGATGACCCTGCCGACCTCGTCCACGCCGGCGCCGTCTCCCGCTCCGGTCCTCGTACTGGTTGAGCGGCGGGAAGGATGACCCCAACGTGCCGGAGACTCCTCAATGCGCATGCATGCATGTCGCACATGCTTCGTCATGCCTGCCCTCGCTGCTACGGAATTGAGCAAGGGTTGGCGAAGCTTGGCGAAGTCTCCGGGAACTAGTGCTGCGGAGCGAAGGTTGGCGAATTCCTCGCGGAGTCGAGGCGAAGGTTGGCGAAGTCCTCGCAGAGTCGAGGCGAAGGCTTCGCGCAGAGGCATGGCGACCGGAGACCAACGGGCGAAGCCATGGCATGCGGAGGCGATGCGTGCAGCGGAGCCGGAACAGAGTAGACATGTGAATGGATCTGTGGATGGATACGTGACTAGTGTTTTCCCATGCATGCATGCTTGTGCGCGTTCTGCTGCATGCCTGCTTGCACATGTCTCCGTGGTGGACTTCAATGCCACGGAGTCCTCTGCTGGGCGGAGACAAGTGGAGACCTGAAGACGGCACGGAGCCACCAGTAACACGGAGACCCAAAGTCGGTGGTGTCGCACGAGTGCCAGGCCGAGGCGGCGTCGGACGAGGTGTACTCACCATGCGAGAATGCAGCCTGAGTGCATGCGTGAGGACGAAGTGTCGATGCTGCTGTTGACTGCGACATTGGCACGGAGCTCAACATGGCAAAGGCCGTCTTCAGGAAGCCCAGCGTCGTGGAGTCGGAGCGAAGTCCGAGGTAATGGCATGCTGTCTGCGCGGGGGCCGAGGACGAGGAGCCTTACAGGCGGGACGGAGACGACGCAGAGTAGAATGTTGATGCCGCGGAGTCGAGCAGGGGCCGGAATAGGTCTTCGGCAGCCCGGAGGCGAGCGGCGGGGACGCAAAGGCACGGAGGCTCATGTGGAAGCCATGACCATCTTCGGCGACGCGGAGGCCCCCGCCCGCTAGCCCGGAGGTGCGCTGGCGTAGCCCGAAGTGGGGGGAGATGAGCGCGACAACTCGGAGGCCGGCCTCGACTTGCGCGGGGTCGTGGGGTCAGAGGCCTCGATTTGCGTGGGGTCGTGGGGTCGTGGTGTGCTGGCGATGTGCATGTGCCATGCATAATCCACCCCACGTCCGGCGTGGAGCGGAGGTACGTGTGGCCGTGGAGGTCGGCGCAGAAGACGGCGTACCCCCACTGCGCGTAGCTAATGGCGATCGCCTGGAAGAGCCATGAGTCGGAGTTGTAGCAGTGGGTCATGAAGATGATGCCCTTGACGTCGCCGTCGTGCATGGCGGAGACCCAGCGTGGTGCAGTACTCATCGGGCTCTGGGGAGTCGCCCCAGAAGTACTTGGTCACATGACAAATACAACGCCGTTCCGCTGCCTGCACACGTTGAGAGTATATACAGAGTGCCCAACGGAGGTCGATGCTTCGCATGTGGAGTCCAGCGTTGCGCATGCGAAGTCCGAGCGAAGGTCGACGGAGTCTTGTTGGAGCCGAGTCGAAGGCCGGCGAGGTGTGCACGGGCTCGCGGAGGACTGCAGCAGGCCTCGGCGGCACGCCGCCGCTGCAGCGACTGCGGTGCGGAGGTGAGGCTACATTGCTGCTACAGAGGTCGTGGCACCGCTGCGAAGGCTACCTTGCCGCTGCGAGGGCCATGGCGCCTGTAATACCCTGATCGTCGATTCGGCGTAAGTTTTTTAAAATAATCGCGGAGTCGCCGGTTTTTCGGTAAATCGCGGGAAGGGAAAATAAAAATTGTAGAACAGTGTAAAATAAATAAAATAAATTAAAAATTAAATTAAAAACTCAGAGTGGGCTACCTGGGGAGTGGGCCGACCGCCCTGGGCCAAGGCCCAAGGGGGTGGCCGCGCCCCCCTTGGCCGCACCACCCCTTCCCCTTAACCCTAGCGCCCCCCTCTTTTCCCCTCCCACTTTGGCCGCCACCCTCCCCCCTTTCCCACCCTCCTGGCTGCCCCTCCCCTCCCTGGTTGGCACCCCCATCTTTCCCCACAGCTGCTACCATTGGTGCCAAGGAGAAAAAGAAAGGGAAGA
Source organism: Dendrocalamus latiflorus (assembly GCA_017311315.1). Classification (NCBI taxonomy): domain Eukaryota; kingdom Viridiplantae; phylum Streptophyta; class Magnoliopsida; order Poales; family Poaceae; genus Dendrocalamus; species Dendrocalamus latiflorus. The sequence continues at coordinate 8,820,740 of CM029669.1, read as the reverse complement.
GAAGAAAGGGAAGAGAAGGAGGAGAGGAAGAGGAGGAAAGAAAAGGGGTGATCCCAAGGGATCATCTAGGTAATTTTTCTCCATCCCAAACCCTCTATTTTATGGAGTAATTAGGGTTCTTGGCACGGAATTTGAAGGGAATTAATAGATTGATTGCCCGATTAGAGATTACCTGCTGTCTGCTTGTAGATTGATTCGCGCAGCGCGTCTGTTTGCGCGGTTTCGACCCATGAAACGTTTTTTCTGCAGATCTTTCCAAAAGGAAAATTGTAGAGGACTTCGCAACCCATCTTCTGGATTTTTTCAGAATTTTTTACGGCGGGATCTGGGCGTAGCAGAGTCGGGAATACCGCTGTCTGTCTGGGAGCAGATTGGGATAGACTGCTGTTCAAGTGTGATTTAGAGGTAGTAAATGATTTTTATGATCATGGAAGCAATTGAGAAAGTTGTAGGGAATTCTGAATTCTAGCTTCTGTATAAAAATTATATTTTTTGGATCCCTGTACTGTTGTTGGGACGCATTTGAATCTTGCTGTCCAGTCTGACAGAACAGAGAATTTCCTCTGTTTAGTGCATTAAATTACACCTAGCTATGATCAAAATAAAAATGTGTGATCTACATGAAAAATGTAGGCATTCAAGTGATGAAACCTGAGATATATCGTTTGCTGTAATTAGATTAATTTTTTTTAAAGATACGAAAATATTAAGCAGCGCTGCTGCAGTGGGTAGATTGTTGAATCGTTGAGCGGAGAGGAGTATGTGTGGGTTCGGGGTTCTAGCGACGTCTTTAATCTTTAAGCTCTACCTGTTCTTTGAAGCAATTATTGTTTCTTTTCGGACTATTGAGACACTGTTGCTACATGTGAATATTGTTGATTTGCAAGGATAGTCCCTTTGTGGGAGTTTGTCTTGTTGTGAATCATGACTCATTGGTTTGCTTGGTATTTTTTATTAATGAAAGTTTTGTGTTGCAAACTCATTAATATGTTAAAGCCTTGGATCTACGTATTTATTTTAAATTATTTCGAGTGTTGAAGTTTAATTCCTCTCCTTTCTGAAAGAGAGTGTTAAAAACCCTTTGTGGTGTTTTGCTATGCTTAAGTGGGAAGGTGGTAATCATATAAACTAATTCATAAGGTATGAATTATCAAGTTGAGATGTTAGCGTTGTGCATAATTAATTTCAACTAGCATCTTCGAAAATATAGTTGATTAATTTGATATCGCCTTGTAATAGTTTCTTGAAGAACTGTGATTAAGAATTTGTATATACATGATTGGAACTCATGGAGTTATTGAGGAGTGTGCAAAAAAAGAATTGGAATGGTTATTATGATTGTTTAAATTTATATCCTGTTGGATAAATTGAATTATTTCTGTCTTTAGTAATTAATCTGATCGTTGGGAATTTATTAAGTAAGGAGGTGTTGCAATATTGCCTTGGTAATATTGACCTTTAATCTGTCCTTTATTAGATACTTTATGAGCATGCACAATTGCTAGTTTCATCTATCTTTCACCATGTTAAATTGTTGAAATAGGTATAAAGGAATAGATGAAGGTCGATGTATTGACTTGTAGAATCTTGCCTTACAAAGCTGGTATTATTGAAGTTTATAGTTATTTCGTTCTAATTTCTGAACGTAAGGTGGGATACTGAATCTATGTTCATGATTGTTTTATGATTGTAAAACGGAGTTAGGATCATGAATGTTGTTATGATAAAATAATAATCAATTATTGTCAGTAATGACTAGAGTACAATCAATTTGTGCTAAATTAGAGTTGAGCATTAATAAGAATTGAATATATGAAATCTAATAAGAGATTTATACTAGCATGTTTTGTGAGATTGTCATGTTCTAGTATCATCTTGTTTAAGAGCTTTGTTCTATTATGGTGGCTTGTGCACTAGGCTTCCCCTAGATAAAGTAGTTGCAATCTTATTTAGATAATAGAAACATGATGAAGTGATTTCTGGTGTTTCTTTTGGAAAAGTTCATGAAGGGATTTGAGGATATGATGATTCTTGTTAAGAATGTATTATTCTGCTGTTAGTATGACTGGCAGTATGTGGTTGTGATGATAATATTGAATGTTCTATAAATCAAATAATTTGATAACATCCATGATACTATTTAAATCAAAAGTTCTGAGATTTGCGTACACGATCTTTTGGATCTCATGACTTATGTGGCAGCTGAAATTGTTTTGAGCAAAGTGATGCGTTGAGAGCTTTTATTAGTTCTTTAGGGATTAATGTGTTGTGGTCTTCAAATCTTTTTGTTGGAATTGTCAAGGTAATACCGTAATCAAAGAAAGTTGTTCTCTTTGTTAAAAGAAGGAGTGTGGTAAAAGTATTGGAGGTTGAAGTCATGTGGTGCAATTTCTTTTTGAGGTGTGCTTGACTTCTTATTTTCGCTGCATAAGAGTTTCTGAGCTTAAATGGCAATATTGTATTCTTATTGGTTGAGATTTGATATTTTCTTCTTGAGGGGCATGTGCCTTCAACTGTGATCTTATCTTTGTTGTCCAAGATCATTGCTATTTCTCTTGGTCTTGTGTCTATTGCAGATGGTAACATCTTTCTTTGTGCTGAAATTTACTTCTTATTGCCTCTTCTAAGAAAGGGGTAATCAATTTGAGTTGCAAAGTCCTTTAAGAGGTGTATGGCAAGTAGTTGGTGTGGTCATGCGATTGACTTTGGTGAGATTATGGGTGTAAAGTTGTTTGACATCCGTAAGAGCCCTAGAGATGGAAAATTTTGGTTTGGTGTTCTATGCTAGAGCCTTAGAGGCTCAGCGTCTCTGTGTGGGAATAGTGGATCAGAGTGGAATCCAAATAGTGTGAGGATCGGGATAGCATCCTTGGGGTGTAGTAAATGAGTATGTGTGGGTGTGATATGAATTTCGAGTTGTTATCCTTAAAAGGATTGAGGTGCTTTAGGAATTATCTGTCAAAGTAATTTCATTGGTCGAGGGCTTGGCTAGAATGTATTTTGTGGAGACAGTAGAGTCTCTCTGCAAGGGTGTGGATGATGTACTCAGTTTGAGCGCATTGTCGAAGTTGCCAACTTAAGATAAATGAGTTGGTGTGTTGGGCGATGATTTGGAAATCCTTGGTTCAAGGAAGTTAAATTTTCAAAGGGAATGGATTGGGAAATTAATAATATCTCGAGCAGTAATATGCTCTCTTGATTCTTGTTTAAACTGTGTGTTTTTGGCAGAGGTCATCTGCAAATTGAGTTGTTTTATGTAGAGGCGTATTCTTTTCCAGTTAGAAAAAGAAAATGATTGTTTTGGTTTGTCGAGTGATTTTCACTCTTGGCTTGTAGTGTGGATTCTCCAAATGTCTATTTGGAGAGTGTAAAAGGTTTTGTTGTGAATCCTTTGATTTGGATCGTGGTCCCTTGAAGGAAAGTTGGTTGCTAGTGTGTTGTCAGACCCGGATTTTTCAATCCAGAATCTATTGTGTTTACTGCACTATTCCCTGGATCAGTAGATAGTGCACACAGATACATTGCTGAATCATTTCATACATAGCATGAACATCGATAATATTACAGAATTTAAAATACACCGCATCGGGTGAGAGTTTTACAATAAGGGCCACTTAGGCCAAATGTCTTCATTACAATAAGTCAGCGGAAATGGAAGCAAAAGTGAAACCACAACCACAGGCAAGCGACTGATGGGTAATGTGTGCACAATATATTATCGAGACTCCGACAATATATGAGCACACAATGCCTTATGTCCACTTGTCCAGGCTTAAGAAAAGCGTAGGCTACTCCCTATTTTCCTTCGTTGCTTTTCCCTTCAGTTGCAGGGGTGTCTTTGTAGGCATAGTGATCCTGCGTCTCTGTTTTTGGTAATGCGAGTGTGAGCACAAATCCACCGTGCACCGTGAGCCAATACACAGAATGCAATTAAATAATATGCATGGCTTTTCAAGGGTAGGCTCGGGTTATTTTATTTGTCATAAATTGTTTTAGAAATACAATACATAGAAATTTCCTGAGACCTAGCAGTTTGAACCAAATCATAAGTTATGAAAGATTGCAATAGTAATAGTGATTCAGATTCCATCCACCATTACATGGTCTCTGCACCATATACTTAATCCTTCAGCGTCATAACCGCTTAACTTATCACTGGGAGACACCCAGGGCAACACAAATAAGGGCCTTTCTCTGCCCTCCACTTTACCAATTCCACCCACAAAATTTTTGAAATAGAACTATATCTAGTTAAGTTCCCATGTTCGCCCTTAACCGTGGGCACGGCTATTCGAATAGTTTTTGACTCTGCAGAGTTTGCACACTTTACCCACGAGAGATAAATCTACTCGTTGCCCCACATGATTCCTTAGCCATGCGGTTGAGTAGACTATCACAGGATTGTTACAATGCATAGTCCTACTGTGGTTACGCCTGCTAAGGTCTATCTTCTGTACGATACGCACATCCCTCGAGAAGGGTCCCTCGTGAGCCATCACGGGCAAAGGCGGGGATGAGACCATCCATCCCTTTGCTCGTGGTCATACATTCACGTAACCACCTTAGAGCCACACACATTAGTAAACCCTGCCTACATTTTGTCAGCTTGTGGATGTACTATTGTACACTGGGAGGTCATTACGAGATTTAGTCCTTAGGGTTATCTGGGCGGTTCTACCACATTCCCCTTTGTGCTTCCACTGCACCACACACATTCACACCCTCGAACCATCCGCCCAGATAATTAAGCAACTTGAGATTTTTGAGAGCATAAAAATATACATATCCAAATATACCAGTCATTTCCACCAGGACTGCCTAAACCAATTTCTCATGATTCAAAGTGATGCTTTGGGGCATTTTTGGTGCCCCTGATTATCTAAGCAGTACTAAGCCTGGCGTACAGTTATAGACTTATTTTCAAATAGGTTACTATTATAATTTTGCTAGGGAGACAAGGTTCAGATATTCAACTGTTTCCAAAGGAGTACAATACTAGCAAGTCAATTAATGGGTATATAACTAGAATCTTCAAACAAACATAAATTTGCATATGAAATAATAGCATGCAATTTGATAATTTAAACAAAAATAAATTTACGAAAAATGTAGGTTCAACATGATCAAAGTATTGACTCGCCTTGGTCACAGTGGTCTGGAACTTGATTATCCTGCTCTTCTAGGGTTGCTGCCTCGATCTCTTCCTCTTGAGCCTCGTAAGCTATTTTAGTGTGCGCAAAAATTTGGATAAAAAGACAGAACAACAAATCAACCAAATAACACCAAAAATTCAAATGAACTCTAAAAATCATGACTTCAGTTCCATTGGATAGATCTTGAATTTAGATGAATTTAGAAATTTGTCTCACTCAATTTGGAGTTAAAATGAATAAGTTATGCCCATTTAAAAATCTTAGTTCAATTAAATCCAAAAATTATCAAATTTCTGATAGGTGGGTCCCACTGCATGTTTTACCTTTTATTATTTTATTTATCTTTTTATTTTCTGTGTCCATGACCAGTAGGGCCCACATGGCAATGAGGAACATATGTCATTAATCATTAATTACCAGCCATTATTGCTAATCACATGTGCCCCTGACATACGGGGCATGTGCAATGCAAGCTAGAGACTCCCCGGGTTTTATAGGCAGCGGAGGGATGGCCAATTGCGGCTATGGTCGTGCGAACACATCCGGCCGTCAGCGGCGACAACGGGTGGCGGTGTCAGCGGGCGGCGGGGGTAAGGTCATCCGGTCCTGGGCTGCGTCGCACGTCCCCCGTGTCGGGTGCCCCGGGTCTATCGGCTTTTGACCGACAACGAGCGGAGGAGAGCGAGCGGGGAGCTTCGGCCGTGCGGGAGAAAGGATAGAAAGAGGGGGAGGAAGAAGACAACGCGGGGAAGCGGGACCCGCTGGCCAGAGAGAGCGTGGGGAGAGGCGAGGGCCCGCGCGGCAGAGAGCGGGTGCGGGCGCGCGCGGGCAGCTGGGCCGTGAGCGCACTGGCTGGGCCGCGGTGCACTGAAGCGGGAGGGAGAAAAGGCTGGGCTGGGCCGGAGGTGATGGCCGGTCCAGCTGGTTGTTTTCTTTTTCTTTTTGTTTTATGCATTGGCTTTCATGTACATATATATACATATATATTTATATAATACTAATTTTATTTGCTCTCTTTCTTACACCCCTGAACTTCTGTACCTTTCCATTTTTCTTTTAACATTAATTTTGCAAGGATCATTTTCTTGTAATGCATAACTGTATGCATATAGTTTTACCTATGTTTATAGTTGCTACTATTTTTTTTTTGCTTACTTCTGTACCCTTGCTTTTAGATATAGAATTTTATATTAATTACATTCCCCTGTATAATTCTTTTGGATCATCTTTTCAGATTCACATTTTAAATCTTGATTTTCTATTATTAAACATGTTTGTTTCCTTCTGGAACCTTTTAACTCTTTGGAACTTCAACCAAATTTTTCAGAAAGACACCATAAAATCCAATTTCAAATAAAATGTATTGCAGAAATAATTCAATAAATTCATATTTCTAAATTTAAATTTTTCAGGATGTTACAAATCTACCCCCCTTAAAAAGAATCTCGACCTTGAGATTCAGCCTAGCTAGTGATCCAGTCGGGGTAATCTTCTCGCAGTTGATCTTTGCGCTCCCAGGTAGTCCTTTTCTTATTATGATGGTTCCATTGAACTCGTCATAAGTGGATAGTCTGATTCCTAGCATTCTTTTCTATTGCCTCTAAAATCTGGATAGGTCATCCCTTGCAGGTATTAAGTCATTCTCGAGCTGGATTGCTTTCTACGGGGTTTGATCCTCTGATACTTGAAGACATTTCTTGAGTTGGGATGCATGGAATACATTGTGCACCCCCGCTAGACTTGTTGGTATTTCTAGTTGGTAAGCTATTTCCCCTAGTGGCGCAGTCCACTATTCCTTAGTGCCTTGCTAGCCAGTCTATTACGAGTATGACGTCCAAGGTCTGGGTGGGTTGCGTTATTAAGTGTTAATGATCCTAGCAGACGAGCTAAGTGCACGTGGCTTCTAAAATTTTTTTTGTGGGTTGCCCAAGCTTTTCCTCAACTCTTTTGGCTCTAAATGAATATGAAGCCCCCAGAATTCAAAAGAACATATGCTGGTATTGAATTGATAACGAACGTACCCATAAGAACTTTCACGGCCTCCTGGGCTTCTTCAGCCGTGATATAATTAACTCGGCCGCGGTTTGGTGCTGGAGTGTTCTTGCTGGCTTGCGAGGTCTGATGCCCCTTGCTGGGTACTGAAGCTTGGCTGCGATCAGGGGGTGGTCCCTGGATTGGATCTCACTGAAGTTGTCTGCCGCTGCGGGCAGCGATAGGAATATGGCCCTTTTCTCCACAGCTGTAACAGTTGATGAGGGCAGCAGGATTGATTCCAGAGGACTGGCCTACTGATCGTGACGTTTGGAAGGAACCACCACTTGGACGGGGTGTTGGAATGGGGATTTTAGGCTGAGTTGTTCCTGAGCAGGAGGGGTTGCGGAAGAGTTTCTCAGTGAACTTTCCGTGCAGTTGCTGAACCGCCAGCTTACGCTTACGGCTAGCCTCTAGATTCTTCTTCTCGTTCTCCAAGATTAAGGCTTTGTTCACCAGCTGATGGAAACTGGTGAAGTCTTGGATTATCAATTGTACCCTTAATTCTTCATTCATCCCTTCAAAGAACCTATCGACCTTTTCTTCTTCATCCGCTACATCCTTTGGGGCATAGCGGGCCAGTTGTGTGAACTTGGTGAGGTATTCATTTATTGACATACTCCCTTGCTTGAAGGTGCGGAATTCATTCTTCCTCATTCTCATTACTCCTGTTGGAACAAAGTTAGCTTTGAAAGCTGTCTTGAATTCTGACCAAGGAATGGCTTCTGCATCATTTTCTGTGGTGGCATCTTCTTGGTCTCTGGCGGCCAAATAGTTCTCCCACCACGCCGCGCAGCTCCTTGAAGCTGGTGTGCGGCAAATACCACCTTATCTTCATCTGCGCATTTGACCAAGCGCAATTTCCTTTCCGTGTCCCGAAGCCAATCCTCGGCTTCGAGTGGCTCATCTGCCGATGAAAAGGTAAGTGGTCTCGTTCTTTGGAAGTCAGCCAAGTCTGCTTTATGCCCATTGGAGCTTCCTTGTTGTCCAGCGTAGATGGCCTGCAGCAGCTGAATTTGCTGCGCCATGACTTGAGCCATAGTAAGGTGTTCTGGTGGGCTTGGAAGGTTGTCGTCTTGATTTTGGTTCCTGCCTCGCCTGTCAGGCAGGGCTTCTTGAGTTGAGTCCACCTCGGTTTGGTTGAGGTTAGCATTGGCCTGAGCCCTTGTGATCCTTTGACTAGCCATCTGCAGTTGATGCTTTGCAGCTTAATACTAATGCTAAGCAGATAAGGAGAAAAGGATGCCCTCCCATATCATAATAGAAAACAATAAGACAACGGCAAAGTAAATTCCAACAAGAGGCCTATAGTTGGCCGAATCATTAAGCACACAAACATCCACATAGCCAGCTTTTATGCTGCACTTACAGTTACAACATATAGTTAGGGTTCAACATGACGACAACTACAGTACTAAGGGCTAATACATCATACTACGGGTACAGGGACTGGTACTTGCACCTCCCATAGCAAGTACAACACTACTCTACTCCTCCATGAACCCAGCACCAGTACTAGAGGGGCTGTAGGTCGGGGACTGGGAGCGAGACCTACTACCATTAAACTCTGACGGGTCAGTGTCGGAGTGGGATCTGCTGCGGCCACAGTGAAGCTCTCCCTGTCGAAGCACAAACTAAGGTCCTGGGGCCGCATACTTTTGCGAGCGGTCATTCGCGTACGTGGCCCCGATCCTGGCGGGGGTGGTGCTGGAGCTGCAACAGGGACAGAAGCCTGCTGGAGCTGGGTCTGGGCGGTAGCAGCCTCTGCCTTGGCCTCTGCTAAGGCCTGCTTGCACTGAGCAAGTTGCTCCTGGAGAGTCGTCATCTCGGTGTGGCGAGCGACAAGGTGCTGCCGAAGGGCCGTGATCTCCTCCAAAGCGGCGAGGTGAGCAGCCCCCATCGCCCTGGTAAGGGTGACCTGATGCGTAAGCATGGGTCATTCTCTGCGGTGGGCATGAAGGTCTCATTGTGTCGTGCTCCATCTCGGCGCGATGGGTGGTAGCAATAGGGGGTATGACGAAGGGTGTTCTTGTAAATATCACACAACCGGGCTGCAGCCAAGCTGCAGCATCCTGTAGTGCCGCTGACAGAGTGCTTCTTTGGTGCTCTGTCTTAAAAACGTGGGGCGGGTCCTGCTCACTTTTAGCGTAGATGAATATCTCCATCAGCCATGATTCTTCACCTCCTTCAATGGTCTTGCGGCCGCGATATATCGGCTGCTCTGGGTAGCCCAAGAAGTGTAGGAGCTTGCGCAAAATACTTGTGAAGTCCCCTTCATAAACTCCATGGGCTAGGAAATCACAGTTAGCCTCGTCGACCATTCCTGCCATCCGTAGATTTACTAGTGTTAATAACTTTTTCAAAAACATTAATGAAAGGTAGAGTAGAATAGGTCTAGGAAGGATACGAAAAGAAGTAGTATCTTATATTTTGAAATTCATTTTTATAAGTTTTTCAAATATTGCGATCCTATACCCATCCTAGTACTGTTCTAAGGCTTTTACCCTACAGTTGTATGCTCTGATACCAGCTCTGTCAGACCCGGATTTTTCAATCCAGAATCTACTGTGTTTACTGCACTATTCCCTGGATCAGTAGATAGTGCACACAGATACATTGCTGAATCATTTCATACATCGCATGAACATTGATAATATTACAGAATTTAAAATACACCGCATCGGGTGAGAATTTTTAATAAGGGCCGCTTAGGCCAAATGTCTTCATTACAATAAGTCAGCGGAAACGGAAGCAAAAGTGAAACCACAACCACAGGCAAGCGACTGATGGGTAATGTGTGAATAATATATTATTGAGACTCCGACAATATATGAGCACACAATGCCTTATGTCCACTTGTCCAGGCTTAAGAAAAGCGTAGGCTACGCCCTATTTTCCTTCGTTGCTTTTCCCTTTAGTTGCAGGGGTGTCTTCGTAGGCATAGTGATCCTGCGTCTCTGTTTTTGGTAATGCGAGTGTGAGCACAAATCCACCATGCTCTGCGAGCCAATACACAGAATGCAATTAAATAATATGCATGGCTTATCAAGGGTAGGCTCGGGTTAATTTATTTGCCATAAATTGTTTTAGAAATACAATACATAGAAATTTCCTGAGACCTAGCAGTTTGAACCAAATCATAAGTTATGAAAGATTGCAATAGTAATAGTGATTCAGATTCCATCCACCGTTACATGGTCTCTGCACCATATACTTAATCCTTCAGCGTCATAACCGCTTAACTTATCACTGGGATGACACCCATGGCAACACAAATAAGGGCCTTTCTCTGCCCTCCACTTTACCAATTCCACCCACAAAATTTTTGAAATAGAACTATATCTAGTTAAGTTCCCATGTCCGCCCTTAACCGTGGGCACGGCTATTCGAATAGTTTTTGACTCTGCAGAGTTTGCACACTTTACCCACAAGAGATAAATCTACTCGTTGCCCCACATGATTCCTTAGCCATGCGGTTGAGTAGACTATCACAGGATTGTTACAATGCATAGTCCTACTGTGGTTACACCCGCTAAGGTCTATCTTCTGTAGGATGCGCACATCCCTCGAGAAGGGCCCCTCGTGAGCCATCACGGGCAAAGGCGGGGATGAGATCATCCATCCCTTTGCTCGTGGTCATACCTTCACGTAACCACCTTAGAGCCACACAAATTAGTAAACCCTGCCTACATTTTGCCAGCTTGTGGTTGTACTGTTGTACACTGGGAGGTCATTACGAGATTCAGTCCTTAGGGTTATCTGCGCGGTTCTACCACATTCCCCTTTGTGCTTCCACTGCACCACACACATTCACACCCTCGAACCATCCGCCCAGATAATTAAGCAACTTGAGGTTTTTGAGAGCATAAAAATATACATATCCAAATATACCAGTCATTTCCACCAGGACTGCCGAAACCAATTTCTCATGATTCAAAGTGATGCTTTGGGGCATTTTTGGTGCCCCTGATTATCTAAGCAGTACGAAGCATGGCGTACAGTTAGACTTATTTTCAAATAGGTTACTATTATAAGTTTGCTAGGGAGACAAGGTTCAGATATTCAACTGTTTCCAAAGGAGGTACAATACTAGCAAGTCAATTAATGGGTATATAACTAGAATCTTCAAACAAACATAAATTTGCATATGAAATAATAGCATGCAATTTGATAATTTAAGCAAAAATAAATTTACGAAAAATGTAGGTTCAACATGATCAAAGTATTGACTCGCCTTGGTCACAGTGGTCTGGAACTTGATTATCCTACTCTTCTAGGGTTGCTGCCTCGATCTCTTCCTCTTGAGCCTCGCAAACTATTTTAGCGTGCGCAAAAATTTGGATAAAAAGAAAGAACAACAAATCAACCAAATAACACCAAAAATTCAAATGAACTCTAAAAATCATGATTTCACTTCCATTGGATAGATCTTGAATTTAGATGAATTATAAATTTGTCTAACTCAATTTGGAGTTAAAATGAATAAGTTATGCCCATTTAAAAATCTCTGTTCAATTAAATCTAAAAATTATCAAATTTCTGACAGGTGGGTCCCACTACATGTTTTACCTTTTATTATTTTATTTATCTTTTTATTTTCTGTGTCTCTGACCAGTAGGGCCCACATGGCAGTGAGGAACATATGTCATTAATCATTAATTACCAACCATTATTGCTAATCACATGTGCCCCTGACATATGGGTCCCTGCTGTCAACGGGGCATGTGTGATTGCGGTCGCTGACAGGTGGAGCCCACTTGTCGCGAGGAAAAATAACGGAAAACCAAGTGAACTCACGTTGATACTTGACCCTATAGGGCAAGTAAATTAGTTGAAGTGGGTCTGCAGAGGGCGCCGAACAGAGGAGCTTCGGGTGGCATACGGGCGGTGGGTTCGTCGGCGAGGGGCCGCCGGAGAGGTGCCGGTGAGGGGTGAAATGGAACTCTGGAGTCACGTGGAAGGCATTGGAGGGGTCGTCGGTGTCTGGGAGTCACCGGAGAGGGGTTGGCAGTGTGTGGCGGCGGCGGCGCTGGGAGGAGCTACGGTGGCAGTGGCGTACAAGCGACGGGAGTCCCAGGTGAGGCCGGGAATACCTTCGCGGTGAGCTGAAGAAGGTGTGGTGATAAGGAATTTGAGTTTGATAGCTCGGGGTGGTGGATTTGGTGTTCGCCGGAGTTGGGGAGGGTGATGTCCCCGCCGGCGATGGGATGTGCTAAATTTCGATTGCTCTCGGGTTTGTGCAGAGGATGGTGCGGCGATGCAAGCTAGAGACTCCCCGGGTTTTATAGGAAGCGAGGGATGGCCAATTGCGGCTATGATCGTGCGCGCACGTCCGGCCGTCAGCGGCGACAACGGGCGGCGGGGGTAAGGTCATCCGGTCCTGGGCTGCGTCGCACGTCCCCCGTGTTGGGCGCCCCGGGTCTATCGGCTTTTGACCGACAACGAGCGGAGGAGAGCGAGTGGGGAGCTTCGGCCGTGCGGTAGAAAGGACAGAAAGCGGGGGAGGAAGAAGACAACGCGGGGAAGCGGGACCCGCTGGCCAGAGAGAGCGCGGGGAGAGGCGAGGGCTCGCGCGGCAGAGAGCGGGTGCGGGCGTGCGCGGACAGCTAGGCCGTGAGCGCGCTGGCTGGGCCGCGGTGCGCTGAAGCGGGAGGGAGAAAAGGTTGGGCTGGGCCGGAGGTGATGGCTGGTCCAGCTGGCTGTTTTCTTTTTCTTTTTCTTTTTCTTTTTGTTTTATGCATTGGCTTTCATATACATATATATTTATATAATACTAATTTTATTTGCTCTCTTTCTTACACCCCTGAACTTCTGTACCTTTCCATTTTTCTTTTAACATTAATTTTGCAAGGATCATTTTCTTGTTATGCATAACTGTATGCATATAGTTTTACCTATGTTTATAGTTGCTACTATTTTTTTTTTGCTTACTTCTGTACCCTTGCTTTTAGATATAGAATTTTATATTAATTACATTCCCCTGTATAATTCTTTTGGATCATCTTTTCAGATTCACATTTTAAATCTTGATTTTCTATTATTAAACATGTTTGTTTCCTTATGGAACCTTTTAACTCTTTGGAACTTCAACCAAATTTTTCAGAAAAACACCATAAAATCCAATTTCAAATAAAATGTATTGCAGAAATAATTCAAGAAATTCATATTTCTAAATTTAAATTATTCAGGATGTTACATATGTTGCTTGAGAATTCTTTATTCTTCTTTTGGTTGGGTTCCATTTGTAAAAGTTATTGTTTGTGCTTCGAGTAAAATATTGTGAGTGGAATCTGTGGTTGAATTCTTTAAAAGGGGTACAATGTATTATCCCGATTATAATATATAGATGAAAATGTTTAAAGAAGGAGGATAGTATTAGATAGTGGCTTGATAGTTGTGGCGGGAAAGTTCGCGAGATCGGTAGGATCTGTTGGCCGCTTAGAGCCGGCAGAAGAGTTGCGGGTGCTCGGCATTGACCGGCGCGTGTCATGGACTCGTCGGAGTTGGTCATGAGGAAGAGGGCCACCAGTTATGTGGATGCCCTCTTGACGTATCAGTCCGAGCGAGAGGTGAAGTGAGAGCTTGAAGTTCAAATGTAGAAAAAGGACCCGAGTTCTTCGAGGCGGGTGAGAACCCGTAGTTGTTGTTCCCTTGGGATGTTCTATCCTTGGGATGCTCTATTCTTTGGTTGTTCTTTCCTTGATTGTCCTCTTGATTTGTGGTTTGAGGAGTTAGATTTGAGGACGAATCCTTTTTAGGTGGGGAGAATGTAATACCCTGATCGTCGATTCGGCGTAAGTTTTTTAAAATAATCGCGGAGTCGCCGGTTTTTCGGTAAATCGTGGGAAGGGAAAATAAAAATTGTAGTACAGTGTAAAATGAATAAAATAAATTAAAAATTAAATTAAAAATCCAGAGTGGGCTGTCTGGGGAGTGCGGCGACCGCCCTGGGCCAAGGCCCAAGGGGGTGCCCGCACCCCCCTTGGCCGCACCACCCCTTCCCCTTAACTCTAGTGCCCCCCTCTTTTCCCCTCCCCCCTTTCCCACCATCCTGGCTGCCCCTCCCCTCCCTGGTTGGCACCCCCATCTTTCCCCACAGATGCTACCATTGGTGCCAAGGAGAAAAAGAAAGGGAAGAGAAGAAAGGGAAGAGAAGGAGGAGAGGAAGAGGAGGAAAGAAAAGGGGTGATCCCAAGGGATCATCTAGGTAATTTTTCTCCATCCCAAACCCTCTATTTTATGGAGTAATTAGGGTTCTTGGCACGGAATTTGAAGGGAATTAATAGATTGATTGCCCGATTAGAGATTACCTGCTGTCTGCTTGTAGATTGATTCGCGCAGCGCGTCTGTTTGCGCGGTTTCGACCCATGAAACATTTTTCTGCAGATCTTTCCAAAAGGAAAATTGTAGAGGACTTCGCAACCCATCTTATGGATTTTTTTCAGAATTTTTTACGGCGGGATCTGGGCGTAGCAGAGTCGGGAATACCGCTGTCTGTCTGGGGAGCAGATTGGGATAGACTGCTGTTCAAGTGTGATTTAGAGGTAGTAAATGATTTTTATGATCATGGAAGCAATTGAGAAAGTTGTAGGGAATTCCGAATTCTAGCTTCTGTATAAAAATTATATTTTTTGGATCCCTGTACTGTTGTTGGGACGCATTTGAATCTTGCTGTCCAGTCTGACAGAACAGAGAATTTCCTCTGTTTAGTGCATTAAATTACACCTAGCTATGATCAAAATAAAAATGTGTGATCTACATGAAAAATGTAGGCATTCAAGTGATGAAACCTGAGATATATCGTTTGCTGTAATTAGATTAATATTTTTTTAAAGATACGAAAATATTAAGCAGCGCTGCTGCAGTGGGTAGATTGTTGAATCGTTGAGCGGAGAGGAGTATGTGTGGGTTCGGGGTTCTAGCGACGTCTTTAATCTTTAAGTCGCGCTTTGTTTGCTGTAGCATGGTGCTGAGAGATACCTTGTGGACAGGTGGTTTGCTGTAGCATGGTGCTGAGAGATACCTTGCGGACAGGTGGTTTTGCTCCTGAGCGCACGTGACTGCTTCGCTTCAACGGTTGAGGCAAGTAAACGTAGCGGATGTGCTACTGTTTAACTCGTTAATTATTCTACCTTCACATTACTTAATTCTATTAATTGGTGATGCTATGCCTTTGTTACATGTTTCCTTAACGTGGTCCAGATGGTAGTATTTTTATGAATTCAATTGCTTATGATCTTGATGGATTAATTGTGGATATGCGGGATTGTTTTTGGTGAATCTATATAGTTGTGGGGTAGAAACCTTTATGAGTATATTGTGGTCTAAGTGGTAGTATTCTTAGTGAATACTTGTGGTTGTGATGGTAGCAATTATTGATCAATTGATATGTTTGGATAATTTGCTCGTAATCATGTGGAAATCTGTTTAGTGTGCTATTGCGGAATATGAAAAGAAATATGTGGTGGATATGTGGTTGTGGATATGTTGTGAGCATGTTGATGCTCCTTTGAGGTTGGAATTCATGTGGTTTATGATTATCATATCATTCATATCGTATCATGACATTTGCATATGTGGATGTCGCCGCACCTAGCCGCGACCGTGCCGGTACAACATCGTATATTGCCGTAATACGATGCACCTCTTATCCCGCTGAGAAAGAGTGATGTGGAGCTGTAACATCCTGAAAATTTGAATTTAAAAATTTAAAGCTTTTGAATTATTTTTGTACTGTATTTCATTTGAATTTGGAGTTTATGGATTTTCATGGGAAATTGGATAAAAGTTTCAAAAGTTAAAGAGAAATGAGAATTCAAAACAAGAATCTGAAAAGATGATCCAAAAGAGTTATAAAGGGAAATGTATTTAAACACAACACCTCATATCTAAAAATAATGGTATGAATAGTTAAGGAGTAAACAAAGTAAAAATATTAACATTTATAAATATACACATATATGCATACAACTATGCATAACAAGAAAAATAGTTCCTATAAAATTTATGTTAAAATAGGAAAGTACAGAAATTTAGGAGAGCAAATGGAATTAGAATTATATATATATGTATATAAATGAAAATGTATAAAAAGAAAGAAACAAAAAGAAAAAGAGGAAAAGGAAAGTCGGGCCGGCCATTACCTCCGACCCAGCCCGCCTAACTCCCTTCCCACCCGCAGCGCCCGCAGCCCAGCCGCCTCACGCGCGCGTCTGCTCCCGCTGCCGCCTGGGCCCACTCCCTCGCGCCTCCTCTCTCGCTGGCAAATGACCTGAGCGGTCAGAGCTTCCACCTTCCCCTCTGTCTTTTTCCTCCGCTCGGTGGCTCACTCTCCACCGCCCGACTCCGGTCAAAAGCCGCAAGACTCGCTCGATCCGCGCGGCCATACCCCACCGCTTGCTGTCGCCGCTGACCGCGCTGCCCGATAGCCGCGACGTGCCGCACAGCCTCGCCCATGGCCAGTCGCGCCTCGCCGCTTATAAAACCTGGGTGACACCCCAACTACTCCACCACACCCGTATCCACCTCCCACTGAGAGCAATTGACCTCAGAGCCCCCCAATCGCCGCCGCTCCCACCTTCTCCCCCAACTCCGGCCCCGAGTCCCGCCGCCGATTGGAGCGAAACCAAGTCAATTCCCCACTCCTACACCATACTTAGGACCAGGCAAAGCCGACCGCGCCCTCTGCCAAGCTCCCCGCCGCCCCTCCATCGCCGGCGTCGAGCTTCTACCGAGCCTGCCACCGCCGCACGCCACCGACCTAGCTCCGGCACCTCTCGGCCTCCACCGCCACCACCGTCGGCTTCCCTGTGACTCCGGCGTCGCATTTTGGCCGTTACCCGACCCATTCCGGTCACCTCTCTCCGGCAACCCCACCGCCCGTAGCCGGCTCCGATCTCCCCTGTTTCAAGGTGAGGCAGAGGATGGCTTAAAAGGCTATCGTGCCCTATGTAGTCAAGAAAGGCCGAGCGTTCACCTGGCTAGCACCGTTAACTCTCTTCTCCCCCCAGGGACTCCTCGGCCGCGCGCGTTCGAGCCCCCGGCTGCGAAGCTCCCTGGGTTGAGTTTTCTTTTGTTTCAGTCTGACCGGTGGGCCCCATCTGTCAGCGGCTGCTATCCCGAGCGACCCACTGACAGCAGAGTCCCACCCGTCATAGACACAGCGCCTAAAGAGATTAAAAATATATATAATAAATTAAAAATATACAGTAGGACCCACCTATCAGATTTCTAGCAATTTTCAGATTTAATTAAACTGAAAACTTTAAATGGGCACAACTTATTCATTTTGATTCCAAATTTAGTGAAACAAATTTCTAAATTCATCTAAATTCAAGATCTTTCCAATGGACCCAAAAACATGAATTTTAGAGCTCATTTGAATTTTGGTGATATTTGGTATGGTTTGAATAATTATTTAAAAGATTGATAAGGCCTTACAACTTTGATTAAATGTCCCAAAGTTAATGAAGAATACCCTTGCATAAAGTTAAAACATAAGCTCAAATATTTATCCTACCATCATTAAAAACCAATTTCCCTTGGTATATTTAATTAACAGCTATATCAAAACATGGACCTGTATAACAAGCCATGATAACTGAATAAATTTAGATTAAAAATAAAGCTGCGCTTAATAATACCTAAAGTGTAGATAAAATCATAATGATGCCATTAATTAAATCTTAATATTAGATTTAGTAAATAATAATGTTGAGTATGGAATAACAAGCTAGGGCTCATATAAATGAACCCTAATACAAATTAAACTACGCCTAGCGATAACTGAGGACACATAAAATATCACACCATGAAATTATATAAACTTAGACTCAAAAATTTATTCGGTAAGCCAACATTTGTAAACATATAGTATATGCCCTAAATATTAATGCTCGACAAATACCCAACTACACTCGTATACCAAGACAGAGGCCTAACCTAACTCATGGAACTTCCTTGATAAATACCAAAATAATAAAAAGAGATTATTAATAAAAAGATCAAGTTATCATATTCTACCACCGACCTTGCCTCAAATCACACAAATCACCCGTTAACACATAATAAAACTAAATTGAGTTTATTTGGATTTATTTGGATCTTTTGAGTTATTTGTTTTCATTTGGAATCAGTCGTTGGTCGCGTAATTAGAAAATTGGGAGTCATGAAGATTCAGTGGATCAAGCGAGATCAAGCCCGAACTGAAGATAGGGAAAGCATTGTGTGAGCTCAAGACCGCGGTAAACCGCGCCAGGCGAGTCAATACTTTGATCATGTTGAACCTACATTTTCTGCAAATCTACTTTTGTTTAAATTATCAAATTGCATGCGGTTATTTCATATGCAAATATAAGTTTGTTTGAAGATTCCAGTTATATACCCATTAATCGACTTGCTAGTATTATACCTCCTTTGGAAACATTTGAATATCTGAGCCTTGTCACCCTAGCAAAATTATAATGGTAATCTTTCCAAAATAAGTCCATAATTATACGCCATGCTTAGTAGTGCTAGGATAACCGGGGGCACAAAAAATGCCCCAAAGCATCACTTTGAATCATGAGAAGTTGGTTTTGAGCAGTCATGGTGGAAATGACTGGTAAATTTGGTTATGGATATTTAATGCTTCCAAAAACCCTACTTGCTTGAATATCTAGGCGGATGGTTCGAGGGTGTGTGTGAGTGGTGCAGTGGAAGCACAAAGGGGAATGCGGTAGAACCGCCCAGATAACCCTAAGGACTGAATCTCGTGATGACCTCCCAGTGTACAATAGTACAACTACAAGCTGGCAAAATGTAGGCAGGGTTTATTAATTTGTGTGGCTCTAAGGTGGTTACGTGAAGGTATGACCACGAGCAAAGGGATGGATGGTCTCATCCCCGCCTTTGCCCGTGATGGCTCATGAGGGACCCTTCCCGAGGGATGTGCGCATCCTACGGAAGATAGACCTTAGCGGGCGTAACCACAATAGGACTATGCATTGTAACAATCTTGTGATAGTCTACTCAACCGCGTGGCTAAGGAACCATGTGGAGGCAACGAGCAGATTTATCTCTTGTGGGTAAAGTGTACAAACTCTGCAGAGTCAAAAACTATTCGAATAGCCGTGCCCACGGTCAAGGGCGGACATGGGAACTTAACTAGATATAGTTCTGTTTCAAAAACTTTGTGGGTGGAAATGGTAAAGTGGAGGGCAGAGAAAGGCCCTTATTTGTGTTGCCCTGGGTGTCGCCCCAGTGATAAGTTAAGCGGTTATAACGCTGAAGGATTAAGTATATGGTGCAGAAGCCATGTAACGGTGGATGGAATCTGGATCGCTAATATTATTGCATTCTTTCACACCTTATGTTTCAGTTCAAACTGCTAGGTCTCAGGAAATTTCTATGTATCGTATTTCAAAAGCAATTTATGGCAACTAAAATAATCTGAGCCTTCCCTTGATAAGCCATGCATATTATTTAATTGCATCCTATGTATTGGCTCGCGGAGCACGGTGGTTTGTGCTCACACTCGCTTTCACAACAAATCCAGAATCAGGAATCAGATCACTACGCCTCAGCAACACTATTGGACATGGTGGCAAAGAAGATGAAGTCGTCAAGGGCTAGGTCGCGAACCTCCAGTTGACTGCCTGTGGGCATGTCCTGAAGGTCCCACTTGTGTGCTTCGTTCTTCCGCTGCTGCATTTTATTGATGTTGGCCTAATCAGCCCATGTGTAAGTCTTTTATTATATTTATGCTTCCGCATGATATGTATTTTGATATTCATATCTGTATCTGTGAGCACTATCTACTGATCCAAGGAATAGTGCGATGGAATCACAGAGGATTCCTGATTGTAAAATCTGGGCTCTTACAGGAGCATAGCATGAAAACATTCATATGCATTGCATTGTGGAAAGATCATTTGCATACATATGCAATATATTGTGGTGAAGTTACTTTTGTGGAATATTCAACTTCATAGTTGTAATGTGGAATATACAACTTCATAGTTGTGATGTGGAATTGGCTCATGTGAGCTATTTGTGGTATGAGGATTGTGGATGTGGTCGTGGAATGGGGTTCGTCCCTTGTATATGGTAAGGGTTGTGATTGTGGCATGAGATTCTTTTCTCTTGTAGTAATTGTTGATAGCAATTGTGGATGTGAGAAATAATAAAGTATTGAAGTAAAACATACATATGTTTTATTGTCTTTGGTAGTGGTAGTGGTTGAGGTTTTAAAGTAGTCAAATAAGATTTATTTGCTAATGCTTTACCGTCGTTGATGTGATTTGAGGTTGATGATATAAACATTGTTATTTGTCGAAGATTAAATGTTGATGATTAAACTATTTGTAGTTTAATTAGCCTGTTAAACAGTTTGCTTGCTGAGATTTTATCTCACCCTTGTTTCCCCCTCCCTACAGGTGGACTTTGAGCATGCATGGGAAGGGTAGAGCGGCACTACACTGATGCACGTGAATCATATTTTTGTACTGTAATAAAGTTGAAAGGATTCTAGACCTTTACATAGCTTTGTTTACATTAACTTAATAATGTTAAATTTGTGAACTATGTTTTAGATTAAAATGTTGGAGGATGTTTTAAACATTGAATTGTTATCACTATCCTATTATTCCTTAGTTGTTTATGCTTCTGCTTATACTATCTTGTTTAGTAATTGTTGCCAGTTTAATTTATCTTGTAAATTGGCTAGTTGTGGAGTGGTTTTAGTGGCATCCCAGGGTATTGTGGGTCCGGGGTGTTACAGCGCCGCTGAGGACAGAGCGCGTGGAGGGCGGTCGGTCTTTACCGCGTGCGAAAGTAGACGACACGTAGGCCGAAGGGCGCGGAGTTGCGTCCGGCTCGCGGAGGGTTGCAGTAGGCTTCGGCGGCGAACTGATATTCCTCCTTTTTGTAGCCAAACTGATATCTCTCTCTTTTCCTCAAAAATGCTCAAACAAACTTGCATGTGAAAACTAACCACAGAATCGGAAAGCTCTCGAGACGAGGGACGCTACCATATAACATGCATTGGGTGATTTGGGGTTCTTGAAAGGGATTAGAAGGAGAGAAGGTAGAGGAATTGATATGTACAAAAACGTTGGCTTCGGACTAGAAGTGGGTTCCTGCATGCGTGGATAGGTGTGCATGGAGGGATACTTTATGCATGCATGCCACGTGAAGGCTTCCACTGAGATAATATTTGGAGGGTGCATGCATACGTGAAATCACATGCAGATACTTATTTAACCATTGAAGCATGAAACTCGACACTCTCTTACCTGACGTTTGCAGCGCGGAGGCGAGCGAAGTGCGAGCGGAAGTCGGAGTTGATGACAGTGGAGACTCTGGCGATGCTTCGCGGAGGCTGTGCGAAGACTTAGAGGAGCTGCATGTGCATGCTCAGATGGATGCTTCACATGCATGCAAGAATGGATACGTGACTCCGCCCGATACGCGAGTGCATGCATGGGTGTCCCAGCGCACAGTCGCGCAGCCCAGCTTCGACGCGGAGGGCTCGTTGCCGCCCGACTCAAGGACGGCGCGGAGCTCCTGATCGCACGGAGACGAGCTGGTGTGGCACGAAGGCGTGCTTGATGAGGTGTGCCCCGTGTGGAGTCCGGCGTGGACGAGCCGAAGGCGCGCGTACCACGCTGGCCAGAAGGGTCACGCTGTAACATCCCAAAAATTTAAAATTTGAAAATATGGATTTCTTGAATTATTTTTGCAATATATTCTATTTGAATTTGGATTTTACGATTTTTTTTTCTGAATCTGTTTGAGGTTCTAAAAACTGAAGAAGTCATAAAAGAGAAAGACATGTATGAATATGCCCCAAAAAGGGAATGCGCAAATAATAGAAAACTAAAATTATAAATATGAATCTGAAAAGATGATCCGTAAAAGAAAAGGGGAAAATTTTGGTTTAAAAATAAAACCCCATATTAAATAAGGGCATGAAAAGCAATGGAAGCAAGTAAAGTAAACACCAACATTAGTTGGAAATATTTTTATTAAGTCCAAAAAGTCATCAGGAACTTCTGTGTATTTTTCTTGAACTTTTGGAGTTTATTTCATATTTTTCGGAGCTTAATTGAATTTCTTATGCTTTTCGGAAAACCAGGAAAATGCAAAAGAAAATCAAAACTCCCTCCCCTTCCATCCGGCCGCCACATGGACGGCCCGGATTCGCCGCGCCTCCCGCCTAGCGTGTCCCCGATCTCGCCACGCGTCGCCACGGATCCGCCGCGCGTTTTCCCCGGGCCATCTCGGCCGCCCCCGTCTTCTTCCACCGCCACGCGGGCCCCGCCTTCGCCCCGCTCTCCCTGCCCGCGGGCCCTTCCCACGCCCGCCTCTCCTCTCTCTCCCCACGCGGGACAGCCTTTCTCCTCCCTCCTTTTTCCTCTGCCGACGGGCACGCTCTCTCCCGCGCGCT
Organism: Dendrocalamus latiflorus; assembly: GCA_017311315.1. Taxonomy (NCBI): domain Eukaryota; kingdom Viridiplantae; phylum Streptophyta; class Magnoliopsida; order Poales; family Poaceae; genus Dendrocalamus; species Dendrocalamus latiflorus. The sequence continues at coordinate 8,798,129 of CM029669.1, read as the reverse complement.
CACGCCACCTCCTTCCGCGCGCAGCATTCTTCCTCCGCGTGGCAGCCATGCACGCCACTGCCGCCCACGGTCTCGGCCACGTCGCCGCACCTGCCTTCCCCTGCTGCCGTCGCCTCGCACGCCTGCTCCCGTCCCCTCCATCGTCTCGCGCCTACGCCAGCGCCTCCTCTGCTGCGCACCGCACATGCCGCCGCCCGACGCGTCCTCACCTCTCCCTTCGCGGATATAAGCGGGCTCTGCCCTCCTCTCAACCTCCCTACGCCCTCTTATCTCTTCCTCCCCTTGTCCCCTACACTGCAGAGCCGTGCGCCCGTGTAGCCCCCTTCGCTGCCGGCGCCTCCACGTCGAATCCGCTGCTCCGGCCAACTTCTCCTCCAATCAACCGCGTCACAGTGTGCGCCCCTCCCCCTCTACCTCCCTTCAGAGTTAATTGAAGAAACTCGCACCGAGCTCGCCGGAATCGACATCTTTCCCAAGTCCGGCCGCCATCGCCATCCTCACCGCCGTCCCCTCCACAGTCGAGCTCCCTCCGATTCCTCACGGTGGGAGCGACTCCTCGACGTCTCGGACCTTGTACGACTATCGCTGGAGCTTCTCCCCCACCCCAGCTCGCCGGCGCCGTGAGCTTCACCTGCGCTGTCGCCGGTCCGCGCCGCCAGCCCACCTCGGCCACCCTTCGGCTCGACCAACCACGTGGTGAGCTTCCCCGCGACCCACTCCTGCTCACGCTCCTCTCCAATCCCCCTCTCTCCCACCACAGCGGCGCCGCCACCTTCCACCCTTGCTCCGGCCGCCGCACGCCGATGCTAGCCGCCGACGGTGCCTTCCGGCCAGAGGCGCGGTCTCCACCGGCTCCCTCGTCTCATGCACTCCCCATTTTCATGCTCGTCGGCGTCTCCCCAGCAGCCCCTTGCCGGCGACGCCGCCGCCCATCTCACGCCGCCATTCCCTCCGTGTGCCCCATCTCCCCTGTTTCGGCCGAATGGGGCTCTGAGGTGGAGCTCGGTTTCCACATCGCCTCAGGTATGTCTGTCGCGAAGGAACGTTGGCCCAGTTGGCCACCAGCACCCGGCCCTGCCGTCCCTTACCGAGAGGTCCCGAGTTCGATCTCTGTCCTCCCCATTTCCATTCTTTTTATTTTGTTCTGCCTTCTTTACCCATTGCAGTTAAGAGAAAATTAAGGAAAAATGTGAAATTAGTTCCTGGAAGCCAACAAATTTTATTAGGATTAGTTAAGATTCAGAATTTGATTAGTTACCCTACATGCACAATTGATGTGTCTTTATTATTTATCTTAATCTAAATATTAAGTAAAGACGTCAATAAAACAAGGTTTCGCTTAATGTCCAAATTTAAATAAAAATCCAAATTACTATATATATATGCACACGCACATCCCAGTTAAATTTAAGGAGAATTAGGAAATGCTCCATGGAAGTTAATAAAACTTGTTGAGACAAGGAAATCAGATTATTTAAGCTTAAATGTGGATCCGAGGTCACATACGAGTAACTAATATAGTTGGGAACATTTGATTAAAAATCTAAGTTTTACTTAAGGGCATACATAAAATGTGGACTCGGTTGCATGACTAATTTTAACAAAGATCTCAATTAAAAATATATTCAAGATTAAGATTAAGGGGATAAGTCTCAAACGCTAAATATAGTTAACAATGATAGTTAGACCTCAGAATATTTTCAGATAAAAGGATCGTACTAGTGTAAAGATACGTAAAATATGATAATGGGATTATTAGAGGTTTAAATTTTAATCAATTACCATATATGAATAAATATTGAGCCTTTGCTATTTATCTTAATCTAATTAGTAAGTGAAAGCCTATATCAGAGATTATTCTAAAAACTTAATAAATATATCCAAGTTAAAGTTAAGGGAGTAAAGTGGGTTGTATTGATTCGTCGGAAATTATGATTTAAAAGACTTAAGTTCTAATATAAGAAATTCCTAGACCTAGCTTTTCGGACAAGTGTTATAATACTTTTGACTAAAAGATTTATAGAATAAGTGCAGATCTCATCCATCAGTCCAGTATGCCTTTACCATAACCTAAGTTGCAAGGAATACATACCCAGCCAGACTCATACATCGATGCATAGGTCTACCTAACTCATGGAACTTCCTTGATAAATGCAAAAATAATAAAAGAGATTATTAATAAAAGATCAAGTTATCATATTCCACCACCGACCTCACAACAAATCATCCTAATCACTCATAATAAAACTAAATTGAGTTTATTCGGATTTATTTGGATCTTTTTGAGTTATTTACTTTTATTTGCATTCAGTCGTTTGTCGCGTAATTAGAAATTGGGAGTCGTGAAGATTCAGTGGATCAAACGAGATCAAGCTCGAAGTGAAGATGAAGAATAGAAGCTCAAGAGAAAGCATCGTGTGAGCCAAAGTCCGCGGTAAACCGCGCCAGGCGAGTCAATACTTTGATCATGTTGAACCTACATTTTCTGCAAATTATTTTTGTTTAAATTATCAAATTGCATGCTGTTATCTTATATGTCAATACATGTTTAATTTAAGATTTTAGTTATATGCCCATTGTTTGCTTGATTAATATTACACCTCCTTTGGAATCATTGAATATGTGAACCTTGTCGCCCTAGCAAAATTATAATGGTAACTTTTGAAAATAAGTCCCTAATTATATGCCATGCTTAGTACTGCATAAATACTCAGGGGCACTGAAATGTCCCAAACATCATTGTCATTTGAAATCATGAGAAGCTGGTTTGGGCAGTCATGGTGGGAATGACTGGTATATTTTGACATGATTATTTTATGCTCCCAAAAATCCCAACTTGCTTAAATATCTGAGCAGATGGTTTGGGAGCTGGTATGTGGTGCGGTGGGAGCACAAATTGTGGAGTGTGGTAGAACCGCTCAGATAATACTAAGGACTGAATCTTGTGATGATCTCCTGATGTAAAACAGTACAACCACAAGTCTATAATGGGTACGACCTAGCTGAATAACTTGCAAGGGTTTAGTTCAGATATCACCGAGGAAAGTGGGTGCCAGGGTGTACTGGTTTACTCACAGTGAGGCACAGGGTGTACTGTACTCGCACGGCGCAAGAGGGGGCTTCTGACTGTGGTGGTGTAACCCTTCAGCGGTGAAACCTCAGCGTGGGTGGTGTCTAGCTAGATCGGAGTAAGGTAAAGGCTTTGTGATAAATTATCTGGGTCTCATGCCTAAGGAAGCATGTTGGCAACAAAGATAATTCATCTCTTGTGGTGAAAGTGTACAAACTCTGCAGAGTCAAAACTATTCGAATAGCCGTGCCCACGGTCAAGGGCGGACATGGGAACTTACTCGAGTTAGTTCTATTTAAAAATGTTTGGAAAATGGGAATGGAAACTTGAAGGGCGAAGGACTGCCCTGGTTTGGAATTGTCCTGGGCGTCGTCCCAGTGGTAAGTTAAGCGGCTATAACGCTGAAGGAATTGCTATATGGTGCAGATGCCATGTAACGGTGGATGGAATCTGAATCGATATTAATAATGCATTTCCTTGTACATTATGATTTGTTCCAAGATTGCTAAGTCATAGGGCTTTTTAATTAATTGTATTCAAAAGCACTCTACGCAAAATAAAATAGCCCGAGCCTCTCCTTGGTTAAGCCATGCATACTATTTATTTGCATTCTGTGTATTGGCTCGCGGAGCACGGGGTCGGAGTGCTCATACTCGCTTTGCGACAAAATTCAGAATCAGGAAATCAAATCACCCTGCCTCAGCAACAAGATTGGACAAGCTGGCCGAGAAGATGAAGATGTCAAGGGCTAGGTCGCGAACCTCCAGTTGGCTGCCTGTGGGCATGTCCTGAAGGTCCCACCTGTGTGCTTCGTTCTTCCGCTGCTGCAATTTAATGATTTCGGCCTAATCGGCCCATGAGTAAGTCTACTATTAAATTTTACGCTTCCGCATGATATGTATTTTGATATTCATTACTGTAACTGTGAGCACTATCTACTGATCCAAGGAACAGTGCAGTAATCACAGAGGAATCCGGATGTTAATATCTGGGCTCTTACAGACATGGTATCAGAGCATATCGACTTCAGGTCGTGACCTAGTTAGCGTGGTCGTTAGTTTCATAACTAGAATTATTTCCTTAAAATCTATTTCGGAAAATATAAGTTGTATCACTCATTCTCAACTCTCTTAGATGATTCCCCCTTACCTATATGCTACCCTAGCCATTTTACTTCTGAAGCTCTCTTACCCAAATTCAAAGTGATGAAAATCCAGTACTTCTCTTGTAACCACTCTATGAAAATACGCCTTAGGCCAAGAATTGTGAAGCTTACCCTTGAGACCTAATTGTTTATTCTGGGGTGAAATAATAGTGCGAATTTTGGGTAAATGTATCGGTGGAGTTTAATTGAATAGATTGACCAGACAGATGAATTAAGTAATTCTGGGAGAAATAGAAAGTGTGAAACTGACTAAAGGATTGCACACTGATAAATTGTATCATTCCTGGAAGATGTTTGCAACAATGGAATAATAGGATATGATCAATAACAGGAAGGACTCACTAAAATTGTGAGAAGTTGGATAACAGTTTTTGGAGTACAAACTGGATTAAATTATGTTATTCCTGGAGGATGCTTACAATAATGAATAAATTTGAAGGTTGATAATAAAGATTTAGGATGGTTACTAAATGAGTAATTATGATTTTGAATACAATCTCGGATTATTAGGAAGTCCTGATACACATGACACTGGTGGATTTAAAAGTAATAATGATGGATAATTGAGGAGTAGATATACAATAAAGATTCAGGTTGATCATTGGAGAAGCAAACTATAGATTTGGATCAGTGACACCAGACTGGATTATTAGGAGTTCACGATATGAAAGTCATCAGTGGACCTAAATAAAGAAAGCTAGATCTCCATAGGATTGGAAAGCTGATAAAATTGGCAATTGATGAACCTAAGATTGGATTTATAAGGAGGTGGTGGAAATTCAGGCACATATCGGAATTTGGTAACTTCGATTCGATTAATAAGAATTTTAAATGGAAGATGGCTGTTTATGGTAACCACATAAAGAAGTTGGTGGATTCATGATTGATCATAAGAGGGATAATGATAGTGTGGAGTCTAGGAGAAATAAATTGGTGGAGCGTAATTGAATATACAGGCTAGATAGATGATTTAAATGATTTTTGGAGAATTAGGGAGTGCAAAGGTATTTGCTGGACTATGACACTGATAATTTAAAATTATTGGGAGATGTTGACAATATTGAGATTAATAGGATTTGAACAATTTCTAGATGGATGAATTGAATTTCTGAGAATATTGGAGGAATCATAATAAGTAGTGGATTATAATCTTGATAAGTGTATTCTCGGTGGATGTACACTAGGGAATCGTAGATTTGATCATTAATGTAGTTGGTGGAGGTATACTAGTGAATTAGTTAGTAATAGATAATGGAAAAGGAGATTGATTATTAGAAGAATGAATTTATGGTTTTGGATCAATAACAAAAAGGATTGAATATGATTGAAAGTCAAAGATTTATGCGGGACTTAGATAATCATGACTAGATTAATGAAATGATGGATGATACAATAGGAAGAGTATGATTGGTGGATCAAATAAAATAGATAAACCCCTTCGTTGTTTGGAGTCTTAGATGGCAGTAATGCCATGAACAATTAATGAAGAAAGATAGCCTAAGTGCAGGTTGCAAAAGTGGAAGTTAAATCATAAAGGCCGTTGGATTCTAAGCCTTATGTGAAAAAAAATCATATGGGAGTGAATTGATTCAGTAATGGATAGTTGAACGTTGGAAGAGAATAGGATTCAAAAAAAAATCTATTTAGCCACAGGGATCATTTATAAAAAAAAATGAGTGCCAAAACCAATGAAACTACCCCAAGTGCTTTCCACTTCTTTCTATTAATTACAAAAGGAAAATTTTGATCCTTTTCTCATACCCCTACTCCAAATATTAAGGTTAGGAACGTCGAAGATGATCATGAAGATAAGATGGTCTCGTTTTAGATGGACTGTGCATATGAACCCTGCACCCTCCTATGTGTGCTCCCCGAGTAGACGTTGTATCGTTGCAAGATTTTATTTGGCCCTGTGCGCTGCCTCTTGCCCTCGGGCGTCCTATTTCGCAGTCACGGGAAAAGCTTGCTTTTAAAATTTGTGCGGTTCTGTATCACCCCAGCTTCTGGGGTATTTCCTTTAAAGTTAAATGGGTTAGAACACCTTATCTCCGCGATTTAATCCTCATCTCATGCTATTCCCTCTCACCTTTTCTGAAAACCCCATCGGATCCAAAGGAACGAAATAACAAGTAACCCAAAACTAGTGCAATCAAGAAGAAGTGAAGACTCTGCAACTATCCAATATTTGAGGAGAACAACATCACTGTGAAGAAGACCACCCGCCAATCTCGTGACGACCAAGACAGCTAGAGTACAATGGATGATTAATGACAATCGTCATTTATTTAAGGGGGGTAGCACTACGAGATATAATGTCGGCAAAATCAAAGAGCAAGCACCCTGAAGACGACGACCTCTCCAAAAGGATAAAGATCTCCTCCCTTCTGCCTCCTTTAAGTGCAGGTCCTCTCCCCTTCTGTCTACCCCTACGGCACAGACCATTGCCACCCACCTATTAGTATGAAAATTCTACAACCATATGTCCAATAGACGATGCAACTACTCCATTCCACGACGACATGAAGACAACAGCGTCAAAGAGCAAGTATTTGGAAGTCTACGACTTATCCGGAAGAACAAGGTTTCTCTTTTCCCTTTTAACTTCTCCAAGTGTTAACACCTATTGTGCAGATCTTCATCTCCCTGTGAAGCTAAGGGACTATACGTCGAGCCTCACCCAGAAACCCATTGCTAGCCAATAGAACCCCGCCTCCCTTCTTTCTACTCTATCGGAATCTCAGGGCCGAGATTCATTTAAGGGGGGTAGGTTTGTAACATCCCAAAAATTTAAAATTTGAAAATATGGATTTCTTGAATTATTTTTGCAATATATTCTATTTGAATTTGGATTTTACGATTTTTTTTTCTGAATCTGTTTGAGGTTCTAAAAACTGAAGAAGTCATAAAAGAGAAAGACATGTATGAATATGCCCCAAAAAGGGAATGCGCAAATAATAGAAAACTAAAATTATAAATATGAATCTGAAAAGATGATCCGTAAAAGAAAAGGGGAAAATTTTGGTTTAAAAATAAAACCCCATATTAAATAAGGGCACGAAAAGCAATGGAAGCAAGTAAAGTAAACACCAACATTAGTTGGAAATATTTTTATTAAGTCCAAAAAGTCATCAGGAACTTCTGTGTATTTTTCTTGAACTTTTGGAGTTTATTTCATATTTTTCGGAGCTTAATTGAATTTCTTATGCTTTTCGGAAAACCAGGAAAATGCAAAAGAAAATCAAAACTCCCTCCCCTTCCATCCGGCCGCCACATGGACGGCCCGGATTCGCCGCGCCTCCCGCCTAGTGTGTCCCCGATCTCGCCACGCGTCGCCACGGATCCGCCGCGCGTTTTCCTCGGGCCATCTCGGCCGCCCCCGTCTTCTTCCACCGCCACGCGGGCCCCGCCTTCGCCCCGCTCTCCCTGCCCGCGGGCCCTTCCCACGCCCGCCTCTCCTCTCTCTCCCCGCGCGGGATAGCCTTTCTCCTCCCTCCTTTTTCCTCTGCCGACGGGCACGCTCTCTCCCGCGCGCTCACGCCACCTCCTTCCGCGCGCAGCATTCTTCCTCCGCGTGGCAGCCATGCACGCCACTGCCGCCCACGGTCTCGCCCACGTCGCCGCACCTGCCTTCCCCTGCTGCCGTCGCCTCGCACGCCTGCTCCCGTCCCCTCCATCGTCTCGCGCCTATGCCAGCGCCTCCTCTGCTGCGCACCGCACATGGCCGCCCGACGCGTCCTCACCTCTCCCTTCGCGGATATAAGCGGGCTCTGCCCTCCTCTCAACCTCCCTACGCCCTCTTATCTCTTCCTCCCCTTGTCCCCTACACTGCAGAGCCGAGCGCCCGTGTAGCCCCCTTCGCTGCCGGCGCCTCCACGTCGAATCCGCTGCTCCGGCCAACTTCTCCTCCAATCAACCGCGTCACAGTGTGCGCCCACTCCCCCTCTACCTCCCTTCAGAGTTAATTGAAGAAACTCGCACCGAGCTCGCCGGAATCGACATCTTCCCCAAATCCGGCCGCCATCGCCATCCTCACCGCCGTCCCCTCCACAGTCGAGCTCCCTCCGATTCCTCACGGTGGGAGCGACTCCTCGACGTCTCGGACCTTCGCCGACCGTCGCTGGAGCTTCTCCCCCACCCCAGCTCGCCGGCGCCGTGAGCTTCACCTGCGCTGTCGCCGGTCCGCGCCGCCAGCCCACCTCGGCCACCCTTCGGCTCGACCAACCACGCGGTGAGCTTCCCCGCGACCCACTCCTGCTCACGCTCCTCTCCAATCCCCCTCTCTCCCACCACAGCGGCGCCGCCACCTTCCACCCTTGCTCCGGCCGCCGCACGCCGATGCTAGCCGCCGACGGTGCCTTCCGGCCAGAGGCGCGGTCTCCACCGGCTCCCTCGTCTCATGCACTCCCCATTTTGATGCTCGTCGGCGTCTCCCCAGCAGCCCCTTGCCGGCGACGCCGCCGCCCATCTCACGCCGCCATTCCCTCCGTGTGCCCCACCTCCCCTGTTTCGGCCGAATGGGGCTCTGAGGTGGAGCTCGGTTTCCACATCGCCTCAGGTATGTCTGTCGCGAAGGAACGTTGGCCCAGTTGGCCACCAGCACCCGGCCCTGCCGTCCCTTACCGAGAGGTCCCGAGTTCGATCTCTGTCCTCCCCATTTCCATTCTTTTTATTTTGTTCTGCCTTCTTTACCCATTGCAGTTAAGAGAAAATTAAGGAAAAATGTGAAATTAGTTCCTGGAAGCCAACAAATTTTATTAGGATTAGTTACAATTCAGAATTTGATTAGTTACCCTACATGCACAATTGATGTGTCTTTATTATTTATCTTAATCTAAATATTAAGTAAAGACGTCAATAAAACATGGTTTCGCTTAATGTCCAAATTTAAATAAAAATCCAACTTACTATATATATATATATGCACACGCACATCCCAGTTAAATTTAAGGTGAATTAGGAAATGCTCCATGGAAGTTAATAAAACTTGTTGAGACAAGGAAATCAGATTATTTAAGCTTAAATGTGGATCCGAGGTCACATACGAGTAACTAATATAGTTGGGAACATTTGATTAAAAATCTAAGTTTTACTTAAGGGCATACATAAAATGTGGACTCAGTTGCATGACTAATTTTAACAAAGATCTCAATTAAAAATATATTCAAGATTAAGATTAAGGGGATAAGTCTCAAACGCTAAATATAGTTAACAATGATAGTTAGACCTCAGAATATTTTCAGATAAAAGGATCGTAATAGTGTAAAGATATGTAAAATATGATAATGGGATTATTAGAGGTTTAAATTTTAATCAATTACCATATATGAATAAATATTGAGCCTTTGCTATTTATCTTAATCTAATTAGTAAGTGAAAGCCTATATCAGAGATTATTCTAAAAACTTAATAAATATATCCAAGTTAAAGTTAAGGGAGTAAAGTGGGTTGTATTGATTCGTCGGAAATTATGATTTAAAAGACTTAAGTTCTAATATAAGAAATTCCTAGACCTAGCTTTTCGGACAAGTGTTATAATACTTTTGACTAAAAGATTTATAGAATAAGTGCAGATCTCATCCATCAGTCCAGTATGCCTTTACCATAACCTAAGTTGCAAGGAATACATACCCAGCCAGACTCATACATCGATGCATAGGTCTACCTTTCTCATGGAACTTCCTTGATAAATGCAAAAATAATAAAAGAGATTATTAATAAAAGATCAAGTTATCATATTCCACCACCGACCTCGCAACAAATCATCCTAATCACTCATAATAAAACTAAATTGAGTTTATTCGGATTTATTTGGATCCTTTTGAGTTATTTACTTTTATTTGCATTCAGTCGTTTGTCGCGTAATTAGAAATTGGGAGTCGTGAAGATTCAGTGGATCAAACGAGATCAAGCTCGAAGTGAAGATGAAGAATAGAAGCTCAAGAGAAAGCATCGTGTGAGCCAAAGTCCGCGGTAAACCGCGCCAGGCGAGTCAATACTTTGATCATGTTGAACCTACATTTTCTGCAAATTATTTTTGTTTAAATTATCAAATTGCATGCTGTTATCTTATATGTCAATACATGTTTAATTTAAGATTTTAGTTATATGCCCATTGTTTGCTTGATTAATATTACACCTCCTTTGGAATCATTGAATATGTGAACCTTGTCGCCCTAGCAAAATTATAATGGTAACTTTTGAAAATAAGTCCCTAATTATATGCCATGCTTAGTACTGCATAAATACTCAGGGGCACTGAAATGTCCCAAACATCATTGTCATTTGAAATCATGAGAAGCTGGTTTGGGCAGTCATGGTGGGAATGACTGGTATATTTTGACATGATTATTTTATGCTCCCAAAAATCCCAACTTGCTTAAATATCTGAGCGGATGGTTTGGGGGCTGGTATGTGGTGCGGTGGGAGCACAAATTGTGGAGTGTGGTAGAACCGCTCAGATAATACTAAGGACTGAATCTTGTGATGATCTCCTGATGTAAAACAGTACAACCACAAGTCTATAATGGGTACGACCTAGCTGAATAACTTGCAAGGGTTTAGTTCAGATATCACCGAGGAAAGTGGGTGCCAGGGTGTACTGGTTTACTCACAGTGAGGCACAGGGTGTACTGTACTCGCACGGCGCAAGAGGGGGCTTCTGACTGTGGTGGTGTAACCCTTCAGCGGTGAAACCTCAGCGTGGGTGGTGTCTAGCTAGATCGGAGTAAGGTAAAGGCTTTGTGATAAATTATCTGGGTCTCATGCCTAAGGAAGCATGTTGGCAACAAAGATAATTCATCTCTTGTGGTGAAAGTGTACAAACTCTGCAGAGTCAAAACTATTCGAATAGCCATGCCCACGGTCAAGGGCGGACATGGGAACTTACTCGAGTTAGTTCTATTTAAAAATGTTTGGAAAATGGGAATGGAAACTTGAAGGGCGAAGGACTGCCCTGGTTTGGAATTGTCCTGGGCGTCGTCCCAGTGGTAAGTTAAGCGGCTATAACGCTGAAGGAATTGCTATATGGTGCAGATGCCATGTAACGGTGGATGGAATCTGAATCGATATTAATAATGCATTTCCTTGTACATTATGATTTGTTCCAAGATTGCTAAGTCATAGGGCTTTTTAATTAATTGTATTCAAAAGCACTCTACGCAAAATAAAATAGCCCGAGCCTCTCCTTGGTTAAGCCATGCATACTATTTATTTGCATTCTGTGTATTGGCTCGCGGAGCACGGGGTCGGAGTGCTCATGCTCGCTTTGCGACAAAATTCAGAATCAGGAAATCAAATCACCCCGCCTCAGCAACAAGATTGGACAAGCTGGCCGAGAAGATGAAGATGTCAAGGGCTAGGTCGCGAACCTCCAGTTGGCTGCCTGTGGGCATGTCCTGAAGGTCCCACCTGTGTGCTTCGTTCTTCCGCTGCTGCAATTTAATGATTTCGGCCTAATCGGCCCATGAGTAAGTCTACTATTAAATTTTATGCTTCCGTATGATATGTATTTTGATATTCATTACTGTAACTGTGAGCACTATCTACTGATCCAGGGAACAATGCAGTAATCACAGAGGAATCCGGATGTTAATATCTGGGCTCTTACACACGCCCCCAAGTCATCCAAGATATAACTGCCTTGCATGAACACCCCGTAGCAGAGCAGAGGTAACAATGATATAGGGGTGAGCAATTCGACTAGATCTGCTCACTACACTATCTCAAAAAACAACACGGCGAAGGATACAGGCAAATCCTGTACACTCCTACAGCCAAAATGGTTAAATTTCTAGCGAGCAAACTACTTATCTGCCGCTAATGACGCTCCCAAGAACAGCTTCCAGCACCTCAAGCGACTTTTCATCCAATCCCCACGGACGGCGCCATCTGTTGTGGCTACAGACCAAACAGTAGAGAAAGGGACTCATAGAAGAGGAAGAGGACAGCCAGATCTATGGGAGAGTTGGTAAGAATGAGAGGATCTCCCTCCTCCAGCCCCACTTGGGGGTTTATATACATAAGTGGGGTAGAATGGGAAATCCCCATTCTACCCCTTGGTACTTACAGAGGATGAGGGTACATTGGTATATTTATGTTGGTATATTCCTCTACACTATTAGCCCTATTACATGTTAGACTAGTTGCACGGCCCAGTCACGGGGGGTTGGGTCACCCCTACAACAGATTCAATTTCGGATGTCATGGCTTCAAGCCATTTCTCAGAGTTTGGTCCCACCATCGCTTCTTCATAGGTCTTAGGCTCATCGTTGTCTAACAACAATATGTCCCGTTGTTGAGTAGTCAAGAACATGTACCTCTCAGGTGCACGACATGACCTCTCTGACCTACGTGGTGCCGGTGTGTCCACAACAGGTTCTTCAACAGTTTGTTCATCCTGTTGTGGTTCTGTAGGAGCTGAAACGTTTTCAGGTGTTTCTCGAATTTCTTCAAGTTGCACCGTGCTCCCACTATCCCTTCTTGAGAGAAACTCTTTCTCTAAGAAGACACCATGCCGGGCGACAAACACTTTGCATTCTTCTTGATTATAGAAGTAATATCCTTTTGTTTCCTTAGGATACCTGATAAAGAAGCATTTATCGGATTTAGTAGTGAGCTTATCAGATTATAAATGTTTTAATAAGCCTCACATCCCCAAATCTTAAGAAAAGACAAGCTAGGACGTTGTCCTGTCCACATCTCATATGGTGTCTTTTCTACTGATTTTGATGGAACTCTGTTTAGTGTGAACGCGGCTGTTTCAAGAGCGTACCCCCAAAAAGACAACGGAAGATCACTTTGGATCATCATGGAGCGCACCATATCTAATAAGGTGCGATTTCTCCGTTCAGATACCTCATTCCATTGAGGTGTTCCTAGCGGAGTCAATTGTGGAACAATTCCACAAACCTTCAGATGATTGCCAAACTCATGGCTCAAATACTCGCCTCCACGATCAGATCGTAGAAACTTGATTGTCTTGCCTAAATGATTTTGCACTTCATTTTGGAATTCTTTGAACTTTTCAAAGGATTCAAACTTATGCTTCATCAGGTAGATATACCCATATCTACTAAAGTCATCAGTAAAAGTTATGAAGTACTGAAACCACCTCTGGCTGTTGAACTCATTGGTCCACATACATTAGTATGTACGAGTGTCAATAAGTCACTTGCCCGTTCACCTTGACCGGTGAAAGGTGCCTTTGTCATCTTGCCAAGTAAACAAGATTCGCATGTCTCAAATGATTCAAAATCAAATGAGTGCAGAATACCATCTCTATGGAGCTTCTCCATGCATTTCTCATTTATGTGACCTAAGCGACAATGCCAAATAAACGTGGGATTCAAATCATTCGGACGTTGCCTCTTTGCATTAATGTTATAGACCGGTGACCCTTCAAGAGTAAGAACGCATAACCCATTCACCAATGGAGTATGACAATAGAACATATCTTTGAAATAAAGAGAACAACCATTGTCCACAGATCTAAAGTCATAACCTTCTGCTTGCAAACATGAAGCAGAAATAATGTTCTTGGAAAGAGATGGAACACAATAACAATTATTCAATTCCAAAACTAATCCTGAAGGTAAAGACAATGGCATGGTGCCAACAGCTACCACAACAACTTTTGCTCCATTGCCAACGCGAAGATCCACTTCGCTCCTCCTCAAACTTCTACTTCTTCTTAACCCCTGCAATGATTTGCATATGTGAGCAACCGATCCGGTATCAAATACCCAAGAATCAATGGATGAAGTAGCAAGATTGATCTCTATAACATTTATACCTGGAGTGGAAGTCGTACTTCCCTTCTTCTTCTCAAGATCCTCCAAATACTTTGGGCAGTTCCTTTTCCAATGTCCTGATTGCTTACAGTAGAAACAATCTGCATTAGGATGAGTCTTGTCTTGCTTGGCCTTAGAACTGCTCGCGATCTCATCGGGAGCTAACTTTCTTTTGACCGCGCCTTTCTTGACATTGGGCTTGCCCTTGCTTTTCTGCATCATAATCACATGATTGCTGCTTTTCTTAATGCTTTCCTCGGCAGCTTTTAGCATCCCATGTAACTCAGCCAGGGTCTTGTCCATGTTGTTCATGTGATAGTTCAGTATGAATGGCTCAAAGCTCGGGGGAAGCGATTGAAGAATCACATCAGTAGCCAACTCTTGGCTAAGGGGAAAACCAAGTTTTTCCAGACTCTCAATGTAGCCAATCATCTTAATCACATGAGGGCTGACGGGATTCCCTTCTGCAAGCCTGCACGCAAACAAGGACTTTGAAGTGTTGAACCTCTCAGCCCTTGCTTGGTTCTCAAACATACCACGCAACCCCCCAATGATATTGTAGGCATCTGTGTTCTCATATTGCTTCTGAAGCTTAGAGGACATTGTGGCAAGCATGAGATAGCTCACATCAAGGTAATCATTCGTTTGCTCCTCATAAGCTCTCCGTGCAACCGCAGTAGCATTATCAGGCAAGTCTTCGGGGTAAGGAGACTCAAGGACATACTCCTTGCGCTCTTGCTTGAGAACAATTCTCAAGTTACGATACCAATCCAAAAAGTTCGTTCCATTGAGTTTTTCTTTCTCAAGAATAGATCGCAAATTAAAAGTACTAGATACGGCGTTAGCTGACATGATCTACAACACAAGAATATGCAAAGTTTAGCACTATGTTTATGTTCATCTTTTATTAAACTATTTAACAAAAGACTCCCACTATGTGTTTTGCAACAAAACTCCCTCTAAGTTACATAGTGGGTCAAGATCCTCATTTCACTAATTCCTAGTGAGCTTTGGCATTACGGCTAGAAAACTAGTGACATGGGTAAGTAACACCTTGCTAATCACATCCCTATGTGACTCCTGCTTGTTGGGTGACATTATTATGCCCCGGCTCCAACCTATGCCCCAAGGTCTAAAACTATTTTGATAACCTTGTTAAGTAAACCAAATGCTTCCGCATGTAGATGTCCGACATCTACCCCAAATAATGATGATAACCGACGGCACTCTACTTTGGTAGACCTACCATACGGTGATCATTATCTTTTGGTGCAACATATGGAAGGGCATTAACACCTAATTTTATGAGGGATTCTATCCTACCAAAGCAACATATCACATATATCATTGCATAAGAATAAGATAGATAACATCACAGATAAACACATTTAACTGTGAAGTAGTATGACCCAAAAATTGGTGATATCCATCTCCAAGTAGGTGTAGACGATCTCCATATCCTTCACATCACTCCTTTAGGCCACCATGCTTGAAAGTTTGTAACCTCAAAACTAGGCTACTACCTATAATAGCTAGAACTTGAAGATTACAAAGATAGATTCAAGCATTAAGGTCGACACGCAGGTCGTTAAATACAATATAGATAGCTAACAATAGCTGAAATAATCATGACACGCAGGCCATGAACGAATGTTACATGCATCACATACATCTCATACATTCCAATAAGCTATAGGGCCATACTATTCACATCATTCCCTGCAAAAACAAGTTAACGTAGAATCGCATTCTACCTAACGATGTGAACCCACGACGCTAAACAAGGGGGGTACGCACGGCGGTCGAGGGCGGGGGGGTCGAGGGGGGAGCCGCCTGTAACATCCCAAAAATTTAAATTTGAAAAATATGAAGTTTTTGAATTATTTTTGCAATATATTTTATTTGAATTTGGAGTTTATGATTTTTTTCTAAAAATTTGGTTGAGGTTCCAAGAAAATTTGAGGTTCAAGAAAGAAACAAACATTAGTAATGCCAAAAAGGAAATATGCAAATAATAGAAAAACTAAAATTTTAGATATGAATCTGAAAAGTTGATCCAGTATAAAGAGGGAGAAACTTGAATTAGGATATAAAATATCTTTTTAGAGATAATAGCATAAATAGCAACAAGAGTAAATGAATAAAGGACAAACATAAATATGCATATACAAATTGTGCAAGGAGTTTAGCAATATAAGAAATAATAATAATAAAAATATATACGCAAAAATTAGATAAGCCAGCGAATAACAATATGTGAAATTATATATATACACACAAGAATATACATGAGTAAATAAGCAAGTAAATTAAAAAAAAGAAAGAAAGAAAGAAAGAAAAAAAAAGAAAATGGACAGGGGCCTTCAGTCCAGCCGGCCGAAGCATCCAGCCAGACCGGCCCCCTTCTGCCCTCTCCCCCTGCCACACGGGCCCGTGCCTTGCCCGCGCTCCTATTCTCCAGCCCCGTGCCTTCTCTCTCTGCCACTGGGGCCGGCTCCTCCTGCGCCTCTCTTCTTCCTCTTGCCCCGTGTGCCCGGACCCCCATTCCCTCTGCTCTGGTCAAAAGCCGAGTGACACGGCTCCGCTCTGCCCGGCCTCAGCACGCGCGCGGCGCCATCATCACGCCCGGACCCCCGAATCCTGCTGCCCTGCTCCGCCGCCTGACACCGCCGCCTGCAGTCGCTGCCTGCCCCGCTGCCCGGTCGGCCCTGCCCTTCCCGGTGCCAGCACACCCCCGTCATCTATAAAGCCGCTGAAGCTCCCAATTGTGTCGCCATCTTGTGTTCTAGCTTCCACTCCAGCCGATTGAATCCCCATGCCCAATTTCTCGCCGGCGCTCGCCTTCGTCTCCGCGACCGGCCGCCGAGCTCGCCACCGCACCGAGCCGCCACCGCTCGATTCCTTTGCCCCCGAGCTTCCTCAGGACACGGTGAAGCCGTCCCCACCCTCCACCGAGCTCGCTGACCCCTCTCCGGTGCCGGCGTCGATCCCCTCCTGAGCGCGCCGCCGCCGGCCCGCTCCGAAGGCCCCCGGTCCCTGCCAACATCTCCACCGGGCTCACCTCCACACGTGCGACTCATTTTCACCATCACCCGACCTCCTCCGGTCACCCATCGCCGGCGACGCCACCGGCCGAGCCCGCCCCCGAGTTCCTCTGCTCCAACGCCCACACCAACTCCTCCTCTGATTGTTTGCACCTCCCCCATCAGGTAACACCCGAGAGTGGAATGGCTAGCAGCGCATGCATTCGTTCGAGCGACCCGCGTTCGATTGCCCCGGCCGCAGCGTTTAGATAGGATTTTTTTGGTACTGTTGCTGCGTTGCTAAGCCGAGAGCAGTAGGGAAAACATCCATAGGAATCTAAAATAAATAAACAAAAGATACAAAAATTTAGTAGGGTATAATTGAGCTTAATAAATATCTAATCACGGATTACTTAATGTATGTTAGTAACTACTGTGCCCTTAGTATTTATTCTAAAACTAAATAATAATTAAAGACATTAATAAAGAAAAGTGGATTCGGTTAAATATCCAAGTTTAGTAAAGATACCCTTAATTATAATTGAAATGTATGCCCAATATTTAACATGCTATCTTGAGTAAACCTTAAATCTTGTTAAATAACAAATATTAAAATATAACCCTATATAACCAGCTTTGCCCAGGTAAATAAATTTAAATTAAAAACTAAAGCTAAGCCTAATAATAATTGAAGTAAAGACGAAATGACAAGATGCCATAAACCTTAACGGTAGATTTAGTAAATAATAATGTCGAGCATGATTGAATATAGTAAGCTACGACCCGTATAAATAGATCCTAATTCAAATTAAACTAAGCCTAGTAATAACCGAGGATACATAGAATGTTGAACCATAAAATGCTATAAAACCGGACTCTAATATTAATTCGGTAAGCAAAAAAATTTATATACATCCCAACAACATATGCCCGGAAGATTAACGCTCGACAAAAGCAAAGCTCAGCTAAATCGAATCATAGGTCTAACCTAACTCATGGAACTTCCTTGATAAATACAAAAAAAGGTTTTTAATAAAAAGATCGAGTCATCGTAATCTACTTCCGATCTTGCCTCAAAGCAACCAAATCACCCATTAACTTATAATAAAACTAAATTGAGTTTATTTGGATTTATGTGGGTCTTTTGAGTTATTTGCCTTTATTTGTGTTCAGTTATTTAGCACGTAATTAGAAATTGGAGTCCTAAAGAATCAAGGGATCAAGCGTGATCGGAGCAAAGTGAAGATAAAGAACAGAAGCTCAAGAGAAAGCATTGTGTGAGCTCGAGACCGCGGTCAACCGCGCCAGGCGAGTCAATACTTTGATCATGTTGAACCTTCATTTTCTGCAAAGTATTTTTGTTTAAATTATCAAATTGCATGCTATTAATTTATATGCAAATACATGTTTAATTTAAGATTCTAGTTATATCCCATTGCGTACCTTGGTTAATATTACACCTCCTTTGAAATATTTGAATTTGTGAACCTTGTCGCCCTAGCAAAAATTAAAATAGTAACATTTCGAAAATAAGTCCGTAACTATATGCCATGCTTAGTTTTGCTTAGATACTCATGGGCGTGAAAAGCGCCCAAGCATCACTTTTAATCCTGAGAAAAATTGGTTGGGCAGTCATGGTGGTAATGACTGGTGTATGTTGGATATGGTTATTTTATATTCTCAAAAACCTCAAATTGCTTATTTATCTGGGCGGATGGTTCAGGGGCATGGTGCAGGGGTGCACGAGAGTGTGGTTTGTGGTAGAACCGCCCAGATACCACTAAGGAATGAATCTTGTCATGACCACCTGTGTAAAATAGTACAACCACAAGTTTGTAAAGTACAACTTGGCTAAGTAAATTTATCGAACTCCCGGACTCATCTCACTGGTAGTGGATAGAAGTGGATACGCAAGGGCAAGAGAAGGCCTAAAGGGACACCGAGTGGAGGGTAAAGTTTCCCAGCTGTCCTAACGTTGCGGGAAGTGGAGCCCGACTGCGTTAGTGGCAGTGGGAAACATCCCGTGCATGGGTACCACCGCAAGTGGCGGAAGCCCATAAGGTGAGATGACAAAAGGGGCTAGATACTTTGAATAGTCACTGTGATGGTCTACTCAGCCACATAACTAAGGAATCGTGTGGGGGCAACGAGTCGATTGTCTCTTGTGGTGAAAGTGTACACACTCTGCAGTGTCAAAACTATTCGAATATCCGTGCCCACGGTCAAGGGTGGACATGGGAACTTAACCAGATATAGTTCTATTTCAAAAACTTTGTGGGTGGGAATGGAAAATTGAAGGGCAGTGGAATGCCCTAATTTGAATTGTCCTGGGTGTCGTCCCAGTGGTAAGTTAAGCGGCTATAACGCTGAAAGATGCTATATGGTGCAGATGCCATGTAACGGTGGATGGAATCTGGATCGCTATTATTATTGCATTTTCTTGAACATTATGATTTTGTTCAAAACTGCTAGGTCTCAGGAAATTTCTATGTATTATATTTCAAATAATGGCACTTCAATCCTTGCAAAATAAAATACAAGGGGAATAAACAGAGTCGTGAGTAAAAGGGATAGATGTTTGTGATGAATACATAAAGATATTGGAGGATTCATGTCGATCATAAAAAGGACACGATAGTGTGGATTCTGGGAGAAATAAATTGGCGAAGCTTAAATGAATATATAGGCTACACAGATGATTTAAATGATTTTGAAGAATCAGAGAGTGCAAAGGTAAATGCTGGATTATAATACTGATAACTAATATAAATTCTTGGGAAATGTTGGCGATAATGGGATGTGTTGTGGTACAGACCAAACAGAGAGATGTGGTAGTGGGGAGTTGGGAGAAAGTGATCATCTCTCTCCTAGACTTCCCTTGTATATATATTCATATGGGTTGTGCTTTTACAATTGTGCATTTACATCGATACCTCCCTGTCAGGGGTATTCAAGCCATTACATATGTCCCATTTTGGGCCCTATAACCTTCTAACATGCCTGCTGGGTTTAGGTGGGGGCCACCCCTACAACAGGAGCCTATCATGGTGAAGGGCTTCACAGGGCCGAAGCCATGTTGCCGAGTACTTTGGCCACCTCCGTCCCTGCGGCCTGTGAACTTCTCCGAACTTGCGGAGCCTTGGTGTGCAGCGGGTCCCGGGGTCTGAGGCCGTAGCCGAAGCCGATGCTTGGATTGGCAGCTGAGGTAGACGCGCGAGTGCTCCGTCCCGAGCTGGCGCCAAGTCAAAGTAGACGCGCGAGCGCTCCGTCCCTTACCCTTCGAACGGGTGGCAGCGGAGCTGGCGCCTAGTCGAAGTAGACGCGCGAGCGCTCCATCCCCTACCCTTCGAACGGGTGGCAGCGGAGCTGGCGCCTAGTCGAAGTAGGCGCGCGCGCTCCGTCCCCTTCCCTTCGAATGGGTGGCAGCGGAGCTGGCGCCTCGTCGAGGTAGGCGCGCGCGCGCTCCGTCCCCTACCCTTTGCACGGGTGGCAGCGGAGCTGGCACCTCGTTGACGTAGACGCGCGAGCGCTCCGTCCCCTACCCTTCGAACGGGTGGCAGTGGAGCTAGCGCCTAGTCGAAGTAGACGTGTGAGGGCTCCGTCCCCTACCCTTCGAATCAGGTGGCAGCGGAGCTGGCGCCTAGTCAAAGTAGGCGCGCGCGCTCCGCCCCCCACCCTTCGCATGGGTGGCAGCGGAGCTGGCGCCTAGTCGAAGAAGACACGCGAGCACTCCGTCCCCAACTCTTCGAACGGGTGGCAGCGGAGCTGGCGCCTAGTCGAAGTAGACGCGCAAGCGCTCCATCCCCTACCCTTCGAATCGGGTGGCAGCGGAGCTGGCGCCTTGTCCAAATAGGCGCGCGTGCGCTTCGTCCCCTACCCTTGGAATGGGTCGCAGCGGAGCTGGCGCCTAGTCGAAGTAGATGTGCGAGCGCTCCGTCCCCTACCCTTCGAACGGGTGGCAGCGGAGCTGGCGCCTAGTCGAAGTAGACACGCGAGCGCTCCGTCCCCTACCCTTCGAATTGGGTGGCACCGGAGCTGGCGCCTAGTCCAAGTAGGCGCGCGCGCTCCGTCTCCTACCCTTCGCACGGGTGGCAGCCGAGCTGGTGCCTAGTCGAAGTAGACGCGCGAGCGCTCCGTCCCCTACCCTTCGAACGGGTGGCAGCGGAGCTGGCGCCTAGTCGAAGTAAACGCGCGAGCGCTCCGTCCCCTACCCTTCGAATTGTGTGGCAGCGGAGCTGGCGCCTAGTCAAAGTAGGCGCGCGCGCAAGCTCCGTCCCGTACCCTTCGAACGGGTGGCAGCGTAGCTGGTGCCTAGTCGAAGTAGGCGCGCGAGCGCTCCGTCTTCTACCCTTCAAATGGGTGGCAGTGGAGCTGGCGCCTAGTCAAAGTAGGCGTGCGCGCGCTCCGTCCACTACCCTTCGAACAGGTGGCAGCGGAGCTGGCGCCTGGCCGAGGTAGGCGCGCGCGCGCTTTGTCCCCTAACCTTCGCACGGGTGGCAGCGGAGCTAGCGCCTAGTCGAAGTAGACGCGCGCGCGCTCCGCTGGCGCCTGGTCGAGGTAGGCGCGCGTGCTCCGTCCCCTACCCTTCGCACGGGTGGCAGCGGAGCTGGCGCCTAGTCGAAGTAGACACGCGAGCGCTCTGTCCCCTACCCTTCGAACGGGTGGCAGCGGAGCTGGCGCCTGGTCGAGGTAGGCGCGTGCGCGCTCCGTCCCCTACCCTTCGCACGGGTGGCAGCGGAGCTGCGCCTAGTCGAAGTAGACGCGCGAGCGCTCCGTCCCCTACCCTTCGAATGGGTGGCAGCGGAGCTGGCGGCTAGTCGATGTAGACGCGCGAGCGCTCCGTCCCCTACCCTTCGAATTGGGTGGCAACGGAGCTGGCGCCTAGTCGAAGTAGACGCGCGAGCGCTCCGTCCCCTACCCTTCGAATCGGGTGGCAGCGGAGCTGGCGCCTAGTCAAAGTAGGCGCGCGCGCGCTCCGTCCTCTACCCTTTGAACGGGTGGCGGCAGAGCTGGCGCCTGGTTCAAGTAGATGCGCGATCATTGAAGCCGAAGCCGGGACTAGAGCCTGTCGTGGTAGAGGCTCAACGGTGTAGTCTGAGTTGAAACTTCGCACAGCGGACACCGCTGCGCCTACGGTGATTGCAACCTCACGATCCGGAAATGCGCTGTAATGGTTCCTGGAATTGCGCCGGGCCCTGGCTTGCCAGGGCTAGGTTGTCATACCATGCGACTCGCCCTGGCGTGTGTAGGGCACGCGACGGCTTGTAACTGGTGCGCGGTGGGATGTGAGCGGTTGCGTGATCGCAGCTGCTCGCCTCTTCTCTAGGGAAAGGGGACACGAGGCGGGCGAGGAATGTTGCGTCATGCGGCGTTTAGCCATATTCCGCCGCCCCGTCACTGCCGGTTGTCCTGCTATGCTTCGAAGCTGTTATGATCCCACGGTCTGGTAGTGCGCTTTTAATGGCGGCTGGAATCGTGCCGACGCCTGGCCTGTCAGTGGGTAGGCTATCGCGTCATGCAGCCTACCTTCCCGTGGGTGGGGCACGCGGCAGAACGTATTCCTGCCACCGGCTTCAACCCCTCGGCCAAGGCTGTGACCCGCTATCTGGCGTTTGTATGAAGGGGCCATCTTCTGGGTGCGGTCCTGGCCCGAGCACCGGAAGCTACCCTACTGCGTGCGAAGGTCGGGCCAAAGACCGGGGGTATTCCTACTGGGGCGGAGGCTCCATCTTAGAGATGCGCGTCGGGTCGTGTGCCCCAGTTATCTTGTGCGGGGGTTGCCACGCGGCGGGAGGACACTGGAGCGTCGTGTACTGACGGTCCTCACTGCTGTGGCCGCGTCTGGCGCGTACCGTCACAACGCTTCGTCCTTGGTTTATGGCGAATCGTGCGGGACGGGCCTTTGTACGACTGCGGTCGCGTCCGGCATGCGGACCATCGCGATGCTTCGGCTGCCGCCTTCGGGGCGAGGTGGCTTGAAATAGCTACCGTAACCGCGCCCCCGTAGTTCTACGACCCTTTCTCGCTTGCGTCGCCTTCCACACTCCCGTGGTATTCTCACCGCTGTATTCTTCCTTCTGTGAGAAGTGATGGCCTCCGGTGACAAGCGTGGCCAGGCGGCTGGTGTTTGCGGCGTTCGCCGGCGGTCTTCACCTCTTGAGGCGAAATACTCACGAACGCGACCCGGCGGCGGCGGACAAATGGTGGCTGGCGGCGGAGAAGGGAGGCTCGTTTTCCGGCGAGTTGGGCCCCTCGCTCGTGACCGAGAAGACAATCCAAGTGTTGCTGCGCGCGGGGAAGTTGTCCGAGCGCTAGGCGGTACGATTGCCCACCGCCGACGAGACGGAACCGCGCCCTGGGGAGTCGGAGGCGCTTGTGTTCGTCGCCTTTTTTGATGTGGGGCTCCGCATCCCGGCGGCGGCGATCGTGGGCGACGTGTTGCGGACCTTCGGGCTGGAGCTGGCACAACTGACTCAGAACGCCGTGGCCCGGCTCGCTGTGTTCAGTTGGGCCTTGCGCTCGGGAGCGTGCTGGCCCAGTGCTTCGTTGTTTGCCTACCTGCACGAGGCACGGTGCCAGCCCAAGGAGCGGAAGGACGGGACGCTGTCGAACTTCGGTAGCGTCTCCTCTATTCTTCGGTCATCTTGCAGCAAGCTCTTCCCCACGAATTCCACTCGCGGGAAGTGGGAGTCTCACTGGATGAAACGGTGGTTCTACCACCGCGTGGCGAGCGGGAGCGGCCTCGAATGCACGGGCTGGCCGATCGCGTTCAAGACTTCGCCCGGCCGGACGCTCGACGACGAGGACAGGCGGAGGGCCCGACGGCTCGCAGGCGTGGCCGCCCACTTTAACATGCGCGACCTCGCTGAAGAGTACGCAATGTACGGCGTGGCGCCGCTCGCCCGTGACTGGCGCCTCGCCGCCGAGAAGCGTCGAGATGATAATGTTCTGCCGTGGGTCTGCTCACTGCCGGCTCCCTTTGGTCCTCGTAAGCCTCGACCGTATTCCCCTTTTGCTCACGCGGAGTGCGTTACATGTTAATCTTGTCTCCTGCTTTGCTGTAGAGATTCGCTTGGAGGATGCGGAGCGGGCCGCGCGCGTATTCCTCGGGCCGTATACTAGCAGGGAGCACGAGCAGCGCGCGTCCACTACTGCTGAGGCGGGATAAACCGCGTGTGCGAGGCCTTGGGCCTTGCCATGCCGGACTGTGTTGATCTGCCCTCGCAACACCAAGACGACGGCGCAACGAGGACGAAGGTGCCGTCTCGCAAGAGGGCCCGAGGCGGAGCGTCTGCCGTGCTTGGTATAGCAGCTACCACTGCTGCTGCTAGTGCTCCCGAAGGCGCGGCAGACGCGGAGTCAGATTCGGCGAGGTACGTCGACTCGGGCTTGGATGGCGCGGACGCCGGGGGCGAAGGGTCTTCGGGGGGTGCCCTGGACGGCGGGCTCGCCGTGAGCAGCCGGAGAGGGGAAGCCTCATCACCCGCGGCGGTCGTCGGGACAGGATCCATGCTGACCGGCGGTGCTGAGGTGGAGTCTTCGGCCGTGGCCTTTATGATGCCGGAGACGCCCTCCGCGGGGGCGCACGGAGCTGGGTCTTTGCCGACAGCCGCGGCCGAAACCGAGGTGCCCTCCGCAAAGGTTGCTACGGTGGGGTCTTCGCCCACGGGTGCTGTAGTCGTGTGGGCCTCTCCGGCAGCGGCTACTGGGGTGGTGTCGTCGCCACTTGCTCCGGCTACTGGGGCTACTGGGGTCGAGGGGATTTACCGTGGAGACGGGCATCGGGAGCTTGTGGGACTCCGATGCATATGCCGATGTTCCTACGGCGCGTGCCTCCTCCGCCCCTCCGGCC
The DNA here is from genome assembly GCA_017311315.1 of Dendrocalamus latiflorus. NCBI lineage: Eukaryota > Viridiplantae > Streptophyta > Magnoliopsida > Poales > Poaceae > Dendrocalamus > Dendrocalamus latiflorus. Next base: position 8,773,231 of record CM029669.1, on the reverse strand, counting down.
ACGCCGTCTGCCGTGCAGGAACGGTCAGCGCCGACCCCGAACGTGGAGGCTTCTGTTCCTTGCGGGACCACGCCCTCCGCGGGGACTTGCGCTACCGCTACCCCGCCTGGGACTAGGGGGCGGGCCCCCGAAGTCCTCCTTCCGCTACTGAAGGTAAGGTGGCTTAGTTTGCCCTGGTGTATTCTTCGTTGTGCCTTGCGGTGCTCACCTGATGCCTGCCTGCAGCGTCGCTTATTCCGGAGGAGGAGCCCTTGGCGGAACTTGGGGGTCCTCGTGCCGGCGGGGCGATCACCGTGCTCCCGAGCCCAGCGGACTTTGTGCCTCTGCCGGAGATGCTGAGGGCGTTGCGCGGGATCGTGGATGACGTGGCTGCCAGCATCGGCGAGCAAGCGCTGCAGACCTACAGGGTGGGGCGTCTCGGGGACGCCTTAGAGGTGTCAGGGGTGAGGGTAAGCACTTATATGACAATGCCTGGCCATGCTGAGCTTGCTAAGCCTTTCTGTTCTGCAGACACTTGTGCTGGGGCAGGGCTTGCAAGCGGCCTATGTTCGTGCCCAAAGGGCGCTTGCGGATAGGCTACGGGTCACCGAGGAGGAGCTACGCGAAGCCTCGGGGGTCCGCTCTGCCCAGGATGCCCGCATCCGCCAGCTGGAAGCGGAGTGCGCTAAGGTGAAGGCGCACGCCGAGGGACTTGCCGTGTCGGCGCGGGAGTCGACCGCGGAGGCGGTGCGGCAGGGGTTTGCGGTGGAGCGGGACGGCCTTCTGCAATAGGTCGCCTCGCTGGAGAAGGAAAAAGGCGAGCTTGCCTTAACTCTAGCGGAGCGTGACCGGACGCTTGGTGAAGCTTCGGTAATTGCATGGGATGCCATGCAAGCGCTGGAAAGCCATCTCCAAGGGCTTGTGGCTGAAGTGCCGGACCACGCCTTTGGTCCGGAGGAGCTATCTCGGACCCTTCGCTGGATCGGAGATGCCGCCGATATTGCGCGCGGCGCCGCGATGACCGTCGGTAACCACTGTGCTTATGTAGCGTCGTGCATGGTGTGCGCGCTCCTACGGCACCGCGATTGCACGCACGTCGCCGGGCTGGAGGTCCCCCAGCTGGAGATGCCCGGCGGGACCGGAGTAATGTCCGGTGCCGTCTGCGCCGTTCGTCGCGCTGTCAAGTACTTCCACGAGCGGGTCTGGGATTACGTCGGGGAGGCCGCTGCGCGGGTCGAGCTTCGGAAGTCACTTCACGGGGAGGGGAGCCTCGGCCAATTTCTGGACGAGGTCCCGCGGCGCGACGAGGGTGGCGCTGAGGCCTCCGAAGGCACCGGAAACTCGCAGGTGTGACGCCGAGGTGGCCAGGTGTAGGCGTGCGTTGCAATGTCCCCCGCTTTTCTTATGAATGAAGTACGCACTTGCTTTACAAATTCTGACTATTTCACCTGTCCCGGGCAGCTTCCTTGCTGGGGCGACTACTTGCGTCCGACCTTGCGACCCGGTGGTGCCTTCGACGCTGGGGAAGGGCCGCGGAGTCGCTGAACTTTTGGGCGGGCCAATCTTCTTCTGGTGAAGCCCGGCCTTAGCGCGTGCTAAGGACGAGCCTGCCGAATAGTTGCTTAGAGCGGCAGAGATGTTGGCGGGCCTCTCTACTTGTAAGATTTTTCCGATATATAGACCTCCTGGCGATTAGGACATGCGCTGCATGCTGTGCTTTGGGCGGTCATGTTGTGCGGGGACGAGATCCCCACGTTCAAAGTGCGCTGTTAGTGGAATAGTCGTGCAAGTGCTGTCTCCTGTCCGTCGAACGGGTGGCCGCGGACAGTGCGCTCACGGGGCTCGCGTGTTGATTACTCCGTAGAGTTAGCTCATGCGGAGGCAGCCGTTGACGCTACGACCGGTTGAAACTCCGTAGACTGGCGCGTGCGGAGGCGGACCTTCGCACTACGACCTGTTTAAAGTCCGTAGACTTGCGCGTGCGGGGGCGGACCACCGCACTACGACGTTAGACTGGCGCGTGCAGAGGCGGACCTCCGCAGTACAGCTTGTTTAAAGTCGGTAGACTGGCGCGTGCGGAGGCGGACCTCCGCACTACGACTTGTTTAAAGTCCGTAGACTAGCGCGTGCGGAGGCGGACCTTCGCACTACGACCTGTTTAAAGTCCGTAGACTGGCGCGTGCGGAGGCGGACCTCCGCACTACGACCTGTTTAAAGTCCGTAGACTGGCGCGTGCGGAGGCGGACCTCCGCACTACGACCTGTTTAATGTCCGTAGACTGGCGCGTGCGGAGGCGCGCTCCGTCCCCCTACCCTCCAAATTGGGGGTAGCCTCTGGTGTACCCTGTAGTCCGCGTGCGCGCCCTTGCTGGGGCCAGCCTGTGGCGCGCTACGCCGCTACTTCTTGAAGCTCTCGAAATTGGGATTCCATAGCGCGCCTTGCGCACATCTCCCGTGGTGCGCGAAGACGAGCCTCGACGCTCTGAGGGGGTGCGCGATTGACAGCCGCGCAAAGTTCGCGCCGCGTTTGCGTTTTGCTGAGCATGCAGGGACAGCATCCGTGTCTTATTTACACTCCGGGGAGTATGCGCAAGGACGACGTCCATGGCATGCACGGAATTCACGTTTTGTTTATACTCCGTAGAGTGCGCAGGGAGAACATCCGCGTCTTATTTATACTCTGGGGAGTATGCGCAAGGACGATGTCCATGGCATGCGCGGAATTCGCGTCTTGTTTATACTCCGTAGAGTGTGCAGGGAGAACATCCGCGTCTTATTTATACTCCGGGGAGTATGCGCAAGGACGACGTCCATGGCATGCGCGGAATTCGCGTCTTGTTTATACTCCGTAGAGTGCGCAGGGAGAACATCCGCGTTTTATTTATACTCCGTAGAGTGCGTGTAGAGGCGTCCCCCACACGTCTTTGTTTATACTCATGCACGTGTCTTCGACAGAGAGTGCACACGCGAACGTGCGTCTTCGTTTATACTCATACCCGTGTCTTTGATGGAGAGTGCACACGCGAACGTGCGTCTTCGGTTTATACTCATACCCGTGTCTTTGATGGAGAGTGCACACGCGAACGTGCGTCTTTGGTTTATACTCATACCCGTGTCTTTTACGGAGAGTGCACACGCGAACGTGCGTCTTTGGTTTATACTCATACCCGTACCCCTGGCTACGGAGAGTGCACACACGTACGTGCGTCTTTAGTTTATACTCATACCCGTACCCCTGGCTACGGAGAGTGCACACGCGTACGTGCGTCTTTGGTTTATACTCATACCCGTGTCTTTGATGGAGAGTGCACACGCGAACGTGCGTCTTTGGTTTATACTCATACCCGTACCCCTGGCTACGGAGAGTGCACACGCGTAAGTGCATCTTTGGTTTATACTCATAGCCGTACCCCTGGCTACGGAGAGTGCACACGCGTACGTGCGTCTTTGGTTTATACTCTTACCCGTGTCTTTGACGGAGAGTGCACACGCGAACGTGCGTCTTTGGTTTATACTCATACACGTACCCCTGGCTACGGAGAGTGCACACGCGTACGTGCGTCTTTGGTTTATACTCATACCCATACCCCTGGCTACGGAGAGTGCACACGCGTACGTGCGTCTTTGTTTATGCTCCGGGAGCACGCGCGTAGGCGAGGCCTCCGCACGCTCTCACCGTGTATTTTTACACAATGATAAGAGGTTGGCGACAAACGGAACTCTATTGTATTCCCGTTTGCGCGGGTGAGCGATTACATAGGGCGGAGGTACTAACCACTTGTCTTTGGCGGGGCCGGAGCCTCTAGTAGTTGCACTATCTGTAGGGCTTGCCGAGCCGTCCCCGGATGACGCCGTGGGTCCCCGCGCTGCGATGCCGATTCTAAGCGTGCCGTTGAGCGTCGCGACGGGGATATCTGGTGCCGTACTCGATGCGCCGGGCCATATCCTGGTCGCCACGAACGGTCATGATGGCCCGCGGCCCCGGGAGCTTCATGCATAAATAGCCGTGATGTGGCACCGCTCCGAAGGAGTTGAGGATTGGGTGCCCTAGTATGGCATTGTAGGGGTATAGGAGATCGACGACATCGAATGTGGCATCTTCAACCCTTTCATTGTCGTCCTGGCCGAAGGAGACCTGAAGGCATATTTGGCCGAGCGCCCGTAGAGGATGTCCTCTGAAGCCTACCAACGGAATCCCCGATGGGCCGAGGCGACTTCGGGAGATCCCCATCTGGTTGAAGGCTGCCGCGAACAGGATGTTCGCGGAGCTACCGCCGTCAACTAGGGCACGCCCCACGTCGCATCCCGCTATAACGACCCGGACGACCAGGGGGTCCTGGTGAGGAAGTTCCACGCCTTGGGCATCGGCGGGTGTGAACGTGACCTCGTGCTGTGCCCAGTCCGGCGGTGTCTGCGCTAGGTACACCGCTACGTGGTGTAGCCTTCGGACGTAGGCCTTCCGCTGCCGTGCCGAGGCGAACTCCAGCGCGGAGCCTCCGGAGATGACATTGATAACCCTATGGTGGGCTGCCTCCGGAGCCTGCAGCTGCAGGAGGCCCTCCCGAGGCTGCTGCACATGGGCCTGAATTCACAGAGGGCCCTCATGGGGCTGCGTCCTTTGCGCCTGGATGTGCATGGGAGCTTCGTATGGGTGCTGGACGTGGGCCACCATAGGCGGGCGTGCCTCCAGGTTCCTATCCCTGGCGACGCTTTGGCGGAGTGCCACGATGGAGGTGCACGCGCGCGTGTCGTGGGTGCCGCGACCGTGGACTTCGCACCACAACCCATGGTGCTGGTCATCGTAATCTCCACGGTCTTTATCCTCGCGGCCCCGGCCACGGCCGCGTCCCCGGCCTCGGCGCCCCCAACCGCCACGACCAGCGGAAGCGTTTTCTTCGGAGCCGCCTTCGATGTCGAAGACATACCGGCCTCGCCGCGACTTCTGCTGGCCACACTTGGGCCTATCGGACGGCTCCTTGTGCAGGGCGTCCTTGCGCTCGGGCGCGTCCTTGGACGACTCCTGCTTGCGTTTTCCCTTCGAAGAACCGTCCTTCAGCGGATCTTCGGTTTTCGCCGAGCCACCGGCCTGGTTGGTGTCGGAGTCGTCACCTTGTCTTCGCTGTGCGTCCTCTTCCGCCCTGGCGTATTCCTCCATTTTGTCGAAGAGCTTCATCACTGTCTTTATTGGCTTCCGTGCGTTGTACTCGGCCATCGGGCCTGGGCGAAGGCCCTGTATGGCTGCATTGACAACGGTGGTTTCGTTAATGTCTTTGACTTGACAGCGTATCTTCGCGAAGCGTTTGAAGCAGTCCCGGAGCTTCTCCGAGGGTTTCTGCTTCACGGCGAAGAGCTGGTCCGCGTCGACCCGCTCAATATAGTTTCCTTGAAAGTAGTTGTGAAGGCGATCGCGGATCTACTCCCACGCGTAGATGGAGTTTGGCTCTATGGTAAAAAACCAGGAAAGCGCCACTCCTTGCAACGCGAGGGGGAGTCCCTTCGCCTTTGTGGTGTCGTCTCCACCCGCGGCCTCGATTGCAGTTTCGTACACGCGCACGAACTCGCGGGGGTCCATGTCACCTTTGTATGGCTCAATGACACTGGGGAATTTGAAGTCTTCGGGCCACGCCGCCTGCTGTAGTCCTGCCGAAAGCGGGGACTCTGGATCGACGCGTCGCAGCGGCTAGATATGGGGGCATCGCGGCTGTTTGCCCTTTCCGGCGTGGGCTCTGGCGCGACCACTGGCGCGACCTGCTGGCTCCGAGCCTCTTGCATGTCTCGGACAGCCCCGCGAAGATCCCCTAGCTCCCGTTGGAACGCGTTGAGGGCCGCCAGCAGGGCGCTTTCCACCGCTGGTGCAGGCGGGGCCGCCGGCGCGCCCAGCGGACGGGTCGGCACGGGTACGATCGCCTCGCGAGCTCCCGAGTTATCGGTCGCTCTGTTGTGGCTATCTCCAACCGCCCGGTCCGCGCTACCGGCGAGCGTTGCGGCGAGGGTGGCGAGGTTGGTCGCTGTCGCGTCGGCGGGGTTGGTTGTCGCAGCGCCAGGGGCGGGGTCGGTCGTCGCAGCGCCAGTGGCGGGGTTGGTCGTCACAGTGTGAGCATCGACGTCCGTGACCACTGCGCCCGCGCCGTCACCCGCGCTCGCGACAGCCGATGCCGAAGCCCTGGTACCCACGCGACGCTCCAACCCAGCCGCCTTCTTTCCCTTCGCCGCCGTCGACGAAGCTTTGTTCGGTGCCATCCTTCTTCGGATTTCAGGCTTGCTCCTATCCTCCCCACGGACGGCGCCAACTGTTGTGGTTACAGACCAAACAGAGAGAGATGTGGTAGTGGGGAGTTGGGAGAAAGTGATCATCTCTCTCCTAGCCTTCCCTTGTATATATATTCATATGGGCTGTGCTTTTACAATTGTGCCCTTACATCGATACCTCCCTGTCAGGGGTATTCAAGCCATTACATATGTCCCATTTTGGGCCCTATAACCGTCTAACAGGCCTGCTGGGTTTAGGTGGGGGCCACCCCTACAACAGGATGAATAGGATTTGATCAAAAACTAGATGGAAGAATTGAATTTTGGGAATTTGGAGGAATGATAACAATTATTGGAGTATAACCTTGATCACTGATATTCTTGGTGGAGGTATACTAGTGAATTAGTTAGAGATAGATAATAGAAAAGATTGATTACTTGAAGAGTAATTTATGGTTTTGGATCAATAACCGAAAGGATCGAATTGTTAGAAAGTCCTGATACAAAATGATATCGGTGGAGTTGAAAGTAATTATGTTAGGGAACCATTAGAAATCAGAAGTGGAGAGTTGATGAATAGAAATTACAAGATTGGATTATTAGGAATTTAGAACACAAGAGATATTGGTGGATTCAAATGAATAATGACACTAGCTGTTTGGAGTTTTAGGCAGCAATTGATCGGTGGATTATATAAATTATGATACTCACTGTTTGGGGATTTAGGCAGCAATTGATTGGTGGATTGTATAATTGGTGATATTCGCTGTTTGGAGTCCTAGACAGCAGCCAATAAAGAAAGTGTATTTTCGGTGGATTAAGTCAATTGTGGCAATCGTTGTGTGGAGTTTAGGTAGCAACCATAACGCTATGATTAAATAATAATAATGCTACCAAAAGTGAATTTTGGCAAATAAAATAACCCGAGCCTCTCCTTTGATAAGCCATGCATACTATTTATTTACATTCTGTGTATTGGCTCGCGGAGCACGGTGGTTAGTGTGCTCACACTCGCTCTCATAACAAATCCAGAAGCAGGAATCAGATCACTGCGCTCCAGCAATACGTTTGGTTATGATGGAAGAGAAGATGAAGTCGTCAAGGGCTAGGTCGCGAACCTCCAGTTGGCTGCCTGTGGGCATGTCCTGAAGGTCCCACCTGTGTGCTTCGTTCTTCCCCTGCTGCAACTTAATGATTTCGGCCTAATCGGCCCATGAGTAAGTCTGCTATTATATTTATGCTTCCGCATGGTATGTACTTTGATATTCAGAACTGAAATCTGTGAGCACTATCTACTGATCCTGGGAATAGTGCGGTGGAATCACAGAGGAATCCAGATTGTAAAATCTGGGTCCTGACACCGCCCCCCGCGGGTTTCAGGGCAGCGCCCTGAACACCCTACGAAATTCACAGATCCAATCTATGAAATCGCTATGGAAAAACCATTCGGCACAACCACCTCATGCCGATCCGAGACATTGTCTAGGACGCTAGTTTTTCCACTGGGCCGAGGCTATCAGATCCATAACCTACTAGTATTCGACATAACCTCCTTATGCTGATCCGAGACAATCTCTAGGGCACTAGTAGTGATACAATCTGCGCCTCATCCAACCCCTATTCACCGATTGATCTCATCAACCCGTGCTACCACCGATTCATCACATGAACCAACTGATCTAGACTGTAATAGATCCAATCTACTACTATCGCATATCAACATATGCACTGATCCAGATCGCAAACTAAGCAAGATGGCTCTGATACCACTGAAGGAATGCGCGTAGGCTACGAAAGCAGAAAACAAAACTTTTCTACCGTGCACACAAGGACATCATGCTAAGGAGGGATCATGGATTGTTACCACTAGACGCGCAGCGCAGCGGAAGAAGAGTTGGAGAAACCGATCCGACCACGCGCGTCGAGGTAGTAGTGGAATTAGCCGATCGTCCCGAACAGATCGTCTCCTCCACGGGATCAACCACACCACGAGCAGATCCAATCTGTAGGTTGTTGATGCCGATCAACACCGCAACGAGCAGCGCCTCCACCGATATCCACACGTCCGGGGCTGGAACGCCGATCGCGAGTGTACTAGCACTCATGAGCGGCTAGGGTTTGGCTCGGGAGGTGGCGGCTAGGGTTATGCTAGAGGGTTTTTTTAAGCGTATCCCCTCAGCCCCTCGCCACCATATATATATAGACCTCCTCACTTGGGCCTTGTGGACCGAGGCCCATTAGGAGTCTATTCGGATCTCTATCTGAAATGAGCCCACATCCGAATCATATACGAATTAGTGTTCCAACCCGTTAAGCGTGCGACCCTGTAGGTTCACGTATACTTGGTCGCGACCCGGAAACGCCTTTCCGGTCACCCTGTTAATAGCGGCCTCTAGTAAGACATATTAACCCCAAAGTATACGTAAAGATCATATCGGCTGAACCTGTAATGTTCTCATGTACGAATCCCTTTGCCTCATGATATAGATTGAGCTCAAGGCGAGACCTGTGTCATCCTCTTAATAGCTCAATCACTCTCTCGATTTTGTGATGGATTATAAACTTGTGATTGACTCCTCAATCACCTTGGCATGGCCATGCACTTCCATAATCCATTACATCGAGGGGCCCAGAGATATCTCTCCCATAAGGAGGGGCAAATTCTATCTTGATCATTCACATCCCACTACATGTTTCATGGCAAACTCGAAGACTACTTTTATAACTACCCAGTTACGGAGTAGTGTTTAGTAGTCCCAAAATAAGCTACTACGCATGTTGGGAACCATGATGATCTCAATTCTAAGGAATCTACATAAACACTACTTGAGACCAACTGATAACACATGGAATCTCTGCAGTGTCTCATGGCGGGTCTATCCAACATATGTTCACTAACACATGTCCATATTATTGATTTGATATCACCATACCATGATCCATGAGACATAATCATCAATCAATACATATGCTGATCTTTGAATCATATTTGTTCCTCATATGATATATGATCAGGGATATTTAGAAATAGCAACATTTTAGCATTAAGAGTCTCATGAATAAGTCACATACTCATTGATCAATAATGATAATGTCTATTTCAAGGAACAAAGTAATGTATCATAAACATAGTATGTGATATATACAACATCTCCATGTTGCCTCTAGGGCATATCACTAACAATGCAGACTTTGCTGGCTGTATGATAGATAGGAAGAGCACTTCTGGCACCTGCCAATTCATTGGCACTTCTCTTATTTCTTGGTCTTCTAGGAAGCAGTCCGGTGTTGCACAGTCCACCGCAGAGGCCGAGTATGTTGCTGCAGCCAGGTGCTTTGGATGGTCTCGACTCTGCGGGACTTTGGGTTAGTTATCGACAGTGTTCCACTCTTTTGTGATAACACTTCCGCGATTAACATTGCTAACAACCCAGTGCATCATTCTCGGACCAAGCACATTGATATCAGATATCACTTCCTTCGAGACCATGTGGAGAAGGGTGACATAGTGCTCCAGTTTGTGGAGAGTGACCACCAGTTGGCTGATATCTTTACCAAGCCTTTGGATAGCTCTAGGTTTTCAGCCTTGAGGGGAGAGCTTGGGTGGTTTGTCCTTATGGACTGTTGTGAGGGAGAGTCTTTGTGCTTTACTGCTTTATCATGTTTGTTATGCTCTTACTCCTTTCTGTTGCATTGCATATGGGTGCATATGGGTTAGTCCTCCTAGCATAGATTAGAGTGCTTCACTTGTCTAGTTGTTTAGACTTCTCACTCTTATCTTATGATTCTCGGATGCTGCTTATTAGCTGGTTCTCTTCTTACTAGGTTGAGCTCACTCACTTCTTATAGGTTCTAGCGAGGGTTGGGCCACTCTTGGGTAGACAGGGTACGTGTTTGCTCCTTAGTTTGTTAGATGATCAGCTGATAGTCCTAAAGTCATATGGGGTAGATGAGAGTCAGTTTGAACCATAGTTTCCTCTATATCTTGTCTATGCTTTAAGGACTGCCTTTTCTGATTTCTTTGCCAGCTTCTTGATTTATTGCTTTGGTTCAGGGGAGTTCATTTGGGAGCTTCTAGATCTTAATGTTGATATAACTCTACTTGAACTAAAAATTTGCATCACATGTTGAGGGGGAGCTGGATTTCCTTGCATTTCAGCATTCTGCATTGTAATATAACTACATGGAGTTTTGATTATTATCCTCTTATGACATGGTTACAATTCATTACATCTTGGCATGATTTGTGCCTACTTGCTAGATATATCATGACCTTATATGTGATGTGGCACCAAGTAGCACTACAACTTTGGTTAGTACTTGCAGTTCCGTGCATAATGTTCAAGAAGCTTTGAATACCAATTCTGAGATTTCTAATGTGTACAAGAGACATATTTGGAAATCTAATGAAGTCTATTTTCCAACGAATCAAACGGCACTTGATTTGGAGCTTCCTACACAAAGTTATGGCAATTTCATTTGATGCTACACGAGCTATCCGGAGAGACGCGCGAGACTTGCCAAACATAAAAAGTTCGAGTATTGCAATGCAAGTAAGAATAAAATCCGACCACACCATGGCTTTCTAAAGGTTGAGAAGGACTCCTTTTCAGGTTCCAAACAGATTTGGAAGCCCCTTGAACAAGAAAACAAAACATATAAAGATTTGAAAACGATTCGGACTCGGATTGGGACAGCTGGCAAGACCGATACTAAGGGGGTGTTTGGGACTGCTCCACAAACTCTGCTCCACGAATTCTATCGTGGAGCAGCTCCACAAAAAACCTAGAGTTTGTGGAGTACCCCTTTAGGTGCTCTCACAACTCCACCTTTTTTTCCTCGAACAGAGTGCGTGGAGCTGAACCTGTTTGGCTAAAAAACATAGAGCGGAGCTGAAAAACGTGGAGTAGAGCAGTCCCAAACACCTCCTAAAACGTCCATAACTTTCACAAACGGAGTCCGATTTGGGCGTTCTTGGACTCGTTGGAAAGCTATTTTAATGCCCCACACAATGGATGAGGTGCCAGCCATGGAATCCTCACGGTCAAGTCGTAAATTGAGAGAGAAACTAGAGGTAGCAGTTTAGGTATTTCCTTTTTAGTTCGTATTGGAGTTTGTTTCGGCCTTAAGCCAAGTAGTGCATGAGTTGTAATCAAGGCCGTGCATTGTGCACCAATATAAGGCCAGGGCCTTAGCCCCATTGTAACTTAGGTTATGATTTGAGAAATAGAAACCAGAAAATCACCATGGTTTGGTGGCCATTGTTGGCGTGTTCTTGAGATTTCCATCGAGGAATTGCTCTTGGTGTGTTGAATCCAATTGTGGTGTTGGATTCTACTCGCTGAAACCTCGGTTTCTCTACCCTTCGTTCACGTGCTGCGGTGTGCGTGGGAGAATGCTTATCTTGGAGAGGGCATCCAACAAGGCGTATCGTGAAAGATCAGGCCAAAGCAACGGGGTTCAACTAGCTTGTTAGGTGGATCCGCATCATCTTGGTATCAGAGCGTGGTTGATCACGGTACGAGGTTGCTGAATTTTTTTCTTGATGGCGGGTTCTATGAAGATTGAAGATGGCAAGGCGCGACATAATCATGCCGAGCCAATCGGGGAGGTGCCCCAATATGCGGCGTCTTTGCTGCCCGAGGTGCGACACGGGTTTGAAGTGACACGTGACTACTTCTTAAGTTGTCACCAAAAGCTTGAAGGCAAGATTGATGATTTGGGGGCGCGAATTGATGCTTTGACGGAGGAGATACGCAACCAGCCACCACAATTTCAGCATGCTAAACGGGGACCTCAATATCCCGAACGGCGTGCACCATATGAAGACGAGAACACGAGGAGATCTTTGATGGTGCAGCGGGCTTTACTCCACAACCGCGCCATGCTCGGGACTACCGTGGTGCTGATCGTGGTAGGGACATGTGTGGCAGAGGTGCTGCCCATGGTGGAGGTATGCGTGATGGTGTCGGGTTTGCTCAGCGTGTTGCCGTGGATGATGGAATTGGGCAGATAAAAATTTCTATCCCATCATTTAATGGTAAAGTTGAACCGGAGGAGTACATGGATTGGGAGATGCGTGTCGAACAAATTTTTGACAGCCATCACTATACTGAGGATAAGAAGATTCGTTTGGCGACAATTGAGTTCACCGGATATGCTCTTGTTTGGTGGAATCAATTATGTCGCGTAGGAGCTCGTCCGAATACTTGGGTACAATTGAAGAATATTTTGATGCGGCGTTTTGTCCCAGCACACTACACTAGGACCTTGTACAACCAGTTGCAACAACTATGTAACATCCTAAAATTAGGATATCTGAAATTTGGAGTAATTTAAAACTTTTATTTGCATCTCACTGGCAATTGAAATTTTGACTCAAAATCTTATTTGAGTTTTCCTGAGTTTTTGTGCTGAGTCAATAAATAACTAGAAATAATCTTGGAACATAAAATAACAATCATAAGAATTTCAAAATGGATTAAATAAATATAAATAATCTAAACGATATTTAATCCCCTCACAACCTAAAATTCAATAAAACTCACTGAACCAAAGTCGTGTTTAAAGGACCAAGAAATTCATTTTAGATATAGCTCAATCATCATACAAAAAGGAAAATGGAGTATGATCTAAAAATTTAAATAAAGAATTGGCGAGTCCAAACCCTGAGAATGTAATTCGAAAATTCATTCCCTGAATCAAACCAAGGTTTATAAGAGTGATAACGGGTGAGTTCAACCATGAGGAATTAATTTGAATTTAAGTTATTAAATGGACAAAAATGCAGTTTGAGAAATATATAATGTATGTATGTTTAAATGTACATATATATATGTACATCCAAAAGTATAGCAAGTGATATCAGAAACTCATACTTAAGAAATTGAATTAGGATTTGCTTTTTAAATATGATGCAGAACTTGATAAACCCTAAGTAAATTTGGAAGTCAAATTAAAAATCTAGATTTTAAGTTATGGGCCCAGCCCTTTTTCCTTCTCCCCATTTCTTCCCTCTTTTCTTTTTCTCCCGTTCTTCCTCTGCTGCTGGGCCCGGCGCCTCCTCCCTCTCTTCTCCCTCCTCCTCGCTGCTTCTTCCCCGCAAGCGCCAGTCAAAGCCGACAACTCCTGCTGCTGCTCGCGTCATCTCGGCCCCGCGCCAACAGCTCCCATCACCGCACGTCGCTGCCCCATCGCGTCGCCACTGCCTCCCACGCCGCCTCGCGTCAGCTCTGCACTCGCACGCCGCGCCCTGTGCCGCGCGTCACTGGCCGTGCCGAGCCATACTGCCCTCTGTTCCTCGTCAACGGCAGCCGTGGCGCCACAGCGACCCTCCTTCCGTTGCTATAAGTATCCCCGCCGTCCCATTGCTCCCTCCGGCTCGTTCCCTATCCCTTCCCCGCCCAGCGTCGAGAGCTCGCCGCCGCAGCCTTCCCGCCAAACTTCGTCGATCCGGCCACCACGGCGAGTCTTTCCCCAAATTTAGAGTGCCATGGCGTGTCCCCTCTCCCCATCGGCCTCCCCTCTGAGCCAATTGGAATTCTGCGCAGCATAGCTCGTCGCACGGCCGTCTTCCCCAAAACCGGCAGAGCGCGCCTCCACCGCCGCCGTTCCCTCTACAGTCGAGCTCCCTTCGATTCCTCGCGGCGAGAGAGACTCCTCAACGTCCCAGACCTCCGCCGACCGTCGCCGGAGCTTCTCCCGCACCGCAGCTCGCCGGCACCGTGCGCCACCGCCGCCCGACCCCGCCTCACGCCGCCGGCTCGCCGTGGTCCCCCTCCGGCTCGACCAGCACCATGGTAAGAATCCCCCTACCTTGCTCTTGCTCCTACGCCCACCAATTCTCCCTCCCCTCCACCACGGCGCCGGCGCCCCGTTCCCACCTAGCCGCCGGCCGCACCAGACCGCCGCACCGCCGACCTGCGCCGTTTGGAGCCGCGCCACCGCCTCCACGGGCTGGCTAGCATCGTCGGGATTCCATTTTTCCGGCTTACCTCGCCCCTCTAGCCTCCCCGCGTCGGCGAGCCCACCCGCTCCGAGCGCCGCCGCCTTGCTCTGTTATGAGCACCCCCCTGCCCGGCGCTTACTCCTTATAGTCTAACCCCTCTCCCTTCACCAAGAAAGATCGCTGGCCCAGTTGGCTAGCCCGAGTGCGCTGAAGGTCCTGAGTCCCCCACCCAGGTCCTGTGTTCGAGTCTCCTTCTCTCTCATTTTCCCCACCCTTTTGATCCATTTTTTTTATATACTTCTCAGAGTGGGAAAATCAGAAATTGTTCATAGAAACTAGTAAATTTAATTTAGGCGTAAATGATATTATTTAAGGTTTAACATTAGATCAATTATCATGTATGAATAATTAATGTGCCTTTATTATTTATTCTAAACCTGAAAACTTAAGATGGTTCTTTTTGTACAAATGTCTAAATATTGCAAGAACCTTAATCAAAAGAAAATGACCAGAGGAATGTGGAGAATATGGATGCAGTCCATTAGAAAACATATTAGTAAATATCTTGCATTCACCCTGAACTCTATTAGAAATGTAGACATCATTATTGCCATACCACCGACCCTAAAATCTTAAACGACAGCCTTAAATTAGTAACGATGGTGAAATGTAATCCTATGTAACATGCTTCATCGGCCATAAATAAGTTAAGATCAAAGTATTACAAATGCTAAGGAATAAAATTTGAGTATAGTAAGCTTGGTCCTATGTAAATAGAAGTTTGAGTAATATATGCAAGATGCTGATTCAAAGGATAAAACGACAATGACTGTTGGTCTTTTGAGTATTTCCATCTAAAAGGTCACACTATTGTAAAGATACTAAAATAGAGTAGCCTTAGGTCATCGGGCATTGAAATAGTTCCACCATAAACAGTCCTAAGAAACATATAATATTATAACCAATAGTCGCAGACAAGTAGCAACTAAGAATATACTAAAAGTTCTGTTAGACATCCGTGAGATAATTAAACACTCCCATGTGTTGCTGAACCATTAAATTAATCATTAGAAGTGTACTTAAAATAGTTAGTAAATAGGATTCCATAAAATACCATAGCCTAGACTGCTATGGCTTTAGGAATATAGGCTCTGAAAATTAATCTAATAAACCAAACCCATATGTCTGTCCGCAAGTCTACCCTAGATCATGGAACTTCCTTGATAAATGTAAATAAATTAAAAGAAAGTCATCAAACAAAAGGTCAAGCCTCGTTTTTCCCCAACCGGCCATGTCTGTCCACCTTCTTTTCCCAAAAGAATATAATTCCTGTAGGTACATCTTTACTTTTGATCACTCGTATTTCTAAAATTTTCCCTCACGGTAAAGCATTCAGACAACTCGTCCTCCTGCCCAAACCCCGCTACCGCTGTGCTTACAACACACTGAACTGAATCATCCTTCTATTCTCAAATCATAATAAATGCATAATTTAAATTAAATCAAGTATTTAAAGTGGTTGGATTTATTTGGGTCTTTTGAGTTGTTTGCTTTTGCTTGTGTTCAGTTGTTAGCACGTAATTAGAAACTGGAGTTCTGAAGACTCTAAGAGCTAATCGAGAGCAAGATCAAAGTAAGGACGAAGACCGGGGACTAAAGGACCATCGCATGAGACGGCTTCGAGTGAGCTCAAGTCTGCGATAAACCGCGCAAGGCGAGTCAATACTTTGATCATGTTGAACCTACATTTTCTGCAAATTATTTTGTGTTAAATTATCAAATTGCATGCTGTTAATTTATATGCAAATACATGTTTAATTTAGAATTTTAGTTAAATGCCTATTATCTAACTTGATTAATATTGCCCATCCTTTGGAATATTTGAACATGAGAACCTTGTCGCCCTAGCAAAATTATAATACTAACCTTTCTAAAATAAGTCCGTAATTATATGCCATGCTTAGTATTGCTTAGATACTCATGGGCGCGAGAGCGCCCAAGCATCACTTTTAATCATGAGAAAAGTTGGTTGGGCAGTCATGGTGGTAATGACTGGTGTATGTTGGATATAGTTATTTTATATTCCCAAAAACATCAAATTGCTTATTTATCTGGGCGGATGGTTCGGGGGTATGGTGCTGGGTGCACGAGAGTGTGGTTTGTGGTAGCACCGCCCAGATAACCCTAAGGACTGAATCTTGTCATGACCTCCTGTGTAAAACAGTACAACCACAAGTCTGTAAAGTACAACTTGGCCTAGTAAATTTACCGGACCCCGAAAGTCATCATCATCGGTGGAGGAGAAGTGGTGGTGCAAGTAGCGATTCTGGGTGACGGCTTGAATGGGACACTCTTTGTGAGTGAAGTTCTTCTGCGGCGTGCTAGCAGTACGGGGAGTCAGCTGCTAGGCGCATAGGAGGGGAACATCCCGCACAACTTATGGGACCCACCGCAAGTGGGAGTGGCCAATCGGGTGAGATGATGGACGGGGCGAGGTACTTTGAACGGTTACTGTGATGGTTTGCTCAACCGCATGGCTAAGGAATCATGTGGGGCAACGAGTGAACTGTCTCTTGTGGGTAAAGTGTGCAAACTCTGCAGAGTCAAAACTATTCGAATAGCCGTACCCACGGTCAGGGGCGGACATGGGAACTTAACCAGATATAGTTCTATTTAAAAATGTTTGGAAAATGGGAATGGAAAAGTGGAGGGCGGCGGAAAGCCCTGATTTGAGTTGTCCTGGGTGTCGTCCCTGTGGTAAGTTAAGCGGCTATAACGCTGAAAGATGGCATATGGTGTGATGCCATATGTATGGAAAAATTATGGTGATATTAGGCATATGGTGTGATGCCATATGTATGGAAAATCATGTTAATATTCCTTGAACATTATGTTTTGTTCCAAAGCTGCTAGGTCTCAGGAAATTTTATGTATTGTATTTCAAATAGTGGCATTTCTATTCCTACAAAATAAAATATGGAAAGAATAAGCAGGGTCGTGAGTAAAGGAAATAGATGTTTGTAGTGTACACATAAAGGTATTGGTGGATTCATGTCGATCATAAATAGGAAATGATAGTGTGGGTTCTGGGAGAAATAAATTGGTGGAGTCTAGCTGAATAGATACGCTAAATAGATAATCTAATTGAGTTTTCGGGAATTTGGAGGAGTAATACAAGTATTGGATTATAGTTCCTGATTAGTGATTTACTTGGTGGGAGGATACTAGTGGATCGTAGAATTAATCAATGATATTATTGGTGGAGGTATACTAGTGGGTTAGTTAGAAATAGATAATGGTAAATAAGGTTGATTATTATAAGAGCAAATTGTGGTTGTGGATCAATAGCAAAATAAAAAGGATTGGATTATTAGAAAATCTTGATGAGAATGTTCGGTGGATTAATTAGGTGATGTCACTCGCTGTTTGGAGATTAGACAGCAATCAATTTGGAAAGAGTATGTTTGGTGGAATATCTAAATAATGTCACACGCTGTTTGGAGTTTTAGATAGCAATCAATATAAAATGTGTGTAGTCGGTGGATCATTTAAATGATGTCACTCGTTGTTTGGAGTCTTAGACAACAACCTTTACAGAAAGAATACGATCGGTGGATTGAATAGAGGATGACACATGCTGTTTGGAGTTTAGACAACACTCAATAAAGAAAGTGTAATTTCGGTGGATTAAGTCAATTATGGCAATAGCTGTTGGGAGTCTTAGACAGCAGTTAATAAAGAGCGTGAGTCTTTGGTGGATTAAGTCAATGATGTCATTTGCGGTGAGGAGTCTTTAGGTCACAAAAACAACAATATGATATAATAATAGAAATGCTACTAAACGCATTTTATGGCAAATAGAATAACCCGAGCCTCTCCTTTGTTTAGCCATGCATACTATTTATTTGCATTCTGTGTATTGGCTCGCGGAGCACGGGGTCGGAGTGCTCACGCTCGCTTTTGCGACAAAATACAGAATCAGGAATCAAATCACTTCGCCTCAGCAACAAGATTAGACAAGCTGGCAGAGAAGATGAAGATGTCAAGGGCTAGGTCGCGCACCTCCAGTTGGCTGCCTGTGGGCATGTCCTGAAGGTCCCACCTGTGTGCTTCGGTCTTCCGCTGCTGCAATTTATTGATTTCGGCCTAATCGGCCCATGAGTAAGTCTACCATTATATTTACGCTTCCGCTTGATATGTACTTTTGATATTCAGAACTGTAATCTGTGAGCACTATCTACTGATCCAGGGAATAGTGCGGTGGAATCACAGAGGATTCCAGATGGTATAATCTGGGTCCCTACAGCGATGGTATCAGAGCATATCGACTGCAGGTCGTGACCTAGCTAGCCTGGCCGTTAGATTCATGACTAGAATTATTTCTTCAATACCTATTTCCACAAATATAAGTTATATTGCTCATTCTTATCTCTCTTAGATGATTCCCTCTCATCTATATGCTGACTTAGCCATTTTTACTTCTAAAACTCTCTTACCCTGAATTCAAAACGATAACACAAGGGTGAGTGTTAATATCAATCAAATTGCCCCAATACTTTCCTCTTCTGTCTATTGATTTCAAAAGGAAAATTTTGTTCCTCTTCTCGTACCCTTACTCCAAAGATTTAAGGTTAGAAACGTCGAAGATTGTCATGAAGATAAGGTGGTCTTGTTTTAAATAGCCCCCTTGTGTGTGCTCCCTGAGTAGACGTTGTATTGTCGCAAGATTTCACTTTGGCCCTGTGCACTGCCTTCTTGCTCTCAGGCGTCCTATTTCGCAGTCACGGGAAAAGCTTGCTTTTAAAAATCTGTATGGTTTTGTATCAACCCAATTCCCCGGGTGTGCTCTTTTAAAAATTAAAAAGAACAGATTTCCTTATCCCCGTGACTCAATTCTCACCTCATGCTATTCCCTCTCATCCTGTTGCTGCAAAACCAGTCCGGTCTACTGAATCGAAGTGATAAATAGCCAAAGACTAAGGTTCGAGACTCTGCCCTACTAACATTCTCTCATTACCTGCCTGGAGGACCCATCATGCCCAGAGTTAGAAGAGATGAATGATGACTAGTGATACCCATTTAAGGGGGGTAGCACTAAGAGACAAGATGTCGAAGAACTACTATGACGTATATGTTGGAGGTGCGACAACCTGGACTCAAAACTAATCGAATCAGTACAAGAAGACTTGCAAGACCGGGAACCTTACAGTAATAAGGACAAAAGGCCACCGTATAGATAAGTCCATTGTCACCTCTGTATTCGTAAGGCCCTCTACCACTAAGGGCACAAACTCTTGATACTCACCTATCAAGATGAAATTCTGCAACCGTATGTCCAATAGGTGATGCAACTACTCCGTTCTACGATAATAAGAAGACAACAACATCAAGAGCAAGTTTGGGAAGTCTACGACCTATCCAAGAGAACAAGGTTTCTCTCTTTTCTTTTGACTTCTACAAGTGCTAACCCCTATTGCGCAGATTTTCTTCCCTCTGTGGAGCTCAAGAACTATACGCCAAGCAATACTCCGAAACCCATTGCTAGGCAATATAATCCACCTCTATTCTCTCTGCTCTACTGGAATCTCGGGGTCGACATTCATTTAAGGGGGGTAGGTTTGTAACATCCTAAAATTAGGATATCTGAAATTTGGAGTAATTTAAAACTTTTATTTACATCTCATTGGCAATTGAATTTTTGACTCAAAATCTTATTTGAGTTTTCCTGAGTTTTTGTGCTGAGTCAATAAATAACTAGAAATAATCTTGGAACATAAAATAACAATCATAAGAATTTCAAATGGATTAAATAAATATAAATAATCTAAACGATATTTAATCCCCTCACAACCTAAAATTCAATAAAACTCACTGAACCAAAGTCGTGTTTAAAGGACCAAAAAATTCATTTTAGATATAGCTCAATCATCATACAAAAAGGAAAATGGAGTATGATCTAAAAATTTAAATAAAGAATTTGCGAGTCCAAACCCTGAGAATGTAATTCGAAAATTCATTCCCTGAATCAAACCAAGGTTTATAAAAGTGATAACGGGTGAGTTCAACCATGAGGAATTAATTTGAATTTAAGTTATTAAATGGACAAAAATACAGTTTGAGAAATATATAATGTATGTATGTTTAAATGTACATATATATATGTACATCCAAAAGTATAGCAAGTGATATCAGAAACTCATACTTAAGAAATTGAATTAGGATTTGCATTTTAAATATGATGCAGAACTTGATAAACCCTAAGTAAATTTGGAAGTCAAATTAAAAATCTAGATTTTAAGTTATGGGCCCAGCCCTTTTTCCTTCTCCCCATTTCTTCCCTCTTTTCTTTTTCTCCCGTTCTTCCTCTGCTGCTGGGCCCGGCGCCTCCTCCCTCTCTTCTCCCTCCTCCTCGCTGCTTCTTCCCCGCAAGCGCCAGTCAAAGCCGACAACTCCTGCTGCTGCTCGCGTCATCTCGGCCCCGCGCCAACAGCTCCCATCACCGCACGTCGCTGCCCCATCGCGTCGCCACTGCCTCCCACGCCGCCTCGCGTCAGCTCTGCACTCGCACGCCGCGCCCTGTGCCGCGCGTCACTGGCCGTGCCGAGCCATACTGCCCTCTGTTCCTCGTCAACGGCAGCCGTGGCGCCACAGCGACCCTCCTTCCGTTGCTATAAGTATCCCCGTCGTCCCATTGCTCCCTCCGGCTCGTTCCCTATCCCTTCCCCGCCCAGCGTCGAGAGCTCGCCGCCGCAGCCTTCCCGCCAAACTTCGTCGATCCGGCCACCACGGCGAGTCTTTCCCCAAATTTAGAGTGCCATGGCGTGTCCCCTCTCCCCATCGGCCTCCCCTCTGAGCCAATTGGAATTCTGCGCAGCATAGCTCGTCGCACGGCCGTCTTCCCCAAAACCGGCCGAGCGCGCCTCCACCGCCGCCGTTCCCTCTACAGTCGAGCTCCCTTCGATTCCTCGCGGCGAGAGAGACTCCTCAACGTCCCAGACCTCCGCCGACCGTCGCCGGAGCTTCTCCCGCACCGCAGCTCGCCGGCACCGTGCGCCACCGCCGCCCGACCCCGCCTCACGCCGCCGGCTCGCCGTGGTCCCCCTCCGGCTCGACCAGCACCATGGTGAGAATCCCCCTACCTTGCTCTTGCTCCTACGCCCACCAATTCTCCCTCCCCTCCACCACGGCGCCGGCGCCCCGTTCCCACCTAGCCGCCGGCCGCACCAGACCGCCGCACCGCCGACCTGCGCCGTTTGGAGCCGCGCCACCGCCTCCACGGGCTGGCTAGCATCGTCGGGATTCCATTTTTCCGGCTTACCTCGCCCCTCTAGCCTCCCCGCGTCGGCGAGCCCACCCGCTCCGAGCGCCGCCGCCTTGCTCTGTTATGAGCACCCCCCTGCCCGGCGCTTACTCCTTATAGTCTAACCCCTCTCCCTTCACCAAGAAAGATCGCTGGCCCAGTTGGCTAGCCCGAGTGCGCTGAAGGTCCTGAGTCCCCCACCCAGGTCCTGTGTTCGAGTCTCCTTCTCTCTCATTTTCCCCACCCTTTTGATCCATTTTTTTATATACTTCTCAGAGTGGGAAAATCAGAAATTGTTCATAGAAACTAGTAAATTTAATTTAGGCGTAAATGATATTATTTAAGGTTTAACATTAGATCAATTATCATGTATGAATAATTAATGTGCCTTTATTATTTATTCTAAACCTGAAAACTTAAGATGGTTCTTTTTGTACAAATGTCTAAATATTGCAAGAACCTTAATCAAAAGAAAATGACCAGAGGAATGTGGAGAATATGGATGCAGTCCATTAGAAAACATATTAGTAAATATCTTGCATTCACCCTGAACTCTATTAGAAATGTAGACATCATTATTGCCATACCACCGACCCTAAAATCTTAAACGACAGCCTTAAATTAGTAACGATGGTGAAATGTAATCCTATGTAACATGCTTCATCGGCCATAAATAAGTTAAGATCAAAGTATTACAAATGCTAAGGAATAAAATTTGAGTATAGTAAGCTTGGTCCTATGTAAATAGAAGTTTGAGTAATATATGCAAGATGCTGATTCAAAGGATAAAACGACAATGACTGTTGGTCTTTTGAGTATTTCCATCTAAAAGGTCACACTATTGTAAAGATACTAAAATAGAGTAGCCTTAGGTCATCGGGCATTGAAATAGTTCCACCATAAACAGTCCTAAGAAACATATAATATTATAACCAATAGTCGCAGACAAGTAGCAACTAAGAATATACTAAAAGTTCTGTTAGACATCCGTGAGATAATTAAACACTCCCATGTGTTGCTGAACCATTAAATTAATCATTAGAAGTGTACTTAAAATAGTTAGTAAATAGGATTCCATAAAATACCATAGCCTAGACTGCTATGGCTTTAGGAATATAGGCTCTGAAAATTAATCTAATAAACCAAACCCATATGTCTGTCCGCAAGTCTACCCTAGATCATGGAACTTCCTTGATAAATGTAAATAAATTAAAAGAAAGTCATCAAACAAAAGGTCAAGCCTCGTTTTTCCCCAACCGGCCATGTCTGTCCACCTTCTTTTCCCAAAAGAAGATAATTCCTGTAGGTACATCTTTACTTTTGATCACTCGTATTTCTAAAATTTTCCCTCACGGTAAAGCATTCAGACAACTCGTCCTCCTGCCCAAACCCCGCTACCGCTGTGCTTACAACACACTGAACTGAATCATCCTTCTATTCTCAAATCATAATAAATGCATAATTTAAATTAAATCAAGTATTTAAAGTGGTTGGATTTATTTGGGTCTTTTGAGTTGTTTGCTTTTGCTTGTGTTCAGTTGTTAGCACGTAATTAGAAACTGGAGTTCTGAAGACTCTAAGAGCTAATCGAGAGCAAGATCAAAGTAAGGACGAAGACCGGGGACTAAAGGACCATCGCATGAGACGGCTTCGAGTGAGCTCAAGTCTGCGATAAACCGCGCAAGGCGAGTCAATACTTTGATCATGTTGAACCTACATTTTCTGCAAATTATTTTGTGTTAAATTATCAAATTGCATGCTGTTAATTTATATGCAAATACATGTTTAATTTAGAATTTTAGTTAAATGCCTATTATCTAACTTGATTAATATTGCCCATCCTTTGGAATATTTGAACATGAGAACCTTGTCGCCCTAGCAAAATTATAATACTAACCTTTCTAAAATAAGTCCGTAATTATATGCCATGCTTAGTATTGCTTAGATACTCATGGGCGCGAGAGCGCCCAAGCATCACTTTTAATCATGAGAAAAGTTGGTTGGGCAGTCATGGTGGTAATGACTGGTGTATGTTGGATATAGTTATTTTATATTCCCAAAAACATCAAATTGCTTATTTATCTGGGCGGATGGTTCGGGGGTATGGTGCTGGGTGCACGAGAGTGTGGTTTGTGGTAGCACCGCCCAGATAACTCTAAGGACTGAATCTTGTCATGACCTCCTGTGTAAAACAGTACAACCACAAGTCTGTAAAGTACAACTTGGCCTAGTAAATTTACCGGACCCCGAAAGTCATCATCATCGGTGGAGGAGAAGTGGTGGTGCAAGTAGCGATTCTGGGTGACGGCTTGAATGGGACACTCTTTGTGAGTGAAGTTCTTCTGCGGCGTGCTAGCAGTACGGGGAGTCAGCTGCTAGGCGCATAGGAGGGGAACATCCCGCACAACGTATGGGACCCACCGCAAGTGGGAGTGGCCAATCGGGTGAGATGATGGACGGGGCGAGGTACTTTGAACGGTTACTGTGATGGTTTGCTCAACCGCATGGCTAAGGAATCATGTGGGGCAACGAGTGAACTGTCTCTTGTGGGTAAAGTGTGCAAACTCTGCAGAGTCAAAACTATTCGAATAGCCGTGCCCACGGTCAGGGGCGGACATGGGAACTTAACCAGATATAGTTCTATTTAAAAATGTTTGGAAAATGGGAATGGAAAAGTGGAGGGCGGCGGAAAGCCCTGATTTGAGTTGTCCTGGGTGTCGTCCCTGTGGTAAGTTAAGCGGCTATAACGCTGAAAGATGGCATATGGTGTGATACCATATGTATGGAAAAATTATGGTGATATTAGGCATATGGTGTGATGCCATATGTATGGAAAATCATGTTAATATTCCTTGAACATTATGTTTTGTTCCAAAGCTGCTAGGTCTCAGGAAATTTTATGTATTGTATTTCAAATAGTGGCATTTCTATTCCTACAAAATAAAATATGGAAAGAATAAGCAGGGTCGTGAGTAAAGGAAATAGATGTTTGTAGTGTACACATAAAGGTATTGGTGGATTCATGTCGATCATAAATAGGAAATGATAGTGTGGGTTCTGGGAGAAATAAATTGGTGGAGTCTAGCTGAATAGATACGCTAAATAGATAATCTAATTGAGTTTTCGGGAATTTGGAGGAGTAATACAAGTATTGGATTATAGTTCCTGATTAGTGATTTACTTGGTGGGAGGATACTAGTGGATCGTAGAATTAATCAATGATATTATTGGTGGAGGTATACTAGTGGGTTAGTTAGAAATAGATAATGGTAAATAAGGTTGATTATTATAAGAGCAAATTGTGGTTGTGGATCAATAGCAAAATAAAAAGGATTGGATTATTAGAAAATCTTGATGAGAATGTTCGGTGGATTAATTAGGTGATGTCACTCGCTGTTTGGAGATTAGACAGCAATCAATTTGGAAAGAGTATGTTTGGTGGAATATCTAAATAATGTCACACGCTGTTTGGAGTTTTAGATAGCAATCAATATAAAATGTGTGTAGTCGGTGGATCATTTAAATGATGTCACTCGTTGTTTGGAGTCTTAGACAACAACCATTACAGAAAGAATATGATCGGTGGATTGAATAGAGGATGACACATGCTGTTTGGAGTTTAGACAACACTCAATAAAGAAAGTGTAATTTCGGTGGATTAAGTCAATTATGGCAATAGCTGTTGGGAGTCTTAGACAGCAGTTAATAAAGAGCGTGAGTCTTTGGTGGATTAAGTCAATGATGTCATTTGCGGTGAGGAGTCTTTAGGTCACAAAAACAACAATATGATATAATAATAGAAATGCTACTAAACGCATTTTATGGCAAATAGAATAACCCGAGCCTCTCCTTTGTTTAGCCATGCATACTATTTATTTGCATTCTGTGTATTGGCTCGCGGAGCACGGGGTCGGAGTGCTCACGCTCGCTTTTGCGACAAAATACAGAATCAGGAATCAAATCACTTCGCCTCAGCAACAAGATTAGACAAGCTGGCAGAGAAGATGAAAATGTCAAGGGCTAGGTCGCGCACCTCCAGTTGGCTGCCTGTGGGCATGTCCTGAAGGTCCCACCTGTGTGCTTCGTTCTTCCGCTGCTGCAATTTATTGATTTCGGCCTAATCGGCCCATGAGTAAGTCTACCATTATATTTACGCTTCCGCTTGATATGTACTTTTGATATTCAGAACTGTAATCTGTGAGCACTATCTACTGATCCAGGGAATAGTGCGGTGGAATCACAGAGGATTCCAGATGGTATAATCTGGGTCCCTACAAACTACGCCAAGGTAATTCTAGTGTTGATGAATATTATAAAGAGATGGAGATGTTGATGATCCGTACAGGGACAGAGGAGCATGATGAGGCTACTATGGCACGTTTATTTAATGGGTTGAATGAGGATGTGCAAGATAGGGTGGAGATGGTCCATTACTACAACATTCAAGACTTGGTGCATCAAGTCGAACGTGCTGAACAACAATTGAAGCGCAAACAAGTCAAGGATGGACAAGCCAACGCCCAAACAAAGTTATGGAGGCGTTCATTACAGCAAGGCGATGATGTGGGTTCACACTCCAAAGTGGCGGCATCAAGCCGTTCAAATGGTGCTCTTTCAAAGGAGGCAAGCAACAGAGGTAAAGAAGCAACTAAAACTGATTCTAGTTTGCCTGCTAATGCTCGTACGAGAAAAATTGAGTGTTTCAAGTGCAAGGGAAGAGGTCATATGATGCGTGATTGCAGAAATCAACGAAGAGTGCTTCTCACTAAAGATGGCTATGCTTCAACAAGTTCTAGTAGTGATTCTGAAAGCGAAAAATCTGACGATTCCAAGGAGGATGTTGTCTATTGTGATCCAGAATTGAATGGTGTTAATCTTTTGGTTCAAAAGGTGCAAAGTAAAGAAACTGAAACAAAAGGACAGCGGTGGAGTGTTTTTCAAGCAGAGTGCAAATCAAAGATAAAGCATGCAAGTTGATCATAGATGGTGGAAGTTATACCAATGTGATTAGCAAAAATTTGGTGTATGCTTTAGGGCTGTCCACATGGAGGCATCCTCAACCACATCATGTGGAGTGGCTACACAACTCCGGAAGACTAAAGATAACTCACAAGGTACGTGTTCCGTTTGTTGTTGGTGACTATGTTGACAAGGTGGATGCGACGTAGTTCCAATGGATGCATGTGGGTTATTATTGGGAAGACCATGGCAATATGATCGCAATGCTACGCATGAGGGCCGGTCCAACACATACACTTTTGTACATGGGGGAAAGAAGCATGTGTTGAAACCAAAATTGGAGAGTGATATTTATGTTGATAAAGAAATTACAGCCAAGAAGAAGCAAACTCCCAAGATTACCCCAAAGCTGAGGACGGCTTTGCTTCAAGGAGGGGAGGATGATGTGGCACCAAGTAGCACTACAACTTTGGTTAGTACTTGCAGTTCCGTGCATAATGTTCAAGAAGCTTTGAATGCTAATTCTGAGATTTCTAATGTGCACACGAGACATATTTAGAAAGCTAATGAAGTCTATTTTCCAACGAATCAAACAGCACTTGATTTGGAGCTTCCTACACAAAGTTATGGCAATTTCATTGGATGCTGCACGAGCTGTCCGGAGAGACGCGCGAGACTTGCCAAACATAAAGAGTTCGAGTATTGCAATGCAAGTAAGAATAAAATCCGACCACACCATGGCTTTCTAAAGGTTGAGAAAGACTCCTTTTCAGGTTCCAAATGGATTTGGAAGCCCCTTGAACAAGAAAACAAAACATATAAAGATTTGAAACCGATTCGGACTCGGATTGGGACAGCTGGCAAGACCGATACTAAAACGTCCATAACTTTCACAAACGGAGTCCGATTTGGGCGTTCTTGGACTCGTTGGAAAGCTATTTTAAAGCCCCACACAATTGATGAGGTTCCAGCCACGGAATCCTCACGGTAAAGTCGTAAATTGAGAGAGAAACCAGAGGTAGCAGTTTAGGTATTTCCTTTTTAGTTCGTATTGGAGTTTGTTTCGGCCTTAGGCCAAGTAGTGCGTGAGTTGTAATCAAGGTCATGCATTGTGCACCAATATAAGGCCAGGGCCTTAGCCCCATTGTAACTTAGGTTATGATTTGAGAAATAGAAACCAGAAAATCACCATGGTTTGGTGGCCATTGTTGGCGTGTTCTTGAGATTTCCATCGAGGAATTGCTCTTGGTGTGTTGAATCCAATTGTGGTGTTGGATTCTACTCGCTGAAACTTCGGTTTCTCTACCCTTCGTTCACGTGCTGCGGTGTGCGTGGGAGAAGACTTATCTTGGAGAGGGCATCCAACAAGGCGTATCGTGAAAGATCAGGCCAAAGCAACGGGGTTCAACTAGCTTGCTAGGTGGATCCGCATCAATATGTGTAGTCAAGTCTTTGCCATGATAGGTTGATTAAAATGCTCAACTTGAACTAATTCATGTCGTGATAGCTTTTGACACTAGTCTTTCTTTAGTCATCTTTTTATGATTCATGCCATGTCAGATGAGCTGAGTTGAGTCTTGAATCTATATTGAGCTTTAGATTGAGCTATGTTAGTTCCTTGATGAAACATTAGTTAGTACAAGTCTTATGTTCATGAAAATGCAAAAAGATCTCTTTTGTGCGGAAAAAAACTGATCCCACTAATTCTTTTTCATGAGACGGCTTGCCATTGCACAAGGCATGAACTCAGGGAGAGTTTTGGATGACCAAGATCATCTTCTTAAGCTTCTTGCTTGGAGTGGTCGCATAAGGCTTGAGATCTAGCACATGACTAAAACAAAAATCTGGTTGGAAACAATCATGAGATTTATAAAGCAAAACATGTCAATTGTGCTCACGTTGCCAAAAAATTACAAGACTTACAAAGTACATGAACAAATGTCTCATTCTTGAACGTGTAGCACTCTAAATTGACTCAATACTAGCTTCTTGGTTCCACTTAGCTTATTGACATGGCCTGCATCATCTTTGGATACCTTTAGCTAGACTAGAATCATGGTTGACTTGACATGCTAAGAAATTCGATCAAATTTCAGATTATGACCTATTTGGCTTAGCTTGTGTCTACATACATTGCCATGATCTTGATAGCATACTTGTATGTTATGGCTTGATGTAATTCTCATATAGTCATTTTGGATAATTCTCATGGCTCTACATGCTTAGAATGAAATTACTTCAGCCATTTCATCCTTTATCATGACTTATTCTCTCTTTTGCATCCTTGATGTGTTTATTCCCAAAAGGGGGAGAATAGTGAGAGAAAAAGCCATTTTGGGAGTTTTGAGGAAAACTTGCTCTTTCTTTTGCTCCCTGTGTCAACATGGTCATTAGCATCATTTTTTTCCTTTGGACCATGTTTGACTTTCTTTTCAAACTCATCTTTGTGCTTTTTCTGTGTTTGTCAATATACTCATCAAGGGGGAGATTGAGAGACCATGTGGTTATGACCCCATGTTGGTGATGAGTAATTGACAAGGTTTTTGGAAAGATTGAGTTTAATTGGTTTGTTTCGTGCCATGACGGCATTTGGCTCAGTCGGGTTGGTTAGACGGACTTATTGCGTATTATTTCTCCCGATTGGTCGTTTGGGCAATTTCGTGCCTGAGTATGGTTTATTGATGCTGTTTATGCTTACATGTGTCAAGCGGTGCTATGTGATGTGTTTCCTGTCTGTGATGGTTGCAGGACGTCGAGGCGGAGTCGTGACGATGCACGGGGTGACCGGACTAGGCGCAGGTAGCACTGAGGTCAGAACGGTCGTGATGTGCTGAAGACGGCGAGAGCTCGAGGTGGTTGCGAGGCTTGGACGATAAGGAAACACGAAAGCTTCCCGGAAGGTGCAGGAGGGGCGTTTCGGTAAAAACGCAAAGTTGCACGAGTGGAGGCCGGTTCCGTTCGGGATTTAGCGGGCGTAACGGGTTGGAGACCTGTTAGCCAAAGGCTATAAATAGGAGAGGATGTCTCCTTGGGGCTGAATGCATTCCATGGATGGAAGGGGTTGTTAGGGTTTGCTTTAGTCAAAATAGCCTTTGGAGAGGTTGTTTTGGCTTTAGGCTTTAGTGGTTGGGAGAGGCAGAGTTCTGTTGGTGTGTGTCTCCTTCGATGTCTCCCTGAGTGCTCATGTGTTCTTGAGTGGGGTTCTTGATTTTGAGAGAGGGATAGGTTGGAGATGAGTTGAGCCACCATGTAATCATTCCTCTGATTGTAATCATGTATGGGGACTCCTCTGTGATCCTCTTGCTTCTAGGAATGAATGAATTTACCTTGAGATGTTCTGTCTCCTGTGTTCTTCCTTCGATGCTTTCCATGCTTGATTTTTGAGTTTTTGAGTTTTGGCTCGATTCTTGCTGAGAAGTGGCAAAATTGGTTGCTCTATGATGGAATTGCATTTCGGTCATCTAGTTCCAAGAGCAATTTGATCGATTTGCAAGAATCACTTTTTGTTCTTTCCCTGTGTTCATGCTTTTCTCTGTTCGCTTTCTAGGGTTTGAGGTGGATTTTGCATTTCTTCATGAGAGGCTTTAGGACTTGGACTTTTAAGTGCTCAGTCTATTGCTAATCTTTCTGCAAAATTTTTTGGTCTGAGGTTCAAAGATTAGAGGGCAATTTGATTTATGTTGCAGCACTCTGTACCTTTTTCAGTCTTTGGGCAATATCTCAAATTCTTGCTCAGTTGGTGAATCTCTCTATTCCAGAAGAGCTTGATGCTATTTAAAACATATTCATGCTCTTCTGGATAGGAGAAAACAGAGAAAAACCATAAACTCTTTTGAATTGGTCGAATTCCTGTTTATTTCAGCCTGTAGTCTAATTTCTGTCCCTGCCGAAATTGTGGCCGGTCTGACCGGTACATAACTAGCGGTTAGACCGCCCCTGGGCCTGCGGTCAGACCGCCTTTGGACCTGCGGTCAGACCGCCGGTGTGCGGGCGGTCAGACCGGCCAGCGCACACCGGTCAGACCGAGCTGAGACTTTTTGCAGGCAGTTTCTTCCTCTTTGTTGGTATATCTGATGATCTTTTGTGTTTGTGGTCTGGTTGTTTTTTTTCAGTGAGCTTCCACTTCATCTTCATAGCTTATCATATCTATCGGAGATAAAAGTTGAGCGTGGGTACTTGTGGGGGACAAAATTTTGAGAGCGACATTCACCCCCCTGTGGTGATTGACAATGCGTTTGACAACATGATTCATGCTAGCTAGAAATCTCGCCATGGTCTGTTCTTCATTCTCGCAGACATCTACATGTATCATGATAGTCTCCATTTCTTTATGATATTCATCAATTGATTTCATACCTTGTCGCAGCCCTGTCAACTTCTCAAATAGTGAGCGCTTGTAGTGGCGAGGTACAAAGCGTGCCCGCAAATGCTGCTTCATCTGCTCCCAGGTGATAATCGGCAACTCATGGCGCTCCATGTGCTTACGAATGAACTGCTCCCACCAATGTGTGGCATAATCATCCAAGCCATTGGACGCAAGCAACAGCTTCTTCTCATTGGAATAGTTGTTCATCCGAAATAACTTATCAACTTTCAGCTCCCAACTGAGGTATTGTTCCACATCTGTACCACCTGAAAATATAGGAAGATTAAATTTGGGCTTAGCGACAAGATCCTCGACGTCGTCGTGGCGAGGACGCTGCACGTTATTGCGGTGGTGGTGCTGTCGGTCATCGTAGTCGTCGACGGGGAAATCGTCATCCCGGCGCTCGATCGCGTCAGCCCAGCTACGAGGTGCATGATGCACACCTCCTCCGTGGGCACCCTGTGGCGCACCTCCACCCTGGCCACCGTTGCCTCGGCCAGGCCCATGTGCCTAAGGCATGCCGCGACTGCCATCCCGACGTTTGGCAGCACATCCATGCGACGCACCTGTCGCTGACATCGCTCCTCATCCAGACGAATAGCACGCTCCTTCTCGGTCTCATTGTGCGGAACGACCGGAGGGCCGTGCACACTTGTATCATCAGCTGGTGCACCCCCACGTAGATTGTGGTGTGCGAACATGGCACGCAGCTCCAGAAAGTTATTGTTGATGGTCGTACGCAATTGTGTGACCTCCTCCCCGAGGGTGTTCAGTCCAGTCTGAACTTCCCTGAGCTCATCGCGCACACCATTGTCCCCATCATGAAGTTGTTTTTGTAGCATCTCGCGCAACCGAGTGTACTCGGTCCACGTAACCGGCGCCTCTGGATTAGGTGGATCCTCCTCGTGACCTGACATGGGAATGACTCATAGACAAGAAACGAGGTTATATCCGGGTTAGTAAAACAAAAGCTCTCTCTATGCTTGCAACTCACTGTCCTGAAAACAAGACAAGCTTACCGTTCCAAAGTGAATCAAGGATGGCAAATCGACAATTGTGACAGTGAGCGACCTCAACCCGGTAATGTATGAGCATAACCAAGAGCAAGGGAGGACACAAACGGGTGTAGGTGGAGCTTGGACAGTTATGTGGATATCCTATGCAATCTGATATTCAAGGTACACAAAGGAAACTATACTTTTCATCTGTCATATTGTTTCAATCATAACTTTTTATCGGTGATGAATTTTAAGGTGAGACTAGATCCATTGCGTGGAACTTGAAATTATCTTTCCAACGAGTACAATAACACATGAATCGGACTCTGTTTGTGAAAGTTATGGCCTTTTTAGTAACTGCCTGTCAGGCTATCCCGAACCGAATCCGAATTGAATCCTGAGTTGAATCCGAGTTTGAATTGGGTTGAGCACGTGGGAAATCCGAATTTGGCTTGAAAATCTTATCCAAAACTTGTAGTTTAAGTCCTTGGGCTTCTCCCTTTTGCTTTCCCAAGTCTTCACATGAGTCATACCTAAGAATACATAAAATACTATCATGACGTAGTATTCCAAGTTCATCATCAATTAAAGGAAACTCCTTAAGAAACAAAAACACCTGTTTGTTTAAACGCTTGCCTCTTGCCCTCGTCATTGGGCCCTCTGGTTCTTGGTTATTCTCATGCATACTTGGAGTGGAAGATGTATGTGTAATGGGGATGTCCTCATCAGTATGTGCATGACCACCAATAGGAGAAGATGTATAAGTGTTAGGGATGCCCTCATCAGCATGTCTACTACATATTCATCTTCCACTCCTAATGTGCAGGACAAAGCTAGTATTTAGGCTCCAAAAGGTCCTATGACAAAACAAGACCTATTCTACTCCAACAACATGTGCTTTTGTTTGTTAGAAAGTTTCCTATTGCTTTAGATGAGAATGGTATTCTACCTTATGCAAATACATTGTGTGTTTTCATATTTGTAGAAATAAAAGAGCAAGGAGAGAAGGACCAACCAGTCAAAGCTAAGGGGAAAGAGGGCCATGTGGCCACAAGGAAGGAGATCCATGCGGCCAAAGCCTAGGAGAAGAAGGCCCATTCGGCTGGCACAAACCCACACAAACTGATTAGGACATCCCTACCATGGATACAACTCATCCACAGCATGTGTTGCAAGGACCACATACTCGAGCTCGTGCTCGTCAACTTAATTACCAGGTGAACTCATTCCTAGGTTCATATGTTACCGAGAATAGACCGCTACCTAATGCAAGTGATTTAATTATGCTTAGGAACATGGGAAAGGATGAAGGAAAGGGACATGGAGTCATGGACATGCATGGAAGGAATAATGGAGGTCACCACGTCACTTGGGACCAAGCCAAGCACGAATTTGAGTTGGACACGTTCTGGAATCAGATTCGGACTACTGCGATGGTACCAAGTTCAAACGGGCATAACTTCCTCATACGGACTACGTTTGGGACGTTCTTGTACTTCATGGAAATATTATGAAGTCTACTTTCCAACGGATTTAATCTTATCTCCAAATTCTATCTGAGCCGGCCGCAATCATCAAAAGAGTCCACAATGGTTTTCTGAGTCTGAGTCAAAAAGGGTGCTGCGCCACCACCACTTGGGCCCATGTGCCTTGTAACCCTGGGCGTGCACTTGGACGCCACCCCTGGTCATTCTCCCTATATAGGAGCCGCCGCCTCTCTTGCTAGGACTAGGATTTCATTGAGTTTAGGTTTAGCCATTGTGTAAACTTTTGTTCTTCAGTTGTGTCGGACGACCACCTGTCAAGACAGCTTTTTCGGGATCCCAACTTTGTTTTCTTCTATGATTCAATATTATTTGCAATATCAGATTGCCTACATCTTATTTTTGCTAGTTCTTTGATTGCTCGCAGGGATTGAACTTCGTGTTCAGGTTGATCGCGCTTCCTGTTAGATCAATAACATCTCGGAGTTGGTTCAGCGATTGCTAAGGCGCAAGCGTCGTCGTACGGTTGTAGTCGGATCGTGAGGGTCATCTCCACTGAAATCAATAGTTATCAATCTCATCGAAAGATCGGGCATCTCGTCTCCATCAAGTGGTATCAGAGCCCAAGGTTGCTCGGTGAGAATTTCCTGTTTACCATAGATTAGATTGTTTTTCCTTACCTAGAGTACACAAAACCAAAAAACAAATATTAGCAGTAGATCATCCTGTCTAAACCAGTCTTAGCCTCGCAATTTTTCTTTTCAGTACATTGCATTGTTGAACTTTCGGTTGCATCATCGTGTCCTTTGCTGGTCTTAGTGTCTAGTTCCTCTAGAGTTTCGAGTTCTGTTCACATTTTGGTCTCACCATTGCGGTTGGATTCGAACTGCCACGGTGAGGGAAGAAAAGGAGGACTCGGTTTCTAGCGAGGCTTTGCCCTAGTTGGAATCGGAGTAGGACTCAGTTTCTAGGGAGGCTTGCCCTAGTTGGAATCGGAGTAGGACTCGGTTTCTAGGGAGGCTTTGCCCTAGTTGGACTCGGAGTAGGACTTGGTTTTAGATTCAACCACGTCGTGTGTGTGAAAAAAAACAAAAAAACAAAAAAAAGAGAGAAAAAGAAAAAAGTGTAACTTTTGCATACGACCTCCGATTGAGGCGTTTCTTGATCCGTTGGAAAGGAACAAGAAGATAGAGTGAAAAAAGAAGTCTGGGAAATCTGGAGATTTTAGATCCGCGTAAGCCTCCAGGCACATGCGCAGCAGCTTCGACCCCAAAAAACGTCGTTTAGGGCCTCAAAACGGGCCCGCAAACCGAGAAAAATTCAAGTTTCTCAGAATTTGCTCAAAATTGATAGGAACCTTTTACAGGTGATTCTAAGGTTCCCCGTGTAGACGGCATCCTTTTTTGAGCTCCTGAACTTCGTGTGCAACGTCATCTAGTTTCTTTTTGCGTGGTATATTCGTTTGTGTTCTAGGCTCGCGTCTCTAGTATGGTCTAGCCTAGGACCAGCACCAACCGGCGTTGAACGATTTTTCAACTTGCATTTCTGAATTGATTATTGCTACTCCTTGCTACCAAACTTGAGCCTTCCCAGCTACACCTTTTCTACACCGTACAGGCTGAGCTTCACCTGGCAATCTCTCCATCCAATCTTCGTAGATATATTGTCATCGCTGGTTGCCGATCGCCCCTGTGTGCTTGGTAAGAATTCGATAGAAGGTTTGAGTGTGAGTGACTTTTGAACCACCATACCCTAGTACTTGTTAGGGACATATTCTTGTGTTTTTGCTAACAATGGCAGGTTCTGGAGAGTTTACAGATCAGGATACATCTCATACTCCTCGTACGAAGGGAATCATACAACATTTCACTCGCGAAATGAATCGTCGTACGGAGGGCCTTGAGGAGGATGTTAGAGTCACAAATGAGCGACTTGCTCAACTCGAGGGTGCCCAGATCGAGACAAACTCAACGCTCGCTGTGATGGAGAGAGCACAAGGTATCACTAACTCTTCTTTGGCAGATATTATGGCGCGCCTTGATGAGATTTCCCAAGCTTCGGCTACTGTTCCCCCAGCTATGACGGTTGAGGGACAAGATGAATTCAACGATGTGGGTGATTCCGAGGCAAATGGCAAGGCTAACCACAACAACGACCGAGCTCATCGACAATTGCGTTTTAACCGACAAGGTATGCGAAGAGAACCCCCACGACGTGAGGTACGTGACCACGATGATGCTTTTGCTAAGGTTAAATTCACTATGCCCTCTTTTAATGGTAAATATGATCCTGATGGCTATCTTGATTGGGAACTAACTGTTGATCAAAAATTTGCTTGCCATGATTTTCCTGAGAATAGACGAGTTAGGGCTGCTACTAGTGAATTTACCGACTTTGCTTCTATTTGGTGGAAAGAACATTGCCATCAACAACCCAACAACATACCTAACACTTGGGAGGCTTTAAAATTGCTTATGCGCCATCGATTTGTTCCCTCATATTATGCTCGTGATTTGTTAAATAAACTGCAATGCTTACAACAAGGTGCAAAGTCTGTGGAAGAATACTATCAGGAATTACAAATTGGTATGTTGCGCTGTGGGTTAGTTGACAATGAGGAGGCATCAATGGCAAGGTTTTTGGGCGGGTTGAATCGAGAAATTCAGGACATCCTTGATTACAAATATTACAATTCCATGACTAGATTGTTTCATCTTGCTTGCAAAGCTAAACATGAATTGCAGGGATGCCAGGTAAGGACACTATCTAATTCTTCTGCAGGTCGAACGAGCTCATGGACACCACGCACCCCTACTGCCCCGTCCGCTGTGACACCACAACTATCATCCTCCAACCACAAGCCACAGCGTCCTACAACTTCAAATTCAGCACCACGAGTTTCCGAAGCACCCAAATCAGCACCACAACTTTCTGCAAAAACTTCCTCTTTGGTTGCTTCGACAGGACGAACGAGGGACGTTCAATGCCATCGTTGCAAAGGCTATGGCCACATGATGCGGGACTGTCCAAGCAAGCGTGTAATGATTATACGTGATGATGGTGGGTATTCTTCTGCTAGTGATTTTGATGATGAAATATATGCTATGCTTGCAAATGACCCTGCAGGACATGATGATGAATCTGACCATGAGGAGGAACATGTTGGCGCCGAAAATGCCGACAAGTATTTGAGCATTATAGTGCAACGCGTACTAAGTGCTCAAGTGTCTTGTGCTGAGCAAAATCAGCGCCATAATTTGTTCCAAATCAAGGGCGTTGTCAAGGAATGCGTGATTCGCATAATTATTGATGGTGGGAGTTACAACAATTTGGCGAGTATGGATATGGTGGAGAAGCTTGCTTTGCCGACTAAACCTCATCCTCACCCATACCATATTCAATGGTTCAACAACAATGGTAAGTTGAAGGTAACACGGATGGTGAGAGTACATTTTTCTATGGGTTCATACCATGATTATGTTGATTGCGACGTTGTTCATATGCAAGCTTGTTCATTGTTATTAGAAAGACCTTGGCAATACGATACTGATTGTGTACATCATGGTAAGAATAATCAATACTCTCTCATGCTCAAGGGAAAGAAAATTATGCTGCATCCTATGACTCCTGAACAAATTGTTAAAGATGACCTTGCTAGAGCTAGAAGAGAGAAAAGTGAGGAGAATACTGAGAGCGAAAATCAGATTGTAGCAAAAGAGCTTGAGCAACATAAAAAGAAAGAACCTAACTCTGTTCATGACAAGAATAAAGAAATTAAATTGAAAGGTGCTTGTTTTCTTGCTACCAAATCTGATATGTCTGAACTGGATGCTAGTAATTCTGTTTGCTATGCATTAATTTGCAAAGAAGCTTTGTTTTCATTTGAGGATATACCTTCTTCTTTGCCACCTACTGTCACTAACATTTTGCAGAAGTACAAAGATGTCTTTCCAAAGGACATACCGCCGTGGCTGCCACCGCTTCGTGGGATTGAGCATCAAATTGATTTAATCCCCGGTGCATCATTGCCCAACCGAGCACCATACAGGACCAATCCAGAAGAAACTAAAGAAATTCAGCGTCAAGTTCAAGAGTTGCTTGATAAAGAGTATATGCGCGAATCTCTTAGCCCTTGTGCTGTTCCGGTCATTTTAGTACCAAAGAAAGATGGATCATGGCGCATGTGTGTGGATTGTAGAGCAATCAATAATATCACCATTAGGTATCGTCATCCTATTCCTAGGTTAGATGATATGCTTGATGAATTGAGTGGCTCTGTTGTCTTTTCCAAGGTTGATTTGCGTAGTGGCTATCATCAAATCCGCATGAAATTAGGCGATGAATGAAAAACGACATTTAAAACTAAGTTCGGGTTATATGAGTGGTTAGTAATGCCTTTTGGTTTAAATAATACACCTAGTACATTCATGAGATTAATGAACGAGGTTTTGCGTGCTTTCATTGGTACATTTGTGGTGGTTTATTTTGATGATATATTGATATATAGCAAATCATTAGAGGAACATCTTGACCATTTACGTGCTGTTTTTAATGCTTTACGTGGTGCACGCCTATTTGGTAACCTTGAGAAGTGCACCTTTTGCACCGATCGAGTCGCGTTTCTTGGCTATGTTGTTACTCCACAAGGAATTGAAGTTGATCAAGCCAAGATTGAAGCAATACAGAGTTGGCCGGCTCCTAACACGGTCACACAGGTGCGGAGCTTTTTAGGACTTGCTGAGTTCTACCGCCGCTTTGTGAAGGATTTCAGCATCATCGCCGCACCATTGAATGAGCTTACCAAGAAGGGCGTGCCATTTGTTTGGGGCGCCGCACAGGAGAACGCCTTCACCACATTGAAAGATAAGTTAACACATGCACCTCTACTCCAACTCCTTGATTTTAATAAGACTTTTGAGCTAGAATGTAATGCAAGGGGAATTGGTTTAGGTGGTGTGTTGTTACAAGAAGGCAAACCTATAGTATACTTTAGTGAGAAATTGAGTGGGCCTAGTTTGAACTATTCTACTTATGATAAGGAGTTATATGCCCTCTTTCGAACCTTAGAAACTTGGCAACATTATTTATGGCCCAAAGAATTTGTTATACATTCTGATCATGAATCTTTAAAGCATATTCGAAGTCAAGGTAAGCTGAACCGTAGACATGCAAAGTGGGTTGAATTTATTAAGTCTTTTCCCTATGTCATAAAACACAAGAAGGGAAAGGAAAATGTTATTGCTGATGCTTTGTCTAGGAGATATGCCATGTTATCACAACTTGACTTCAAAATTTTTGGATAGAGACTATTAAAGAGCAATATGTGCACGATGCTGATTTTGCGGAAATACTGTTGAATTGTAAAGAAGGAAAAATGTGAAATAAATTTGTCATTAATGATGGGTTTGTGTTTAGAGCCAACAAGTTGTGCATTCCTGCTAGTTCCGTTCGTCTGTTGTTGTTACAGGAAGCACATGGAGGCGGGTTGGTTTGGTGTGAAGAAAACGGAGGACATACTTGCTGATCATTTCTTTTGGCCAAAGATGAGATGGGACGTCGAGCGCTACGTTGCTCGCTGCACTACATGTCAAAGAGCTAAGTCACGACTTAATCCTCATGGTTTATTTATGCCTTTACCCGTTCCTAGCATTCCGTGGGAAGATATTTCGATGGACTTTGTTTTAGGATTGCCTAGGACAAAGAAGGGGAGGGATAGTATATTTGTGGTTGTTGATAGATTTTCTAAGATGGCCCATTTTATACCATGTCATAAGAGCGATGATGTTACCAATATTGCTGATTTATTCTTTCGTGAAGTTATTCGCTTGTATGGTGTGCCTAATACTATAGTTTCAGATCATGATGTTAAATTCCTTAGCCATTTTTAGAGAACTTTATGGGCTAAATTGGGGACTAAGCTGTTATTTTCTACTACTTGTCATCCCCAAACTGATGGACAAACTGAGGTTGTGAATAGAACTTTGTCTACCATGCTTAGGGCTGTGTTGAAAAAGAATTTAAAAATGTGGGAAGAATGCTTGCCTCATGTTCAGTTTGCTTACAATCGTTCATTGCATTCTACTACAAAGATGTGCCCTTTTGAAGTTGTTTATGGTTTTGCGCCTCGTGCTCCCATTGATTTAATGCTCAGTCTATCTTTGGAGAAATTGAACCCTGATGCTAAACAATGTGCTGAATTGATTTTAAAAATGCATGAGACAACTAAGGAGAAAATATAGAGCGCATCAATGCTAGATATAAACTTGCTGGTAGTCAGGGGAGGAAACATTTAACTTTTGAACCTGGGGATCTTGTTTGGTTGCACTTAAGAAAAGATAGGTTCCCCGAATTGAGAAAATCAAAATTGATGCCAAGAGCTGATGGTGCTTTCAAGGTGTTAGAAAAGATTAATGATAATGCATACAAGCTTGACCTGCCTACAGATTTAGGGGTTAGTCCAACTTTTAATATTGCAGATTTTAAGCCCTACTTGGGAGAAGAGAACGAGTTTGAGTCGCGGACGACTCAAATGCAAGAAGGGGAGGATGATGAGGACCTTCCATGGATACAACTCATCCACAGCATATGTTGCAAGGACTACTTACTCGAGCTCATGCTCGTCAACTTAATTACCAGGTGAACTCATTCCTAGGTTCATATGTTACCGAGAATAGACCGCTACCTAATGCAAGTGATTTAATTGTGCTTAGGAACATGGAAAAGGATGAAGGAAAGGGACATGGAGTCATGGACATGCATGGAAGGAATAATGGAGGTCACCACGTCACTTTGGGACCAAGCCAAGCACGAATTCGAGTTGGACACGTTCTGGAATTAGATTCGGACTGCTGCGATGGTACCAAGTTCAAACGAGCATAACTTATTCATACGGACTCCGTTTAGGACGTTCTTGTACTTGATGGAAAGATTATGAAGTCTACTTTCCAATGGATCCAACCTAATATTCAAATTCTATCTGAGCCGGCCGCAATCATCAAAAGAGTCCACATTAGTTTCTGAGTCTGAGTCAAAAAGGGTGCTGCGCTACCACCACTTGGGCCCATGGGCCTTGTAACCCTAGGGCGTGCACTTGGATGCCACCCCTGGTCGTTCTCCCTATATAGGAGCCGCCGCCTCCCTTACTAGGACTGGGATTTCGTTGAGTTTAGATTTAGCCATTGTGCAAACTTCTGTTCTTCAGTTGTGTCGGACGACCACCTGTGAAGACAGCTTTTTTAGGATCCCAACTTTGTTTTCATCTATGATTCAATATTATTTGCAATATCAGATTGCCTACATCTTATTCTTGCTAGTTCTTCGATTGCTCGCAGGGATTGAACTTCGTGTTCAGGTTGATCGCGCTTCCTGTTAGATCAATAACATCTCGGAGTTGGTTCAGCGATTGCTAAGGCGCAAGCGTCGTCGTATGGTTGTAGTCGGATCGTGAGGGTCATCTCCACCGAAATCAATAGTTATCAATCTTATCGAAAGATCGGGCACCTTGTCTCCATCACAAGCTATGTACTTCCAAAGGAAAATAAGCCCAAGCTTGGTGCAGCCAGCCCATAGCTAAAATAAGAGATGCTAATGTTTATACTTTTGTGAACTCATGTTTACCATTTCACAAAATCAGCTCAACTTGCTTACGATTGGGCTAATTAAGTGGAGTAAGGCCTTAGGCCGAGTGTGTGAGCATTAGGAAACCCTAGGCCCATGTGTGGGGCGTGGGGCCAAGTTGTGTGCGTGTGTGGGAAGGGTGGCCGAACCCTTATATGTTGCCGCCACCTCTCTCTCTCGAGGGCAGACCACTTTTTGATAAAAATCAAGCTAATAAAGTTCTAGTTCATGTTCTTCCTGGTTGTCAAAATCCTAAGAAGAATTAGCAGTGTTCTTCAATCAAGATCGTTCAGCCTTTCCGCTAGGAATTGGGTGCACAATAGATCTTCGCTTGGTGGTTGATGACATCAACGCGAGTGAGTTTTGGCAGATTGAAAAGTGTTCGTCCCTTGCACTGGCATTAGAGGATCACTACGATTCATCAAGATTCCCATAAGTATCCAGTCCTACGTCGATAAGATTGGGCGACCCCGTATCAGAACCCGTTGTCGAGGAAATTTTCACACCGACTCTAATGGATATGAAATGCATGCTGAAATGAGTTTGGGTGCATATAAACTCTATTTCATACGAATGAAGTTTGTAGTTTCAGTTGGAACCTATTGTGGAGGAAAGTTTCACATCGACTTAGACATATTAGAAATGCATGTCAAAATGAGCTAAGCTGCATGTGAACTCCATTCAAGGTTGTTGATGTTTAAGTATCAATTTTTATATATGATTTGTTTGGGTTATAAGGAACTCTTAAAGACCTGGCCACGATCACGCAGAGAAAAGATAAAGGGATTTTTATACAGATTCGGGCCTTCTATTGAGAGAATAACAACCCTATCCTATGTGGATATGTGAATAAACTGATTACAATGGAGAAAGTAATATGAAAAGCCTTGCTCTCCTATTCTACCGTGGGTCTGTGCCCCTCCTCCCCTTCTTCTCCCTGACGTCCACCTTTATATTGCTTGCATTGCGGAGGTAGTTTCTTCTTACTAAGAGACACCTTATCATTTCGAATGATAACCGTCTAACAAGAGTTATTTGAGACGTGGTATCTCACTCATCATGTGGCTGTTTGGCTTAGTCGTAGGGGGATCTACGACCAAAAGGTGGTCGTAGGATAACTTACGACTATGTCATGTCGTAGAACTTACGACAATGAGGTAATCATAGGAAAATCTTATGACCAAGGAGTGGTTGTCATAAAAGAGCCTATGACTAAAGGGTAGTCGTACAAGAGCTTACGACTACCTTGTGAAATCTCTTACTTATATGCAAGGGGTATACTTGAGGAGTATAATGATGTAACCATATTATTTATAGATAAATAACAATTTGAGGATTTTTTACAATTTGACGGGTATAAATAATAATGATGTAAACGAAAGAAGATCGAAAGCAGAGTCTTTTTTATCTAATTTGACCAGAAGTGAATTTGGTCAAAAAGGTAATTTTAGTTGAGTTGTAAAGGCATGTTAGTTTTGAATAGAGTAATTTTAAAACTCCAATCGAGTCTCATCGATCTATCCATTTGGCACAATTCCCGAAGAGGTAGCAACCGTTGGGTTTCTGAGATTGGTAACTAACCCAAATGGTCATAAAAACTTACCACAGGATAATTTTTTAGGCTTCTTACTTTTCCCCTTCTACTCCAATCCCCTTTGAGTTTTCTGCCGCTGACCATGCCTTCTTGTTCCCCCAATTTTTGCCAAATCCAAACCGATCACTTCAGAAAAATGACAAAGTCTTCTTCCAATTTGCCAGTGTCAGAGATGGATGTCATGGAGATGAAAGCTTTCATCAAAGCTGAGAAGATCCCTTCAAGCCAATATGTGAAGTGGATTGATGCCGTCGGACAACATTGGCCATCGGGGGAGATTGGGCAAATTTCAGTTTTCCAAGCCTATTGTGAGTGTGGACTTTGACTTCCTGCTCGCTCCTTTCCTATAGTCATACTCAAGCACTTTGGGGCAGAATTGGTGAACCTAGTTCCTAATTGATCACCATGTTAAGTGTGTTTGTGTACCTGTGTGAAGCCTATCTAGGGATTCCTCTAGATCTGGAGCTCTTTTAGTATTACTATGAAATGAGCAAACAAGTTAGGGTTGTCGAGAGCTATGGCCTGTAGCTCCATGATGGCAACATAGAAGATTACATATGGTGTTCACTCGGTCCTCATGGCTAAACTGGAAAAAGAAATGGTTTTACTGAGAGATAACCAGCAAAGACAATCTTTCTTTTGTGGAGAAGGCTACAGAGAGAAATTCTTTCCTAGAACTCGGTCCCTAAAGACTATTCGGATAGCCCCCTACATTTATTCCATGAAGGAACTAAGGGAAAAGGGCTTACTGGTTGGCATGTGGTGAAGGATTTCAGCACTCGTCGTATCAACCCCTGAAGAAACGAGCACATCCTATGTGGGTGTATCGAGGGGACAAGGATACAACTAGAGTCTATGACGATGGTAAGTAAAATCGGACTCATTTTGTCAGTTAGATTCTAAATTTTGAGTTCAGTTTATTGACCACTTTTATCTATCTATGCAGATCTTCCACTAGGGGAGATTGATGCTGTTGTGGCTACAGGCCAAACAGTAGAGAAGGGGACTAGTAGAGGAGGAAGAAGAGAGCTAGAGCTATGGGAGAGTTGGTCAGAATGAGAGGATCCCCCATTTGCCCCTCCTGGGGGTTTTTATATATATGAGTGGGGTAGAATGGGAAATCCCCATTCTACCCCTTAGTACTTACAAAGGATGAGGGTACATTGGTATATTTACACTGGTATATTCCTCTACACTATTGGGCCTATCACATGTTGAACTAGTTGCACGGCCCAGTCGCGGGGGGTTGGGCCACCCCCACAACAGGTACTCCCTCGACAGCAAGCGCTGAGGTCCCGATGGGCGAGCTGACGCGATCAACTATCCCAGCCCCCGTTCCCTGACAGCAAGCGCAAGGGTACCGACTAGTGAGTCGATGCAACTGGTAGTTTGTACATCCCAGAGGCAATGCCTACGAAGAAATCAGTGAACTCCTGCGCTGAATCCCGCGCCGTCCCGCCGAGGCGCTGCCTACGAGGCGGACGGCGAAGCCGAGCGCCTAAGCCATGCCGTCACGCCAAGGAAGTGCCTACAAGGCGGACGGTGAAGTCCTGTGCCAGAGCCGTGCCGTTCCGCCGAGGCGATGCCTACAAGGCGGACGGCGAAGTCCTGCGCCCGAACCGTGCCATCCCGCCGAGGCGATGCTGAGGCAGACGGCGGAGTCGAGCGCCGAGGTCGTGCCGTCCCGCCGAGGCGATGCCTACGAGGCGGACGGCGGAGTCGAGCACCGAGGTCGTACCGTCCCACCGAGGCGATGCCTACGAGGCGGACGGCGAAGTCCTGCGCCAGAGTCGTGCCGTCCCACTGAGGCGATGCCTACAAGGCGGACGGCGAGGTCCTGCGCCGGAACTGTGCCATCTCGCCGAGGCGATGCCTACAAGACGGACGGCGGAGTCGAGCGCT
Source organism: Dendrocalamus latiflorus (assembly GCA_017311315.1). Classification (NCBI taxonomy): domain Eukaryota; kingdom Viridiplantae; phylum Streptophyta; class Magnoliopsida; order Poales; family Poaceae; genus Dendrocalamus; species Dendrocalamus latiflorus. The sequence continues at coordinate 8,728,836 of CM029669.1, read as the reverse complement.
GTGGTCGTGCCGTCCCGCCGAGGCGATGCCTACAAGGCGGACGGCAAAGTCCTGCGCCGGAGCCGTGCCGTCCCGCCGAGGCGATGACTTCAAGGCGGACGGCGAGGTCGTGCACCGGAACCGTGCCGTCCCGCCGAGGCGATGCCTACAAGGCGGACGGCGACGTCCTGTGCCGGAGTCGTGCCGTCCCGCCGAGGCGGTGCCTACAAGGCGGACGACGAGGTCCTGCGCTGGAGCCGTGTCATCCCGCCGAGGCGATGCCTACAAGGCGGACGGCGAGGTCCTGCTCCGGAGCCGTGTCATCCTGCCGAGGTGATGCCTACGAGGCGAACAGCGAAGTCGAGCGCCTAGGTCGTGCCGTCCCGCCGAGGCGATGCCTACGAGGCGGACGGCGGGGAGGTGCTCCGAAGCTGGGTCGACGCCGTTCCCCTACCTTCAAAAATAGTGCCCGCGGAGAGCGGGCGCTTGCCGCGTAGGCTGAGGGCGATACGCACGCGGAGGCAGGGAGGCGGAGCCGCCGTTCCCCTAACTTCAAAAACAGTGCCCGCGGAGAGCGGGCGCTTACGGCGTAGGCCGAGGGCGATACGCGCGCGGAGGCAGGGAGGCGGAGCCGCCGTTCCCCTACCTTCAAAAACAGTGCCCGCGGAGAGCGGGCGCTTACGGCGTAGGCCGAGGGCGATATGCGCGCGGAGGCAGGGAGGCGGAGCCACCATTTCCCTACCTTCAAAAATAGTGCCCGCGGAGAGCGGGCGCTTACGGTGTAGGCCGAGGGCAATACGCGCGCGGAGGTAGGGTGGCGGAGACGCCGTTCCCCTACCTTCAAAAACAGTGCCCGCGGGGAGTGGGCGCTTGTGGTGTAGGCCGAGGGCGATACGCGCGCGGAGGCAGGGTGGCGGAGCCGCCGTTCCCCTACCTTCAAAAATAGTGCCCGTGGAGAGCGGGCACTGCCTGGTGCAACGCGCGCGAGGGCGCGATATCCTGGTGGTGCGTCGCTAAAGCGATGCACTCCCTGGTGTCTTGGCCATCGTGCAGTTTTTATACTCCGTAGAGTGTGTGGGATCAACATCCACGTCTTATTTATGCTCCGTAGAGTGCGTGGGATCAACATCCACATCTTATTTTACTTCGGTGAGTACGCGTAAGGACAATGTCCATGCGTGCGCGGCATCCACGTCTTGTTTATACTCCGTAGAGTGCGCAGGGACAACATCCGCGTCTTATTTATACTCCGTAGAGTGCGTGGGATCAACATCCACGTCTTATTTATACTCCGGAGAGTACGCGTAAGGACAATGTCCATGCGTGCGTGGCATTCGCGTCTTGTTTATACTCCGTAGAGTGTGTGGGATCAACATCCACATCTTATTTATACTCCGGAGAGTACGCATAAGGACAATGTCCATGCGGCACGGCATCCGCGTCTTGTTTATACTCCGTAGAGTGCGCAGGGACAACATCCGTGTCTTATTTATACTCCGTAGAGTGCGTGCGGAGGCGGACCTCGCGCTCGTCTTATTTAGAGTCCGTAGACTGCGCGCGGAGGCTCCGCGCGTTGCGGGCGGTGATGGTGCGTCCGGAGGCGGACCTCGCGCGATGTCTTATTTATACTCTGTAGAGTGCGCGCGGGGGCATCCCCCCGATGCATCTTATTTATACTCCGTAGAGTGCGTGCGGAGGCGGACCTCGCGCTACGTCTTATTTAGAGTCCGTAGACTGCGCACGGAGGCAAGCCTCCGCGCGTTGCGGGTGGTGAAGGTGCGTGCAGAGGCAGACCTCAATGCTACGTCTTATTTATACTCCGTAGATTGCGTGCGGAGGCGGACCTCGCGCTACGTCTTATTCAGAGTCCGTAGACTGCGTGGGAATATCAAACCACGTCTTGTTTATACTCCGGAGAGTACACCGACGCTCGAGGCAATCATGCGATTTAAATCAAAAACGAGAACCAGAGGCATCAAAGAAATGGCCGAAGACTTGCGACAACAAAATGCTCCAGAATGCAGTAGCAGGAAAGCATCAGATGCTACGGGAGCCCAGAACGGGCCAAAACTGGAGACGCAAACACAGCCAAATCAGATGCTCTTACACTGGAACTATAGATGCAATAAACAATATGCTGCATAACCGTTTCCTTAAAACCATATGCAGTACGTACCGAGCGGGACGGCCGTACGCTAATGGAGGCTGAGGGCGAGGGGGCTCCGAGGTGGCCTTTTGTGGCTTGACAGACCGGTGACGCACATGCATGGGCCATGCATGCAGTGCTTGCAACAAAGCCTGGATGCCTTCACGTGACGAATGCATGTGCTATGCACACATGCGCCTGGACTCCGGAAGCTCGGCGAAGACTTCGGTGGGTTTGGCGAAGACCACCCCGGTCACGCCGGAGTCTTCGAAGACATTGTGGGGACCTCGGGGACTCGGCGGAGACTGAGGCGAAGCGGCCCTGGCCGGCCAGCGAAGCCATCACGAGGTGGAGCGAAGGCCGGCAAAGACTTCTCAAAGCCGGCGAAGTGGCATTGGCAGGCCGGCGAGGTCGTCGGAGCCCGGAGCGAAGTTTCGTTTTGCGGATTCCTTCGTGAGGCGAAGGTCGACGTCGCGGAGGTCACGCGTCTTAGGCGAGCAAGGTCGTGCCGAAGCTTTTTGCTGCCGACGTGCCCAGTGCGAAGGCGGTGAAGTCCGCGCAGTTGAAGCGAGGCCGGCGCAGTCGAGCGGAGTGCGATGCTGAAAGGTGTGGGCGAAGCCAACGCCGGTGCATGGAGCTCGCCCGTTAGAGGCCGATGTGACGGAGTGGGTGCTGCGTGCGGGCACGGGTGCTGATGCGCGCACGCTCGAGGCCGGTGTGGGCCGATGGAGGTGTAGCCCGGCCCGGAGCCGTCACCAGCGGGGGACACTGCTGGCAAGGTCCTGCGCGGAGGCCCGGCGGGGGTCGATGCCGTGGCGCGGAGTCGGCCTGCGGAGGCTTAGCGGAGGTCGAGGCCGACATACTCCGTTTGCATTCACGCATGCTGGCCTCGGCGCAGGAGGCCGCGGCGGGAAGACTGGCACGAGCCTACGCACCCATCCCGCTGCTCGCTTCTCGCCCTCCTGCGCGCGGTGGTGCGACTTGCAGATTTGCAGCACGGAGCCCCTGCAGAGCGGAGACAATGCGTTGCGCATGCGTGGGGTCTGACTTACGGCCGGGTACGCCGGGGCGAAGCCCTGAGCTGCGGAGTCCGGGCGGAGTGCCTGCTGCGAAGCTCGGTGAGCTCTCTGGGAACCGGCGCTGCGGAGGTCGAGGCCAGTCTTCGGCTACGCGGAGTCTGTCATGGCGAAGTCAGTGGCGAGGCCTTCGCCGCAAAGTCGGTGCGAAGCCCGGCACGCCCGCACGGTAGAGCCAGTGACGAAGGTCTTTTCGCGGAGGTGGTGCAGAGTCCGCCACGCGGAGCCGATGGCCGTTGGTGCAGGCACAGGGCTTGGCGGCGGGGAGGTCGGAGACGCGCTCCTTGTGGACGCGCGTGGCACTGCGGTCGGTGGCTCGAAGTCCCCGTCTGCAATGACGTGGAGGCGAGCGTTGGCCGGAGCTCATCGTCGGCGAAGTAGAGACGAGCGGTGGCCGGAGCTCGTCCTCGGCGACGCAGAAGCGAGCGGAGGCCAGAGCCCATTTTCGGCGAAGTAGAGATGAGCGGAGGCTGGAGTTCATCCTCGACGACGCGGAGGCGAGCGGAGGCCGGTGCCCATCTTCGGCGAAGCGGACGCGAGCTGAGGCCAGAGCTCGTCCTGGGCGACGCGGAGCTGAGCGGAGGCCAGAGCTCGTCCTTGGCGACGCGGAGGCGAGCGGAGGCCGGAGCCCAACTTCAGCGAAGCGGAGGCAAGCGTAGGCCGGAGTTCATCCTCGACGACGCGGAGGCGAGCGGAGGCCGGAGCCCATCTTCGGCAAAGCGGAGGCGAGCTGAGGCCGGAGCTCGTCCTGGGCGATGCGGAGGTGAGCGGAGGCCGGAGCCCAACTTCGGCGAAGCAGAGGCGAGTGTAGGCCGGAGTTCATCCTGAGCAACGCGGAGGCGAGCGGAGGCCAGAGCTCGGAGCCCAACTTCGGCGAAGCGGAGGTAGGCCGGAGTTCATCCTCGGCGACGCGGAGGCGAGCGGAGGCCGGAGCCCATCTTTGGCGAAGCGGAGGCAAGCTGAGGCCGGAGCTCGTCCTAGGTGACGCGGAGGTGAGCGGAGGCTGGAGCCCAACTTCGGTGAAGCGGAGGCGAGCGTAGGCCGGAGTTCATCCTCGGCAACGCGGAGGCGAGCGGAGGCCAGAGCTCATCCTTGGCGACGCAGAGGCGAGCGGATCAGGTGAGCGGAGGCCGGAGGCCAGAGCCCAACTTCGGCGAAACGGAGGCGAGCGTAGGCCGGAGTTCATCCTCGGTGACGCGGAGGCGAGCGGAGGCCGGTGCCCATCTTCGGCGAAGAGGAGGCGAGCTGAGGCCGGAGCTCGTCCTGGGCGACGCGGAGGTGAGCGGAGGCCGGAGCCCAACTTCGGTGAAGCGGAGGCGAGCGTAGGCCGGAGTTCATCCTCGGCAACGCGGAGGCAAGCGGAGGCCAGAGCTCATCCTTGGCGACGCAGAGGCGAGCGGATCAGGTGAGCGGAGGCCGGAGCCCAACTTCGGCGAAGCAGAGGCAAGCGTAGGCTGGAGTTCATCCTCGGTGACGCGGAGGTGAGCGGAGGCTGGAGCCCATCTTCGGCGAAGCTGAGGCGAGCTGAGGCCGGAGCTCGTCCTGGGCGACGCGGAGGTGAGCGGAGGCCGGAGCCCAACTTCGGCAAAGCGGAGGCGAGCGTAGGCCGGAGTTCATCCTCGGCAACGCAGAGGCGAGCGAAGGCCAGAGCTCGTCCTTGGTGACGCGAAGGCGAGCGGATGAGGTGAGCGGAGGCCGGAGCCCAACTTCGACGAAGCGGAGGCGAGCGTAGGCCGGAGTTCATCCTCGGTGACGTTGAGGCGAGCGGAGGCCAGAGCTCGTCCTGGGCGACGCGGAGGCGAGCGGAGGCCGGAGCCTAACTTCGGCGAAGCGGAGGCAAGCGTAGGCCGGAGTTCATCCTCGGCGACGCGGAGGCGAGCGGAGGCCGGAGCCCATCTTCAGCGAAGCGGAGGCGAGCTGAGGCCGGAGCTCGTCCTGGGCGACGCGGAGGTGAGCGGAGGCCGGAGCCCAACTTCGGCGAAGCGGAGGCAAGCATAGGCCGGAGTTCATCCTCGGCAACGCGGAGGCAAGCGGAGGCCAGAGCTCGTCCTTAGCGACACGGAGGCCAGAGCTCGTCCTTGGCCAGAGTTCATCCCTGGGTAACGCGGAGGCCACCTCGACTGCGTGGGCTCGAGGGCGGACGACGACGAGGAGCCTTTGGCCAGCGCGCGGAGACCTTGCTTGACGTGGCGATGGGCTGGCACAGGCACTGACGGGATCCTCGAGCAGCACCTACCTCGGCGAAGACCTTCATGCCTTGCAGCCCAGAAGCCGTCGACACCTCGGTGAAGACGGCGGCGCGAAGGCCCGAGTATGCGGAAGTCAGGCGACTGCACACGTCGGAGGTCGTGGCAGAGTCTCATGCGAAGGCGCGCATGGAGACTAGTGAGCATCGTGCCTGCAGACTTCGAGTATGCATGGAGTATATGGGAACTTCGAGTGGGCGAAACAGTCGAGGTATGTCCCCGCATCGACTCCGAAGTGAGCGGCTTCAAGCATACGCCTGGGTGGCTGTAACGCTGGCGCGGAGGCTTGACCTCACGGGGGGCTCGACTCGAAGTCTTGATGCCTTCACGTATAGCTCGTCCATCCACCTTGCCGCCGGATGTACATTAGCTAATGCAAGGCTACATGCATGCAATCACGCCTTCTGCCAATGCTAGCAAATGCAAAGCGGGAAAAGTGGATACTATATGCTAGCTCGTACGTGCACTTATTGCATACAGTACAAGTAATAATGAGATGCTCTCATTGGATGTATGCAGGCTACTCAAGCATGTACTGGCTTCATGCAGGCGGATGGATTAGTACTTGAATGTATGCATGGATGATACGTGAGTGAATAATTTGCATGCATGGAGGGAGATATCACCTTACTGCACATGCTGAGAGCTCACGTGAATGGCAATTTGCATGCATGCATCAGTATACGCAAATAGCTTTTTGCACGCATGGACGGATATACGCGGAGCTCGCGGATGGATATATTCTAAGCGCATGCATGCAGACCTCGCGGATGTGCGGAGACTCGGCGGAGGCTGGCGCGGAGGCACGCTTAGCGAGGCGCAATTCCGCGCGGAGCCTGGCGTGGGGAGTCGGAGGCACACGAGCTGGCTCTGCAAAATCCATCCATCGCGCGGAGCCGCCGTATACGCGGATCCATCAATCGCGCGGGGCATGCATTCAAGAAACTATGCATGGATGGATACATGCCACACTTTGCTGAGGGTTGATGCGGACGCGACGTCACACGGAGACTCTCAGGAGCTCAGCGCGGAGACACGGTACCCTGGCCGGAAGAAACCTGCCGCCAAGTCATCCAAGACACCACTCCCCTGCATGAACACCTTCGATCAGATCTGCCAGATCTGGATTTGGAAAAGAAGTGAGAGCTCACAACAGATCTGTATGCTCGCAACACTTCTGTCATATTTAATAAGGTGTGTATATAAATATCCCAAGCGAAAAGGCTACAGACTAGATGAACTTATCTGTGATGAGTGCTCCAGGAATCCCTTCCATACATAAACTTCTAATCGTCCCCACGGACGGCGCCATCTGTTGTGGCTACAGGCCAAACAGTAGAGAAGGGGACTAGTAGAGGTGGAAGAAGAGAGCTAGAGCTATGGGAGAGTTGGTCAGAATGAGAGGATCCCCCCTTTGCCCCTCCTGGGGGTTTTTATATATATGAGTGGGGTAGAATGGGAAATCCCCATTCTACCCCTTAGTACTTACAAAGGATGAGGGTATATTGGTATATTTACACTGGTGTATTCCTCTACACTATTGGGCCTATCACATGTTGAACTAGTTGCACGGCCCAGTCGCGGGGGGTTGGGCCACCCCCACAACAGATGCCTAGGTCAAAGCTATCTGTGAGAAGGCTCCAACACTTCATGTGGAGGCTCCTAGCATCTTGGTGGATGTATCCACCGAGGAAAGAGAAGAATGCCTAAAGGTAATCGAAGTTCGATCTCATCTTTAGGACTCCGTAGTTGTAAGCAACAAGTACTTAGCATTCTTCCATATTGTAGAAAGTTGGCATGGAAAATCATCAGAATGACCAAGAGGTCAAACTAGTGGTTATTGGAAAAGAGGCAAAGAAAGCCAAAACTCCTCCGGCCAAGAGGCACTGACTAATGAACTGTCAACAAGGAAATTGGGTGCTCAAGTGCTGCTCTTCCTCCTACTGTACCGACTAGCCCCCATTGAGCAGTTCATTATAGATATGATTACTGCAGAGGAAATAGGGGCAGTCGTATTAGATCAACAAGCTCCTAAGATCAAGGTTCCCTATTATTATGATGTCAAAACTTCCTCGGTTGGTGCTTCTCATGGCTTTGTTAAGCAACTCAAAAAGGAAAACTGGAAGAATTTTGTATCTTTTGTGAAGAAGACTGCTGCAACAGTAGAACCTATGATTGAGAAGGAAGCTTCCCTTCAAGTGGTCAGAACTGGCCTCAACCACCATGAGGGGCATGAAGAATAAGGAGCGATAGCAATAGGATCTACGACCAGACATGGTCAGAGATGACCCCGTTTCTCAATAGCTGGATATGGTCATGGAGAAGAAATCAAAGAAACTTTCCTTAGGAAAGGTTTCCATTAAATTCAAGATTAAAGCTACAACATAAGGTATGAAAGCATAAAGATAGCATCTTACCATTTCATCTTTTTAAATGTCAACTTTCTTCTCTTTTTGCTATTTTAGCTTAGCTCCTCCATCATCTGATGATACTTATATTGAGAAGCCTCCTATGACTCTGCCCACAGTCGAAAGATGGTAGAGAAGGTGGTCAAAGAAATGACCACTTCGGCAATAGGAACTGCTGCTGAAGCTGAAACAATTATGACCACCGAGGTGGTCAAAGAAACAAAAGTAAAAGTAATTGAAGATGGGGTAGAAGTACCTCGTCGTGATGGAGGAAATACCTCTGACCACTGTGCCGAGGAAGGAAACACTGAGGAGGCTCCTCCTCATCTCCAAGAGGTGAAGTCGAACAAGAAGAAGCTAACTTCTTCTCTGAGTATTTCAATCATGCTTTCATAGTGGGGTCTTCCTCATGTCGATCTCATGACCGAGTTCCTCACCCCAATGATATTCCCAACAAGGGGAATGTCTTCGATGATGAGCACCTCGAGAAGGTATGGTGGTGGAACAAAGTCAAAGAGCTCGATCGACTAGAGGATTCCTAGTGAGTACTCACCAAATTTGCTCATACGAGCATGAACGTAAGCATCTAATGCTTAGTCATTTATAATTGGCTTTTCTTACTTCTCATTATCTTCATTTATTTAGAGAGCTCTAGAAGATATGGCCATTATGACTAAATACCACAGGCAACTCATGCTCTCAAGCAGGAAAATGTTGAACTATGCGAACAAGCGAAAAAGTTGTAAGCTACTGGCATGCATAGTCTTTCTCTATTTTGACCACTACTGTAAAGGTCTAAGAGCACTGAAAAGGCCTTATCTGATGCACTCGGCAGCGAGAAGATAAAGACACAGAAGTTAAAGAAGGAGAATGTCGATCTTACAATCGAGCTTTTGAAGGCCAAATATGCAATTGATAAGTTGCAAGGTAAAATAAATAGTAAGTTTTGAACTTACGACTATTTATTCAAATGTCTTTCTTGTCTTTCTCTAACTCCTTTCTTTTTGCAGATAAAGAGGTCGAAATGGGTAAGCTTCGTACTGAGATCAATGAAAAAACCAAAGTGATTGGCGAGTTACTTGTATGAAAAGAGAGAAAAGCCAAAGGATCTGGTCGCTAGAAGACCAGAATAAGGATGAAGTTGAGAGGCTTGAGTCTCGACTAACAGGTAAGGAAGTCTTTACTTTCGACCAGTCCTTACTAACTGGTCCTTTTTATAAAGTATTTTTCCAGACTAAGTCACTCTACTTTGTAGAAGTTGTAGTCAAAATAAAGTAACTCGTTGAGGCTTTGACTCATAGTCAAGAAGAGATTCAGCCGATGAAGACCATTTTTCAAGATAGAGTTTCTCTTCTAAATGAGCTACTTGGAGGGCTTGGTGTTGAGAAGATCAAACCTTCCGAGGACACCATGACCACTCACATGAGTACAATCAGATGACAAATCAGAGCTTTAGAGAAGCTCTTAACCACCTTGAAGACCAACTAGGCTGACTCAATTAGAGAGGTTGTTAAGAGTGCTGTAAGCTATGCATTGGCAAAACTCAAGGCATGCGACAAATGCCTGAACCTTCGTCAGATTAGATTTTAGTTTTAGATTTGTTTTTCATACCTATAAATAGAAAATTGCCCTATAAAAAGATTTAATTTTCGCTATCCAAACCCCGTTTATGCCTTTCAATATGTTAGTTTTGTTTGCTAAATTGAATTTGTGTCCATTTTAGCTTTGCCTAGTTCACTACAAGGATTTTAACCTAAAGCCACGCCTAAGAATGGTTGCAATATGGGCATTTTGGTCGCAATATGTAACAAATGCTTCGAAGTCGGTTTCGTTGTGAGTCGTGGCATTTAAATATGTTGCAATAGGTTATTGCGACTCAATTTTGATGTGTTGCGATACTTTGACTTTCGCAACGAGCACAAAAAGCAAATGCCACGCACGATATGGTCGCAATAGGAGATATTGCAACCAATAGCATCGTTGCATTAGTAATTGTTGCCACGACACACGTTGTGGCAATAGACTATATTGCCACCAAACATTGTGTTGCAAGAACGAGCCAGTATTGCAACGCCATTGCTACGTGGGAATAGAACTAATTGCCACGGACTATGTTCCATTGCAATAAAAAGTTCTGCAACGAAAATCATTTGGTGGTTATATCCGTAATTGCGACGCACAATGTTTCATTGCAATAACTTATGTTGCCACGTAAATTTTTTGGTTGCACGTAAGTGGTATTGCAACGACACATTGGTTGTGGTTACTAAGTCTTATGGCATTGCACAACCTACGTTGCAATATTGTTTATTGCGACAAACAACAATTGATGCATTTCAGTTTATTGCGACGAGGAGATTTTCGTCGTGTATGCCTATTTCGTTCGATATTTGTATATTAATTTATTATTGCAACATAGATACAATAGAATTAAAGAAAAAATTCAATCATCAACACACATATATGAAATCAATCCTTCAATAACTGGAAAATTATGTCTGAGCCAGAATAAATATGTTTGCAATAACAAAAATATCCTCTCAAACTACAAGTCTTGAACTATGTTTGCAATAAAAAAGAAATTGTTCTTCATTCACTCGAAGTATTGCTTCCCTTATTCATCTCATGATGTTCCATCAGCACACGCTCGCACGCATATTCCATAGTACTTTAATTATTTTGGCTCACCATGCTTTCCTGCATTTTATAAGCAGGAACATAATTAGTCAATGTATAGTAGGCAATGAAATTCGGCAATGTACAGTAGTCAATGTATAGTACGCAATGTACAGCAAGAACATAATTCAGCAATGAAATCAAGTCAATAGTAATGCTTACAACATAGCATATATGACTCACCCACCGTTTGCAATATGCGGCACATAATTTGATTGAAATGAACAAACAAAATTCACATATAGGCATTCATACCTGTAGCTTTTTCTTTTGATTACGAGTTTTTGCAGCAGGCCTTATCTGTTGTTGCGAAGAATTTGAATCTGCTGGTTGGTCATTGTTGTCTGTTGGGAAAAGATTTCTTGTTACAGTAGTATTAGCTGTAGCCGTGGTGCGAGTAGGTGGATCAACTTCTTTTACTGTGGTCATCACGCTTGCTGCTTGAATCTGCCAACAAACAAAATAACAACATGTGTACAAATGCATTTCGTATGTCGACATGCTGCATTTTTATTACCTCTTGTTCTTCATCTTCTATATGTGGTGGTGTGATGTCATTCATGCCCACAGTTGCGCTATTTGGAGGCTGTGAACAGGTGGTGTTTCCTGGGTTAGCCTGCACCATATAAAAGGCAAGCAACATTAGGGGGGAAAATCGACAAAAGACAAGCATATAATATATTTACTACCTGTAGCAGTGCAACTTGCAAACGAAGCTCTTCTCTAAGTTCCTGCATTTGTCGGATACTTTCTTCCTTATCTCTTTCCCTTGCAGCAACTTCATTTGCAAGTTTTTGTTTTAAATCTTCAACCTCCTCTCGGTGCTGTAGGGCTGCAGCTGAGCTACGGGCTAAATTCTCTTCTCTCTCATTCAATAGAGCCGTTCGTGTTGGATATTTCGCCATATATCCATGACATATGTACGTTTTGGTTCCTATGGTTTCTTTGTAGTATTTCTGAAAAAGTGCATTTTCTTCTTCAACCGTAAGACATTGTTTATCTTTCGATAATTCTGCCTCAGCAATTTTGACGAGAGCATTTTCCTAAGCGAAACATAATTAACACATTAGAAGGATTAAAATTAGAAGTGTTCCAAAATTTTATGAAGCATGAACCAATTATAAAGTCAGAACAATATATATATTTAGCACTCACATATACTTCCAGTGTATCTGGGTTTGACCATTGCCCGCCCTTGGTGTGAGTAACCATCCAAAGATCCAAATCAGTAGGTTCCTTACCAGTTGTCGGGTCTCTCTGAGATGGCAACACATGTAGTATGAGGTATTGACTGTTGTAAAAAATAACTAGGTCAGTAAAGCTTGTCATTACCTGATCATAACTTATTTGGGAAAATGGTTTGGATCCCATGAGATGCTGTGTCTTTTGCTTCTTACGGTTTTCAGTGTTCTTGGTGCTCTTCTTCTGTAAATGGTTTACAAATGATGTGATTAAAACACTGATTTGATCATTTGTAAAAAGAAAAGGATATTTAACCATTTTATAGACCTGGATGCTCTCACTTCCAAAGTACTGGATCAAGTAGTACCACTCAACATTGTCTAAATCTTCAGGCTTATGTTTCATTCTTTCAGCGTCAGTGCGGTAAGCCCTGTATGTAGCACTAAATGCAGCATGCCATCCTTTGTACCTCTCCTTGGCAATGGCCCATATCTTTTCTTTAGGTTCTTCAACATTCTGTAAGTCCCAGTTAAGCTGTTCCAATGCAAAGACAAATAGAATACAAAATTTTAGCTAGTGACAACAAGACATATGGACAAAAAAGATAGTGTCATACCAATATGTCATCTGCTATTGACATTTTGACTTTTGGATGCACACCCTTCCACGTTTTCACTCCTATAACTGGAGCCTTTTTCCTGGTAAACGTTACCACCTCATCCACGAACGACCGACGGTTCTCACCAATGGGGCCACCCAGCCTAGGATTAAATTCGATTTTTAATTTCTGAGTCCGATTCCTAATTCTCTTGTTGGTTACTGTCAGACCTTTGAGACATCCTCTTCCACGTGTTTTGGAATTTTCTCCTATTTGAACATTAAGAAATAATGGAACACCCATGATCAGCAAAAGAGTTTTTAATATAAAATATAAAATGGAAGGAGCAGCACATACCATCTCCTAGATTTTTTGGTTTCCTAGCATGACTTGGCCTATCATTTTCCTCCCCTTCAGTTATGTCATCATCATTTGTATTTTCTTCCAATAATGATACTACAAAAAGAATGCAACCAACACATGTTAATAATTATTTTATTGTTTGCAGAACAGTAAACATGTTTAAATGAGTAAAGATATTTAATTACGCATGTGTTGACGACGGCCTATATGCCTTAGCCATTCCTTGTATGTTTCGATTATTTCATCCCTGAAGGCATCCCTTAAATCTGCGAGTGATGATGATTATACAATACCACTTATCAGAGCAAACTTTGTTATAACAATTTGCATGAGTGAATCATCGAACAATCTTACCAGTGTCTGGATCCTTGGATTGCAGCTTTGTTAGCCACAACTTGTAGGCATCAATGTCTTCAAGCGTACTTGAGTCATCATTGTTTCCCTTCTCCCTTGGTCGCTTAATCGGTGTTATGGCGACATCTACCTCATGTTCCTACTCCTTCGACAGTACCAACCTGATTTCCCTCTCAGCCTCATTCATACGTAGCACTGTATCTGCATCTGGTATATAACCCATGGCTTCAAGTTTTGCTACATCCCGGCCACAACGCATCTTGTAGTACATGAAGTCCCTAGGTCCGTACCCAAGCTGTTCTTTAAAATATGCCAAGTTAAAATATGTGACATCAGCTTTATCTAAATGTACATCGACAAATTCATTTTCTGGATCCTTCCCCTTGCATTGGAAATATATTGTCCAAACCTCTCCAGTCTTTAGTGCACTGCGTGTATATACATGTAGTTACAAATCAATAAAGCAGATATATCGCAGTAATAAAAAGGTTCATATTACATGTAGTTACAAATCAATAAAGCCTTCAAATGTTGAATGTAGCATTTCCTACTCAATTTCATCATGACTGCCGATGTAGTGCATGAGGTTCGGAAATAAGAAGCAAGTAACAAAACTAAAAAAATATCCAAAACAATCCTGAATTTTCCTACCAAGTACCTGGTCGTACCTGCAGTATACTGAGTATAGTATGTTTGGGTCTCCAGACTCAGGTTCATCCATTGACTATATATATGAAACAAATTGCTAAAATATTCTCTAGACCTAGGAGTATATTGAGTATATTGCTGAAATATTCTCCAGACCTAGGTTCATCCATTGACTATAAACTAATCGCCACCTCCTGTTAGGCTTTGCAGTAATAAACAAGGAGACCTATCTACATGCAGGTGCCTACAAGAGCCTGCATGCCGGTCGGCCACGCCGAGTATAGCAGTAGCACACACATTCCCAGTGGCGGACCCAGGAAATAAGAAAGACAACCGTTATTTCATCACCAACGAACGTACAGATATGTACAAATGCTCCGCCAATCTGCAAAGCACATGGCTGTAAAATCAGTTACCACTACAACTAACCCGCAAAAGCAGAGTTTCCATTTGCTATCTTCCCATAACTCACTGCAGAAAGAAAACTAATCGATATTTTCGTCAGGGTAGATTTCCTCATCTCCAAGATCAATACTTCTCTAGAGCCGCAAACCAATCCCTCTCTAGTGCCACAACACCTGGTCTCCTAGACTCCTTTCTCACAGACTGATCGCTCTCTCAAATTTATTAGCCAGATGAGATGACCAGATAGGCATTAAACACACACCAGTTGTAATTTCAACTTACTCAATCCATGGAACAGCCTCATCACAGTTTGTTATTATGTAGTGCCGCATCTGCTTCAACTCTAAACTAGGAATAGACTCAACTTTGCAACCTTTCTTACTGTAGTCAATGGTCTAAAATACGCTAAGCCCAGACGGTGGTTCATTCGCTGCACTGCTTTCATGACGCTCTGGGCGGTTCAGCTTCGTATCGATGTCTTCTAGGAACCGAGAACAAAATGTCATGCACTCCTCAGCGATATATCCCTCTGCTATAGAACCTTCAGGTTGTGCTTTGTTCCTCACATATCCTTTCAGCGTACGTAGATACCTCTCGACTGGATACATCCATCTATAACACACAGGTCCTCCAATTCTAGCCTCCTCAGCTAAATGAATTGGCAAATGCATCATAATATCAAAAAATGCTGGTGGGAATAACATCTCTAGCCGACATAAAGTCTCTCCAATCGAAGAGGTCAGTTTTTCAAGGTCACTTTCCACCAGTTCCTTTGAACATAATGAACTGAAAAAATTACTTAGCTGAATCAATGGGATAGCAACATCTTGAGGCAATATGTCGCGTACTACTAGTGGTAATAGTTTCTGTAATATAACATGATAGTCATAAGTCTTCAGTCCAGAAACCTTACATCCCTTGACGTCCACGCATCTCTTTATATTTGCTGCAAAACCATCAGGCATCCTCACTCCTTGTAGGAATTTGCATAACATTTCCTTCTCATCCTTGCCTAAGCTGTACAACGCTGATGGCAAAGTATACTTGCCATTCTCCACCACAGGATGTTGATCCTTCCTAATCCCAAGATTCTGCAAGTCAAGCCGAGCCTTCTCACCATCCTTACATTTACCATCAATGTCCAGCAATGTCCCCAATATGCTCTCACCAATGTTCTTCTCAATGTGCATGACATCCAAATTATGCCTAATAAGCAATTTTTCCCAGTACGGTAGTTGGAAGAATACACTCTTCTTCCTCCAATTGTGCCACCTAGTTTCTTCTTCACGCTGCTTCCTCTTCCTTGTGCCTTGCCCAAATTTTGGTTGCTCAAAACTGTCATACTGCTGCAGAACCTCTTCACTAGTAAGTGGCACCGGAGCCTCCCTTGTTTCTACCTTGTTGTTGAAGCTACTTTTATTCCTGCGCCATCTATGGTTCTGTGGCAGAAAGCGACGATGACCCAGGTAGCAATGCTTGCAGCCAAATTTCAACCATAAGTATTCTGTATACTTATGACAGTAAGGACATGCAAACTTGCCTTTAGTACTCCAACCAGACAGCATGGCATATGCAGGGAAATCGTTTATGGTCCATAGTAGAACTGCACGTAAGGTAAAATTTTTCCTAACCTTTGCATCCCATGTGAGAACACCCTTTTCCCAAAGATCCTTTAGCTCATCGATCAGTGGCTGCAAATAGACATCGATGTTTATTCCAGGAGATTTGGGCCCTGGTATCAGCATTGACATCATCCAATACAATTGTTTTAAACACAACCAAGGAGGCAAGTTATAAGGGATTATGATGACAGGCCAAGTAGTGTATGCAACATTCAACATCCCAAACGGATTGAAGCCATCAGATGCAAGTCCAAGCCTTACATTGCGAGGGTCAGATGCAAATTCCTCCTCCAGGGCATCCAAATGCTTCTATGCCAATGAGTCCGTAGGGTGACGCATTTTCCCATCACGCACCAGTCCTTCCTTATGCCAACGCATAAGTTTTGATGTCGACTCCCTCATAAACAATCTTTGCAGCAGAGGAGTAAGTGGGAAATACCGCAAGATCTTACGTGGAAAACGCTTTTGTCCGCCACAAGTGCTAGAGGACTCAGCATCTTCAGAAGAGTCGGTCCCTTTCCACCTAGACTGACCACAGGTTGGACATGTATCCAAGTCAGCATAATCCCCACGAAATAACACACAGTCGTTCACACATGCATGAATCTTTTGGTAGTCGAGTCCAAGATCTCGAACAACCTTACGCACTTTATCCAAGGTGTCTGGGATATCAGGGTGGATCAACGCGAACAGATCAAGGATCGACTGTATTCCATTGTTACTAAAACCATGCATGCACTTCATCTGAAAGATCCTGATAATGAAAGAAACCTTTGTAGGCTCCTTGCAGCCTGGATACAGTTCCTTTTGTGCCTCGGTTAATAACTTAAAGAACTTCTTTGCACTCTCATTTGGCTCTTCATCTCCACTTCCTGTGAGTTCGCCATGTATAGCTCCGCGGATTAGTGCAGAAATCAGTTCTTTGCTAGCAGGCGCATCACCTGTTTCGCCATCATCGTATTCTCCTTCAGCAGGGTTATCCTCCTGAGGACATGCAACGAAATCTTGAGTATTACCTTCTCCTTGGATGAAACTTTCATCGAACCCTCTAAGTACCAAATGACTTCGAACATCTTTTTGATTTCTGTAGGACATGCAACGGCAACGAGCACATGGACATGGAGCAGTTTCTTCTTTAGATCTGCCTCCAAAGGTATTCTGAATGAAGTCCTTAAATCCTTTTTGCCATTCAACAGTATACTTTGCCATGCGCATCCAGCTCCTATCTTCAATCGACATGCTGCTGCCTTGCCTCTTAGAAAACAGCTCACCGACTCTTCACCACGGACCCAACCTTCCCAACAACACCAACTATATTATCCGATTGCCCTGCCTGCTTCCGCTTGACACCTGCATTAAATCGGTACAGTAAGGTTAAAGTTCCAGGTAAAGCAGACATAAAAAATGGTCATAGGATACAAATACAAGCAGCTTGCACAGTCACACTGTCAGGACTATACTAGTAACTCGATAATAGCTCCGAAGCACATGATAATTATTATCTTTGTCGGTGCCAGAAACCTATGGAGGACTAGTAAATCACAACATCATCATGACAAAGCAATTTGACGAAATGATTACATGAAGTAGGAATATTCGTACACAAAACAGTGGCAGAGCTCACAACAAATTATAGGGGGGCGTGCATTTTGTCTAATACAAATCAACATGTACAGTCATAATTTCACTAGATATAATACACCATCCTAATCGATTCAGCATTTAGAAATTGGGAAATTCAGAAGCAAATAAAAAAATAACTACAGAACAAGCAAACTAAATTAGCACTCACGGACTCACCAGGATGGATCCTATTGGCTCATTGGCTGATTGGGGATTTCAGATTGGACTGGAGAGCAGCAGCGGACTAGCTAACACAGATCATAACTTACATGAACAGAACCTATATCCATATCCAACAGCAGCACAATGAACAATACTAAATTTGCTAAACAACTTCCAACAGCAATAACAGATTATATAAACAACTCAAAACATTGCACAACCCACATTTCACAATCACAGATTCACAAGTTAACATTCACATTGCATTCCAGATCAAACATCTCAAAATCAAAGTGCACAATTAACAATTAATTGATAACAGTAATGATGAGTAGCAAAAAGATAAAGGGAGAAGAATTTGGGGATTAACCGAAGAGTAGAGCAGAGAGGAAGCAGAGCAGATGAGGGTGTCGGTGGCGGCCGTGGATCTGTAGACGCCGTCGGTGGAGAGGTGATGCGCCGATCTGGTAGAAGAAGCCGGGCTCGGTGGAGATGATGCCGCCGCCGGTGTCCGTGCTGCGGAGGGGATCGACGCGGTCGGAGGCCGGAGGTGATGAAGGGCGGCGCTGATGGAGGTCGGCGGCGCACGGGAGGCGATGGTGGATGCGTCCGGATGTGGAGAAGAAGGAGGAGAGGTGGCGGCGCACGGGTGGAGAGGAGAGCCGGGAAGAGAAGGCTGCGGTGGCCGGAGAGGCGGATCGGGTGGTGGAGAGGAACAGGCAGGCTGAGAGAGGTGGAGAAGGTGGCTGAGTAGAGGTGGCGCGGCGGCAGTATGGCGACCGGATGCGGAGGGAGAGCAAGGCGGCGACTGGATGCGGTGGTGCCGAGGGAAGAGATGGAGTGGATGGAGAGAAGAGGTTGGGTAGAGTTGAGAAGGGGCAGTGGAGGAACGGCGGGGAGCGGCGAGAGAAGGCGGAGATGTGGCCGCCGGCGAGGTATGGCCCGGTCTCGCCGGCGCCGTGGGTGGAGAAGAAAGGGGGTGAGAGGAGCAGGACAGGAAGAACCGGGCTCCAGGAATTTGCGGCGATGCGTTTTTTTAGCAATGCCGGCGATGTGCCTGGTGGTCACTTGGTGTAAGAAACCTTTGACTTTGGCCCATGCGTTCGAAGCCTTTGGCCTATGCGTAGGAGTAGTTTAGGCCACCAACAAATTTATTATTAACATAACGCAGCTTCATTTGTTGCAATATTTAAATGTAATTGCAACCATAGTTTAATCGAGGCCATAACACCTACCTGTCGCAACGAAGGTTAGGACTAACACAACCCAATAATTTAGATGCAATAAGTGCCACGTATCGCAACCAATTATAGTCCATGTTGCAATAGAGCCTCCTATTGCGACTAAATTTGTGGCATTGCGAATACAAGTGGTTGGATTAGGGTAAAAACCTTGTAGTGGTTGCTAGTCATATCTTTGTTCCTAAATACCAAACAAAAAAATCCTCACGTCAAAATCCATCTTGAACGCCCCAAACTGTAATTTCCAATTTCAGCAAAAAGACTCCCCTTTCTGTAGCTGCCATGAAAAATGTCATATCATTTTATTCGGTGATCATTTTTGAGTCACACCGCTGCCATTAGTTTAATAACTTCGTTATCTATCTTTGTTTAAATTTCTGTTCAATCTAGTAGGGCAGTAAAAAAAATACCTGCAGTGAAAGTTGACCCAAATTTCTGGTTTGATTCCACAATAGTCAACACTTGTGATTTTTGTGTACTAACCATCACAGGTCTCAATGTACTAGCAATCACTATACTCATGACTTAAATCAAGTTATCATGAACCAGCCACATGTTGCACCATTTGTTCTGCATTAGTAAGAACTCATAAGAGTTTGAGAGATGTGGGACTTGTGAAGCTCCACCTCCTAATAGTTGATAGGAGAACTAACATCTTTCTTCTGAGTTTCTTGTTTGCTACTAACAATGCCAGGAACACACACATCTAGGCATGGTAGCAAGGACGAAGAGCAATCTTCAGAGCTTGAGGGTGCAAGGCTCCTCACTCCTCATACAAGAATGCTCGTGCAACACTTTGATCATGTGGTCAACAAGAAAACTGAGGACATCTACAATGTATTGGATCGGATCAATTACACCCTTACTATGATCAAAACCCATGTTCAGCACGACGATATGGAACTTGAGGGTTCCCATGATTGTGATCACTGTCAACTCTGCCACACTCGACGAGGTATGGGTAGAGTTTAGCGAGAGGTACGTGATGATGTGTTAACGAACATTAAGTTTACAATACCTCCATTTGCTAGTAAATATGATCTTGATGTATATCTTGATTGGGAATTAGCAGTCGATTAGAAATTTGCATGTTACAATTTTCCTGAAAATAAAAAAATTAGGGTTGCAACAAGTGAATTTATTGATTTTATATCATTTTGGTGGAGTGAATATTATAGACAACACCATGTACCTAGAACTTAGGATGGCATGAAACAAGTCATGAGATCTAGAATTGTTCCTTCGTATTATTCACATGACTTGCTAAATAGATTGCAACATTTAAAACACGGTAGTAGAATTGTAAGGGAATACTTTCATGAATTGAAAATTTGTTTATTGCATTGTGGCTTAGAGGAATATGCTGAAGTTACAGAGAATAGATTCTTAAGTGGGCTTAATCAAGAAATTCAAGACCTTCTTATTCACAAAGAATACAATTCTCTCTCTCATTTATTTGCACTTGCTTGTAAGGTTGAAAATCAGATTGAGGAGAAATTGAGAGTGCTTGCTGATAGGAAACATGAGAAAAAAAATTGTTTTGTGCCTTTTTCTATGACTAACAACTTACAAAAAGTTGAGAACCATGCTGAAGAAAAGAATGAGCTATGTTATTCCACCATATATGAGATTAAGAGCATTCAAAATGAGTGCGAGAGAGATACAGCAAAAGAAAAAAAAGAAGTTGATATTGAAGACAAGTTGAATGTTCAACAACTGGCATTATTGAAAGCAAAAAAAAAATGAGGAGATAACCATGGTTGGGGATGGAATACTTGCTGCCCCATTTGATGCGGATACGCACATGCTTAGTACTTTTAAGTCAAATACATTATTTCACTAGAAAGAAGTATTGAGCCGCATTAAATATTGTCAGGTGAATTTGTTTCTTAATGAATTTCCTTCTATTCGTGGGAATGATATACTACCTTATGCCAAATTCTTGTTTATTATTATGTTTGAATAATGTCGTAGGGGTGGCCCCCACCTAAGCCCAGCAGGCCTGTTAGAGGAATGTAAGGCCCAGAATGGGACATATGTTGCCCTTGTAGGGAATACTTGGATGTAAGGGTATAATTGTAAAAGCACTCCTCATGTGAATATATATATGCAGCACAGGCCATGGGGGGAAGGGCCTAAGCCATTCATTTTACTCAACTCCCCACTACTACACTCTACTACACTCTCTCTCTGTTTGGTCTGTAACCACAACAGTTGGCGCCGTCCGTGGGGAGGACAAGAGCAAGCCTCCAGATTTGAAGGAGGATGGCACCAAAGAAAGCTTCACCATCGGCGACGAAGAAGAAGAAGGCGGAGGCGGCGAAGTCTCGCGTCAGCACGAGAGCTTCGGCTTAACAGCCGCAGGCATGAGCAGTGGTGTAGGTGCGACCGAGGACCCCACCACTGGCGCGACGACCAACCCCGCCATCGGCGCGACGACCAACCCCGCCATCGACGCGACGACCCACCCCGCCACCGACGCGACGACCAACCCCGCCACCGACGTGACGACCGATCCCACCAGCACCGCCCCGACGGCCAACCCCGGCGATGACAACGCGGCACGCAGCCTAGGCGTGCAGGCCGTGGTCACCACCATGCCGGCGGCACCGCCAAGCACACCGATGGCCCCGGCCACGCCTGCAGTAGAGAAGGCCCTGCTGGCGGCCCTCATCGTGTTTCAGCGGGAGCTAACGGACCTCCACGGAGCCGGCCGGGACATGCAGGAGGCTCGGAGCCAACACTCCCCCCCGGCAGTGGCATCCGAACCCGCCCCGGAAAGGGCGGATAGCCGCAACGCCCCCACGTCTAGCCGCGCCCCACTGCGGCGCATAGACCCGGAGTCCCTGCTTTCTGCGGGCCTACAGCGGGCGCCATGGCCCGAAGATTTCAAGTTCGCAAGCGTCATCGAGGCCTACAAAGGCGACTCCGACCCGTGAGAGTTCGTGCGCACGTACGAGACCGCCATCGAAGCCGCTGGCGGAGACGACACCACGAAGGCAAAAGGGCTCCCCCTCGCGTTACAAGGGGTGGCGCTGTCCTGGTTCTTCACCATTGAACCACAGTCCATCTTTGCGTGGGAACAGGTCCGTAACCGACTCTACAACAACTTCCAGGGACACTACATCGAGCGTGTCGATGCGGACCAGCTCTTCGCAGTCAAGCAAAAACCGGAGGAAAGGCTCCAGGACTACTTCAAGCGCTTCGCGAAGGTGCGCTGCCAAGTCAAGGACGTCAACGAAACAACGGTCATCAACGCAGCAATACAAGGCCTCCGACCGGGGCCAATGGCCGAGTACAACGCGCGCAAGCCCATTAAGACAGTCAGGAAACTCTTCGACAAGATGGAAGAGTATGCCAAAGCGGAGGAGGACGCGCGGAGGCGACACGGTGATGACTCCGACTCCAACAAGGCGGACGGCTCGGTCAAGAGCGAAGACTCGCCAAAACAGGGCTCTTCAAAAGGCAAGCGTAAGCAAGAGCAGCCGAAGGGCGCCTCCAAACGCAAGGACCCCCAACACAATGACCAGTAAGGCGGCAGGTCCAAGCATGACCCGCGAAGAGCACGGTGACCAGCACCACGGGCAGTGGTGCAAAATCCACGGTCGGGGCAACCACGACACGCATGCTTGTGCCACCATCGCAGCGCTACGGCAGAGCGTTGCTAGGGACAAAAACCCGGATGCACGCGCGCCCGTTGTGGCTCACGTCCAACACCCCCAGGACCAAGGAGCACAGCCCCAGGAAGGCTTCCTGCGAATCCAGGCGCACGTACAGCAACCTCGGGAAGGCCTCCTACAGTTACAAGCCCCGGAGGGAACCCAGCGCAGGATTATCAACGTCATCGCCGGAGGCTCCTCACTGGGGTTCGCCTCGGCAAGACAACGGAAGGCTTACGCGCGGAGGCTGCACCACGTCGCGGCATACCCGGCGCAGGCGCCGCCAGAATGGGCGCAACATGAAGTCACATTCATGCCCGCTGACGCTGAGGGCGTGGAGTTCCCCCACCAAGACCCTTTGGTCGTCCGGGTCCTCATAGCCGGGTGCGACGTCCGGCGCGTCCTAGTCGATGGACGAAGCTCTGCAAACATCCTCTTCACCGCGGCCTTCGACCAAATGGGGATCCCTCGGAGCCAATTGGGCCCATCAGGCATCCCGCTGCAAGGATTTGGCGGGCAGCCTTTGCGCGCCTTAGGCCAGATATGCCTCCAAGCCTCCTTCGGCCAAAACAACAATGTCAGGAGCGAGGACGCCATCTTCGACGTGGTCAACATTGCATACCCCTACAACGCCACAATAGGGCGGCCGCTCCTAAACACCATCGGGGCAGTCCCGCACCACGGATTCCTGTGCATGAAGCTTCCCGGGCCGCGGGCCATCATCACCATTCATGGCGACCAGGACATGGCCCGCCGCATAGAGCTTGGCGCCAGAGGCCCAAGCCATGCGGCTCGCCAAGGCACCTAGGCCGGAAGGGCGGGCGCGTAGCCCTCGGTTTCCCCGGCAGCAGCGGCTCGTCAGTGATCGCCCCACCCTCCCAGCGGTTAGTGGTTGGTATTCCTCCCCCTTTTTTTCTTTTGTAAGTGCTCACCCGCGCAAACGAGAATTTAATAAAGTACACCGTTTGCACAAATTTCTGTTCTTTGAAACAAAGACACGCGTCCGCGCGCGCACTCTCTGTCAAAGATACGGGCATGAGTATAAACAAAAACACGCGTCCACGCGCGCACTCTTTGTCAAAGATACGGGCATGAGTATAAACAAAGACACGCATCCGCGCGCGCACTCTCTGTCAAAGATACGGGCATGAGTATAAACAAAGACACGCGTCCGCGCGTGCACTCTCTGTCAAAGATACGGGCATGATTATAAACAAAGACACGCGTTCGCGCGCACACTCTCCGTCAAAGATACGGGCATGAGTATAAACAAAGACGAGCGGGGGGACGCCTCCGCACGCACTCTACAGAATATAAATAAGACGTAGCGTCGAGGTCCGCCTCCGCACGCAATTTCACCGCCCGCAACGCGCGGAGGTTCGCCTCCGCGCGCAGTCTACGGACTCTAAAATAAAACGTAGCGTTGAGGTCCGCCTCCGCACGCACTCTCCGGAGTATAAAAGAAGACGCGGATGCTATCCCTACGCACTCTACGGAGTATAAAAAAGATGCGAACACCGCGCAAGCACGGGCGCCGCCCCAGTGCGTACTCTTCGGAGTATAAATTGGACGTGGATGCTGACCCCACGCACTCTACGGAGTATAAACAAGACGCGAACACCGCGCACGCACGGGCGCTGCCCCAGCTCGTACTCTTCGGAGTATAAATAAGGCGCGGACGCTGCCTCCGCGCGCTCTTCGGAGAATCAGTAAGGAGTGGGCATTGGCCCCCACGTACTCCAGAACACAACTTACCCCGGTTAATTTTACGACGGGCAAAGTGCACCACGGGGGGCCACTCCCACGCGCCGCCTGTAAAGTACCAAGGCGACGTATTAAGAGGCTGGGTCCCGCGTGGGCACACTCGCGAGCGATAAGCACCAGAGGCTGGTTCCCGCGCGAGCACACCCACGAGTGAGAAGCGCCAGAGGCTGCTCCGCTGCCACCACCTCGAAGGGTAAGGGACGGAGCGCTCGCGCGTCTACCTCGACCAGGCGCCAGCTCCGCTGCCACCACCTCGAAGGGTAGGGGACGGAGCACTCGCGCGTCTACCTCGACTAAGCGCCAACTCCGCTGCCACCACCTCGAAGGGTAGGGGACAGAGCGCTCGCGTGCCTACCTCGACTAGGCGCCAGCTCCGCTGCCACCACTTCGAAGGGTAGGGGACGGAGCACTCGCGCGTCTACCTCGACTAGGCGCCAGCTCCGCTGCCACCACGTTGAAGGGTAGGGGACGGAGCGCTCGCGCGTCTACCTCGACTAGGCGCCAACTCCGCTGCCACCACCTCGAAGGGTAGGGGACAGAGCGCTCGCGCGTCTACCTCGACTAGGCGCCAGCTCCGCTGCCACCACCTAGAAGGGTAGGGGACGGAGCGCTCGCGCGCCTACCTCGACTAGGCGCCAGCTCCGCTGCCACCACCTCGAAGGGTAGGGGACGGAGCGCTCGCGCGCCTACCTCGACTAGGCGCCAGACCTTCACTAGGCGCCAGCTCCGCTGCCACCACGTCGAAGGGTAGGGGACGAAGCGTTCGCGCGTCTACCTCGACTAGGCGCCAGCTCCGCCGCCACCACCTCGAAGGGTTGGGGACGGAGCGCTCGTGCGTCTACCTCGACTCGGTGCCAGCTCCACTGCCACCACGTCGAAGGGTAGGGGACGGAGCGCTCGCGCGTCTACCTCGACTAGGCGCCAGCTCCGCTGCCACCACCTCGAAGGGTAGGGGATGGAGCGCTCGCGCGTCTACCTCGACTAGGGGCTAGCTCCGCTGCCACCACTTCGAAGGGTAGGGGACGGAGCGCTAGCGCGTCTACCTCGACTAGGTGCCAGCTCCGCTGCCACCGCTCAGCATCCCCAGATCGCCCTGCAAACACCTGCAACGGTCCAGCGTTGCAGCGTCGTGCTGTCATGATGCTCCAAGATCCGCGCCGGGAGAAGGAGCGTCTGGGATCCAGCGGGGCCCCTGACTCAGCCCCATGCGTCGGGCCGGCCGAAGCGGAAGGTGAAGGCGAGTGGGCACCGGTTTACCCACAATGCACTCAAACAGCCAACCCTGAGCCGTGGGGTTCAGGCCGGCCTTTCGGCCCCTAGCCCCCTCGAATCAGAGGTCACGCGACGTCCCAACTTTGTGGCAGGTTTTGACACGTTCTCGTAAATAGAAAAGTTTCAGTACATCAACATTCCCTGATGGCAACGCTGGTGGGCGCAATCAGAGAGTGCAGAGAGACTCAAGCATTTCTATCTACGAGAGCAGGTCAAGCCTTGCCATTTCCACACGAAAGCAAGGTGCGCGAGTAGGACCCTGTGGACGTCCAAGACTTCTACAGCGAGCTGTGACGTATTCCCATGAGTAGGCCGTCTATTGTTCATCAGCGCTCGCTGACTTTGGCGACAGTAGACGCAATCATCAAACGCGGATGAACAACAGTTGGCCTACATGTAGGAAGATAACCGCGTGCAGGTGCAAGATGAGTAACCCGGGGTGAGCAAGGAACAGCCCGCGACACCGGCACATTTATACCCAGGATCACCCCGCAAAGAGTCACCAGGCTGGCGGAAGGTCAATCGGCGTCAATCGGCGGTGTGCCAATCGACGGGTACCCGGCGGTCCAACTGCCCGCGATGGACAAGTGAAACCACTAATCGCCAATGAGGCGTGCGCTGGTAGGCGGGCAGACGCCGTAACAGCTCCCCACCGCGTGCCCCGCCTTTCTGGGGAAGGGGCGAACGGCCGCAGTCGCACAACCGCCAACAGCCCACGGTGTGCAATCGTGGCCTGCCGCGTGTACACCCCGACGGGGAAAGTGACCGGGAAAGTACGGCCTCAGCAGCCTGCCCCTGCTAGCCCAGGAGTCGGCGCGGTTCAAGGGGCCATTAGAGTGCACCACCGGAACCGCAGAGCCTCGCCTACCTGCCTCCCAGGGAACGCCATGGGCGCGAGGTCCGCCCCCGCTCCAGCTTTGGCTCCGCCGCCCGGGGAACTCGTGGCCAAACATGGCCCGGGCCACCAGGCCACCTCGCCAAGGCGGGCTTGGCTTCGACCTTGGCTGCGGCTTCAACCTCCAGCCCCGAAAGCAGCCCCGGACCAGCCACTGCTAGGCCCTGTAACCAAGGGAGGCTCCACCAGCTTGCCCAGCGCAATGCTCTGGAGGCGGAGCAGGCAACACAGCAAGGCTTCGCCCGATGTTGGGAAAGCTCACAGACCGCAGGGACGGAGGGGGCCAAACGGCTCGGCGACATGGCTTCGGCCCGTGAAGCCCTTCACCATGAGAGGCTCCTGTCGTAGGGGTGGCCCCCACCTAAGCCCAGCAGGCCTGTTAGAGGAATGTAAGGCCCAGAATGGGACATATGTAATGACATAAGTGCCCTTGTAGGGAATACTTGGATGTAAGGGTATAATTGTAAAAGCACTCCTCATGTGAATATATATATATGCAGCACAGGCCATGGGGGGAAGGGCCTAAGCCATTCATTTTACTCAACTTCCCACTACTACACTCTCTCTCTGTTTGGTCTGTAACCACAACAAATATTGTGATGATTCCGGGGCCAAAGCAATAGAGAAGCACAAGGAGGGTAATTATATTTGCTACCAAGAACAAAAAGCTCAAAGCTCATGGGAATGAAAAGGAGAAAGCCAAGCAGCCCATGCAGCTGATCAAGGAGGAAAGAAGCCCATGCAGTGGGAGAGCAAAAAGGGAGGAGCTCAAGGACTTAAACTGTAAGTTTTGGATAAGATTTTCAAGCCAAATTCGGATTTCCCACGTGCTCACCCAATTCAAACTTGGATTCAACTCAGAATTCAATTCGGATTCGGTTCGGAACAGCTTGCCAGGCAGTTACTAAAAAGACCATAACTTTCACAAACGAAGTCCGATTCAGGTGTTCTTGTACTCGTTGGAAAGATAATTTCAAGGGCTATGCAATGGATCTAGTACCACCTTCAAATTCATCATGGATAAAAAGTTATGACTGAAACAATATGACGGGTGGAAAATATAGTTCTTACTTCAATTTATATAACGTGGAATTGATTACTCATAAAGAAGTTCTTACTCGAATATCTCGTGATGATTTTTTATACTATATTATGTTTGATGATCCTAGAGAGCTATCTAGTGTGATTAAAAACATTGCTAAAATTTTATGTTTAAAATCACTAGTTGGTGCTTATGCCTACACATATAAGTTCAATTTGATTAGAGATTATGGTGTAGATGACAGGTTCTATGTTTATCGAGTGTGCATTACATGTGACAAGCTTGCTGAATTGAAATTGCATGTTTTGGATAAACAATTTTTGGTGCCATGTCATGATCACAATGAGATGAGTTTCAACAATAGACCTTGCTATTTAGAAAGATTTCATAAGCCTATTTATTCATCCTTTGATGTACAATAT
Organism: Dendrocalamus latiflorus; assembly: GCA_017311315.1. Lineage (NCBI taxonomy): Eukaryota > Viridiplantae > Streptophyta > Magnoliopsida > Poales > Poaceae > Dendrocalamus > Dendrocalamus latiflorus. The sequence continues at coordinate 8,701,053 of CM029669.1, read as the reverse complement.
GTATAAGTATTCAGAGTAGCACAATTGAAGGATGGAAGGCACTAAAAATTTTCCACCCGATATTTGAACAACTTGGTAAGGTTTTGCCCTTTGATATCTTGTATATGTCCTTAGCAAAGTTGAGGACAATTTTCTCATGGGAGGGAGAATGATGTAAATGACAATATTGCAATGTGTCTTATAGCTGTTGTTGTACTAAATGGTTTGTAAAAACAACAAGAATGACACCGTAATTGATTTATACATATACCACGCATATGTATTGTTCTCTTTGTTTACTACACCTTCAGATGTTGATAATGTGCTAAACAGGAGAAATGTGGATGATAGATACATATACCATGTACACATGATGTTCTCTTTGTTTAGTATATTTTCATATTATCAAAACCCGAGGACAGCTTTTCATGAAGAAGGGGATGATGATGAGGACGTGACAAGGCGGGACCATAGATTAGATTGTTTTTTACCTAGAGTACCAAAAAAACCACAAAAAAAAGCAGTAGATCATCTTGTCCAAACCAGTCTTAGCCTCGCAATTTTCTTTTCAGTACATTGCATTGTTGAACTTTCGGTTGCATCGTCGTGTCCTTTGCTGGTCTTAGTGTCTAGTTCCTCTAGAGTTTCGAGTTCTGTCACATTTTGGTATCACCATTGCAGTTAGATCCGAACTACCACGGTGAGGGTAGAAAAGGAGGACTCGGTTTCTAGGGAGGCTTTGCCCTAGTTGGCATCGGAGTAGGACATGATTTCGGATTCAACCGTGTCGTGTGTGTGACAAAAAAAAAGAAAAAAAGTCTAACTTTTGCATACGACCTCCGATTGAGGCGTTTCTTAATCCGTTGGAAAGGAAACGAGAAGATAGAGTGAGCATCCATGCACACGCGCAGCAACTTCGACCCTAAAAACGTCGTTTAGGGCCTCAAAACGGGCCCACAAACCGAGAAAAATTCAAATTTCTCAGAATTCGTCCAAAATTGATGTAGCCCTTCTACATGTGATTCTAAAGTTCCCTGTGAAGACGACATCCTTTTTCGAGCTTCCGAACTCCGTGTGCAACGTCATCTAGTTTCTTTCTGCACGGTGTTTTCGTTTGTGTTCTAGGCTCGTGTCTCTAGTACGGTCTATGATACGGGGTCGCCCGATCTTCTCGACGTAGGATCAAGATACTCACGTGGATTTGATGAACCGTAGTGATCTCCCGTTGGCAATGCAAGAGTTAGCACTCTATAATTCGCCCAACCACATGTGCTGAACTTGACGACCACCGATGAAGTTCCATCGCGCTCCCAATTCCCAACGGAAAGGTTGAACGATCTTGATTTCAACAAACTCCCAATTCTCTCAAGTTGGGTCGGCCATAAAAAAGAACAAGAGTATTCTATTATCAAAAGTGGTCTCTCCTTAAAGGCTGCCAATACAAGGCTTATATAGCCCCTTGGGACACCCATATGGTCCCCAAACTAAGTACAACTCAACCCTATATGGTTTTGGATACGAACTCTCACAAAAAAGAAACTATATTTTTCACCTGTCAAATCATTTCGGTCATAACTTTTTATTCGTGATGTATTTGAATGTGGGACTAGATCCATTGCGTAACCCTTGAAATTGTCTTTCCAACGAGTACAAGAACACCTGAATCAGACTCCGTTTGTGAAAGTTATGACCTTTTTAGTAACTGCCTATCAGGCTGTTCCGAACCGAATCCGAATTGAATCCTGAGTTGAATCCGAGTTTGAATTGGGTTGAGCACGTGGGAAGTCTGAATTTGGCTTGAACATGTTATCCAAAACTTGTAGTTTATGTCCTTGGGCTCCTCTATTTTGCTCTCCCACTGCATGGGCTTCTTTCTTCCTTGATCAACTGCATGGGCTGCTTGGCTTGCTCCTTTCCATTCCCATGGGCTTTGAGCTTTTTGTTCTTGTTAGCAAATATGATTAACCCCCTTGTGCTTCTCCATTGCTTTGGCCCCGGAATCATCATAATATTCAAACCTAACAATAAGCAAGAATTTGGCATGAGGTAGTATATTGTTCCCACGAATAGAAGGAAATTCAGTAAGAAACAAATTCACCTGACAATATTTAATGCGGCTCAATACTTCATTCCACTGAAATAATGTTTTTGATTGAAAAGTGCTAAGCATGTGCGTATCCGCATCATCCTCCCCTTCTTCAAGAAAAGCTGTCCTCAGCTTTTGATAGCCTGAAATTGTACTAAACATATAATACAATGTGTATGCATGGTATATGTATTGGTTAGTTACACCCCTTCCGTCTTTCACATTATTATTACCTGGAGGTGTAGTAAGCAAAAAGAACAACACATATGCATGGTATATGTATGAATCAATTATTGTGTCATTCTCATTCTCACTGTTTTGCACAAACCAATTGAGACTACAACAGCTATCAAATGCATACATTGTAATGTTTTCATTCACACCATTCTCCCTCCCATAAGAAAAAGTCGTCCTCGACTTTGCGAAGTACATGGACAAGTCATTAATGGGCAAAACCAGATCAAACGGTTCAAATATGGAAGAAAAAATTTTGAGTGCCTTCCTTGCTTCAACTGCGCTACTCTGATTATTTGTACATGATTGTTCATCAAAAGAGGAACAAGTAGGCACAAGAAATCTTCGTAAACAGCAAGCACTATTGTTAAACCTCATCTCCTTGTGATCATGACATGGTATAAAATATGTAATCCTTGTTTGTCCAAAATATGTAATTTCAATTCAGCAAGCTCATCACTTGTAATGCATATTCGGTAAGCATAAAACTTGTCATCTACACTATAATCTCCAATCAAATTAAACTTGAAAGTGTAGGCATAGGTACTAACTAGTGATTTTAAACATGAAATTTCAGCAACATTCTCAATCACACTAGATAGCTCTCTAGGGTCATCGAACATGATATAATACAAAGAATCACTAGGAGATATTCGAGTCAGAACTTCCTTATGAGTAATTAATTCCACATTATGTAAATTGACCAAAGGAATTTCAGAACATGGAATTTTCGATTGACCACATTAGTTCTCACAATTACTCATCTTTTCACAAATAAATTCAGCACCAATATGGTTACCTTTATCATTCTCTTCAGTTGATGCAGGTGTTGTAAGTATCAAATCGTCATGATGTAACAATGGGGCAGCAAGTACTTCATCTTCAACTGTGGTTATCTTCTCATCTTTGACTTCCAATAGTACTGGTTGTGGAACAATCGACTCCTCATCTTTAATATCAACCTGCACAATATGAGAAGCAATACTAGAAGTAGAGAGTAAGTCGTTAGTATAAAAAGTAATCTCACTTTTCCTATCATCTCTTTCTCTCTTTTCTTTTTGTGTATTCCGCTCACTCTCTATTTGGATGCTCTTAACCTCACGTTTGGTGGAATCACACAACTCACTATTTTTATCACTCTCCCTCAATTTGGCTATGTGGCACTGATCCTTGCATGGGTTTTGATATATCTTAAGTGTTGTTTGTAGCAATGGGGCAGCACTACATGTCTTCTTGACCGAAGGGAAAGTCCCATGCTCGGTCATCTTCCCATGTGTCATACTTGTTGAGGCATAAGAATTGAAGTATGGACTTGGATGAAACTGTGGTGTACGCATATCCATAAGTCTCTTCTCCTCCTCAATAGCACAATTCAAAAGATCATGCGCACTATTAAAATATTTATATTGAAGTGCAGCAGCGATCTTATAATTCAAGCCTCCTTTGAAGTATACCTGTTCTTTTATTGCCCTAGTGACATCGGCACGTCGCAAATCACGCTTTAGCTCATAATAGTAATCTTGAACAGTGTTACTACCTTGTGTGATGCTCTCCACATGGTGAAGCAATTCCCGCTCATAATAGGTTGGCACAAATTCAGTTCTCATGATTACCTTCAAATCTGACCAAGATCTAATGAATCGTTTTCCAGATAATTGTTGCCACCAACTATAAGCATAGTCTTTAAACTGTATAGTGGCTCGCATCACTTCTTGGTCTTTAGGAAGTTTCTGAAATCTAAACTCTTTCTCCAATCGCCATTCCCACTCAAGATACTCCTCTGGATCTTCACTTCCACAGAACGGAAGAGACAAATTGTTGGGATTGGAATCGCACCATGAGAAACGAAATACTGAAGATTCATTCCTATTTTGTTCACACCAAGAGGAACGAATTGTTGAATATCCTGTCATGGTTAGTTATGCAACATATATATATGTGGAAATCACTCAATCTCACTATTTTCTCTCCCAAGTAAAGTTCTTACCCTTCCGAAGTGAATTAAGGCCAATAAAAACTTACACCTGGTAGAAGTGACAACAGCAACGTGATGATTAAGTGAATTCAAGAGTGTTTACTACTTGCACAACAACGGTTATATAGTGGAGCTTGGTATGGAAGTGTATATCCTAGCAATCTGAAATTCTTGATGTTGTAAAGTTAAGTAATAATCCAAGCTATAATACTTTGCCTAAGTGCTGATCCAAAAGATTTAAGTGAAGCATATGAACGCACACGCAAAGATCAATGTGACTCGATGCAAACAAAGCAATGAGCTAACTAGAGGCAATCTGAAATTAAAGATTAGATAGCTCGTTTTGCACCAAGTACTAGGAGAGACGTTAGCCAATTGCAATGATATGAATGTAAGGGAATGAGATTGCTCAAGAAATTAAATTAAACAATCTGAATTTATGGACTAGGAACTCGCCCAAATTCGGCCATGTTTTTTTCTTTATCTTTTTTTCTTCTTTTTTTCAGTTGTGTTTTTTTAAAGGCCGAACTAGCTTTAATTGTTCCTTTGATTTCTTTTTTTGTTTTATAGGTCACAAATATTTAGCAAAGTGTAAAATATTCAAGAGCAGCCCTAGATGCAATATTCAACAGCTAGTCTCAGTTGATGAAAAAATATCAGCAAGATTTTTTTTTGAATTTTGGATTGGACACAAAGATTAAGATATGCAAATAAACACGAACGATCAGCACCTAAACAAAATTATGATGGATCAAAACCTAACAAAACTCACAAAATTAACAGATGCAAAAACTAGGGTTTGGATTTTTTTTGTTGCAATTTTCGGTTTTAATGGACTATAGGACAGAAGTAAATAAATCTAAAACTAAGGGTAAATAATCCTCCGAGTAAACCGCGCTCTGATACCAAGATGATACGGGGTCGCAATTTACGTGCTGTTTTTAATGCTTTACGTGGTGCACACCTATTCGGTAACCTTGAGAAGTGCACCTTTTGCACCGATCGAGTCGCGTTTCTTGGCTATATTGTTACTCCACAGGGAATTGAATTTGATCAAGCCAAGGTTGAAGCAATAAAGAGTTGGCCGATTTCTAACACGGTCACATGGGTGCGGAGCTTTTTAGGACTTGCTGGGTTCTACCGCCGTTTTGTGAAGGATTTCAGCACCATCGCCGCACCATTGAATGAGCTTACCAAGAAGGGCATGCTATTTGTTTGGAGCGCCGCACAGGAGAACGCCTTCACCACATTGAAAGACTTTTGAACCTTTACTCCAACTCCCTGATTTCAATAAGACTTTTGAACTAGAATGTGATGCAAGCGAAATTGGTTTAGATGGTGTCTTGTTACAAGAAGGCAAACCTGTAGCATACTTCAGTGAGAAATTGAGTGGGCCTAGTTTGAACTATTCTACTTATGATAAGGAGTTATATGCACTCTTTTGAACTTTACAAACTTGGCAACATTATTTATGGCCCAAAGAATTTGTTATACATTCTGATCATGAATCTTTAAAGCATATTCGAAGTCAATGAAAACTGAATCGTAGACATGCAAAGTGGGTTGAATTTATTGAGTCTTTTCTCCATGTCATAAAACACAAGAAGGGAAAGGAGAATGTTATTGCTGATGCTTTGTCTAGGAGATATGCCATGTTATCACAACTTGACTTCAAATTTTATACCATGTCATAAGAGTGATGATGCTACCAATATTGCTGATTTATTCTTTCGTGAAGTTATTCGCTTGAATGGTATGCCTGTTATTTTCTACTACTTGTCATCCCCAAACAGATGGACAAACTGAGGTTGTGAATAGAACTTTGTCTACAATGCTTAGGGCTGTGTTGAAAAAGAATTTAAAAATGTGGGAAGAATGCTTGCCTCATATTGAGTTTGCTTACAATCGTTCATTGCATTCTACTACAAAGATGTGCCCTTTTGAAGTTGTTTATAGTTTTGTGCCTCGTGCTCCTATTGATTTAATGCTTATTCCATCTTCGGAGAAATTGAACCCTGATGCTAAACAACGTGCTGAATTGATTTTAAAAATGCATCAAACAACTAAGGAGAATATAGAGCGCATGAATGCTAATTATAAACTTGCTGGTAGTCAGGGGAGGAAACATTTAACTTTTGAACCCGGGGATCTTGTTTGGTTGCACTTAAGAAAAGATAGGTTCCCTGAATTGAGAAAATTCAAAATTGATGCCAAGAGCTGATGGTCCTTTCAAGGTGTTAGAAAAGATTAATGATAATGCATACAAGTTTGACCTGCCTGCAGATTTTGGGGTTAGTCCTACTTTTAACATTGCAGATTTGAAGCCCTACTTGGGAGAAGAGGACGAGTTTGAGTCGCGGACGACTCAAATGCAAGAAGGGGAGGATGATTAGGACATCCCTTCCATAGATACAACTCATCCACAGTAAGTGTTGCAAGGACCACTTACTCGAGCTTGTGCTCGTCAACTTAATTACCAGGTGTGTTGGACCGAAATAGCGACAGAGGGGGGTGAATGTCGACTTTAAAATTTATCCCCCTAAAGAAACCACTTAAAAGATTCTTCTCTGATAGCAATGAATGCTATAAGAAGAGGATTGGCACACTGGAAAATCAATTTCACAGAAGGAAGAACACAAGGAATAACTTTAACAGAGATAGCAAGAGATAACATCAATCAAGAAATGTCAGCTGCCAAAACCCATCAGGCCGGTCTGACCGCAATAGGCTGGGTGGTCAGACCGCCTAATAGCCGCCGGTCAGACCGCTGGCCCAATGCCGGTCTGACCGCTGGTCTAAATCCGGTCGGACCGCCTCCATCGAGTCGGTCTGACCGCCCGACGAAAAACAGTGCAAGTAGACAGCAGACAAAAATTACAGAACTGCTCTGAGACTTCAGATTTCACAGGATTTAAGTATTGCAGCTGAAGCCTTCTGGACCAAAGGGCAAAAACCTATTCTAAATAACATAGATGCTTCAACCAACAAGGGAAACCACTTGGAAACACAAGAATTCCAGATTATGGCAAAAATCTGAAACTTTTACAAAAGCTGAACCAAAATCCAAATTACTCAAGATTCTCAAGTCCTTTTCACATGAGATTTTGCAATCAAGTTATCAATAATCTAAGGACATTCCAGACCAAATCTCAGGCCAACTTGAGAAGGGAAACAAGAGATTCATGAGGCCCCTGCCTAGAAACCCTAGAATAGAGCTTGAGCAGAGAAAACATGACGAGGGATCTAGACACCACAAAAATCATTTGATCCTCAGTTTGATATCGAAAATGGAATGGCCAAATGGCCTTGAGTCTTTCCCATCACAGAGAGATCAAGAAATAACCAAAGGATCAAAGAATCAACTCAAGAACTCAAGAAAACAAGGCAAGAACAGAAAATTTTAGAAAATGAAATCCATCACATATGGGCACAAACTCAGATCATTTCCATATATGATTGCAAGAAATACAAAGAGCTACGTCCCCATACGCAATTGATAAAGGAGTGATTACATAGAGTCTCAATCCATCCTCTCCCTCTCTCAAACTCAAGAAACCCTGGAGACACACACACAGAGAGAGAGAGAGAGAGAGAGAGGAGATAACGAAGGAGACACACTCTGCCCTTCTTACCAACTCATCAACCACTAAAGCCTAAAGCAAAACAACCTCTCCAAAGGCCATTTTGACTAAAGCAAACCCTAACAACTCCTTCAATCCCTTGGAATACATGCAGCCATAAGGAGACATCCCCTCCTTATATAGGCTCCGGCTGACGGGTCTCAAACCCGTTATGCCCGCTAAACCCGAACGGAACCGCTTCCACCTGTGCAGCTTTGCGCTTTTACCGAAACGCCCCTCCTGCACCTTCCGGGAAGCTTCTGCGTTCCTTGTCATCCAAGCCTCGCAACCACCTCGAGTCTCCGCTGTCTTCGACACATCCGACCATTCTGACCTCGACACTGCCTGTGCCTAGTCCGGTCACCTCGTGCCTCGCCACAACTCCGCCTCGACGTCCTGCAGCCATCACAGACAAGAAACACATCACACAACACCGCTCGACATATGTAATCACAGTTAGCATCAACAAAACGAACTTAAGCATGAAATCGCCAAAACGACCAATCGGGAAGACGAATATGCAATAAGATCGTCCAACCATACTCGACTGCGCCAAATGCCGACCTAGCACAAATCACTCAAACCAAACTCAATCTTTGCAACATACTTATCAATTACTCATCACAAACATGGGGTCATAACCACATGGTCTCTCAATCTCCCCCTTGATGAGTATATTGACAAACCCAGAAAAAGCATAAGGTTGAGTTTGAGAATGAAAATGAAAAAGAGCCAAACACGGTCCAAGATAAATCAAAGAAGCTATGACCATGTCGACAAAGGAACACTAGAGCTACAAAAGAAAGAGCAAATTGGTCTCCAAAGCTCTAGAAAGTTCCCAAATGGCTTTTTCTCCGCTATTCTCCCCCTTTTGGCAATAAACACATCAAGGATGCCAAAGAGAGAATAAGTCACAAAAATGGATGAAATGACTGAAGTTTGTTTATTTTAAGCATTTAGAGCCATGAAGATTATCCAAAATGACCAAATGAGAATTACATCAAACCAGAACACATAAGTATGCTATCAAGATAATGACAAGACATGTATAATCAAGCTAAGCCAAATAAGTCACAATCTGAAATTATTCGAATTTCTTAGCATGTCAAGTCAACCATGATTCTAGTCTAGCTAAAGGTATCCAAAGATGATGCAAACCATGTCAATAGTCTAAGTGGAACCAAGAAGCTAGTATTGAGTCAATTTAGAGTGCTACAAGTGTTAGTGATATGCCCTAGAGGCAACATGGAGATGTTATATATCACATACTATGTTTATGATGCACTTTGTTCCTTGAAATAGACATTATCATTATTGATCAATGAGTATGGCATTTATTCTAGGCATCAAGATCTGTAGAGATAGATCAAAAAGGCTAATTGGATTAAGCCAAGATACATACATTGACAAGGTGTTGAAAAGGTTCAACATGCAGGATTCCAAGAAAGGCTTTCTACCTATGTCACATGGTATAAATCTTAGCAAGAATCAGTGTCCTAGTACACCTGATGAGCGGGATAAAATGAATGTGATTCCATATGCTTCGGCTATTGGGTCCATTATGTATGCCATGCTTTGTACACGTCCAGATGTCTCGTATGCTTTAAGTGCTACAAGTAGATACCAGTCAGATCCAGGTGAAAGTCACTGGATTACCGTAAAGAACATCTTGAAGTACTTGAGAAGAACTAAAGATGTGTTCCTCGTCTATGGTGGTGAGGAAGAGCTCGTTGTAAATGGTTACACCGATGCTAGCTTCCAAACTGACAAAGAGGATTTTAGATCGCAATCTGGATTTGTGTTCTGCCTGAATGGCGGTGCGGTGAGCTGGAAGAGTTCCAAGCAGGAGACGGTTGCTGATTCTACAACAGAAGTCGAGTACATAGCAGCTTCTGAAGCTGCTAAAGAGGCTGTTTGGATTAAGAAATTTATTTCTGAGCTTGGTGTGATGACTAGTGCATCCAACCCAATGGACCTCTACTGTGACAATAGTGGGGCCATTGCGCAAACCAAGGAGCCTAGATCGCACCAGAAGTCCAAGCACATTTTACGGCGATTTCATCTCAGCCGCGAGATAGTGGAGAGAGGCGATGTGAAGATATGCAAAGTACAAACGGATTTGAACATTGCAAATCTGTTGACAAAGCTGCTTCCCCAGCCAAAGCATGAGGCTCACACTAGGGCAATGGGTATTAGATACCTACATGGTTGACTCTAGTGCAAGTGGGAGACTGTTAGTGATATGCCCTAGAGGCAACATGGAGATGTTATATATCACATACTATGTTTATGATGCACTTTGTTCCTTGAAATAGACATTATCATTATTGATCAATGAGTATGTGACTTATTCATGAGACTCTTAATGCTAAAATGTTGCTATTTCTAAATGATCTCTGATCATATATCATATGAGGAACAAATATGATTCAAAGATCAGCATATGTATTGATTGATGATCATGTTTCATGGATCATGGTATGGTGATACCAAATCAATAATATGGACATGTGTTAGTGAACATATGTTAGATAGACCTGCCATGAGACACTGCAGAGATTCCATGTGTCATCAGTTGGTCTCAAGTAGTGTTTATGTAGAATCCTTAGACTTGAGATCATCATGGTTCCCAACATGCGTAGTAGCTTATTTTGGGACTACTAAACACTACTCCGTAACTGGGTAGTCATAAAAGTAGTCTTCGGGTTTGCCATGAAACATGTAGTGGGATGTGAATGATCAAGATAGAATTTGCCCCTCCTTATGGGAGAGATATCTCTGGGCCCCTCGATGTAATGGATTATGAAAGTGCATGGCCATGCCAAGGTGATTGAGGAGTCAATCACAAGTTTATAATCCATCACGGAATCGAGAGAGTGATTGAGCTATTAAGAGGATGACACAGGTCTCGCCTTGGGCTCAATCTATATCGTGAGGCAAAGGGATTCGTACATGAGAACATTACAGGTTCAGCCGATATGATCTTTACGTGTACTTTGGGGTTAATATGTCTTACTAGAGGCCGCTATTAGCAGGGTGACCGGAAAGGCGTTTCCGGGTCGCGACCAAGTATACGTGAACCTACAGGGTCGCATGCTTAACGGGTTGGAACACTAATTCGAATATGATTCGGATGTGGGCTCAATTCGGATAGAGATCCGAATAGACTCCTATTGGGCCTCGGTCCGCAAGGCCCAAGTGAGGAGGTCTATATATATGGAGGCGAGGGGCTTAGGAACGCACGTTTTTCTGTGAACCTCCAGCAAAACCCTAGCCGCCACCTCCCGGGCCAAACCCTAGCCGCTCACGAGTGCTAGTACACTCGCGATCAACGTTCCAGCCCGGACGTGTGGATACCGGTGGAGGCACTGCTCGTTGCGGTGTTGATCGGCATCAACAACCTACAGATTGGATCTGCTCGTGGTGTGGTTGATCGCGTGGAGGAGACGATCTGTTCGGGACGATCAGCTACTTCCACTACTACCTCAATGCGCGTGGTTGGATCGGTTTCTCCAACTCTTCTTCCGCTGCGCTGCGCGTCTAGTGGTAACGATCCATGATCCCTCCTTAAGCATGATGTCCTTGTGTGCGCGGTAGAAAAGTTTTGTTTTCTGCTTTCGTAGCCTTCGCGCAATCCTTCAACAAGTTCAAGAATGAGACATTTGTTTAAGTATTTGTTCTATGTGGAATTAAGCAAATTGAGCACATTTGACATAAGGTTTTCTTATAAAGCTCATGATTGTTTCCAACCAACATTTTTAGTTATGTGCTAGATCTCAAGCCTTATGCGACCACTCCAAGCAAGAAGCTTAAGAAGATAGTCTTGGTCATCCAAAACTCCCCCTGAGTTCATGCCTTGTGCAATGGCAAGCCGTCTCATGAGAAAGAATTGGTGAGATCGGTTTTTTCGCACAAAAGAGATCTTTTTGCATTCTTAAAAGGTTGTACTAACTCATGTTTCATCATGGAACTAACATAGCTCAATCTAAAGCTCAATATAGATTCAAGACTCAACTCAGCCTATTTGACATGGCATGAATCATAAGAGGATAACTAAAGACAGACTAATCTCAAGAGCTAACATGTCATGATTTTAATTCAAGTTGCACATTTGTAATCAACCTATCATGGCAAAGACTTGACTACACATATAAAGTCATGATATTGAGAGACCATGTGGTCGTGATCCCATGAGAATGATGAGTAATTGACATTGGTGTAGGTTAGTCGAGTTTGGTTTGGGTGGTTTTGACCATGTCGTTGCGTGGTGCAACGGGCTCGGTCGATTTGGTCAAACTTGGTCGTTTGGGCTTAGGTCATTTATTCTAATGCTTCGACAGGTTTGGACTTCATCATGGGTAAGCATGATGTGTTTATGCTATTTTATGCTTTCATGTGTCGAGCGGTGCTATGTGATGTGTTTCTTGTCTGTGTGGCTGCAGGACATCGAGCGGAGTCGTGGCGAGACACGGTGGACCGGACTAGGCGCAGGTGGCGCTGAGGTCAGAACGGTCAGGATGTGTCGAAGACGACGTGGACTCGAGGTGGTTGCGAGGCGTGCAAGACAAGGAGCGCGGAAGCTTCCCGGAAGGTGCAGGAGGGGCGAAACGGGAATTTTGCAAGGCTGCACAAGCGGGAGCGGGCTCCGTTGGACGTAGCGGGCGTAACGGGGCGGAGACCCGTTAGCCAGGCGCTATAAAAGGAGAGGAGGGGCTGCATGCCCTCCTTGAGCATTTGGGCGGAATTAGGGTTAGCTCTAGTCAAAAGAGGCTTTAGGAGTTGGTTTCTTCTTTAGTCTTTAGTGGTTGGAGAGGCAGAGTTTGGTGCTCCCTCTGTCCCCTACGATGTGTTCTAGGTGGTAGAACAGAGTGTGTGTTCTTCCTCCCTCCATGGATGTGTGTGTGTGTGCTTGAGTTGAGGTGAGGGAGAGGATGAGTTGAGAGATTGTAATCCTTCCTTTGTATCAAGACGGGGTATCGGGTCTCGCCTGTATTCGCTGTGATTCAAGCAATGAAAATCTGAAGTTTTATTCCCGTGCTCTCTGTTCTTCCTTCGATGCTCTTTTGGTGGATTTCTTGAGATTTTGATTTTCGAGTTCTTGCTTGCTGTGGAGGTGTAAAATGGGTTGCTCCATGATGGGATAGTGCTTCAAGATCATTTGATCAATTAAAATCCCAGAGACAAGGTTTTAATCTCAGTTTTGCCTTTTTGACCTCCCCTGTTCAAGCTTTGCATTTCTAGGGTTTTGGTGCTCTCAGTGTTCCCCTTGTTGTAATGGCTTGAAATTTGGCATGGAGGATCCAGATGCTATCTTATAGCTATCCTCAAAATTTCATAGCCAAAGGATCAACCGTTTGGGAGCAATTTGATTTTTGGCTCGGGTCGTGCAAGAATTCAGATTTTTACCCAAATCTGAAATTCTTGATTCTTGGAGTGGATTTCTTGTTATTGGTTCTTGGCTTAGTCTTCTGGGAGTGTTCCCTAGCTATCCTCAAAGTTTCTCAAGCCAAGAATCCAAGAATCGGTGCGAATCTCTCAATTTTCTGAATTTCCTGTTTGCTGTTTTTTCTCGAGAGGTACTACCGCTCGGGGAGCGGTACTACCGCTCAGCGGTACTACCGCTTGACCAAGCGGTACTACCGCTTGAGGCCAGAATTTTCCCGATTTGATTTTTCTCGCTTGCTGGTCTCTGTATTTGTGTTTTTCCTGCTGCTGGGGTATCTTGTGAGCACTGGTCTTCTACCTTCATAGCTCCCATAGCTATTGGAGAAGAAGATACGAGTTGGGGGCGATTTTTAAAAGCCGACATTCACCCCCCCTCTGTCGCCATTTCGGTCCAACAATTGGTATCAGAGCCGGTTAGCTCTAATTCATAGATCTTAACCGGTCTCAAGAGCCATGGCGACGGACAAGTACTCGACCAAGCCGCCCGTGTTCGATGGCATCGATTACCCCTTCTGGAAGAGCCGAATGGAGACATACATCCAGGCCTAGGGGTATGCCATCTGGCGGAAGGTCAAGGTACGATTCGCTGTTCCTACCGATGAGAACATCAATGCCGGGAACATGGCTGATGTTGAGGCGAATGCAAAGGCAAGGAACATCATCATCCAGGGGTTGAGTCGTAGCGAGTTTGACCGTATATCTCACCTGTCGTCCGCCTACGACATCTGGGTGACCCTCGACGCATACCATGAGGGCACCACCCAGATCAAGACGGTTCGACAGGACCAGTTCAAGCGCGAATACAACAAATTCGAGATGCTTGCTGGTGAGTCCCTGGACGAGTGCTTTTCGCGATTTCACAAAATCTTGAGCAACCTCCGAGCGGTCGGTCTCACATACCCCGACTCGGACAACGCTCGTCAGATGCTCGCGGCACTCGATCTGCGCGTGTGGGAGATGAAGGTGACCACCATCAAAGACACGACAGACCTCTCGACCCTGACTCTTGACGCGCTGTACTCGCGCCTCAAGACTCACGAGATTGACGTTGTCTCTCGTCGGTCGAAGTCACAGTCGATGGCTTTGGTCACCGATCCCAGTCCGGCTTCTGGTTTTTCCGCTGATTCGCTTTGTGGGTTCTCCCTAGCTGCTCTATGTGACGTAACTGATGATCAGTTAGAGCAGCTAGAGGATGAACAGCTGGCCCTCCTAGCTCGGAAGTTCTCCCATGCTTACAAGAGGAGGAGAGACAGAAAGAGAGGCGGACCAGTCATCTGCTTCGAGTGTGGTGGCCCCAACCACATTCGAGCAAACTGTCCCAAGCTGGAGAAGGGCAAGAACGACTACGGCGGTTCAGGCAAGAACGACTACACCGACAAGAACCGCAACAAGAAGCCTCCAGCTCAGACGCCGGGAAAGAAGAAGTTCCGCGACTTCGGGAAGGCCAAGAAGCTGTTTCACCGTGTCCTCACCGCCTTCGACGACCTCGACCTCAGCGAGGTGGAGGGATGGAGCGACGACGACGGGACGGGTGACCAAGATCCCAAGAGCGGCGACGACTTCTCCGGCATGTGCTTCATGGCCCTCGAGGGCGAACTCAGCGACAGCGAGCTGTACTTCGACTCGGACGAGGTATGTCCCTCCTATGACCAACTTAATGAAGCTTTCCTTAAGCTAGGAGGTTTTCATGCTAGAGCTAGGACTAGGTGTACCGAGTTAGAGAAGGAAGTAGATAGACTGTCACGGGAGCTTACTTCTCTTACATCTGCTCCCTCCCGTGACGACTGTGATACATGCTCTGCTTTGCTGGTTGATATGGAGAAATTAAGGACCTCGCATGATAGTGTGTCCTCCGAGCTTGATTCTATTAAGGTGGAGAATGTTAGTCTGCTTGCTGAGTTAGAGTTGAGTAGGATGGCTGTTACCCTACTTACTACTGATGAGACTACTTCTCCCACCTCATGTGAGGTTAAGGACATTGCTGCTAGAGGACCTTATGCCATGCTCCTTGATCTGCCCGAGTCTTGTGAAAATTGCAATAATTTAAAGATGAACCTAAAACGGGCAGATCACAAGATTGCTGAGTTGCGTGCTTCTTTACTTGAGCCTATTGATTCATGTTTGAACTGTCCAAAGTTAACTGCTGAACTTGAATCTGTCTCAAAACAGTTTCAAGAAATGATTGACAACAACAAGAAAATGGCTCAGTATGCGACTAAGGATTCTGTTAGCTCACCATGCATTAGTTGTGATAAACTAAAACTTGAACTCGTTGCTTTGAATGACAAATGTGTGAAGCTAACTAAGGACTTACTAGAGAAGCCACAATCTGGTTGTGATGTGATTGATGGTGTGGGGGAGAAGCCCCAGGGTAAGGGTGAGACGCCTAGAGACGCGAACCAACCTGCTAGTAGTAGGACTGTCCCCTCAGGGTCGGCTGTGCATGCACAAGCCATTCTCTCCTCTACTATTGGTTCTTCTTCTGCTCCCTTACCTCCTGCTGTTCCCTCTTCCCCCTGCTCTTCTTGCACCTCTCTCTTTCGGGAGTGTCAGTACCTTATGAACACTCTCGAGAGATTTGTAGGCGGCAAGAAGAAGCTTAATCTTATTCTAGACCAGTCCAAGATTTGCAGATTTAATCAGGGTCTAGGATATGACTATTATGAGGATATGAGGAAGCATCCACCTGCTGTGCTCAGACCCATAGCACCAGGTGTGATCGAGACCGAGCCCAGGACCGAGAAAGTCCAATTTAAGTCAGCGGGCTATGTCCAGGGGATTTCTGACAGCAAGGTGATTGCACCTGCTGCTTCGGCCTCTCAGAAGGCGAAGCCTGACCGTGCTACTTCTACCTCTCAGAGGATGAAGTATCACTGCACCTTCTGTCAGAAGGATGGACACACGGTTGATCGATGCTTCAGGCGCGCCAAGATTGCGCGTAGAGACCGTGTTGAGTCTCCTAGGCGTATTCAGGGTCAGCCCCAGATCCTGAGTGCACCTAGGACCAGCACGAGGTCTAGGTTTACTGCTGTTGATGGGTTTGGGCAGCATCGAGGACTTGGTTTTTCTGAGTCTTCTGTTTTTCGTCCTCACGCTGCTCCTGGTCATGACTTCCGCCGTCCTGAGGGTACATCTCGTTTCCCCCGTCGAGACAGTTACCCGCGGCGTGTTCAGCGTGTTGCCGGTGTTCCGACTCGCTCTCCCGTAGCAGTCGGACCCCGCAACAGCTTCAGGTCTGCTCACAGACCCTCTGTTTCTTTGAGTCATGGAGAGCGTAGGGTAGATAGAGGTCAGTCGTGCTTGACTACTTCATCTGCTCGACGTGTTGTTCAGTATTGGGTGCCAAAATCACTTTTGATTTATCCCAGTACTGAGACTTTACTCTCTCGTTGACTCAGGTTCGCCGGGCAGGGAAGGGAAAGGTTTGGCTCGTCGACTCCGGGTGTTCACGACACATGACCGGAGATTCCCGTTGGTTTTCTTCCCTTGCCCGCGCTCCAGGTGATGAGACGATCACCTTCGGAGATGCTTCTTCTGGGCGCGTCATCGCCAAAGGTACTGTGCGCATTAATGATTCTTTCATTCTGAAAGATGTAGCCTTGGTTAGTAAGCTGCAGTACAATTTGCTTTCAGTTTCTCAGCTTACCGATGACGGTTTCGAGGTGAGCTTTAAGAAAAATGCTTGTAAAATTCTTGATTCTTCGGGGAGTCTGGTTTGCGGGATTTCTCGTTATGGGAGGATCTTTCGTGCTGATTTTTCTGAGTCTTCTGGTGATCCTCTCAGGTGTTTAGTTGCTTCTGAGTCCCGCGACCTTTCTTTCTGGCATAGGAGACTTGGTCATATCGGATTTGATCATTTGACCCGAGTTAGCAGCCACGATCTCATTCGTGGTCTGCCGAAACTCAAGATGGTCAAAGACCTTGTTTGCTCTCCATGCCGGCACGGCAAGATGGTTGCCGCTTCTCACCCTCCGGTCACAGTTACTATGACCGATGCACCGGGACAGCTGCTCCACATGGACACAGTTGGACCAGCTCGAGTGCAGTCAGCAGGAGGGAAGTGGTATGTTCTTGTTGTGGTCGATGACTTCTCGAGGTATTCTTGGGTGTTTTTCTTAGCCTCGAAGGATGAGACATTTTCGCATTTCTGAGGTCTTTTCAGTAGGCTTTCTGTAGAGCTCCCAGGTGCCTTACGAGCGATCCGCAGTGACAATGGCACGGAGTTCAAGAATTCCTACTTTGAGAGTTTCTGTGGTGAGACAGGTGTAGAGCACCAGTTCTCTTCTCCATACGTCCCTCAGCAGAATGGCGTTGTGGAGAGGAAGAACCGTACCTTGGTCGAGATGGCCAGGACGATGCTTGATGAGTACTCTACACCGCGGAAGTTTTGGGCTGAGGCTATAGCCACCGCGTGCCATGTCTCAAATCGAGTTTTTCTTCGGGCACACTTGCACCGCACTTCTTATGAGCTAAGATACGGGCGAAAGCCCAGCGTCTCTCATTTTCGTGTTTTTGGTTGCAAGTGCTTTATTCTGAAGTCCGGGAATCTAGACAAGTTCGAATCACGTTCTTGTGATGGCATCTTTCTAGGTTACTCGCCTTCTTCGCGGGCTTATAGGGTTTGGAACTGCGAGTCTAGTAAATTGGTAGAGACCTGTGAGGTGACCTTTGACGAGGCCAGTCCGGGGACTAGGCCCGATATCTCAGGTTCTTTAGAGCAGTCCGAGACCATCTTTGTGGATGATGAGGATGATGGAGACGACGGTTGTCTACCTGATCCTGTCCCTCATCCACCTCTTGAGGTGCCGTCTTCCACCGCACCTCGAGGTGATCAGCCCATGCCTTCTGCTTCTTCTGGAGCTGGTGGCTCTGTTCCTACCTCGTCAGCTCACGAGGTAGAGGCCACTTCTTCATCTCATCCTGGACCTCCTAGACATATCCAGAAAGCTCATCCTTCAGAGCAGATCATTGGAGACCTTTTCGAGCGTGTAACCCGCTCAAAATCTGGCTTATCTCAATTCTGTCTCCATTCTGCTTTCATTGCCTCCTTTGAGCCCAAAGATATCTCTCATGCTTTATCTGATGAGTCTTGGGTCAATGCCATGCATGAGGAGCTAGAAAATTTCGAGAGGAACAAGGTCTGGTCGCTTGTCGAGCCCCCGCGAGGTCACAATATTATTGGGACTAAGTGGGTGTTCAAGAACAAGCAGAGCGAGGATGGAGTAGTTATTCGAAACAAGGCTAGACTGGTTGCTCAGGGGTTTTCCCAGGTTGAGGGTCTAGACTTCGAGGAGACCTTTGCCCCTGTAGCTCGACTTGAGGCCATTAGAATCCTGCTTGCCTTTGCAGCTTCTAAGGGTTTCAAGCTCTACCAGATGGACGTCAAGAGTGCCTTCCTTAATGGAGTCATTGAGGAAGAAGTTTACGTCAGACAGCCCCCAGGTTTCGAGAACCCCAAATACCCACACCATGTCTTCAAGCTTTCCAAAGCGTTGTATGGACTTAAGCAGGCCCCCAGGGCTTGGTATGAGAGGCTTAAGTCCTACTTGTTGAGTCATGGGTTTGAAATGGGTAAAGTTGATAAGACCTTGTTCATCCGCCGGCTTGGCGCTGACCTTCTGCTCGTCCAGATCTATGTCGATGACATTATCTTTGGCGGCTCTTCCCATACTCTGGTTTCCCAGTTCTCGGATGTCATGAGCACCGAGTTTGAAATGAGTATGATGGGTGAGTTGACCTTCTTCCTTGGCTTCCAAATTAAGCAGACTCGGGAGGGTACATTTCTTCATCAAGGAAAGTACACTCGTGACCTCCTGAAGCGCTTCGATATGAGTGATGGTAAGTCGGTGTCAACTCCCATGGCTTCGACAGCCTATCTTGACCCAGATGAGGATGGCGAGCCAGTTGATCAAAGAGAGTTCAGAAGTATGATCGGCTCCCTTCTTTACCTCACTGCCTCGAGACCAGACATACACTTCTCAGTGTGTCTGTGTGCTCGGTTTCAGGCTTCTCCTCGCGTATCTCACCGTCAGGCGGTAAAGCGCATCTTTCGGTACCTTCGAGCTACCATTGACTATGGTATCTGGTACTCTTCCTCATCCTGTCTTTCCTTGAGAGCCTTCTCGGATGCAGACTTTGCCGGCTGTAGGATAGATAGGAAGAGCACTTCTGGCACTTGCCAATTCATTGGCACTTCTCTCGTTTCCTGGTCTTCGAGGAAGCAGTCCGGTGTTGCACAGTCCACTGCAGAGGCCGAGTACGTTGCTGCTGCCAGTTGTTGCAGCCAGGTGCTTTGGATGGCTTCGACCCTGCGGGACTTTGGGTTAGTTATCGACAGTGTTCCACTCTTTTGTGATAACACTTCTGCGATTAACATTGCTAAGAACCCAGTGCAACACTCTCGGACCAAACACATTGATATCCGTTACCACTTCCTTAGAGACCATGTAGAGAAGGGTGATATAGTGCTCCAGTTTGTGGAGAGTGACCACCAGTTGGCTGACATCTTCACCAAGCCTTTGGATAGTTCGAGGTTTTCAGCTCTGCGGGGAGAGCTTGGGGTGGTGTGTCCTTATGGACTGTAGTGAGAGGGAGCTTTGGGCTTTACTGCTTTCCTATTTTGATTATGCTTCTGTCTCATTTCTGTTGCATTGCACTCGGGGTGCATTTGGGTTTAGTCCTTCCAGCATAGGTTAGAGTGTTTCTCTTGCCGAGATGCTTAGACTTCTAACTCTTATCTTGTGCTTCCAGGATTAGCTGCTTCTTATCTCACTAGGTCGAGCTCACTCACTTCTTGTAGGTTCTAGCGAGGGTTGGGCCACCCTCGGATAGACAGGGTACGTGTTTGCTCTCTAGTGTGCGATTTACTGTCAGCTGATTGTACTGGAGTCATATGGGGTAGATGAGAGTCAGTCTGAGCCATAGTTGCCTCTATATCTTTTCTATGCTTTAAGGACTGCCTGTTTGGTTTTCTTTACCAGCTTCTCGTTTCTATTGCTTTGGTTCAGGGGGAGTTCAATTGGGAGCTTCTGGAGCTTAATTCTGACATAACTCAACTTGAACTAAGAGTTGCATCTAATGTTGAGGGGGAGCTGGTCTTTCTTGCATTTTCAGCATTCTAGCATTATAATCAATCTGCATTGAGCCTTGATTATTATCCTGTTATGACATGCTTCAGTGTTTTACACCTTGCCATGACTTGTGCTTAGCTTGCTAAATTTATCATGACTTCATATGTGTAGACTAGCGTTTGCTATGACAAGTTAAGTAAAATTGATCAACTTAAATTAAACTTGTCATGCTAGCATTTGAGTTTAGTCTTTCTTGAGCTATCCCTTTATGATTCATGCCATGTCAAATAGGCTGAGTAGAGCGTTGAATCTATATTGAGCCTTAGATTGAGTTGTTTAGTCTCCTGATGATACATGAGTTAGTACAATGTGTTAAAAAGCAAAAACATCTCTTTTGTGCGAAAAAACTGATCTCACCAATTCTTTCCTATGAGACGGCTTGCCATTGCACTTGGCATGAACTTAGGGGGAGTTTTGGATGACCTAGACTATCTTCTTAAGCTCATGGCTTGGAGTAGTCGCATAAGGCTTGAGACCTAGCACATGATAAAACAAAAATCTGGTTGGCAACAACCATGAATTTCAACAGAAAATATGTCATTTGTGCTCCATTTGCTTAAGCTTCAAAAAGAACCAAGTACTTTAACCAAAGTTTCAATCTTGAGCTTATAGCACTCTATTTGGACTCAATGTTAGCTTCCTTGTTCCGCTTAGCTTATTGACATGGCCTGCATCATCCTTGGATATCTCTAGTTAGACTTTGCTCATTGATGACTTGACTTGCTCACTTAATGTACTTCACTTTTAGATTGTTATCTATGTGTTCTAGCTGGCTTATATATATGTTGTCATGATCTAGATAGCGTTTTATTGAGTTATGGCTTGGTGTAGTACTTGTTGGTCATATTGGATAATTCTCATGGCTCTAAATGCTTAGAATAAACAAACTTCAGTCATATTCATCCATTGACATGTCATATTCTCTCTTTTGCATCCTTGATGCGTTTATTGCCAAAAGGGGGAGAATAGAGAAGAAAAAGCTAGTTGGGATCATTTTAGAGCTTTGGAGATCAATTTGCTCTTTCAGTTGTTGCTCTAGTGTTACTTCTGTCGACATGGTCATTTGTTTCATTCTCTTCTTTGGACCATGTTGGATTCGTCAAAACTCAAACTCTTCTTCATGCTTTTTCCGAGTTTGTCAATATACTCATCAAGGGGGAGATTGAGAGACCATGTGGTCGTGATCCCATGAGAATGATGAGTAATTGACATTGGTGTAGGTTAGTCGAGTTTGGTTTGGGTGGTTTTGACCATGTCGTTGCGTGGTGCAACGGGCTCGGTCGATTTGGTCAAACTTGGTCGTTTGGGCTTAGGTCATTTATTCTAATGCTTCGACAGGTTTGGACTTCATCATGGGTAAGCATGATGTGTTTATGCTATTTTATGCTTTCATGTGTCGAGCGGTGCTATGTGATGTGTTTCTTGTCTGTGTGGCTGCAGGACATCGAGCGGAGTCGTGGCGAGACACGGTGGACCGGACTAGGCGCAGGTGGCGCTGAGGTCAGAACGGTCAGGATGTGTCGAAGACGACGTGGACTCGAGGTGGTTGCGAGGCGTGCAAGACAAGGAGCGCGGAAGCTTCCCGGAAGGTGCAGGAGGGGCGAAACGGGAATTTCGCAAGGCTGCACAAGCGGGAGCGGGCTCCGTTGGACGTAGCGGGCGTAACGGGGCGGAGACCCGTTAGCCAGGCGCTATAAAAGGAGAGGAGGGGCTGCATGCCCTCCTTGAGCATTTGGGTGGAATTAGGGTTAGCTCTAGTCAAAAGAGGCTTTAGGAGTTGGTTTCTTCTTTAGTCTTTAGTGGTTGGAGAGGCAGAGTTTGGTGCTCCCTCTGTCCCCTACGATGTGTTCTAGGTGGTAGAACAGAGTGTGTGTTCTTCCTCCCTCCATGGATGTGTGTGTGTGTGCTTGAGTTGAGGTGAGGGAGAGGATGAGTTGAGAGATTGTAATCCTTCCTTTGTATCAAGACGGGGTATCGGGTCTCGCCTGTATTCGCTGTGATTCAAGCAATGAAAATCTGAAGTTTTATTCCCGTGCTCTCTGTTCTTCCTTCGATGCTCTTTTGGTGGATTTCTTGAGATTTTGATTTTCGAGTTCTTGCTTGCTGTGGAGGTGTAAAATGGGTTGCTCCATGATGGGATAGTGCTTCAAGATCATTTGATCAATTAAAATCCCAGAGACAAGGTTTTAATCTCAGTTTTGCCTTTTTGACCTCCCCTGTTCAAGCTTTGCATTTCTAGGGTTTTGGTGCTCTCAGTGTTCCCCTTGTTGTAATGGCTTGAAATTTGGCATGGAGGATCCAGATGCTATCTTATAGCTATCCTCAAAATTTCATAGCCAAAGGATCAACCGTTTGGGAGCAATTTGATTTTTGGCTCGGGTCGTGCAAGAATTCAGATTTTTACCCAAATCTGAAATTCTTGATTCTTGGAGTGGATTTCTTGTTATTGGTTCTTGGCTTAGTCTTCTGGGAGTGTTCCCTAGCTATCCTCAAAGTTTCTCAAGCCAAGAATCCAAGAATCGGTGCGAATCTCTCAATTTTCTGAATTTCCTGTTTGCTGTTTTTTCTCGAGAGGTACTACCGCTCGGGGAGCGGTACTACCGCTCAGCGGTACTACCGCTTGACCAAGCGGTACTACCGCTTGAGGCCAGAATTTTCCCGATTTGATTTTTCTCGCTTGCTGGTCTCTGTATTTGTGTTTTTCCTGCTGCTGGGGTATCTTGTGAGCACTGGTCTTCTACCTTCATAGCTCCCATAGCTATTGGAGAAGAAGATACGAGTTGGGGGCGATTTTTAAAAGCCGACATTCACCCCCCCTCTGTCGCCATTTCGGTCCAACAGATATATCTAGCAAATAAGCACAGATCATGGCAAGATGTAATTCATTGTAAACATGTCATAGCAGGATAATAATCAAGGCTCCATGTAGTTATATTACAATGCAGAAAATCCATCTCCCCCTCAACATGTGATGCAGCTTTTAGTTCAAGTTGAGTTATGTCAACATTAAAATCTAGAAGCTCCCAAATGAACTCCCCCTGAACCAAAGCAATAAACTCGAGAAGCTGGCAAGAAAATCAGAAAAGGCAGCCCTTAAAGCATAGATAAGATATAAAGAATACTATGGCTCAGACTGACTCTCATCTACCCCATATGATTCTAGGAATATCAACTGGTCATCTATCAGACTAAGGAGGAAACATGTACCCTGTCTACCCGAGAGTGGCCCAACCCTCGCTAGAACCTATAAGAAGTGAGTGAGCTCAACCTAGTAAGAAGAGAACCAGCTAATAAGCAGCATCCTAGAATCATAAGATAAGAGTAAGAAGTCTAAACAACTAGACAAGAGAAGCACTCCAATCTATGCTAGGAGGACTAACCCATATGCACCCATATGCAATGCAACAGAAAGGAGTAAGAGCATAATAAATATGATAAAGCAATAAAGCACAAAGCTCCCCCTCACAACAGTCCATAAGGACAAACCACCCCAAGCTCACCCCGCAAGGCTGAAAACCTAGAGCTATCCAAAGGCTTGGTAAAGATACCAGCCAACTGGTGGTCACTCTCCATGAACTGAAGCACTATTGTCCCTTCTCCACATGGTCTCGAAGGAAGTGATATCTGATATCCATATGCTTGGTCCAAGAATGCTGCACTGGGTTCTTAGCAATGTTAATTGCAGAAGTGTTATCACAAAAGAGTGGAACACTGTCGATAACTAACCCAAAGTCCCGCAGGGTCGAGATCATCCAAAGCACCTGGCTACAACAACTGGCTGTAGCGACGTACTCGGCCTCTGCGGTGGACTGTGCAACACCGGACTGCTTCCTCGAAGACCAGGAAATAAGAGAAGTGCCAATGAATTGGCAGGTGCCAGACGTGCTCTTCCTATCTATCCTACAGCCTGCAAAGTCTGCATCCGAATAGGCTCTCAAGGAAAGACAGGACGAGGAAGAGTACCAGATACCATAGTTAATGGTAGTGTCGTAGGGGTGGCCCCCACCTAAACCCAGCAGGCCTGGTAGGAGATTATAAGGCCCAGAATAGGCCATGTGTAATGACATAACTGCCCCCAGAGGGGATAACCAGATGTAAGGGTATATCTGTAAAAGCACTCCTCATGTGTATATATATATGGGTAAGCCATGGGGAGGACCCAGGCCATTACACTTATCTTCATCACTCTCCACTACCATCTCTCTCTCTGTTTGGTCTGTAGCCACAACAGTTGGCGCCGTCCGTGGGGACGACGAAGACAAGCCTGAAGACCGAAGGAAAAAAGATGGCACCGAAGAGAGCTTCACCAGCGGCGGCGAGGGGAAAGAAGACGGATGGGTCGGAGCAGCGCGTGAGCACCAGGGCTTCGGCATCGGTCGCCGAAGGAGTTGGCGGCGGCATACGCGCCGTGGTCGCGGGCGTCGACGCCCGCGCGGCAACAACCGACCCCGCCAGCACCGCTACAACGACACCTAACCCCGTCGCTGGCACTGCAACGACAGCCCCCGCCACCCTTGCCGGTAGCGCAGATCCGGCGGCCGGGGGTAGCCGCAACGAACCATCCGGCGGATCTGGAGATCGTGAGGCGATGGTCCCTGCACCAGCCTGTCCACTGGGCGTTCCGGCGGCCCCAACGACACCTGCGGTGGAAAGCGCCCTACTAGTAGCCGTCAACGCGTTCCAGCGGGAACTCGGGGACCTTCGCGGGGCCGTCCGAGATATACAAGAGGCTCGGAGCCAGCAGGTCGCGCTGGTAGTCGCGCCCGAGCCCACGCCAGAGAAGGTGGACAGCCGCGAAGCCCCACGTCTAGCCGTGTCCCGCTGAGACGCGTAGATCCAGAATCTCCACTTTCGGCGGGGCTGCAGCAGGCGGCGTGGCCCGAAGACTTTAAGTTCCCTCGCATCATCGACCCGTACAAAGGCGACACGGATCCTCGCGAGTTCGTGCGCGTGTACGAAACCGCGATCGAGGCCGCGGGCGGAGATGACACCGCGAAGGCGAAGGGACTCCCCCTCGCACTGCACGGAGTGGCGCTCTCTTGGTTTTTTACCATAGAGCCGGGCTCCATCTACGCGTGGGAGCAGCTTCGCGACCGGCTTCGTAGCAACTTTCAAGGACATTATGTCGAGCGGATCAATGCGGACCAGCTCTTCGCTGTGCAGCAAGGACCCTCGGAGACGCTCCGGGGCTACTTCAAGCGCTTCGACAAGATTCGAGGCCAGGTAAACGATGTTAATGAAACCACAGTCGTTAATGCAGCCATACAGGGCCTTCGCCCGGGCCCGATGGACGAATACAACGCGCGGAGGCTAATCACGACAGTTGCCAAGCTCTTCGACAAAATGGACGGGTATGCGCGGGCGGAGGAGGATGCGCGAAGACGCAGCATCACCGCCCCCAGCCTCGCCCGTGAGGAGCACCCCCCGCGCGAGGTCAGGGTGGGTGGTCCCTCCTCGAACCTGGGCCGTAGCCGAAAGCCCCGAGGAGGCCCTCCCCGAGGCAGGGAGGCCGAGGTACAGGAAGGCTCCTCACGGTGCAGCCCTAAACCTCGGCGCCGCCAGCGCCGGTCGCAGGCGGCCCACCATGTCCTCGCCACCGAGAGCGCCCGCCAAGGACCCGACCCCGCCTCACGGAGGGGAGACCGGGGATCGGAGGGCGGATTTGACTACGGCAGCCAACCCCACGCAGAGCAAGAGCTCCTACACTATGGCAAGTGGTGCGAGGTACACGGCTACGGCGATCATTACACAAGGGCATGCATCGCGGTGATGGAGCTACGGAGGGCGACGGCCGGGTCTCGGGCTCCGCCTACTCGTCCCCCCGCCGAAGCCCACGTAGGGCACCCAAGGGATAGCCCCATACGGGCCACCGCAACGGAGGGCGCGTAGCATCGCACCGTCAACGTCATCACCGGAGGCTCCTCTTCAAAAGCCCCCGGGGAGCAGCCGCAACTGTGGATGCTGCCCCGCAACATCACCTTCGACTTGAACGACGCCAGGGGCGTGGAGTACCCTCACCAAGACCCTCTAGTCATCCAGGCCCACATAGCACGCTGTGAAGTCAGGCGCATCCTTGTCGACGGGGGAAGCTCCGCGAACATCTTATTCGCAGAAGCCCTCGACCGCATGGCAATCCCCCGAAGCCGGCTAGAGCAGCCAGGAGCTCCACTTCAAGGCTTCGGGGGTCAACCGCTGCAGGTCCTGGGGCACGTGTGTCCCTTCCTGTCACTTTCCGTCAGGAGGGCAACAAAGGTAACATCCGGACCAAGCATGTCACTTTCGATGTCGTGGATATCCCGCACCCCTACAACGCCATACTGGGGCGACCCGCCATCAACTCTTTCGAGGCAATCCCGCTCCACGCCTTTTTGTGTGTAAAGCTCCCGGGCCCGGAGGGTGTCATCACCATCTTTGGTGACCAGGACTTGGCCAGACGTGCCGAAGGCGGCAGCCGCGTCCCGCATGGCCCGGTGCATGCCCTCTCCGGCGCGCCCGGTGATGGGCCCTCCGCTCCCGGGTGGACGCCCAAGCCTCGGCCCGAAGGCGGCGCCAAGAAGGTGCCGCTCCAGGCGGAGGGGCAGTTTGTGTCCATCGGCGAGGGGCTCCCGCCGGGGGTCGAACGGGAGCTGCTCCGAGTGCTTCAGAACAACGTTGACATCTTCGCATGGTTCCCGGAGGACATCAAGGGCATAGACCGAGCAGTAATCGAGCATCGTTTGGCGGTCCGCCCCGACGCCAAGCCGGTCAAGCAAAGGCTCCGGCGTATGTCGATGGATCGGCAGCAGGCGGCCAAAGCAGAGGTGGCGAAGCTTCTTCGCGCCGGGGTCATCCGCGAGGTCCACCATCCAGAATGGCTCGCCAACCCGGTGCTAGTCAAAAAGGCCAGCGGGGCCTGGCGCATGTGCATCGACTTCACGGCACTCAACAAGGTGTGCCCGAAGGACAACCACCCCTTGCCGTGCATCGATCAGCTGGTTGACGCCACTGCTGGGTGCGAACTCATGAGTTTCCTGGACGCCTATTCCGGCTACCACCAGGTATACATGGCCGAAGACGACGAGGAGAAGACCAGTTTCATCACACCGCTTGGGACGTTCTGCTTCGTCAGAATGCCCTTTGGCTTGAAGAATGCAAGCGCTACCTTCACCCGACTCGTCGCCATTGCCCTGGCCGCCCAGCTTGGGAGGAACATCGAAGCCTATGTCGATGACGTGGTGGTCAAAACTCGGCAACTTGCTCTACACGGCCGAGACCTCCAGGAGACCTTCGACAACCTCCGGAAGGCGGGCATCAAGCTCAACCCCGACAAGTGTGTCTTCGGGGTACAGGCGGGCAAACTCCTAGGTTTCCTCGTGTCCGGGCGGGGCATCCAGGCGAACCCCGACAAAGTAGACGCCATCCTGGGTATGGAGCCGCCCAAGACAACGAGGGAGGTTCAGAGGCTCGCGGGCCGCATGGCAGCATTAAGCCACTTCCTCTCCAGGGCGGCGGAGCGGGGCCTGCCGTTCTTCAAGACACTCCGCGGGTGTGATGGATTTCGTTGGGACGGAGACTGCGCGAAGGCCTTCGACGAGCTCAAGCAGCACCTGGCAAGCCTCCCAACTCTGGTCGCCCCAGCACCAGAGGCTCCCCTCCTGCTCTATCTGGCCGCGTCAGCCACCGCGGTCAGCGCCGTCCTCGTCTTAGAGGAGGGCGCCACGCAGTGGCCCGTCTACTTTGTCTCCGAAGCCCTTCAAGGCGCCAAGACAAGATACACGGAGCTTGAGAAGCTCGCCTACGCGCTGGTCATGGCCTCCAGGAAGCTTCGGCATTATTTTCTGGCTCACCTGATCACAGTGCCTTCCTCATTCCCCCTGGCAGAGATGCTACATAACAAGGAGTCCACAGGGCGTATCGGTAAATGGGCCGCCGAGCTCGCTCCCTTCTCCTTGACGTATGCTTCGCGGACGGCAATTAAATCCCAAGTCCTGGCGGATTTTCTCGCCGAATGGACCCCGCCCGCCCAACCCGGCCAGACGCACGATGATCCTGTCTGGACGCTTACAATCGACGGAGCTTACAGCGTCGCCGGCGCGGGCGTAGGGGCGGTGATCATCACGCCCGAGGGACAGCGTTTGCTGTACTCGGCGCGCCTTGCCTTCCCCGCCACCAACAACACGGCTGAATACGAGGCACTGCTCTTTGGCCTGGCAAAGCTCAAGGCAGTCGGCGCGAGACGGGTGTTGTTCCGCACCGACTCGCGCTTGGTGGCCGGCCATGTGGACAAGTCATATCAAGCCAAGGACCCTGAGTTGGCCAAATACCTCGCGGTGGTGAGGGCGAGGGAAAGGCACTTTTTGGGTGTCACCGTCAAGGCCATCCCCCGGGCGGAGAATGAGCAAGCCGACGCCCTCGCCAAGGCGGCCAGCCAGCAACTGCCCCCCCCCGAGGGGGCATTCTACGAGGTGTTAGCAAAGGCGGCCATCGCGCAGGACAACCGGGACGCGGCACTTGTCCACCGCATTGATCGGCCAGGAGATTGGCGAGAGCCCATTTTCAATTTCTTACAAGGTCTCGCCGAGCCGGAGGACCCTGCCGAACTGCGACGCTTGCAGCACCGCGCACGGTCCTTCCAGGTGTTCGAAGGGACACTCTACAAGAAAGGGGTTTGCGCGCCGCTCCTGCGCTGCCTCTCGGCTGCGGAGGGAAAGGAACTCTTGGCAGAAATCCACGCGGGCGTGTGCGGATCCCACCTGGCGCCGAGGTCATTAGTTGGCAAGGCGTTCAGACAAGGCTTCTACTGGCCGACTGCCATCACCGACGCCCAGGACCTCGTCCGTCGGTGCCAAGGGTGCCAGTGGATGGCGCACATCATCCGCAGGCCCCCGACAAGCCTCAACCCAATTCCCCCGGTGTGGCCACTGGCGCTCGGGTCTCGATATAGTAGGACCACTTGCCCGAGCTCCAGGGGACCTCCGGTTCGTGGTAGTCGCGCTGGAGTATTTCTCCAGATGGCCGGAAGCGATCGCTCTGGCCAAAGTAACTTCTGCGGCCATACAGCACTTCCTATGGCAAAACATCATATGTCACTTCGGTGTGCCTCGGGAGCTCACGGTCGACAATGGCCTGCAGTTCGACGCCACCCTCTTCAAAGATTATTGTGGCAGCATGGGCATCACCCTCCGATTCGCCTCGGTGGGCCATCCCCAGTCCAACGGGGCGGTCGAACGGGCGAATGGCGCCATTTCCGCCGCCATCAAGAAGCGCCTGGTTGGATTGCCGAAGGGCAAGTGGCCAAGCGAGCTTCACAGCGTTCTATGGTCGCTTCGCACAACGGTAACACGCCCGACGGGATTCACGCCATTTAAACTCCTCTTCGGTGACGAAGCGGTGACGCCCGAGGAAATCAAGGCCGGCTCACGAAGGGTCCTCGTCCGAGCACCCGAAGACGAGCGCCGTGTGTCCTTGGACCTCCTCGACGGGATACGGGCAGACGTAGCCCACCATGTCGAGAAGTACGCGCGGCAGACAATGCGTACTCGGGACCGCTCTATATGCCCGCGGGGGTTCAAGCCTGGGGATCTCGTCCTCAGAGTGGCGCTCCAGGCCGAAACCGTTGGCAAGCTGGAGTCCAAGTGGGAAGGCCCGTACATCGTAACAGAGGCATTGCCGAAGGGTCGTACCGCCTCACCACGCTCGAAGGACAAGCCTTCCGGCACACATGGAACACGGACAGGTTGCGACGGTACTACGCCTAGAAGCACGACAGCAGGCGTAGAGCCACCAGCCCGTTGTTAGGCGATGCTCGCCCGCGCAAACGGGAGTTCAATAAAGGTTGATGTTCCCGGAGCATCCCCTGTCCGCGCTGAGCAGAACAAAGTCCACGGACTTTAAATAAGACGTAGCGTCGAGGTTCGCCTCCGCACGCGAGAGTCTGCGGACAATAAATAAGACGTAGCGTCGAGCCTAGCTCCGCACGCACCAGTCCACGGACTTTAAATAAGACGTAGCGTCGAGCCTAGCTCCGCACGTGAGAGTCTGCGGACTATAAATAAGACGTAGCGTCGAGCCTAGCTCCGCATGCACCAGTCCATGGACTTTAAATAAGACGTTGCGTCTTGCCTAGCTCCGCACGCGAGAGTCTGCGGACTATAAATAAGATGTAGCGTCGAGCCTAGCTCCGCACGCACCAGTCCACGGACTTTAAATAAGACGTAGCGTCGAGGTCCGCCTCCGCACGCACTCTACGGAGTATAAATAAGACGCAGCGGGGGGACACCTCCGCGCGCACTCTAAGGAGTATAAAGAAGACGTAGCGTCGAGCCTAGCTCTGCACGCACCAGTCCACGGACTTTAAATAAGACGTAGCGTCGAGCCTAGCTCCGCACGCGAGAGTCTACGGACTATAAAGAAGACGTAGCGTCGAGCCTAGCTCCGCACGCACCAGTCCACGGACTTTAAATAAGACGTAGCATCGAGGGTCGCCTCCGCACGCGCGAGTCTCCGGACTATAAAGAAGACGTAGCGTCGAGCCTAGCTCCGCACGCACTAGTCCACGGACTTTAAATAAGACGTAGCGTCGAGGTTCGCCTCCGCACGCGCGAGTCTCCGGACTATAAAGAAGACGTAGCGTCGAGCCTAGCTCAGCACGCAATAGTCCACGGACTTTAAATAAGACGTAGCGTCGAGGTTCGCCTCCGCACGCGCGAGTCTTCGGACTATAAAGGAAGTCGTAGCCTCGAGGTTCGCCTCCGCACGCGCCACTCCACGGAGTATAAACGAGACGCACAGACCTACCCTCCGCGTTCGGCGGCAGGTAACACCAAGCATAAGGTACTATTTGGTTCCATTATAAACGCAAAGGGGTTACATGGTTACAAGCGTAGGACGCAGTGCGTCATCCCCCTGCCCTCCCGACCAACCGCTCAGCCTTGGCGCGGCGCGGACGAGCCCGCGCCGTCGTCACCACGACGCTGAAGGACCCCTTCAAGCCACTGGAGGAGGTCCCCCTCCCCATCAACGTCTGCTACACGGCGACCCTCGCTGCACCTTCCCCGAAGCGGCCCCAGATCCGTTGATGGAAGTTCTGCAGGCTAGACCCGATGGAACGGATGGCGTCCGACATAACCTCTGGGCGGTCGGGAGGATCCAGTTGAGGGTTCGCTAGCTCATGGGTATGCCTACACCCACGAGTGTGAAGCAGGGCGAGGGCGAAGCACGCACCAACATAGCCGCAGTGCTCGCCAAAGGTCCTGGCGCCACGAAGAGCAACGCCGGCCCCCTCCTCGATCAGCCCGAGCGACTCCGACAGGGCCTCCGGCCTGTGCGTAGTGTCCGGGCACTCAGACGCACAGATCCCGGAGGGCCTGGTTCAGAGCCTCCATGGCCCGCCATGCCGACAGGGACGCATTTTCCAGGACACGGCGGTTCTCGGCAGCAGACTCCGCCAGCTGGGCCTTCTCCCCTTCTAGGACGGCGATCTGCTGCACGAAGGCGGCGCGCTCCCCAGCCGTGGCGATCTGAGCTTCCGTGGCCTCGAGTTGTGCGGCCACCAGGGCGTCCCCCAACGTGCGAAGTTCTTCATCCTTCGCGGTGAGAGCAGTGTTTGCTTCGCGGAGGCTGGCTTCCAGAGCCCTCCGCTCCCGGATGCGGGCCTCGTCAAAGGACCGGCCGAGGGCAAGCATCTGGCAGAAACAACAAATCAGCAGGCGTCCAGAAATACCTTACAAACGGAAGCGCACGTATTACCCTCATCTCGAAGGCCTGCAGCGCGAGCGCTAGGAGGTCCCCCGCGCATGACGACAGCGCCTCTCGGTTGAGGCCGTTATCGGCACGCTCTGCAGCTGCGGTGAGGTCGCAAAATACCTCCGGGCGAGGGAGGAAGTCCGAGCGAGCGAGCCCCGGCCCCAAAGCGCCCAGATTTATCGCGGCCACGGCCACGTCAGCAGCAGCGGACACCTGCGGGGCATCCTGCACAAGGCTCCCAACTTCGCGCATACCTCCGCTGCTCGATCCTTCGCCAAGTACGGGAGACGTCGTCTCACCTGATGTCGGCAGAATGAGCGAGCAGATCGGAGAGAGTCTCGCGAAGTCAGGTGAAGAAAGGGACTCACACCTACCTCCTGCACCCCTCGTCGCGGTCGGAGGTGGCGCCGGTTCGACCGCCCAGGGGGAGGCAGGCGCCTCGACGCTCGGGGAGAACATCTTCTCGGCAGTGCCAGACGCCGTAATCCCGCGGCAAGGCCCCGCAATAGCGTATCGACCCCTAGTTGGCGGCGGGGACTGCATCCGAGGGCGTTTCGCCTGCGGTGGCACAGGCGAGTCTTCCACGGCAGGACCAGCTCCAGTCACTGTTGCCCCCACGGCTTCCTCTGTAGGGGGCACGCCCTCGTCGGCCGCTGCGGTTGATAACGCACCTTCCACCGTGGTTGGCTCGCCAGGAACGGCGCCACCCCCCGGGTTGATGAGTTCCAACTCAACGACGGCCGCGAGCCCAAGCACGGGCTCGTGGGCGTCGGCAGAAGGTGCCGGGGGATCCGCGGCGGTGCGCCCCTCCGAAGCAGTATGGCCAGGCCCACCGCCGGTCGCACGCCTCGTCTCAGCTGGGCTAGCCGCCGGAGGGGCTGCAGGGTCGCGTATGGCGGCCGGGGAACGGGCCCGGCGTCGCGAAGATAGCACCCCCGAAGGGCTACCACCGCCCTGAGCGCCCGGAGTCCCGACGGGAAGCTCTTCCGGCACCGCACGCTCGGGCACGGCAATGCCCACAGCCTCGCAGGTGCGGTTTACCCGCCCCTGCTTAGCCGCCTTGACTGCGGCCTCGCGAGCCCAGTGCTCCTTAAGCGTGTACGGGCCGAGAAGCGCCGCAACCGCGCGCTCCGCATCTTCTAGCCGGGCCACTGCGCAGGAGATCGCGTCAGTCAGGCGGAAGCCAAACAGATACAATGGCGCGCGTAAAGCGTACTGGGCGACTTACAAGGGGCGGACGGCGGCAGCAGGCGAGACACGGATGGGTCGAACCCGTCCTCGCGGGGGCCATTCTATCCAACATACTTTCCCCGGGAGGAGAGTGGCGCCGCCCCATACATCGTGAACTCCTCGGCTAGGTCACGCACGCTCATTCGACGGGCGACACCGACAAGGCTCTGTAGCTTCTGCGTGTCGTCGATCTCCGCCTTCAGACTCGGCGTGCTGTTAAACGAGATCGGCCCACCTCGGCAATGCATTCTGCTCTTGTCGGTCACGGTGTAATAGAACCACCACCGCGTCCAGCCGGCCGCCCACTGCCCTAACAAGGCTGGCACAGGTAACAACATCGCGTAGGACGCCCAGAGCACGAAGTCCACACCGTCAAAGTTGGACACCGCCCCGTCAACCTTTCTGGGTCGACAGTGTGCGTCGTGCAGGGTGGCGAATAAGCTCGCGCTGGGACGCCACCCCTCTGTCCGCATCGCCCACGTGAAGACGGCTAGGCGGAGTATCGCGTGGGGCGTCAACTGGGCTAGCTCCAACTGGTAGGCCCGCAGGACTTCGCCCACGAACAGCGTGCAGGGCATTCGAAGGCCGGCATCGAAGAACGCCACGAAAACAATAGCCTCCATGGCCCCGGGCTTCGGCTCCGTCTCGTCCCGACGGGGTAGGCGAGCCCCATTGCGATCCACGATCTTCCCCTCATCCACGAGTCGCTGCAGCGTCCCTTCAGTCATGCGGCTCTTCCCCAGCACACGGGAGCAGGAGCCTCCCGAGTGCTCCATGGCGTTCCACCACTTGTTGGCGCGCGAGCTCCCCCGCGGCACCAATTTGTACTCCTGAGAAGGATGGGTCGCCTCGCCTTGGCTAGGCAAGGAACCACTGCGGGGGTGGTAGGTGGCGTCGTCCTGGCTGGCCATCGCTCTTCGCGACAAGGGAGGAAGATGCAGGCAAAGGAGCAACTGGCGTGAAAATTAGCACGGGCGGAAGCGAAGTGGCAGATCAAAAAGCAAAGCAAGAAAGGGTGCCTCCACCCCAACACTAGCACCTTATAAAGGCCGCTCGCCTGCCTTGTGGCTCAGCGCACAGACGGATCAAATTCCCAGCGATTCGGCTATCCAAGATTTGGAACAAAGAACCGCCGGAACCTAGAGGGCCGTGTCAGGTAGGTGGCCAAGCAGCGCACAACGCCCCTACATCTTCAACACGCGTCCAACTTCTCGGGGGACGAGGCGAACGGCCGCGGTCATGCAACCGCTCACATCCCACGACGCACCAGTCGTGAGTCGCCACGTGCCCCACCTGCAGCAGGGCAGACTGCACGACGCAACAGCCTGACTTCTGCCAGGTCAGGCGTCGGCGTGATTCAAGCTGCCATTAAAAGCGCACTACCAGACTGCAAGGTCACAACAGCCACGGAGTGCGCGCGTCTACTTTGACTTGGGCGCCAGCTTCGTTGCCACCCGTTCGAAGGGTAGGGGACGGAGCGCGCGCGTCTACTTCGACATGGGCGCCAGCTTCGCTGCCACCCGTTCGAAGGGTAGGGGACGGAGCGCGCGCGCCTACTTCGACTTGGGCGCCAGCTTCGTTGCCACCCGTTCGAAGGGTAGGGGACGGAGCGCGCGCGCCTACTTCGACTTGGGCGCCAGCTTCGTTGCCACCCGTTCGAAGGGTAGGGGACGGAGCGCGCGCGTCTACTTCGACTTGGGCGCCAGCTTCGGTGCCACTCGTTCGAAGGGTAGGGGACGGAGCGCGCGCGTCTACTTCGACTTGGGCGCCAGCTTCGCTGCCCACCCATTCGAAGGGTAGGGGACGGAGCGCGCGCGCCTACTTCGACTTCGGCGCCAGCTTCGCTGCCCACCCGTTCGAAGGGTAGGGGACGGAGCGCACGCGCCTACTTCGACTTGGGCGCCAGCTTCATTGCCACCCGTTCGAAGGGTAGGAGACGGAGCGCGCGCGTCTACTTCGACTTGGGCGCCAGCTTCGCTGCCACCCGTTCGAAGGGTAGGGGATGGAGCGCGCGCGTCTACTTCGACTTGGGCGCCAGCTTCGCTGCCACCCGTTCGAAGGGTAGGGGACGGAGCGCGCGCGTCTACTTCGACTTGGGCGCCAGCTTCGCTGCCCACCAGTTCGAAGGGCAGGGGACGGAGCGCGCGCGTCTACTTCGACTTGGGCGCCAACTTCGCTGCCACCCGTTCGAAGGGTAGGGGACGGAGCGCGCGCGTCTACTTCGACTTGGGCGCCAGCTTCGCTACCCACCAGTTCGAAGGGTAGGGGACGGAGCGCGCGCGCGCGCCTCCGCTAACACCATCCCAGACTTCGGGCTCCCCAACCACAAGCTTGGAGGCATTCACAGGCCGCAGGGGACGGAGGGGGCCAAAGGACTCGGCGACATGGCTTCGCCCCTGTGAAGCCCTTCACCATGAGAGGCTCCTGTCGTAGGGGTGGCCCCCACCTAAACCCAGCAGGCCTGGTAGGAGATTATAAGGCCCAGAATAGGTCATGTGTAATGACATAACTGCCCCCAGAGGGGATAACCAGATGTAAGGGTATATCTGTAAAAGCACTCCTCATGTGTATATATATATGGGTAAGCCATGGGGAGGACCCAGGCCATTACACTTATCTTCATCACTCTCCACTACCATCTCTCTCTCTGTTTGGTCTGTAGCCACAACAGGTAGCTTGAAGGTACCGAAGAATGCGCTTCACCGCCTGGCGGTGAGATACGCGAGGAAAAGCCTGAAACTCTAGGGGCCTGCTTAAGTCCATACAAGGCTTTGGAAAGCTTGTAGACATGGTTAGCTATTGGGGTTCTTGAAACCTGGAGGCTGTCTCACATAGACCTCTTCCTCAATAAACCCATTCAGGAAGGCACTCTTGACATCCATCTGGTAAAGCTTGAAACCCTTAAAAGCCGCAAAAGCAAGCTTGAATAGAGTTTCTACTTCCAATTAGAACCTGTCGTGGAGGAAACCTTCACACCGACCTAGACGGATTCAAAATAAATGTTGAAGTGTGCTAGGGTGCATATGAATTCCATTCAGGGTGTTGGCACTCAATTTTTTCATTTCGTGTGAATAGAGTTTGTAGTTTCAACTAAAACCAATCTTAGAGCAAAGTTTCATACTGACTCAGACGGATTCAAAATGCATACCAAAGTGAGCTAGGGTGCATGTCAACTCCATTCGGGGTATTTGGTACTCCGTTTCATTTCGTGCCTCTATTTCGTAAAAATGCAGTTTGTAGTTTCAGCCGGAATCCATCGTGGTAGAAAGTTTCACACCGACTCAAACGGATATGAAATACATACCAAAATGAGATAGGACACATATAAACTCCATTCGTGGTGTTTGGTACACAATTTCAGTATGTTCCTAGATTTTGTGCGCCTGTAGTTTGATTTGCCCAATGGAGCCCGTCGCGGAGGAAAGTTTGACACCGACATGGATGTATTCCTAATACAAGTCAAAATGAGCTAGGATACATATGAACATCATTCAAGGTGTTGGCTCTCAGTTTCATTGCGTGCCAAGATTTTTACGTTCGTGTAGTTTGTACATCCTAATAGAACCCCTCGTCGAGGAAAGTTTAAGACCAACTCGGATAGATTTGAAATGCATACTGAAATACGTTAGGTCGCATATGAACCCCATTCAGGGTGTTTGGCACTCTGTTCATTTCGTGCCTCAATTTTTTACGAATGGAGTTTGTAGTTTCAGATGGAACAGGTCATGGAGGAAAGTGTCACACCAACTCAGACGTATTCAAAATGCAAGCCAAAATGAGCAAAGATGTACATAAACTCCGTTCAAGGTGTTGGTACTCAGTTTCATTCCATTCATCGATTTGTGCTCATGGAGTTTGTACTACCCAATGAAACTCGTCATCGGGGAAAGTTTCACATCAACTCTGACAGATTCGATGTACATGCCAAAGTAAGATAGAGCATAGATGAACTCCATTCGTAGTGTTGGAACTCAATTTCTTTTTGTGCCGAGATTTCATACGAATTGTGTTTGTAGTTTAGGTGGAACCCATCGTGGAAAGAAGTTTTACACCGACTTGGACGGATTGAAGATGCAAGCTAAAATGAGCTAGGGCACATATGAATTTCATTCGGGATGTTGGCACGCTGTTTCATTACGTTGTTCGATTTTATGTGCACGGAGTTTGTATTGCCCAATGGACCCTGTCATGGACAAAGTTTCACACCGACTCAAACGGATTCGAAATGCGTGCCAAAATGAGCTAGGGTGCATATGAACTCCATTGGTGTGTTTGGCACTAAGTTTCATTTCATGCCTTGATTTCGTACGTATGGAGTTTGTAGTTTCAGATGGAACCCATCGTCGAGGAAAGTGTCACACATACTCGGACGGATTTGAAATGCATGCCAAAATGAGCTGGGGCGTATATGAGCACCATCCGAGGTATTGGCAGTCAGTTTCATTTCGTTCATTGATTTTGTGCTCATAGAGTTTGTACTATCCAATGGTACCCGGAGTTAAGTTTCACACCAAGTTAGACGGATTCGACACGCATGCCAAATGAGCTACATCGCATCTAAACTCCATTATGGGTGTTTGACACTTAGTTTTGTTTTGTGCCTTGATGTTGTACGGATGGAGTTTCTACTTCCAATTAGAACCTGTTGTGGAGGAAACTTTCACACCGACCTAGACGGATTCAAAATAAATGTTGAAGTGTGCTAGGGTGCATATGAATTTCATTCAGGGTGTTGGCACTCAATGTTTTCATTTCGTGACTTGATTTCGTATGAATAGAGTTTGAAGTTTCAGATGGAACTCGTCATAGAGGAAAGTGTCATACCGACTCGGATGAAATCGAAATGCATGCCAAAATGAGCTAGGGTGTACATGAGTTCCATTTGAGTTGTTTTTCACTTAGTTTCTTTTCGCGCATTGATTTCGTATGAATGACACTGTAGTAACGGTTGGAACCCGTCGTTGAGAAAGGTTTCACACCAACTCAGACAGATTCAAAATGCATGCCAAAATGAAATAGGGTGCATATGAACTCCATTCGAGGTGTTTCACAACCAGTTTCATTATATGCCACGATTTTGTGTGCATGCAATTTGTTGTTTCAGTTACAGCCCATTGTGGATGAAAGTTTCACACCTGCTCGGATGG
The DNA here is from genome assembly GCA_017311315.1 of Dendrocalamus latiflorus. Classification (NCBI taxonomy): domain Eukaryota; kingdom Viridiplantae; phylum Streptophyta; class Magnoliopsida; order Poales; family Poaceae; genus Dendrocalamus; species Dendrocalamus latiflorus. The sequence continues at coordinate 8,662,483 of CM029669.1, read as the reverse complement.
ATTCCAATGCATGCCAAAATTACTTGGGGTGCACATGAACTCCAATCGGGGTGTTCGGCCTTTAGTTTCATTTCTTGCCTCAATTTGGTATGAATGCAGTATGTAGTTTCAATTGGAACTCGTCGTGGAGGACATTTCACACCGACTCAGACGGATTCAAAATGCATGGTGAACTGAGCTAGGATGCATATGAACTCTATTCGCGGTGTTTGGCACTTCGTTTCTTTTCAAGCCTCGATTTCGTGTGAATAGAGTTTGTAGTTTCAACTGAAACCAATCTTAGAGCAAAGTTTCATACTGACTCAGACGGATTCAAAATGCACGCCAAAGTGTGCTAGGGTGCAAGTGAACTCCATTCGGCGTATTTGGTACCCCGTTTCATTTCGTGCCTCTATTTCGTACAAATGGAGTTTGTAGTTTCAGACGGAATCCATCGTGGTTGAAAGTTTCACACCGACTCAAACGGATTTGAAATACATACCAAAATGAGATAGGACACATATAAACTCCATTCGTGGTGTTTGGTACACAATTTCAGTACGTGCCTAGTTTTGTGCGCCTGTAGTTTGATTTGCCCGGTGGAGCCCGTCGCGGAGGAAAGTTTCACACCGACATGGATGGATTCGTAATAAATGTCAAAATGAGCTAGGACACATATGAACATCATTCGAGGTGTTGGCTCTCAGTTTCATTGCGTGCCAAGATTTTTGCGTTTGTGTAGTTTGTACATCCTAATAGAACCCCTCGTCGAGGAAAGCTTAACACCAACTCAGATTGATTTGAAATGCATGCTGAAATGCGTTAGGGCGCATATGAACCCCATTCAGGGTGTTTGGCACTCTGTTCATTTCGTGTCTCAATTTTGTAAGAATGGAGTTTGTAGTTTCAGACGGAACAGGTCATGGAGGAAAGTGTCACACCAACTCGGACGTATTCAAAATGCATGCCAAAATGACCAAAGGTGTACATAAACTTCTGTTCAAGGTGTTTGGCACTCAGTTTCATTCTGTTCATCGATTTGTGCTCATGGAGTTTGTACTACCCAATGAAACCCATCATCGGGGAAAGTTTCACATCAACTCTGACAGATACGATGTACATGCCAAAGTAAGATAGAGCATAGATGAACTCCATTCATAGTGTTTGCAACTCAATTTCATTTTGTGCCGAGATTTCATACGAATTGTGTTTGTAGTTTAGGTGGAACCCATCGTGGAAAGAAGTTTTACACCGACTCGGACGGATTCAAGATGCAAGCTAAAATGAGCTAGGGCACATATGAATTCCATTCGGGATGTTGGCATGCTGTTTCATTATGTTGCTCGATTTTCTGTGCATGGAGTTTGTATTGCCCAATGGACTCTGTCTTGGACAAAGCCTCACACCGACTCAAACGGATTCGAAATGCATGCTAAAATGAGCTAGGGTGCATACGAACTCCATTGGGGTGTTTGACACTCAGTTTCATTTCATGCCTTGATTTCGCACGTATGGAGTTTGTAGTTTCAGATGGAACCCATCGTCGAGAAAAGTGTCGCACTGACTCGGACGGATTTGAAATGCATGCCAAAATGAGCTGAGGTGCATATGAGCGCCATCCGAGGTATTGGCAGTCAGTTTCATTTCGTTCATTGATTTTGTGCTAACAGAATTTGTACTATCCAATGGACGGATTCGACATGCATGCCAAATGAGCTACATCGCATCTAAACTCCATTCTGGGAGTTTGACACTTAGTTTTGTTTCGTGCCTTGATGCTGTACGAATGGAGTTTCTACTTCCAATTAGAACCCGTCGTGGGGAAAACTTTCATATGTCGGCCTCTTCCACGAGCTGCAGCCCTTGGGGCTCGACCCCTACCACGAGCAGCAGCCCTCCTAGGAGCCATCTGGAACAATCTAGAGCCTTTTTAGAGACTAAAAGAAAGAGGGAAAGACATATATGAGGGTTTGCTAGCCCCCTATTAGCACAACAGAAAACCAAACGAACGAGAGACAATTAAAACACAAGGCATTATGCCTACGGTAGTCCATTACATTAGGGGGGTTAGTTGTTACATGACAGCCGGGCACAGCGCATAGGCTTACAACAAGTCACGACACCACATACACAACGTCTACTAACTGTGTACATAAAGGGGGTACATCTGGGGGAAGTGTGCGTGCACACCAACAAGAGACTGCCTAGACATACAACTATCTAACCTACTGCAGTCTACACCTCCGGGGAAGGAGAGTGGGTCTGGCCACAGAAGACGCAATCACCTGGAAAGCGAGAACGGGAGACGATGCTGGGAGATCGGGAGCGAGAACGGGACCGAGAGGGGCTCGATCTGTTGTTGGAGGGACGGGAGTGGGACGAGCGACGCCCCCTGCTGGGCTCTGCGAGGTTGCCATTGGGCGGTGGGCACACGCTTATGCGCGCCGTCAGTCGGGGGCGAGGTCCTTGGCGCTGAGCCGGTGCTGGTGCTGGACCTGAAGCTGGTGTTGGAGCGGACACTGGGGCGGGAGCTGGGGCTGACACTGGGCTGGAGCTGGAGCTGGCACTGCAGCTGGAACTGGTACTGGTGCTGGTGGCGTAGACTGAGGGTAGGCTGCTCTGGCTCGGAAGCGCTCAAGCCCAGCCTCGGCGGCGAGCCTCTCGCGCTCTGCCACCTGAAAGGCTATCAGGTAGCGGTTGAGCTGGGCGCTGAGGACGTCCGATTGTTGCAGGCTTGCAGTCAGGAGAATGCGCAGATGCCCAATCTCATGCAGGGCGAATGCGTAGGAGACTGAAATTGCCTGCATCAGCTGGATCTGGTGAGATAGCTGGGGGTTGTCCACCCTGTGGTTAAGGCGATCTGGAAGGAATTGCCCCTGGCGGATGCGAGGGGAGTGGACGAAAGGCGACTGTCGCAGCCTCTCCTCGTGCACTTGGCACAGGTGAGCCACGGCGAGATGTGCGACGTCCTAGATGGCGTCGATGAGGTACATCCATGGAGGCTCTACGTGGATAGTATGGGAGTGGAGCTCCCTGTTACTATCTCATTCGTAGATGAAGACCTTCGTGGTCCATAAGTCCATGCTATGGATGTGGGCTCTCCTACCTCTGTAAACGGGCGGGCGGTTGTACCCGAGACAATGCAGCAGCTGCCGCAGGATCTCGATGAACCCTCCTACGCCTTCTCCATGGGAGAGGTGATCCCATGGACCAGCTGGTAGAGCTCCGGCCATCTAAAAATTTTGAACAACAAAAGGTTAGAACAGACGAAAATACAAAAGAAATTTTTGGGTTGATCAGCAATATAAGCTAAGTGATAGATACGAACTATAATTCAATTCTGTGCAATTTCTGAAATTCATTGATTGTTTTCCTTTGCTACAAAATACACAACTGTCCAAGCTCCACCTACACCCGTTGGTGTACTCCCTTGCTCTTGGTTACGCTCATACATTACCGGGTTGAGGTCGTTCGCTGTCACAATTGTTGATTTGCCGTCCTTGATTCACTTTGGAACGGTAAGCTTGTCTTGTTTTCAGGCCAGTGAGTTGCAAACTTAGAGAGAGCTTTTATTTTACTAACCCGGATATAACCTCATTTCTTGTTTGTGAGTCATTCCCATGTTAGGTCACGAGGAGGATCCACCTCATCCGGAGGTGCCGGTTACATGGACCGAGTACACTCGGTTGTGCGAGATGCTACAAAAACAACTTCATGATGGTGACAATGGCGTGCGCGATGAGATCGGGGAAGTTCAGACTGGACTGAACACCCTCGGGGAGGAGGTCACACAATTGCGTACGACCATCAACAATAACTTTCGGGAGCTGCGTGCCATGTTCGCACACCACAATCTACGTGGGGGTGCACCAGCTGATGACACAAGTGTGCACGGCCCTCCGGTCGTTTTGCACAATAAGACCGAGGAGGACATGAGGGTTTCAAAATCATCTTCCTAGACTCCCCGTACAGCACCTACAGGAGGTAAAACCACATCTCGTTTCAATTCGTTTAAAACTAATCCATCTAGTGGAAGTTTTACTCCTAGTGCACGTGCTGCCCCATTGCTACAAACAACACTTAAGATGCCTCAAAACCCATGTGAGAGTGAGAGCCACATAGCCAAAGGGAAAGATAGTATTAAAAAGAGTGAGTTGTGTGATTCCACCGTATGTGAATTTGAGAGCATCCCAATTGAGAGTGTGAGAGAAACACCAAAAGAGAAGAAAGAGGTAGATGATGGACAAAGTGAGGTTGATTTTGAAACTAACACATTAATGTCTACTTCTAGTGTTGTTTCTCACATTGTGCAGGTTGAAATTGAAGATGAGGAATTAAACATTCAACAACCGGCATCATTAGAAGTCAAAGATGAGGAGATAACCACGGTTGAAGCTGAAGTACTTGCTGTCCCGTTGTTACATCATGATGATTTAATACCTACAACACCTATATCAACTGAGGAGAATAATAAAGGTAATAATATTGGCACTGAAATTAATTGTGAAACGGTGAGTACTTGTGAGAACTCATATGTGCGAATGAAAATTCCATGTTCTGAAATTTCTTTGCTCAACTTACATAATGTGGAATTGATTACTCATAAGGAAGTTCTTACCTGAATATCTCCTAGTGATTCTTTGTGCTATATCATGTTTGATGATCCTAGAGAGCTATCTAGTGTGATTGAGAATGTTACCGAATTTCATGTTAAAAATCACTAGTTAGTAACTATGCATATACATATAAGTTCAATTTGATTGGAAATTATGGTATAGATGATAATTTTTATGTTTACCGAATATGCATTACATGTGATAAGCTTGCTAAATTGAAATTGCATATTTTGGATAAACAAACTTTTGTGCCATATCATGATCACAATGAGATGAGTTTCAACAATAGTGCTTCGTGTTTTAAAAGATTTCTTAAGCCTACTTATTCATCCTTTAATGTACAATCATGTACAAATAATCAGAGTAGCGCAGTTGAAGCATGGAAGGAACTAAAAATTTTCTCCCCGTATTTGAACAACTTAATTTAGTTTGGCCCATTAATGACTTGTCCATGTGCTTAGCAAAGTCGAGGATGACTTTTTCTTATGGGAGGGAGAATGATATGAAAGATAATATTGCAATGTATACATCTTATGGTTTTTGTTATATTAACTGGTTTGTGTGGAACAACGAGAATTACACAATAATTGATTCATACATATACCATGCATATGTGTTTTCCTTTTTATCTACTACGCCTTCAGATGTTCTTCATACGCTATGCAAAAAAGTGTTGATGATAAATATATATACCATGCATGTTGTATTCTTTGCTTAGTATAATTTCAGGCTACCAAAAGCCGAGGACGGCTTTTCTTGAAGAAGGGCAGGGTGATGCGGATACACACATGATTAGTACTTTTCAATCAAATACATTATTTCACTAGAAAGAAGTATTGAGCCGCATTAAATATTGCCAGGTGAATTTGTTTCTTAATGAATTTCCTTCTATTCGTGGGAACGATATACTACCTTATGCTCAATTCTTGTTTATTATTAGGTTTGAACATTATGATGATTCCGGGGCCAAAGCAATGGAGAAGCACAAGGAGGTTAATCATATTTGCTACCAAGAACAAAAAGCTCAAAGCTCATGGGAATGGAAAGGAGAAAGCCAAGCAGCCCATGCAGCTGATCAAGGAGGAAAAAAGCCCATGCAGTGGGAGAGCAAAAGGGGAGAAGCCCAAGGACTTAAGCTACAAGTTTTAGATAAATTTTCAAGCCAAATTTGGACTTCCCACGTGCTCAACCCAATTCAAACTTGGATTCAACTCAGAATTCAATTCGGATTCGGTTCGGGACAGCCTGACAGGAAGTTACTAAAAATGGATCTAGTTCCACCTTCAAATTCATCACGGATAAAAAGTTATGACCGAAACAATATGACGATCTTAGAGAATAGAGTTTGTAGTTTCAACTGAAACCAATCTTAGAGAAAAATTTCATACTGACTCAGATGGATTCAAAATGCAAGCCAAAGTGAGCTACGGTGCATGTCAACTCCATTCGGGGTATTTGGTACTCAGTTTCATTTCGTGCTGCTATTTCGTGCAAATAGAGTTTGTAGTTTCAGCTGGAATCCATCGTGGTGGAAAGTTTCACACCACCTCAAACGGATTTGAAATACAAACCAAAATGAGATAGGACACATATAAACTCCATTCGCGGTGTTTGGTACACTTTCAGTACGTGCCTAGATTTTCAACACCTGTAGTTTGATTTGCCCAATGGAGCCCGACGTGGAGGAAACCTTCACACTGACATGGATGGATTCGCAATACATGTCAAAATGAGCTAGGACACATGTGGACATCATTCAAGGTATTGGCTCTCAGTTTCATTGCGTGCCGAGATTTTTACGTTTATGTTGTTTGCACATCCTAATAGAACCCCTCGTCGAGGAAAGTTTAACACCAACTCCGATAGATTTGAAATGCATGCTGAAATGCGTTAGGGCGCATATGAACCCCACTCAGGGCGTTTGGCACTCTGTTCATTTCGTACCTCGATTTTGTACGAATGGAGTTTTGTAGTTTCGAATGGAACAGGTCATGGAGGAATGTGTCACACCAACTCGGACGTATTCAAAATGCATGCCAAAATGACCAAAGGTGTACATAAAATCCGTTCAAGGGGTTTGGCACTTAGTTTCATTCCGTTCATCGGTTTGTGCTCACGGAGATTGTACTACCCAATGAAACTCGTCATCGGGGAAAGTTTCACATCAACTCTGACAGATTCGATGTACATGCCAAACTAAGATAGAGCATAGATGAACTCCATTCGTAGTGTTGGAACTCAATTTCATTTTGTGCCGAGATTTCATACGAATTGAAGTTTAGGTGGAGCCCACGTGGAAAGAAGTTTTACACTGACTCAAACGCATTCAAGATGCAACCTAAAATGAGCTAGGGCACATATGAATTCCATTCGGGATGTTGGCACGCTGTTTCATTACATCACTCGATTTTCTGTGCATGGAGTTTGTATTGCCCAATGGACCCTGTCGTGGACAAACTTTCACACCGACTCAAACGGATTCGAAATGCATGCCAAAATGAGCTAGGGTGCATATGAACTCCATTGGGGGTGTTTGGCACTCAGTTTCATTTCATGCCTTGATTTCGTACATATGGAGTTTGCAGTTTCAGGTGGAACCCATCGTCGTGGAAAGTGTCACACTGACTCGAACGGATTTGAAATGCATGCCAAAATGAGCTAGGGCGTATATGAGCTCCATCCGAGGTATTGGCAGTCAGTTTCATTTCGTTCATTGATTTTGTGCTCGCAGAGTCCGTACTATCCAATGGTTCTCGGAGTTAAGTTTCCCTCCAAGTTGGACGGATTCGAAATGCATGCCAAAATGGGCTACACCGCGTCTAAACTCCATTCTGGGTGTTTGACACTTAGTTTTGTTTCGTTCCGTGATTTTGTATGAATAGAGTTTCTACTTCCAATTAGAACCTGTCGTGGAGGAAACCTTCACACCAACCTAGACAGATTCAAAATAACTGTTAAAGTGTGCTAGGGTGCATATGAATTCCATTCTGGGTGTTGGCACTCGATTTCATTTCGTGACTTGATTTCGTATGAATAGAGTTTGAAGTTTCAGACGGAACTCGTCATAGAGGAAAGTGTCATACCGACTCGGATGAAATCGAAATGCATGCCAAAATGAGCTTGGGAGTATATGAGTTCCACTCGAGTTGTTTTTCACTTAGTTTCTTTTGACGCATTGATTTCGTATGAATGGCACTGTAGTAATGGTTGGAACCCGTCGTTGAGGAAAGTTTCACGTCAACTTAGACAGATTCAAAATGCATGCCAAAATAATGTAGGGTGCATATGAACTCCATTCGAGGTGTTTCAGAACCAGTTTCATTATATGCCACGATTTTGTGTGAATAGAGTTTGTTTTTTCAGTTACAGCCCATTGTGGAGGAAAGTTTCACACCTACTCGGATGGATCCCAGATGCATGCCAAAATTCGTTGGGGCGCATATGAACTCCAATCGGCATGGTGAACTGAGCTAGGATGCATATGAACTCTATTCGCGGTGTTGGCACTTAGATTCTTTTCATGCCTCGATTTCGTGTGAATGGAGTTTGTAGTTTCAACTGAAACCAATCTTAGAGCAAAGTTTCATACTGACTTAGACGGATTCAAGATGCATGCCAAAGTGAGCTAGGGTGTATGTCAACTCCATTCGGGGTATTTGGTACGCAGTTTCATTTCCTGCCTATATTTCTACAAATGAAGTTTGTAGTGTCAGCTGCAATCCATCGTGGTGGAAAGTTTCACACCGACTCAAACGGATTTGAAATACATACCAAAATGAGATAGGACACATATAAACTCCATTCGCGGTGTTTGGTACACACTTTCAGTACGTGCCTAGATTTTGTGCGCCTGTAGTTTGATTTGCCCAATAGAGCCCGACGCGGAGGAAAGCTTCACACCGACATGGATGGATTCGCAATACACATCAAAATGAGCTAGGACAGATGTGGACATCATTCGAGGTGTTGGCTCTCAGTTTCATTGCGTGCCGATATTTTTGCGTTCATGTAGTTTGCACATCCTAATAGAACCCCTCGTCGAGGAAATTTTAACCCAACTCAGATAGATTTGAAATGCATGCTGAAATGCGTTAGGTCGCATATGAACCCCACTCAGGGCGTTTGGCACTCTGTTCGTTTAGTGCCTCAATTTTGTATGAATGGTGTTTTGTAGTTTCAGATGGAACAGGTCGTGGAGGAAAGTGTCACACCAACTCGGACGTATTCAAAATGCATGCCGAAATGACCAAAGGTGTACATAAACTCCGTTCAAGGTGTTTGGCACTTAGTTTCATTCCGTTCTTTGATTTTTGCTCATGGAGTTTGTACTACCCAATGAAACCTGTCATCGGGGAAAGTTTCACAACAACTCTGACAGATTCGATGTACATGCCAAAATAAGATAGAGCATAGATGAACTCCATTCGTAGTGTTGGAACTCAATTTCATTTTGTGCCGAGATTTCATACGAATTGAAGTTTAGGTGGAGCCCATCGTGGAAAGAAGTTTTACACCGACTCGGACGCATTCAAGATGCAAGCTAAAATGAGCTAGGGCACATATGAATTCCATTCGGGATGTTGGCACGCTGTTTCATTACGTCGCTCGATTTTCTGTGCATGGAGTTTGTATTGCCCAATGGACCCTGTCATGGACAAAGTTTCACACCGACTCAAACGGATTCGAAATGCATGCCAAAATGAGCTAGGGTGCATATGAACTCCATTGGGGGTGTTTGGCACTCAGTTTCATTTCATGCCTTAATTTCGTACGTATGCAGCTTATAGTTTCAGGTGGAACCCATCGTCGTGGAAAGTGTCACACCGACTCGGATGGATTTGAAATGCATGCCAAAATGAGCTAGGGCGTATATGAGCTCCATCCGAGGTATTGGCAGTCAGTTTCATTTCGTTCATCGATTTTGTGCTCGCAGAGTCCGTACTATCCAATGGTTCCCGGAGTTAAGTTTCCCTCCAAGTTGGACGCATTCGAAATGCATGCCAAATGAGCTACATCGCGTCTAAACTCCATTCTGGGTGTTTGACACTTAGTTTTGTTTCGTGCCTTAATTTTGTATGAATGGAGTTTCTACTTCCAATTAGAACCTGTCGTGGAGGAAACCTTCACACCAACCTAGACGGATTCAAAATAAATGTTAAAGTGTGCTAGGGTGCATATGAATTCCATTCAGGGTGTTGGCACTCGATTTCATTTCGTGACTTGATTTCGTATGAATAGAGTTTGAAGTTTCAGACGAAACTCGTCATAGAGGAAAGTGTCATACCGACTCGGATGAAATTGAAATGCATGCCAAAATGAGTTAGGGAGTATATGAGTTCCACTCGAGTTGTTTTTCACTTATTTTCTTTTTATATGAATGACACTGTAGTTACGGTTGGAACCCGTCCTTGAGGAAAGTTTCACACCAACTCAGACAGATTCAAAATGCATACCAAATGATGTAGGGTGCATATGAACTCCATTCGAGGTGTTTCAGAACCAATTTCATTATATGCCACGATTTTGTGTGCATGGAGTTTATTGTTTCAGTTACAGCACATTGTGGAGGAAAGTTTCACACCTACTCGGATGGATCCCTGATGCATACCAAAATTCGTTGGGGCGCATATGAACTCCAATCGGGGTGTTGGCCTTCAGTTTCATTTCTTGCCTCAATTCGGTATGAATGCAGTTTGTAGTTTCAATTGGAACTCGTCGTGGAGGACATTTCACACCGACTCAGACGGATTCGAAATACATGGTGAACTGAGCTACGATGCATATGAACTCTATTCGCGGTGTTGGCACTTAGTTTCTTTTCATGCCTCGATTTCGTGTGAATGGAGTTTGTTGTTTCAACTGAAACCAATCTTAGAGCAAAGTTTCATACTGACTCAGACGAATTCAAGATGCATGTCAAAGTGAGCTAGCACTACTAGATTTTCGGCCTAATGCCACGAAAGAAATTGCAACGCCACCAATTTGGTTGTAATAGGTAGGACTTATTGCAACATTTTTCCAAAACGGTGGCAATAGGTGGACTTTATTGCCACTATTATATTGCATTGCGATATTCGTGAATGTCGTTGCAATAGGTAGGTGTTATCGCAACCATTTTGAAAAAGTGTTGCAATAGGTTGGATATATTGCCACGACACTCTTTTGTTGCGTTAGTGTTGATTTTCGTTGCAATTATTTGCTCCTATTGCAACCATATATAATTTCGTTGCTATTGGGTGATACTATTGCCATGATGTTTTTTCGTTGGTATAATCTTCAGCGGCGTTGCAGTAGGTAGGTGCGTATTGCAACGAAAAACTAAATCGATGCAATAACATATTTATATTGCCACGTGTAAATTTTGTTGCTATAGAGTAGTGCGTTTCGTTGCAATATGGTATTCTATTGCAACTCTTTTGTTTCGTGGGCTTTTGTTTAGCTATCCAGTCATGCAGCAAAAAAATTATGAAAATTAAAAAAATGGGAAGCCACCTAGGAATCAAACTAGGGACCTCTTGATTGGTAGCCAACGCTCATACCACTAGGACACGAACACAGTTGTGATTATACGTGGAACATTTTGTACCTAAACAATAATAAGTGGAGTCTCCGTGTTGGAGTTGAAAAGCCTGTAAGGCTTACGGCTGTTTCCTTTTTGGAGTTGGTGTCCGTGTAGGTGACCGGCTGTTGGTATGGGGTGACAGTCGGTTTTCTTCGTATGTATAAAAACATGGTGCAGGGGCTGCTAGAATTGTGAAGGCGTGCTGTGATTGAGCGAACAAGAGAAAAAGAGGCTACGACGGTTGTTCTAGTAGTGCAGCCATTCAGATCGAATAGATTGAAGAAGAAAAAGCGGCGGCACGCAGTGGCGGATCTACAGGGTATGCCGGGTGGGCCCCGGCATACCCTGTGGCGGTGGGACCCAGCCGGTCAGCGTCAGCGAGACGGTTTGTCAGCGAGACGGTTTGCCAGCGTAAGCATCAGCGAGACCCTGTATCGGGCACGTGATGCGCTGCTCGTCGCTCGTTTGCATCGAGACCCTGTACCGGGCAACTGTTTACATCAAGGTTAAATGTATAGCATCTGGTACTCGCTGGCAAAGGTGAAACATAATTTGTTTTTTCTTTAAAAAGATTTTTTAAAAAAAAAATAATGTAATTTCTGTGTATGTTTCAAATCCTACCAGTATTACGAGCGGAAGCATTCACAGGCGCCCGCGCGGTCCACGTCACCCCGCGCCCGCGCTTCGGCCGGCGCGTGGCGCGGGGATTTCGGTACGGCCAGGGGAGGGCATTTCCTTCTATTTTTTGGAAATTACGTAAAGGTCCTTTTTCCTCGCGAAAAGGTCCCTGCAAGTTTTTTTTTTAAAAAAAATTTGATAGCGCCCCGCGGGTTTCCAAAATTATGTATAGGTCCTTATTTACTTACGTATAGGTCCTTACAAGTCCTCGGTTTTTTACGAAAAAGATCTTTGGTTTTTCCTAAATTACGTATGTGTCCTCGATTTTTTTATTAAACCCCCTACGAATTATCGTCTCTTTTATTTTTGTCCACACGGTAGCTAGCGCGGCGTGCGCCGCGCTTATATGCAGCTAGTTTATTTTAAAGTAGTAGGGATTTTAGGTTGGTAGATTGTTATACTACACTTGTATGCTCGTGATAATGTTTCTTTTTCTTTTTTTTATTTTTTAAGGATTCTTGTCCTCTGTTCGTGGGGATTGTTGAGAAACCGTCGCTGGCGACCAGTCCGAGCGATTTCTCTGCTTAGAACAAGAACGAATCAATCACAGAATCACAGAGAGAATAGATTGAACACAGAGAGGTAGAGAGAACTCCTGGTCTTTCTTTATTGCTTTTCTTTCATGCGTACATAATGAGGGGGGTATGGCTCTCTATTTATAGTCTACGGTGGGGTGCCCAATTAGATCAGGACTCTTGGATAGAGTCCAAGTTTCCTAACACTCCCCCTTGGGCACTCACCCAACATGCTCATGCCTCGTCAAAACTCCATAAAAACCCAGTGGGAAAAATTTGGAGAAAGAGTACATGATACATGTGATGCTGCGATGCACGAATTGCCTCATTAAAAACCTTGGTCGAGAAACTTCATGGAAAACTCGTCAAGGGAAAAAGAGTACAATTCACCCAAATTCATTTGGTCAGCAACACTTTATTTTTGGGTACTTAATCTTCATGATCAAGATTTAATAACGGGCTTGAGAGAATTCTCCCCTGAATTCTGCACGTTTCTAAGTCTCATCATTTCAATCCCTCACACGCACCTTTCAAAGCTAGATGCGAGGAGTGACTTAGTGAACAAGTCTTAGTGTGCAGTACTCTAATCTTGTCCATCTTTGCAATTCATGAGCATAGAGGAACTTGGGGTTGATATGCTTACATAGCCCGTCTGCACTTATGCAACGCAAGTTGAATTATCTTCATGGATAATTGTGGGGGTTTGCACAATGTTCATCCCACATGACTGCTGGATGTGGTGAACCATTCGGTGGGGCTAAGCGCACTCTCGTGCGACTTCATACAATGCTATAATTTCTGAGTGGTTCGTCGAAGTAGCTACCAGGCTTTGCTTAGACGATTTCCATGAAAATGCAGTTCCACCACACAGGAATACATAGCCTGTTTGTGACTTAGCGGTATGCGGGTCTGACAGATACCCAGCATCTGCATAGCCAATCAAGTTCAGATCTTGATTCTTTCTGTAGAACAATCCAATGTCCTTACTACCTTGGAGGCATCGGAAAATGTCCTTTATGCCCTGCCAATGCCTTTTGGTGGGCTCTGCACTGTACCTTGCTAAGAGGTTCACGGCAAATGCAATGTCCGGTCTAGTGCAGTTTGCTAAATACATGAGTGCTCCCACTGCACTCAAGTATGGGAATTCCGGTCCCAGGACTTCCTCCCCCTCTTCCCTAGGTCGGAAAGGATCTTTTTCTTGCTGTAAAGACCTACCGATCATCGGTACTTTCGAGGGAAATGCCTTCTCAAAGCCAAACCTTTCGAGCACCTTCTGGGTGTAGGTCGACTGATGTACCAAGACTCCTTCAGGGACATGCTCAAGCTGCAAGCCTAAGCAAAATTTGTTCTTGCCCAAATCTTTCATTTCAAATTCTGACTCCAAGTAGGAGCTTGCTTCTTTTATGTCTTCGGCTGTCCCGATGATATTCAGATCATCTACATACACAGAGATTATACAGAATCCATTCTGGGATCGTCGTATAAATACACAAGGACAGTCTTCATTGTTCGTGTAGCCTTTCTTGCAAAGAAAGTCGCTCAAGCGATTATACCACATTCTTCCAGATTGTTTCAGTCCATACAGTGACTTTCTGAGTTTCACACTGTACAGATTTCTATTTGCTCTGTCTTGGTTCGGGAGAGGGATTCCTTCAGGGACTCTCATATAAATCTCCGAATCCAAGTTACTGTAAAGGTATGCAGTCACAACATCCATCAATTTCATTTCCAAATTCAAGTTCACTGCCATTGAGATCAAGTATCTAAAGGTAATTCCACTCATGACTGGGGAGTAGGTTTCTTCATAATCAACTTCGGGACGTTGAGTGAAACCTTAGGCTACCAGCCTTGCTTTATATCTCACTACTTCATTTCTTTCATTTCTCTTTCGAACAAATACCCACTTGTGCCCAACGGGGTGTATGTGGGGAGGTGTGCGGCATACGGGCCCAAACACCTCTCTTTTATTCAGAGATAGCAATTCAGTTGCTATTGCCTTCTTCCAATCTTCCCAATCTGATCTTTTCTTAAATTCAGCGAGCGATGCAGGCTCGGGATCAAGATCGATGATGGTGGCAATTTTCTTTGCGAAGTAGATATCGATATTAGCTGTTGTCCTATTCAGGGACTCTCCCGTGTGCACATAATTTATAGCTATTTCTTCATGAGTTGCTTCTTCTAGAGCTTCACCTTGCGCATCGCTTCTTTCAATTGCGGTGGCAAGTTCCTTTAGTTTTTCGGCTCCGATGTGTGCGCACACATCCATGCCGATGGGGATATTCAGATCCGGTATGCCCTTTTCGGAAGGTGTCATACTTGTGCCAGGTCTCAACTGGCTCCCCTTCTCATTCTGGGGGACTTCAATGATCGGCTGTGATAAATCCCTCTTATCCTTCTTCACCAGGCGTCCCCGGTTACTAAGAATTCGAGGAACCGGAGTTCTCGTCCTCTTTTTTATTTTTCTGAGGCCTCTGGACAAGATTAGGGATACCTTCTGATTTCTTTAGTATTTCAACCCTCTCCGGTGCAGTGCGTGCAGGCACATGCGACTTAGTCATGCTCTTCAAATCACTAAAGTGATCAGGCAGCTGATTTGCTGATGCTTGCAAATCTATTTTGTCTTCTAGACTTCTCTTGTCTTCTGGACTTCTATTGTCTTCTAGACTTCTCTTGTGCGTGGGTCATCTGCATGGATTCCCCAGGCTTGGCACGTAATTTCCCGACATTCTTCATCAAGGGGTTGATTTCCTCCCCCTAATGTTGGGAAAATTTCTATGGTGACACTTGCGCTAGTTGCATAGGTGAGTGGATGTTGTAGGCCGAAGGTCTAAGGTTGATGAGATTTGCTGCATGAAGGACTGCGTGTCCCCAACATGTAGCTGCTAGATTTCAATTAAGCAAAAAGGGGTCGGGCAATAAATTTAATTCTTTTCATTAAAGTCTCTGCCAAACCATTCTGGGTATGGACATGCGGTACCGAATGCTCAACTGCAATTCTCATCGCCATGCAATAATCATCAAATGCCTTCGAAGTAAATTCTCCGGCGTTGTCCATTCTGATGGACTTGATATGATGATGCGAATGATCTGCGAGATCAATTTTGCAAAGGCGTGGTTTCTTGTGGACAACAAACCCACATATGACCACTTCGAAGAAGCGTCAACGAGCACCATGAAATACTTAAATGGCCCTGAGACGGGCTGGATGGGACCGCAAATGTCTCCCTGGATGAGTTCCAGGAATGCAGGGACTTCATCCTTCACTTTCAGAGTGGAGGGTCTGGTTATTAGTTTCCCGGTGGCACATGCAGGGCACACAAAATCTTCATGATTCGGGAAATTCTTCACATTAATATTATGCCCATGCGAGTTATTATGTTTCTCATCATCCTAAGACTTGGGTGGCCTAATCTGTCATGCCAGAGACAGAAGAGTTCAGAGCTTCTAAACACTGTCTTCAGAACAGTGTATGCTGCAGGCGCTTTAATGTTGGTATAAGATAGCCCATTTTCTAATGAAGGAAGTTTTTCTAATTCTCTTTCATTCTCTTTGCGCTTCGTAATGAGCAGGTATTCCTTACCGTACTCTTCTTTAGTCTCACCGTGGAAACCATTTGCGCAAATATTCTTAAAACTTAAGAGAGTTATAGTCGATTCTAGGTACAATAAGGCTTCTTCAATGACCAAAATTGTGCCCATTGTGGCTCTTCCCGAACCAATTATACATGCATCGCTTCCGACGATTGTCGTAAGGCTGCCAGTGCTCTTACGAATCGACTTGAAACTTCTTAGTCTCTCTTAAGATGGTATGCATTGTGCCGCTGCTGGCTAAGCACACTTCCTTTATAGGGCGCTACACTTGTTCTAATATAGGGTATTTTATTAATATGCATGAGAAGGCAATTAACACATAAATAAATACACCAATATCAGAACATATCATGCCATCATAAACTGAATAAATGAATGAATTCTTCAAATATCATCCAACCATCACGAGAAGATAACAATTCTTAAGTACCATCCATGCAAATTCTAACATATTCTTCCACACAAAATAAATGACATTTAAAGTCAAAATGCATTCAGTGCACTAGACTTCTTCTGCTATTTTTCTCAGGGGTGACATTCTCTTCAAGAGAAATCATGGCATTGGCTGCTGTTAGGCCGAGAGGGGTTGCTGCTGCTTGGATGGTCTCAACCTCCATTAGCGCGGGCAGCTGCTCGGAACTCTCCCCCTCAACCGATGCAAAGTGGGCTTCATGCTGCCCTTTGCCATCCCGTTTTGGCTTGTTAGCCTTATTCTCATGTGGAGCGTCTGATTTGCCTTTCTGGGCTACGGTCTTACCCTTCCTTCCCCTTTTCTCTATCAAGGGCTTTCGCACCTTGTTGCTCCCTGCGTTGGCTTTACGGCCAGTGGAGCTCTCAGATGGCTGAGTGACTTAGTTCTTGCGGAGAACTTCGTCCTGAGCTTCCGCAATTTGCATCATATCAATCAATTCGGCATATTCCTCATAGCCATCTTGACGATAATTGCGTGCGGATTATACTGCATTGGGGTGGAAGGATTTTTTCAATTTTCTGTATTGGGGTACAAATCCTGTGCAAGACAGAATTGATTTCCCTGACCGTCTTAAAGTCGACAAACCTCAGTCCAATCCACTCTTACTCTGCTTGAGGAAGAATGATATACTTTAGCCTCTCAAACCGCTTCTTGAGTGCGGTCTAGAGTGCTAGCGCGCTTTTCTCCGCTATATACTCATTCTTGAGAGTGAGGCAGAGGTGATGCCTGAGAAAATGAAGTGCCTGATCATTCTCCTCAGGTTGGGTTGAGCGTCATTCAGTCCGCCAATCCCAATGGTCGCGCGGAGCTTCCTGGCTCCAAGCACAATCTCGACATCGGATGCCTACATCAGATAGTATTGGCCATGCTGGGCCAGCTCCTCGAACTTTCAGTTCGCGATGCTAGTCATCTAAATGTGTATAAGTCTACTGCTGGTAGTCATGCATGGAATAATTCACTACGAGTAAATAAATGGTACAAAAGGTTCTCGTAATGTTTCATAATTTTCTGTGTATTTTCTATAATTTTACTGCTAATTTCAGTGATTAAAAGCAATTAAAACAATTACAATTAACCAAAACAGTAAATAAATACAGAAAATACAAAGAATAATAATGGCAGAAATAAATAAGCTTCAAATGCTAAAAAATAATGCAAAAATTGGATTCCCGAGGCCCTTTTATGCTAAAATATAAAATTTCAGCAAATTCTGCAATTCCAGAGGGTTTTTACGCAAAATTTTAGTTCAGAGAAAAATTCGCGTAATTTTCTGATTTACTGAGGGGTTTTCTGCAAAATTCTGGACCCATACGTAAATCTAAGGACCAATCGGCAATTTTCGGAATTACCGAGACTTTTCTGTAAAATTCGGGACTTATTTTAAAGGTTTTAGGGGCCGACCGGCAATTCTACGGAAACCGGAGGGTTTTCCTGCAAAACACCCTGCGCCGGCCCACACCCCTTTTTTTTTCTTTGGCCCGTTAGCCCCCTCTCTCGGCCTGCTTTCTTCCCTCCCCTTGGCCCATTTCCTTCCGGCCTACTCTGGTCCATTCGGCCCGTGCGGCCCACGCAGCCTGCCCAGCCCACATAACAGGAGGTGGAGAGGGGGGTTTAGGGTTTCCCCTCCCCTCAATCCACTCGTGGCGGCGGCGGCGCAAGAAAGGGCGGCGACCGGGAAGGTGAGCTCGGCGGCGCCATTCGGGGAGGCGAGCTCGGCGACTCCAGGCGCGGCGGGGCCAAGGCGGGGAAAGCCAACGACGGCGCGTAGGCGCTTGCGGGCGCGGCGGGAGGGCGCGGCCAACGGCGGGGCGTAGGCGCTTGCGGACGCGGCGGGAGGGCGCGGCCAACGGCGGGGTGGCGCGCGAGGCCGGCTCGGCGGCGGGCGGTCGGCGCTGCCGTGTGGGGCGAGTGGCGGCTGGCGCGCGCATTCGGGCGCGGGAGACGAGGCGGCGCGTTCGGGCGCGGGAGGCGAGGCGGCGGCCAGCGTTCGGGCACGGGCGGATGCGGCGGCTTCGGGCGGCGCATCCCAGGCGGCGGGTGGTGTAGCCGGCGGCGCCGTGCGGCCGTGCGGGGCGTGCGTACGCGGCGGGGAGCCGGGAGGCTGCTTCGAGCGGGGGCTCCTGTCGGCAAGCCGAGCCCGTCGGCGACAACACCATGCGCGGCGCGTGCGCGGGAAGCGGGCGCGGGGACGTCGGCTATGGAGGCGCCATTCGGGGCGGTGAAGGCCGACGAGCGCGCTTCGGGTGCGGCGACACGTGCGCAGCTCGCGCTCAGGCGGGTAGGCCAAGGTCGGGGGCGGCGGCTTCGGGCCGCGGGCGCGGCTACTGGCTGGCAAGCCGAGGCGGGATGATTTCGGGCCGGGTGCGGGGCTGTAGACCGGCGAGTGGGTGGCTGGCTTCGGGCTGGGGCCGAGGTGTGTCGGCGAGGTAGCAAGCAGCGGTCGAGGCACGTGCGTTTGGGCACGATGCTGCGGTGGCCGTGCGTGGAGACCAAAGCGGACCGGACGGCGCTTCGGGCGGCTGTCAGGCGCGGGGACCGAGGCGCACAAGGCGGCGCTTCGTCGACCAGTGGCAGCGATGCTTCATGCGGGAAGCTTCGGCCGGTCTACTAGGCGGCTCCAGGCGGCGACGCCAGCTGCTGACCGGCGGCCAGCGTCGCGCATGCGGGCGCGACGGCAATGTCTTTTTCTGTGTGATGCCATGCATAAATTGAACAGGAAAAGAACAATGCAAATTTTTCGTTTCTAATCTACAATGCAATCAACATCTACCCCTTTTCTCAATCTACCGATCGACATTGTGCCGGCGATTTCAGATCTGCTCGCGGTAGATTTAGGGCGGATTTGCATCGTTCTACAGTGCAATCAACATCTACCCCGTTTCACAATCTACCGATCGGCATTGTGCCGGCGACTTCAAGTCTGCTCGCGGTAGATTAGGGCGGATTTGCACCGTAGAAATTCAATCTAGAACGCGAAAAGAAAATACAGATTCAAAAGCGATCTAGAAAATTCAATCTGTGCTTCGATGATTACCTCGTTCACCGGAGCGAAGTCGTGCTGATAACGTGTTGAGAAACCGTCGCTGGCGACCAGTCCGAGCGATTTCTCTGCTTAGAACAAGAACGAATCAATCACAGAATCACAGAGAGAATAGATTGAACACAGAGAGGTAGAGAGAACTCCTGGTCTTTCTTTATTGCTTTTCTTTCATGCGTACATAATGAGGGGGGTATGGCTCTCTATTTATAGTCTACGGTGGGGTGCCCAATTAGATGAGGACTCTTGGATAGAGTCCAAGTTTCCTAACAGGGATCACCGTAAGACTAGCAGTTTTTTTCCCTTGTACGACTTGTTCGTGACACGTAAAATTCTGCAGTAAAAATAACATTTATTGATGGATAGTTGATTTTTTTCCTTTGCTCAAAACATGACCGATAGTCGATTTTTTTTCCTTTGCTCAAGACATGACATCAATGATTCTACTTGCGCCCTATCGGTCTTACACAAAATGAAAAAGGAAAGGAAAACTTGCGCCAAATTGATTCGATTGATTTCCGCAAAAAAAAAAAAAAAAGTTGATTCGGTTGTTGTTCGGCTGGATTTTACTTTGGGCAGGGCCGACGTAGGCAAAGCTAGATGAGAAGGGCAGATCTCTTCTCTTTAACTTCTAAAAATTGCTTTTTTGATTTTTTTTTCTGTAATAACTACCTTCAAACAGAGTACCTTCATTTATATATATGGTGAAAACCAAAAGCTGAATTGATAAGCGGTTCAATTCTCACTAGAAAAGAGATGGTTTATGGATTTTTTAAAACAATTATTTTTAATTTTAAATTACAGTATTATACCCGCATTTTAATATTTTTTTGCAGAAATGGGCATACGTCACTGCTCAGTTGGACAACGTTGGATGAAACCAGGCCAAGTCGACTTGCCCATGTTGTCCAACCGAGCAGCGACTTTGGTATGTGTCATCCAATGGTTGAGCGACAATCCTCTAGTCGCCCAACAGTTGGGTTATTGCTAAAACATATAAATATTTTATTAATCTAATGGAAATAATTATAGGGGGTAAATGGCAATTGTTGGCAATTGTTGTACGTAGGTAACATTTAGCAAATCTTTTTTGTAAGTTGTTTTTTTTAAGAAAAAGGCAGATAATGTTGGTTGATGCGTTTGTGATTTTCGTAAATTGTGAATGGTACGAAATATGTTAGACTCGCAATAACATTTTACGATCGCCGTATGTTCTTGTAGTGCAATAAATTTTTTGGAAAATTTTTGTGAGGACGATTGAGGTAGCAACGATTCGTAAGTAGAAAGGTAAGTGCTATTGCGATGCAATAGAGAATTCGTACACAGAGGGGAAGTTTTGATAAATGATGTAAGAAAAACAACACAACCGTTCATCCGACAAAGGGGTTACATGGTACACAGACTAACGAACTAACGATGGTACACGCATGCCTTTAGAGAATTAGAAATACATAGCACATATGGACAAGAGTGTCGAACTACTGCGTGGAACGTGGACATTTGCCCTTGCGGCCCAGCTCGGCGTTGTAGTCCTCACCATCGGCTATGGCCTTGGCCGCCAATTCGCACCTTCTCTCACGCTCCTCCTCACGAGCCTCCCGCTCCCTACGCCTGCACACCTCCAGGTGAGCTTGTGTCTCCCACCGGATATGCTCGCTTCGATCTTCACTGCGGCGCTGCTCCTCCATCCTCTCGCGTGCTATCTAGGCGTCCCACTCCTCGCAGTCTAGAGTCCACTAGTCATGTGGGTGGATCTCCTGATCAATCCATTTGCAGTAGGTGCATAGCGGATCCAGAGACTATAAGAAGAGAGGAGAGCTTGTTAGTGCATGCCATATTGTAACCCATTCTTACCGGATGCCGATAGTGGGTCGTGTCCCAACGCCGATCGGGGTAGTCCCAAGCGTAGTTACCGCAAGCCTAGTTGTACCTGTTCCCCGTGTAATTTTGATTGCAGTGAGGTGATCAAAGGGTTAGTCTTCAAGAAGAACACTGCTCATAAGCACACGCAAACCAGCTGTCACAATCCTAGGCTGCTACTTCTGAAAGGAGTCCTCCAACATTCTGATGTTGGTTTGTCGTCATTTAATTCAATGGATCAGGTTGGACTTTCTATATATATATACACTCCTAGGTGTAGTTACACTCACTAAATCAACCGTTCGCATGTGCTAAGATCCGTACAGCCTTAATGGTTATTTCCGGTGCATACTAGTTGGACGATATTGAATGCCCGACCCGTCTTGAGTATTAGTTCCTACATTCCCGGGATTCCAGGTTCAACAGCAGGCGTAGTGTTGGGTCAGGATGATAGCATCGCCGCAGCATGCATGGACGAGCATATCCCATGGTACGAGTTCATCGATCATTTTTTGTTTGGTTAATTAAGCAGATATAGTACTCCTTTTATCATGATTGATATATGTGTCTTTTCCATGCAGATACTTGGAGATTTGCAGGCGGTGGAGCGTATATTGATTAAATTTCATCACACATGCACCAGATGGCAGTCGGGCCGGAATTGCTCTCATCTACCGCTTTGTGATTCGATTCCTGGCCCTAGCTCTGCAAGGCACGCCTGATATTCACCCTTTCTAGAATCAGCATGTTCATGTGCGATATCACAAGAGATCTACAAGCCATATCGCCCCTTGTAAGTTTAATCTGAGGTAATACGTTCATTTGGTTGATGAGTATATTTCTTTTTTGATCCGAGGATATTCTTGATGTATCACAAATTTTCATACTTAGTGTACTTGGTTTTTTTTGTGTCCGTCACATGCATGCATACATTCTTTTCCTAATTAACCTATCATCCATGCTAGGTACTCAAGACAATACTCTCGTTGTGCCTAGTGTGACCACTCAATCGATCATCCTATTTCATGTTACAACAATTAGGAAAAAGACCATCTGGAGAGGGCTATTAGTAAAATGATGGAAATATCTACTTCGTATCTACTTCGTGGCTTCGCTTGATGGAAATATCTACTTCGTATCTACTTCGTGGCTTTGTATATGTGGTTCAATTACATTTTCCCTATCTGAATGAGTATATTGAATTTATGCTATTGTATATCGTTTCGTTCGAGGAGACTGCCAAAAGACGAAGAAACGTGGACGCGGCACTCTTAAAGGTTTAGCAGCAGTAAGCAAGAGAATTAAGCAAGGCAATCAGAAACTAAAAATTGAATTCTCATCTAGACTGAGAGGACCTGTAGGTGAAAACGCACGCACGTTTGTGGATGAAGTTGTAATGTTTACAAGAAAAAAGGCTCCCCTCATTGGAGTGAGAAGTTGGAAAGATGTGAAGCAAGTTGTCAAAAATTCAATAGCAAATGATATAATGGTAAGTTACAGATTCTTTTTGCCTACACATTTTAATTCTAACATAATTCAAAAAACCACCTACTCTTTGTATTTTCTTTTTAACAGAATAGGTGGGACATTGAGAATTCCGAGGATACAAAGCTAAAGATATGGGCCATCACTAAGGAGCGATACAAAGGATGGCGATCAACATTTAGTTCTACGTACAAGGCATACCGGACTTATGATGAGAGAATGCAAAATAAGCCTGAGGATCTAGACATTGTTGAATGGCACTATCTGGTGTTATACTTTGGCACTGAACAATTCAAGGTTCGATGGAATTTACTTTAATTTTTCTACTAGTTTAGCTTCAAATAATGCTTTTTTTAGAACTTTAACATGAACTCATTCTGCAGAAGATAAGCAGCCAGAATTCTCAAAACAGACATCTACAACAGACCAAGCATCTCATGGGCTCGAAACCTTTTTCCCAGTGTAGCTATGAGCAGGTAATGACATGAAAAGAACATGTACTTGTTTTGTTCAATGATGAAATATTCATATGTTAGATTCTTCCAAACTTAGAGAGACCCGGAAACTGGAGAAGAGCCAACTGATTTGAGTCTTTGGATGACAACGCACACGAAGCATGGGCAATGGTCAAACAGTGCATCTAAGGCTATCTATGTGAGTATATAATAATTTGTAATGAAGTTATTGGCTGTGATTAGGGGTGTAAATGGAGCGGATATTTCCCGACCGACCGTCCGACCGTTTTAATTCGGATATAATTCGGAGCATATTCTCGGATATCTGAATTTTTTGTCGGATACGGATACGGATTCGGATATTTTTTATCGGATATGGATACGGATTCGGAACATACATTATCCGACAGATACGGAATTATTCGGATTTTTTCTCGGATAGTTACCGGATTATAATCCGGTAACTATCCGGATAACGCTAATGGCCTAATCGGCAATCGGGGCCCAATCCATCCGACCGAGTGGACCAGCGACGCTAACCAACCGTCCAACCCTAGACTGCGGGTCTGCGGGAGCCGGGAGTAGTGAGCGCCGAGCGGGACTGCGGGAGCGGCGGCGCCCTCAGATCGAGATCCCCCGGCGGTGGCGGCTAGTCGGCTTAGCGAGCGCTGAGCAGGACTGCGGGAGCGTCGACGGCGCCCTCAGATCGAGATCCCCCGGCGGCGGCGCCGGCTAGTCGGCTTCATCTTCGTCTACTACTCGTCTCCCCTCCCGTATCTCCCCCACAGTCACAGACCTGCGCCGGCGCTTCTCCTCCCCCGCAGACCGGCGGCGCCGCCGCCTGCCTCTCCGTCCCCACCGCTGTCGTCGCCTCCCGCCTGGCCGCCTCTCTTTCAGTCCTCCCCCACCGCATAGAAGTAGAACGCCATCGTCGCCGCCTCCTGCCTGGTATGTTCCTCCTTGCTGCACGCCATAAATTAAGCCGGGATCCTACACAATGGTCTTCAGGCATATGTGCTTGTTCTGATGATCCACAGAGCTGTACGCAAATCTTGACTGCAAATCTGAAAAACATTGTGTAGCTTCCTTTTTAGACCTGGTAATATAATGTTTTTAGATGTGATTAAAGTGCCTCTAGCATATGCTGCTATGCTTTGTCAGGTTGTTATTAGCTGTAGATCAGTATAGTTGTAGGCTTGTAGCTAAATGCCTTCAGGCATCTGTGCTTGGTTTGATGATCCACAGAGCTGTATGCAAATCTGGAGTGCATATGCTGCTATGCTTTGCCAGCTTGTTATTAGCTGTAGACATCAGCCGTGTAGATCACTGATAGATCAGTATAGTTGTAGCTAAATCTTTATTATAGAACATATAAGTTGTTACAGGTTTCCTAGGATGATTATGGTTCATTGTAGCCAGTTGATGTCCAAAAACTCATATGAAATCAATTCCTTCCAGCAGAGTGAAAAGGAAAAAGATTCATTAAAACATAGGTATTATTAGTTGAGTTACACAAACGCAATGTATGCAGTAAAATGACTAGTTGACTACAAAAGGCACTTTTTCCATTGACTTAAAAAATGAAGTATACACATCTGCACATTTTGACTTTTCATTTTAAAAAAAACTGTTGCACCTATCCTTTGTTGGACCATATGTACAGTCCATACAAGCAAGCATTGTATTACAAGTGACAGCCTATCCTTTTCATTGTGAATACCTATGGTCCAACTTAAGAAATGAAAAGTTTTAGTTGCAAACTTAAATTGTTAATGGCCTTGATGTTAAATTCTGTGGAGAATGTCTCTTGTTAGTGCACTTCACATCATTTTTCAGTGGAGAAAGCCACATACTTTTGCATATGAAAAGTAAACTGCACTGATCTGGATTTTTCTCCTTGAGTTCACTATATTAAATCTGTTTTGATTGCTTGGCTCCTTTCTCCGTTATGTCACCAATGACGTTAATTGGAATCTAACCTGCTCACTGTAGGATTGCTTGGCTCCTTAACTCTGTTTTTTTACTACTAACTGTAGGAATAGAAATTTAGTAGAGAATAACAGTCAACACAAAAAGAGTTCCAAATTTATGTAGGCAATCTGTAGGATATCAAGATTTATCACCTTTACACCATTGGTCACTGCTGAAGTACACAATGGGGATGCTTCTGGTGGTTGGTCATTTCTTGATTTTTTGGTTGGGTTATTCATCATCTACCTTTCTAGTGGTTCTTGAGCTCTACATATTTTGACAATCATGTCTATATCTCTAAACAGTTGCATTGATGCAGTAATGAACATATGTATTCATGTTATGAAAATTTATTCCATTTACAATGTGTTACTGTCGTGATGAGCTGAACAACTGATGCATATGCCATTTTGAATGATTTTATTCAGGAGGAAGGAACAAATTGAATGTAGTGATCTAGCCATGGGAAGCTAAGGTCAATTCAAGCTATTCAGCGAGGTCAAGCCAAGCTTCAATGCAGTGATAGCTAGGGATATTTTAGTGATGCTTGTAATACAACTTCAAATTTTTGTCACAATTAAAGTTGGTTTCATTTCAGATATGTGTAGCAACAAATTCTATTTTGATATAATGATTTTACTACATCGGTTGATTCCTGTTGTGACAAACATTAATGGCGTTGCAATAATTCTTGTTGCTACTAAAGCAATGTGTTGCAATATACACTATTCCCTTCAACTTTTGGCGTGGTAATATATGCTATAGCAACAAAAAAACAGCGTACCAAAAGAATCTATAGCAACAAAAGATCAAGCGTGGCATTAGAAGCTATGGCAACGAAAATAGTAAGCGTGGCAATAGAGGCTGTTGAAACCAAAGTATGTGCGTGGCAATTGAATCTATTACCACGAATTCTTTGAGTGGCAATATCACTATGTCCTATTACCACGAATTCTTTGCATGACAATTGAATCTATTACCACGAATTCTTTGCGTAGCAATATAGTCTATTGCTACCACCAGTTTTCGTTGCAATTTAACTTATAACCACGAAATCGGTATGTTGCAAATGCTATCTACAGCAACGCCTCATTGCGTGGCAATAGTTGTTTTTGCCACGCAATACATTGTTGAATAAACTATGTATTGCAATGCTTTATTGCGTTGCAATAGGTAAACGTTATTGCAACGAACCGAAATACCGTGGCCCAAACTTTAGACCACGCAACTTCTTGCCACGCCTCCCAACAAAAAGTTAGCGTTGCAATAGGTGCTATTGCAACCATTTTGGGCCTATTGCAACGTTTCGACGCCGTTGCAATAGGCCCAAAAATTAGTAGTGTAGGGTGCATGTAAACTTCATTCGGGGTATTTGGTACTCAGTTTCATTTCGTGCCTATATTTCGTACAAATGGAGTTTGTAGTTTCAGCTGGAATCCATCGTGGTGGAAAGTTTCACACTGACTCAAACGGATTTCAATCTTATGCATAAAGTTGGTCTCCTCTAAAGGCTGCCAATATAAGGCTTATATAGCCCCTTGGGACGTCCATATGGTCCCCCAAACCAAGTACAACTCAACCCTATATGGTTTTGGATACGAACTCTCACAAAAAAAGGAAACTATATTTTTAACCTGTCATATTGTTTCAGTCATAACTTTTTATCCGTGATGAATTTGAAGATGGGACCAGATCCATTGCGTAGCCCTTGAAATTGTCTTTCCAACGAGTACAAGAACACCTGAATCGGACTTTGTTTGTGAAAGTTATGGCCTTTTTAGTAACTGCCTGCCAGGCTGTCCCGAACCGAATCCGAATTGAATTCTGAGTTGAATCCGAGTTTGAATTGGGTTGAGCACGTGGGAAGTCCGAATTTGGCTTGAAAATCTTATCCAAAACTTGTAATTTAAGTCCTTGGGCTTCTCCCCTTTTGCTCTCCCACTGCATGGGCTTCTTTCCTCCTTGATCAGCTGCATGGGCTGCTTGGCTTTCTCCTTTCCATTCCTATGGGCTTTGAGCTTTTTGTTCTTGGTAGCAAATATGATTAACCTCCTTGTGCTTCTCCATTGCTTTGGCCCCAGAATCATCATAATATTCAAACCTAATAATAGACAAGAATTTGGCATAAGGTAGTATATCGTTCCCACGAATAGAAGGAAATTCATTAAGAAACAAATTCACCTGACAATATTTAATGTGGCTCAATACTTCTTTCCAGTGAAATAATGTATTTGATTGAAAAGTACTAATCATTTGCGTATCCGCATCATCCTCCCCTTCTTCAAGAAAAGCCGTCATCGGCTTTTGGTAATCTGAAATTATACTAAGCAAAGAATACAACGTATATGCATGGTATATATATTTATCATCAACACTTCTTTTGCATAGCGTATGAAGAACATCTGAAGGCTTAGTAAAAAAGAAAAACACATATGCATGGTATATGTATGAATCAATTATTGTGTCATTCTCGTTGTTCCTCACAAACCAGTTAATATAACAAAAACCATAAGATGTATACATTGCAATATTTGCTTTCATATCATTCTCCCTCCCATGAGAAAAAGTCGTCCTCGACTTTGCTAAGCACATGGACAAGTCATTAATAGGCCAAACCAAATTAAGTTGTTCAAATACGGGGGAGAAAATTTTTAGTTCCTTTCATGCTTCAACTGCGCTACTCTGATTATTTGTACATGATTGTACATTAAAGGATGAATAAGTAGGCTTAAGAAATCTTTTAAAACATGAAGCACTATTGTTGAAACTCATCTCATTGTGATCATGATATGGCACAAAAGTTTGTTTATCCAAAATATGCAATTTCAATTCAGCAAGCTTATCACATGTAATGCATATTCGGTAAACATAAAACTTGTCATCTATACCATAATTTTCAATCAAATTGAACTTATATGTATATGCATAAGTACTAACTAGTGATTTTAAACACGAAATTTCAGCAACATTCTCAATCACACTAGTTAGCTCTCTAGAATCATCAAACATGATATTGCACAAAGAATCACTAGGAGATATTCGAGTAAGAACTTTCTTATGAGTAATCAATTCCACATTATGTAAATTGAGCAAAGAAATTTCAGAACATGGAATTTTCATTCGCACATATGAGTTCTCACAAGCACTCACCGTTCCACAATTAATTCCAGTGCCAATATTGTTACCTTTATTGTTCTCCTCAGTTGATATAGGTGTTATAGGTATTAAATCATCATGATGTAACAACGGGACAGCAAGTACTTCATCTTCAACTGTGGTTATCTCCTCATCTTTGACTTCCAATGATGCCGGTTGTTGAATGTTTAATTCCTCATCTTCAATTTCAACCTGCACAATGTGAGATACAACACTAGAAGTAGACATTAATGTGTTAGTTTCAAAATCAACCTCACTTTGTCCATCATCTACCTCTTTCTTCTCTTTTGATGTTTCTCTCACACTCTCAATTGGGATGCTCTCAAATTCATATATGGTGGAATCACACAACTCACTCTTTTTAATACTCTCTTTCCCTTTGGCTATGTGGCTCTCACTCTCACATGGGTTTTGATGCATCTCAAGTGTTGTTTGTAGCAATGGGGCAGCATGTGCACTTGGACTAAAACTTCCAATAGATGGATTAGTTTTAAACGAATTGAAACGAGATGTGGTTTTACCTCCTGTAGGTGCTGTACGAGGAGGTAGGAAGATGATTTTGAAACCCTCATGTCCTCCTCTGTCTCATTGTGCAGAACGACCGGAGGGCCGTGCACACTTGTGTCATCAGCTGGTGCACCCCCACGTAGATTGTGATGTGCGAACATGGCACGCAGCTCCCGAAAGTTATTGTTGATGGTCGTACGCAACTGTTTGACCTCTACCTCGAGGGTGTTCAGTCCAGTCTGAACTTCCCTGAGCTCATCGCGCACGCCATTGTCACCATTATGACGTTGTTTTTGTCGCATCTCGCACAACCGAGTGTACTCGGTCCACGTAACCGGCGCCTCCAGATTAGGTGGATCCTCCTCGTGACGTGACATGGGAACAACTCACAAACAAGAAACGAGGTTATATCCGGGTTAGTAAAATAAAAGCTCTCCCTATGCTTGCAACTCACTGTCCTGAAAACAAGACAAGCTTACCGTTCCAAAGTGAATCAAGGACGGCAAATCGACAATTGTGACAGCGAACCATATCAACCCGGTAATGTATGAGCGTAACCAAGAGCAAGGGAGAACACAATGGGTGTCGGTGGAGCTTGGACAGTTATGTATTTTGTAGCAAGGAAAAATAATCAATTAATTTCAAAAGTTGCACAGAATTGAATTATAGTTCGTATCTAGCACTTAGCCTATGTTGCTGATCAACCAAGGATGGAAGAAGGCTAAAATTAGTGTATAGAAATGTATGGGAGTGGTAAATACAAGATAATTCAATCGAATGGAATCTGGAATTGAAGACACAAGGGTTGACCCAAACTTGAAAACTGAGGATTTCTGTCTACTGGACAGTACATCGGTATTTTGGCCGTAACTTTTTGTCAGTTGCCTTTTTTCAATGATTCTTTTTTCTCAATTTTCTGACAGATTTTTATACAACCTTTGTTTTGGGGCAAAGTTCTGGAAACCGACTGAAAAATTCCCACAAAATTCACAAGTGCCGACTATTGCAGAATCAATTCAGAAATTTGGGTCAACTTTCACCGCATATATATCTTAACGGCCTTGCAGAAATGATGTGACATTTTACAAATAGATGAAAAATGAAGTTTAGAATCTAATGGCAGTGGTCGCACTCAAAAATAATCTCGGAACCAAAAGTTATGGCGTTTTTGGTGGCGGCTGCAGAGAATGGAAAAATCAGCCGAATTGGAATTAGGGTTTGGGGTGGGGAATTTTTTTTGTTTGGATTTTTAATGGAACAAAGATATGACCAGCAACTAGACAATGCTAAGATGGACACAAATTTAATTTAGCAAACCAAAACTAACAAATTGAAAGGCACAACGAGGTTTGGATAGCGCAAATTAACTCTTTTTGTGGGGCAATTTTTTTTCTGGACTATAGGAAATAAAAACCAATCTACTAATTATGGGTAAAGAAGTTCTCACCGAGTATCTGATACCACATGATACGGAGAGGGGTCCCGATCTTCTCAGTGAGGAACCGTGGATAGTTGATGCGAAGTAGACAATGTCGCTAGTTGAACACTCGCGCCAATGCACGAACTCTCAACTCTTCGGAATATGCCAAAACACACCAGATAGTTTGATGTGGCACTAATAGCACTACAACTTTGGTTAGTGCTTGCAGTTCCGTGCATAATGTTCAAGAAGCTTTGAATACCAATTCTGAGATTTCTAATGTGCCCAAGAGACATATTTGAAAATCTAATGAAGTCTATTTTCCAACGAATCAAACGACACTTGATTTGGAGCTTCCTACACAAAGTTATGGCAATTTCATTGGATGCTGCACGAGCTGTCCGGAGAGACGCGCGAGACTTGCCAAATATAAAGAGTTCGAGTATTGCATTGCAAGTAAGAATAAAATCCGACCACACCATGGCTTTCTAAAGGTTGAGAAGAACTCCTTTTCAGGTTCCAAATGGATCTGGAAGCCCCTTGAACAAGAAAACAAAACACATAAAGATTTGAAACCGATTCGGACTCGGATTGGGACAGCTGGCAAGACCGATACTAAAACGTCCATAACTTTCACAAACGGAGTCCGATTTGGGCGTTGTTGGACTCATTGGAAAGCTATTTTGAAGCCCCACATAATAGATGAGGTGCCAGCCATGGAATCCTCACGGTCAAGTCGCAAATTGAGAGAGAAACCAGAGGTAGCGGTTTAGGTATTTCCTTTTTAGTTCGTATTGGAGTTTGTTTCGGCCTTAGGCCAAGTAGTGCATGAGTTGTAATCAAGGACATGCATTGTGCACCAATATAAGGCCAGGGCCTTAGCCCCATTGTAACTTAGGTTAGATTTGAGAAATAGAAACCAGAAAATCACCATGGTTTGGTGGCCATTGTTGGTGTGTTCTTGAGATTTCCATCGAGGAATTGCTCTTGGTGTGTTGAATCCAATTGTGGTGTTGGATTCTACTCGCTGAAACTTCGGTTTCTCTACCCTTCGTTCATGTGTTGCGGTGTGCGTGGGAGAAGGCTTATCTTGGAGAGGGCATCCAACAAGGCGTATCGTGAAAGATCAGGGCCAAAGCAACGGGGTTCAACTAGCTTGCTAGGTGGATCCGCATCATCTTGGTATCAGAGCGTGGTTGATCACGGTACGAGGTTGCTAAATTTTTCTTGATGGCGGGTTCTATGAAGATTGAAGATGGCAAGGCGCGGAATAATCATGCCGAGCCAATCGGGGAGGTGCCCCAATTTGCGGCATCGTTGCTGCCCAAGGTGCGACACGGGTTTGAAGCGACACGTGACTACTTCTTAAGTTGTCACCAGAAGCTTAAAGGCAAGATTGATGATTTGGGGGCGCAAATTGATGCTTTGACGGAGGAGATACGCAACCAGCCACCACAATTTCAGCATGCTGAACGGGGACCTCAATATCCCGAACGGCGTGCACCATATGAAGACGATGAACACGAGGAGATCTTTGATGGTGCAGCGGGCTTTGCTCCACAACCGCGCCATGCTCGGGACTACCGTGGTGTTGACCGTGGTAGGGACATGCGTGGCAGAGGTGCTGCCAATGGTGGAGGTATGCGTGATGGTGTCGGGTTTGCTCAGCGTGTTGCCATGGATGATGGAATTGGGCGGATAAAAATTTCTATCCCATCATTTAATGGTAAAGCTGAACCGGAGGAGTACTTGGAGTGGGAGATGCATGTCGAACAAATTTTTGACAGCCATCACTATACTGAGGATAAGAAGATTTATTTGGCGACAATTGAGTTCACTGGATATGCTCTTGTTTGGTGGAATCAATTGTGTCGCGTAGGAGCTCATCCAGATACTTGGGTACAATTGAAGAATATTTTGAGGCGTCGTTTTGTCCCAGCACACTACACTAGGACCTTGTACAACCGGCTACAACAACTACGCCAAGGTAATTCTAGTGTTGACGAATATTATAAAGAGATGGAGATGTTGATAATCCGTACAGGAACAGAGGAGCATGATGAGGCTACTATAGCACGTTTCTTTAATGGGTTGAATGAGGATGTGCAAGATAGAGTGGAGATGGTCAATTACTTCAACATCCAAGACTTGGTGCATCAAGCTGAACGTGCTGAACAACAATTGAAGCGCAAACAAGCCAAGGGTAGGCATGCCAACACTCAAACAAACCCATGGAGGCGTCCATCACAGCAAGGCGATGATGTGGGTTCACACTACAAAGTGGCGGCATCAAGCCGTTCAAATGGTGCTCTTTCAAAGGAGGCAAGCAACAGAGGTAAAGAAGCAACTAAAACTGATTCTAGTTTGCCTTCTAATGCTCATGCTAGAGAAATTGAGTGTTTCAAGTGCAAGGGGAAGAGGTCATATGATGCGTGATTGTCCAAATCAACGAAGAGTGCTTCTCACTAAAGATGGCTATGCTTCAACAACTTCTAGTAGTGATTCTGAAAGTGAAAAATCCGATGATTCCAAGGAGGATGTTGTCTATTGTGATCCAGAATTGAATGGTGTTAATCTTTTGGTCCGGAAGGTGCAAAGTAAAGAAACTGAAACAAAAGGACAGCGGTGGAGTGTTTTCCAAGCGGAGTGCAAGATCAAAGATAAAGCATGCAAGTTGATCATAGATGGTGGGAGTTATACCAATGTGATTAGCAAAGATTTGGTGTATGCTTTAGGGCTATCCATGTGGAGGCATCCTCAACCACATCATGTGGAGTGGCTACACAACTCCGGAAGGCTAAAGATAACTCACAAGGTGCGTGTTCCGTTTGTTGTTGGTGACTATGTTGACATGGTGGATTGCGACGTAGTTCCAATGGATGCGTGTGGGTTATTGTTGGGAAGACCATGGCAATATGATCGCAATGCTATGCATGAGGGCCGGTCCAACACATACACTTTTGTATATGGGGGAAAGAAGCATGTGTTGAAACCAAAATTGGAGAGTGTTATTCATGTTGATGAAGAAATTACAGCCAAGAAGAAGCAAGCTCCCAAGATTACCCCAAAGCCGAGGACGGCTTTGCTTCAAGGAGGGGAGGATGATGTGGCACCAAGTAGCACTACAACTTTGGTTAGTGCTTGCAGTTCCGTACATAATGTTCAAGAAGCTTTGAATACCAATTCTGAGATTTCTAATGTGCACAAGAGACATATTTGGAAAGCTAATGAAGTCTATTTTTCAACGAATCAAACGGCACTTGATTGGAGCTTCCTACACAAAGTTATGGCAATTTCATTGGATGCTGCACGAGCTGTCCGGAGAGACGCGCGAGACTTGCCAAACATAAAGAGTTCGAGTATTGCAATGCAAGTAAGAATAAAATCCGACCACACCATGGCTTTCTAAAGGTTGAGAAGAACTCCTTTTCAGGTTCCAAATGGATTTGGAAGCCCCTTGAACAAGAAAACAAAACATATAAAGATTTGAAACCGATTCGGACTCGGATTGGGACAGCTGGCAAGACCGATACTAAAACGTCCATAACTTTCACAAACGGAGTACGATTTGGGCGTTCTTGGACTCGTTGGAAAGCTATTTTGAAGCCCCACATAATAGATGAGGTAGTAGTTTAGGTATTTCCTTTTTAGTTCGTATTGGAGTTTGTCTCGGCCTTAGGCCAAGTAGTGCATGAGTTGTAATCAAGGCCGTGCATTGTGCACCAATATAAGGCCAGGGCCTTAGCCCCATTGTAACTTAGGTTATGATTTGAGAAATAGAAACCAGAAAATCACCATGGTTTGGTGTCCATTGTTGGCGTGTTCTTGAGATTTCCATCGAGGAATTGCTCTTGGTGTGTTGAATCCAATTGTGGTGTTGGATTCTACTCGTTAAAACTTCGATTTCTCTACCCTTCGTTCACGTGCTGCGGTGTGCGTGGGAGAAGGCTTATCTTGGAGAGGGCATCCAACAAGGCGTATCGTGAAATATCAGGGCCAAAGCAACGGGGTTCAATTAGCTTGCTAGGTGGATCCGCATCATAGTTGTTCGTCGCGATACCACAAACGACGAACGCCAAGTCCCCAATTCCCAATGGAACGACGGCTTGACCTTGAATTGCAGAACGAACAATGGATCGCCTAGTTCTCTCTCAAAGTCCTCGCACAAACTCTGGTGTTGAAAGAACAAGCAATAGCTATGTTTCAATCTTATGCATAAAGTTGGTCTCCTCTAAAGACTGCCAATACAAGGCTTATATAGCCCCTTGAGATGTCCATATGGTCCCCAAACCAAGTACAACTCAACCCTATATGGTTTTGGATACGAACTCTCACAAAAAAGGAAACTATATTTTTAACCTGTCGTATTGTTTTGGTCATAACTTTTTATCCGT
Organism: Dendrocalamus latiflorus; assembly: GCA_017311315.1. Lineage (NCBI taxonomy): Eukaryota > Viridiplantae > Streptophyta > Magnoliopsida > Poales > Poaceae > Dendrocalamus > Dendrocalamus latiflorus. The sequence goes on along the minus strand of CM029669.1, from coordinate 8,627,786 downwards.
GCTGAATGTGAAGCTAGGACTAGATCCATTGCGTAGCTCTTGAAATTATCTTTCTAACGAGTACAAGAACACCTGAATCAGACTCCTTTTGTGAAAGTTATGGCCTTTTTAGTAACTGCTTGTCAGGCTGTCCCGAACCGAATCCGAATTGAATTCTGAGTTGAATCCGAGTTTGAATTGGGTTGAGCACGTGGGAAGTCCGAATTTGGCTTGAAAATCTTATCCAAAACTTGTAATTTAAGTCCTTGGGTTTCACCCTTTTTGCTCTCCCACTGCATGGGCTTCTTTCCTCCTTGATCAGCTGCATGGGCTGCTTGGCTTTCTCCTTTCTATTCCCATGGGCTTTGAGCTTTTTCTTCTTGGTAGCAAATATGATTAACCTCCTTGTGCTTCGCCATTGCTTTGGCCCCAGAATCATCATAATATTGAAACCTAATAATAAACAAGAATTTGGCATCAGGTAGTACATCGTTCCCACGAATAGAAGGAAACTCATTAAGAAACAAATTCACCTGACAATATTTAATGCGGCTCATACTCCTTTCCAGTGAAATAATGTATTTGATTGAAAAGTACTAATCATGTGTGTATCCGCATCAACAGGTCATGGAGGAAAGTGTCAAAGGAACTCGGACGTATTCAAAATACATGCCAAAATGACCAAAGGTGTACATAAACTCCGTTCAAGGGGTTTGGCACTTAGCTTCATTCTGTTAATCGGTTTGTGCTTATGGAGTTTGTACTACCCAATGAAACCCGTCATCGGGGAAAGTTTCACATCAACTCTGACAGATTCGATGTACATGCCAAAATAAGATAGAGCATAGATGAACTCCATTCGTAGTGTTGAAACTCAATTTCATTTTGTGCCGAGATTTCACTCGAATTGAAGTTTAGGTGGAGCCCATCGTGGAAAAAAGTTTTACACCGACTCGGACGCATTCAAGATGCAAGCTAAAATGACCAAGGGCACATATGAATTCCATTCGGGATGTTGGCACGCTTTTTCATTACGTCGATCGATTTTCTGTGCATGGAGTTTGTATTGCGCAATGGACCCTGTCATGGACAAAGTTTCACACCGTCTCAAACGGTTTCGAAATGCATGCCAAAATGAGCTAGGGTCCATATCAACTCCATTGGGGGTGTTTGGCACTCAGTTTCATTTCATGCCTTGATTTCGTACATTTGGAGTTTGTAGTTTCACGTGGAACCCATCGTCGTGGAAAGTGTCACACTGACTCGGACGGATTTGAAATGCATGCCAAAATGAGCTAGGGCGTATATGAGCTCCATCCGAGGAATTGGCAGTCAGTTTCATTTCGTTCGTTGATTTTTTGCTTGTAGAGTCCGTACTATCCAATGGTTCCCGGAGTTAAGTTTCCCTCCAAGTTGGACGGATTCGAAATGCATGCCAAAACGAGCTTCATCCCGTCTAAACTCCATTCTGGGTGTTTGACACTTAGTTTTGTTTCGTGCCTTGATTTTGTATGAATGGAGTTTCTGCTTCCAATTAGAACCTGTCGTGGAGGAAACCTTCACACCGACCCAGACGGATTCAAAATAAATGTTGTAGTGTGCTAGGATGCATATGAATTCCATTCAGGGTGTTGGCACTCGATTTCATTTCGTGACTTGATTTCGTATGAATAGAGTTTGAAGTTTCAGACGGAACTCGTCATAGAGGAAAGTGTCATACCGACTCGGATGAAATCGAAATGCATGCCAAAATGACCTAGGGGGTATATGAGTTCCACTCGAGTTGTTTTTCACTTAGTTTCTTTTCACGCGTTGATTTCGTATGAATGGCACTGTAGTAACGGTTGGAACCTGTCGTTGAGGAAAGTTTCACACCAACTCAGACAGATTCAAAATGCATGCCAAAATGATGTAGCGCGCATATGAACTCCATTCGAAGTGTTTCAGAACCAATTTCATTATATGCCATGATTTTGTGTGCATGGAGTTTGTTGTTTCAGTTACAGCCCATTGTGGAGAAAGTTTCACACCTATTCGGATGGATCCCAGATGCATGCCAAAATTCGTTGGGGCGCATATGAACTCCAATCGGGGTGTTCGGCCTTCAGTTTCATTTCTTGCCTCAATTCGATATGAATGCAGTTTGTAGTTTCGATTGCAACTCGTCGTGGAGGACATTTCACACCGACTCAGACGGATTCGAAATGCATGGTGAACTGAGCTAGGATGCATATGAACTCTATTCGTGGTGTTTGGTGCTTAGTTTCTTTTCATGCGTCGATTTCGTGTGAATAGAGTTTGTAGTTTCAGCTGAAACCAATCTTAGAGCAAAGCTTCATACTGACTCAGACGAATTCAAGATGCACGCCAAAGTGAGCTGGGGTGCATGTCAACTCCATTCGGGGTATTTGGTACTCAGTTTCATTTCATGCCTCTATTTCGTACAAATGGAGTTGTAGTTTCAGCTGGAATCCATCGTGGTGGAATGTTTCACACCGACTCAAACGGATTTGAAATACATACCAAAATGAGATAGGACACATATAAAATCCATTCGCGGTGTTTGGCACACTTTCAGTACGTGTCTAGATTTTGTGCGCCTGTAGTTTGATTTGCCCAATGGAGCCCGTCGCGGAGGAAAGCTTCACACCGACATGGACGGATTCGTAATACATGTCAAAATGAGCGAGGACACGTATGATGTAACAGCCCAGCTGTTATTTCAAAATATTTAATTTAATTTAAAATAAAATATTTGCTTTTGGTTGTTTAAGTTTTTTTTAAAATTTAATTTCCTAATTTTCTGCTTTAAAGAAGAGAGCCTTTCTGTTAAATAAAAAAAAAATTTATAAAGGAAAATATCAAAATTTCTGTTGAAGATATTTTCTATAAGTACAAAATAGGTTTAGAAAGCTCTATGAATTTTTCTAAGATTTTTAAGCTTTATTTGTTAATTATGGTATTATTTTAAAGCTATAAAATAAAAACATTTTTAAAAATTAAAATTAATGTCAATTAATTCCGAAATTATTTTTTTTAATCTTTTCAGGTTCCAAGGATCTTTAGAAAATTTTCTTAAAATTTTTCCGAATTTTCTTTTTCTTTTCTTGTTTTTCTTTTCTCTTCTCTTTTTTCTCTCTCTTCCTTTTCCTTTCTTCTTCCTCCGACTCCTTCGTGCAGTTCACAGAGAGCAGCCATGGCGTTTCTTGAGCTTTCTTCAATCTTTGATATCTCTTGATTTTCTCAACGGTTTTTAGCGAAAGAAATTGCATTCAACTCCTCTCATCAAACTCTTTCATTTCCTCACCGTTTTCCCCTCATTAATGAGCCGTTTCGCGAGAAATTAACCCATGCCATTGATGGACATGGTCTCTTGATCTCCCATCTCGGACCTCCCCCGCCCCTATAAAAGGGAGCACCGTGAGCCCCTCCTCATCCTCACTCAACCCCGAAAATATCAAGTCCCCACTCCTCTTCTCTTGGGCGCAATCGGAGTTTTTCTTTTGTGTTCCAAGCGGTGTTCTTCGGCTTATTGCGCCTTGTCCGGTGGAGCCCTGCCACTTTTGAGCACATCCCCGGATTCACCTCGTCGCGTTCTACGCGGTGCTCACCTCGCCTTCGCCGGAACTTCGCCGGAGCCACTGTGGGCCATAGCGCATCGTCGTTCCTCGCGTCGCCACCGGCCGTCCGTGCATGCCCGACCAAAACCAAGGTGAGCATCACGTTCCCCACGCTCTACTCTTCGTTTCGCCGCAAGTCTTGCATGTTAATTCCTCTCCGTTTGCCCGGGATGTCGATGTCAGCCTGTCGGCTACATAAAAGCTTGTCCACCGCGTTTCACTAGTCCGTTGGCCGAGCCGTCTGCACCGTTGAGTTGGCCTCGACGTGTTCTACACCGTGCTCTCTTCCATTTGTCCAAAACCCTTTCCTAAATTTTTGACCCCGACACCTTGCCATGGCCGCAAATGGCACTTCGCATACCTGCCTGTCCGGGAATGCTTTCAACAATCCGTTCACGTCAAAACGTGCCAAACTATCCCAGGTGGCTATGTTTCAGACGGTTTTGGATTCGCTCTACCGAGCACGAAGATATTGAGTTTTTCGTGTTTCGGTACCGTCGTTGTTCAAACGACGATTGCGTCGCCTCCGGTGAGTTTTTGGCTTAGCTGATATTTTTCCTAGCTTCGTCTCGCCGCACCTTACTTGTCCTTGTCCCATTCCCAAAACTTATTCTTCTCTCCACACCTTATGTCGTTGTCGCCGTACATGTCGTCATCGTGCTCCGTTTGACGTGTCGTCACTTCCTACATGTGCCTCGGGTCCTTAGCAACCCATTTTGCTAGTTGGCTTCACCTCCCGTGCTTTTTCTCATCGACACCACGCCAAAACACCAAGAGTTGTTCTTTCGTTTCTTTTTCCAGAATTTTCTGATCCGCTAATTTTCCAATCACTCGTTCTCCTCCGTCCGAACTCTGAATCAAGTGATTCAAGTTTCTAAATTCTTATAAAATCCTATTCTATCTGCCAGTATATATTTTATAATTTTTGGATTTTATTTCGAGTTTATTTGAATTTATTTGGTTGGTTCTTCGCGCGTAGATTTCGACGAATTCGGAGAGAACGACGCCGACGATTCGCACCAGGTCTTTGAGCAAGGCAAGTTACACCTTTGATCATGTTGAACCTAATATTTTAAATTAATTATGTTGTTTTTAAATTATTATTGCATGCGTACTTTTATTCAAATTAGTTCAAATGTGCTTAAAACTTTAGTTACACCCAATTTCCTTTGTATGGCCAATCTTGATATTGAACGATCATACCTTGTCACCTTAGATGAAAATCTAGTTGGTACATTAGTATTAACTAGAACAATTTATGGAATTGCTTAGCCATGCTTAGAATAATTCGGGTGGGAAGAATTGTTTCACATAAAATGATAAGCTTTTCAACTGTATTCTTGACTTCGGTGAGTCAAGAAGGTTTATAAATTATTTTGAAAACAAATATAAAACTGGTTTAGACTTAGGCAATTGGTTAGAGTGGTGGGTGCAGGCATGCCCTGTTGGTTGGAGCCGCAGTGGTTGATTGTCGTGCACAGGGGTTTGTGGTTGGGCCTAAGTCAGATTAAGGACCGGTCTGTGAGCTACTGTTGCAAAGCTCTATCGTACTACCACAAGGCTGGTATGGGACAGCCCTGACTGAATAATTTGCGGGTCCCAACCTGAGCCATTTCGTAGGATGAAAGTGAGCGTGGCGTAGGCCATGAGAAGTCTCACTCGGCTCAAGAGGGGGTCCCGGTCTGGTGGATTCCTTACTGGGGTGAAACCTTAGAGTTGGCTTGGCCAGGTTGAAGGCTTTGCATTGTAAAGGCCTTGTCACGACTCCTAACCGCACACCTAAGGAAGTGTGTAATCTAGTGGTAAAACGGGATGATCGTGTCTTGTGGGTAAAGCTGTACAACCTCTGCAGAGTGTATAACCTATCCTGGATAGCCGTGCCCACGGTCATGGGCATGCCGAGTAAAAGTTTTTCATGGATTAGACTTTGATTTTCAAAATGGTTTGCGAAAACCTTGTGGATGGATGGAATCCACGAGAGATGAAAACCTTACGGATGGATGGAATCCGTGAGAGATTGAAATCTGGTGAATGGATGGAATTCATCAGAGTTGCGCAGTGAAAGCGTGTGGATGGATGGAATCCATACGTGAGCTTTTGGAAAAGATGGTCTGGGTGGGATGCCCGTGGATAGGTTAGTGTTTAGTTGGAGCCTGCACTAACGATATTATTTTGTTAAAATCTTGTTTCTATTTATCGTATCAAATTCAGCTTTTGCACTTACTTATGATATTTACTTCAAAGTCGTATTTTTTGCAAATTAACCATATTATGCCTTCCTTTGATATTCCATATGCATGCATCTATTCTGTTAAACCTCCTGGTGTAACTTGTGGAGTACTTTATGTACTCATGTTGCTCAATCTAACTCTTTTCAGAGGAAGCCTTCGACGACTTCGGTGAGGATTGCGACTAGGCCACGTCTTACAGTCATTCGCCTTGTGGGAAGGCTGGATGGGCTGCTACATTGTTATCTTCCGCTGTCTTCTTTTGCTGTTATTGTAAAACTTTGGCCATCAGGCTCATATTAGTTAAATAAAGTTTGTCATTACGCATGATATTTGTCTTTGTGATACTGTGTGCACTAGCTTTTCCTGGGATAGTGCGATTAACACAGAGGGTTTTGGAGTTGCTGCTCCGGGTCCCGACAGATGAACATCATTCGAGGTGTTGGCTCTCAGTTTCATTGCGTGCCAAATTTTTGCGTTCATGTAGTTTGCACATCCTAATAGAACCCCTCGTCGAGGAAAGTTTAACACCAACTCAGATAGATCTGAAACGCATGCTGAAATGCGTTAGGGCGCATATGAACCCCACTCAGGGCGTTTGGCACTCTGTTCATTTCGTGCCTCAATTTTCTACGAATGGAGTTTGCAGTTTCGGATGGAACAGGTCATGGAGGAAAGTGTCACACCAACTCGGACGTATTCAAATTGCCTGCCAAAATGACCAAAGGTGTACATAAACTCCGTTCAAGGGGTTTGGCACTTAGTTTCATTCCGTTCATCGGTTTGTGCTCATGGAGTTTGTACTACCCAATGAAACCCGTCATCGGGGAAAGTTTCACATCAACTCTGACAGATTCGATGTACATGCCAAAATAAGATAGAGCATAGATGAACACCATCCGTAGTGTTTGGAACTCAATTTCATTTTGTGCCGAGATTTCATACGAATTGAAGTTCAGGTGAAACCTATCGTGGAGAGAAGTTTTACACCGACTCGGACGCATTCAAGATGCAAGCTAAAATGAGCTAGGGCACATATGAATTCCATTCAGGATGTTGGCACGTTGTTTCATTACGTTGGTCGATTTTCTACGCATGGAGTTTGTATTGCCCAATGGACCCTGTCGTGGACAAAGTTTCACACCGACTCAAACGGATTCGAAATGCACGCCAAAATGAGCTAGGGTGCATATGAACTCCATTGGGGTGTTTGGCACTCAGTTTCATTTCATGCCTTGATTTCGTATGTATGGAGTTTGTAGTTTCAGGTGGAACCCATCGTTGTGGAAAGTGTCTGATACGGGGTCGCCCGATCTTCTCGACGTAGGATCTGGATACTCACTTGGAATTGATGAATCGTAGTGATCCCCCGTTGCCAATGCAAGAGTTAGCACTCTATAATTTGCCCAATCACACGTGTTGAACTTCACGACCACCAGATGAAGTTCTATCGCGCTCCCAATTCCCAGCGGAAAGGTTGAACGATCTTGATTTTTGACTAACTCCCAATTCCTTCAATGTTGTTTGGACAACAGAAAGAATAGGAGTATTTTTAATATCAAAAGTGGTTCCCTTTACAATGGTGGCTCTACCCCTCAATATATAGTCTCAGCCTAAGACTATTCAACACTAAATTTTCTATGTGGTACTATTCACGCGCAAGCTACTGTAGCGCGGCACTGTTCACGGACCTGGTACTGTAGCACAGTACTGTTCACGGCCCAGTACTATAGCACGGTACTGTTCATGGCCTGGTACTGTCGCGCGGAACTATTCTTGGGCTGGATACTGTAGCGCGTACTGTTCATGCGTGGCACTATTCATGGACCGATCATTGTTCATGCCGTGGACTTGTGCTTCCTTGGATGATGGCCACATATCCTTGATCTCCATCCATCGCTGACTCTTCAAAACTGAGATTGTAGTTTATTGGCTCGTGCTCTTGTTATTGGTCCTGTTATTGAAGTCTCATTACTAGCTTTGGCATTACTATCGATGTCCTCATCATATCTGCATCATCCTCCCCTTCTTCAAGAAAAGCCGTCCTCGGCTTTTGATAGCCTGAAATTGTACTAAACAAAGAATACAGTGCGTATGCATGGTATATGTATTGGTCAGTTACAACCCTTCCATCTTTCACATTAGTATTACTTGGGGGTGTAGTAAGCAAAAAGAACAACACATATGCGTGCTATATGTATGAATCAATTATTGTGTCATTCTCATTCTCATTGTTTTGCACAAACCAATTGATACTACAATAGCTATCAAATGCATACATTGCAATGTTTTCATTCACACCATTCTCCCTCCCATAAGAAAAATCGTCCTCGACTTTGCGAAGTACGTGGACAAGTCATTAATGGGCAAAACCAGATCAAACGGTTCAAATATGGAAGAGAAAATCTTTAATGCCTTCCATGCTTCAACTGCGCTACTCTGATTAATTGTACATGATCGATAATGAAAGGATGAACAGGTAGGATTATAAAATCTTCCTAAACATGAAGCATTGTTGTTGAAGCTTATCTCATTGTGATCATGACATGGTATAAAAGGTTGTTTATCCAAAATATGCAATTTCATTTCAGCAGGCTTATCACATGTAATGCATATTCGAAACACATAAAACTTGTCATCTACACCATAATCTCCGATCAAATTAAACTTATAGGTGTAGGCATAAACACTAACTAGTGATTTTAAACATGAAATTTCATCAAGATTCTCAAGCACACTAGATAACTCTCTAGGATCATCAAACATGATATAGTACAAAGAATCACTAGGAGATATTCGAGTAAGGACTTCCTTATGAGTAATCAATTCCACATTATGTAAATTGAGCAAAGAAATTTCAGAACATGGAATTTTCATTCGCACATATGAGTTCTCACAAGTACTCACCGTTTCACAATTAATTTCAGAACCAATATTGTTACCTTTGTTTTTCTCCTCAGTTGATGTAGGTGTTGTAGGTATTAAATCATCATGATGTATCAACGGGACAGCAAGTACTTCATCTTCAACCGTGGTTATCTCCTCATCTTTAACTTCCAATGATGTCGGTTGTTGAATGTTTAATTCCTCATCTTCAATTTAACCTGCATAATGTGAGAAACAACACTAGAAGTAGATATTAATGTGTTAGTTTCAAAATCAACCCTACTTTGTCTATCTTCTACTTCTCTCTTTTCTTTTGGTGTATCTCTTACACTCTCAATTTGGATGCTCTCAAATTCACATATGGTGGAATCACACAGCTCGCTCTTTTTAACACTCTCACTCAATTTGGCTATGTGGCTCTCATTCTCACATGGGTTTTGATGCATCTCAATTGTTGCATGTGTCGTTAGAGCAGCACAAGATGTCTCCTTTACCGAAGGGAAAGTCCCATGCTCGGTCATCTTCTCATGTGTCACAGTAGTAGAGGCATAAGAACTGAAGTATGGATATGGATAGAACTGTGGTATATGCCTTTCCAAAAGTCTCTTCTCCTGCTCAGTAGCGCAATTCAAAAGGTCATGCATGCTAATAAAATATTTACCTTGAAGTGTAGTGGCGATCTCAGAATTCAAGCCATGTTTGAAATATGCCTTCTCCCTTAATGCACTTGTGACACCGGCACGACGCAATGCATGCTTCAACTCATAATAGTAATCTTGAACAGTGTTACTCCCTTGTGTGATGCTCTCCACATGGTGAAGCAATTCCCGCTCATAATAGGTTGGCACAAATTCAATTCTAATGATCACCTTCAAATTTGACCAAGATCTAATGAATCGTTTTCCATAAAATTGTTGCCACCAACTATAAGCATAGTCTTTAAACTGCATAGTGGCTTGCATCACTTCTTGGTCTTTGGGAAGCTTCTGAAATCTAAACTCTTTCTCCAATCGCCATTCCCACTCAAGATACTCCTCTGGATCTTCACTTCCACAGAACGGAAGAGACAAATTGTTGGTATTGGAATCGCACCATGAGGAATGAAATACTGAAAATTCATTCCTATTTTGTTCACACCAAGAAGAACGAATTGTTGAATATCCTGTCATGGTTAGTTATGCAACATATATATATGTGGAAATCACTCAATCTCACTATTTTCTCTCCCAAGTAAAGTTCTTACCCTTCCGAAGTGAATTAAGGCCAATAAAAACTTACACCTGGTAGAAGTGACAACAGCAACGTGATGATTAAGCGAATTCAAGAGTGTTCACTACTTGCACAACAACGGTTATATGGTGGAGCTTGGTATGGAAGTGTATATCCTAGCAATCTGAAATTCTTGATGTTGTAAAGTTAAGTAATAATCCAAGCTAGAATACTTTGCTTAAGTGCTGATCCAAAAGATTTAAGTGAAGTATATGAACGCACACGCAAAGATTAATGTGACTTGATGCAAACAAAGGAATGAGCTAACTAGAGGCAATCTGAAATTCAAGATTAGATAGCTCGTTTTGCACCAAGTACTAGGAGAGACGCTAGCCAATTACAATGATATGAATGTAAGGGCACGAGATTGCTCAAGAGATTAAATTAAACAATCTGAATTTATGGATTAAGAACTCACCCAAATTCACCCAATGTTTTTTTCTTTCTTTCTTTCTTTTCTCCACTGTTTTTTTGCTCAACTTCTTTTTTTTCTTTCAAAGGCCAAACTAGGTTTAATTGTTCTTTTGGTTTTGCACAGGTCACAAATATTCAGCAAGGTGTAAAGTACTCAAGAGCAGCCCTAGATGCAATATTCAACAGCTAGTCTCAACTGATGAAAAGAATATCAGCAAGATTTTTTTTGGATTTTGGATTGGACACAAAGATTAGGCTACGCAAATAAACACGAACGATCAGCACCTAAACAAAAATTCTAATGGATCAAAACCTAACAAAACTCACAAAATTAACAGATGCAAAAACTAGGGTTTGGTTAATTTTTGTTGCAATTTTCAGTTTAATGGACTATAGGACAAAAAATAAATCAATCTAAAAGTAAGGGTAAATAATCCTACCGAGTAAACCGCGCTCTGATACCAAGATGATACGGGGTCGCCCGATCTTCTCGACGTAGGATCTGGATACTCACATGGAATTGATGAATCGTATTGATCCCCCGTTGCCAATGCAAGAGTTAGCACTCTATAATTCGCCCAATCACACGTCTTGAACTTCACGACCACCAGATGAAGTTCTATCGCGCTCCCAATTCCCAGCGGAAAGGTTGAACGATCTTAATTTTTGACTAACTCCCAATTCCTTCAATGTTGTTTGGACAACAGAAAGAACAAGAGTATTTTTAATATCAAAAGTGGTTCCCTTTACAATGGGGGCTCTACCCCTCAATATATAGTCTCAGCCTAAGACTATTCAACACTAAATTTTCCATGTGGTACTATTCACGCGAAAGCTACTGTAGCGCGGCACTGTTCACGGACCTGGTACTGTAGCACGGTACTGTTCACGGCCCAGTACTGTAGCACGGTACTGTTCACGGCCTGGTACTGTAGCGTGGAACTATTCTTGGGCTGGATACTGTAGCGCGTACTGTTCATGCGTGGCACTATTCATGGACCGATCATTGTACATGCCGTGGACTTGTGCTTCCTTGGATGATGACCACGTATCCTTGATCTCCATCCATCGCTGACTCTTCAAAACTGAGATTCTAGTTTCTTGGCTCGTGCTCTTGTTATTGGTCCTGTTATTGAAGTCTCATTACTAGCTTTGGCATTACTATCGATGTCCCCATCATATCCGCATCAGTGTCACACTGACTCGGACGGATTTGAAATGCATGCCAAAATGAGCTAGGGCGTATATGAGCTCCATCCGAGGTGTTGGCAGTCAGTTTCATTTCGTTCATTGATTTTGTGCTCGCAGTGTCCGTACTATCCAACGGTTCCCGGAGTTAAGTTTCGCTCGAAGTTGGACGGATACGAAATGCATGCCAAAATGAGCTACATCGCATCTCAACTGCATTCTGGGTGTTTGACACTTAGTTTTGTTTCGTGCCTCGATTTTGCATGAATGGAGTTTCTGCTTCCAATTAGAACCTGTCGTGGAGGAAACCTTCACACCGACTCAGACGGATTCAAAATAAATGTTGAAGTGTGCTGGGGTGCATATGAATTCCATTCAGGGTGTTGGCACTTGATTTCATTTCGTGACTTGATTTCGTATGAATAGAGTTTGAAGTTTCGGACGGAACTCGTCATAGAGGAAAGTGTCATACCGACTCGGATGAAATCGAAATGCATGCCAAAATGAGCTAGGGAGTATATGAGTTCCACTCGAGTTGTTTTTCACTTAGTTTCTTTTCATGCAATGATTTCGTATGAATGGCACTGTCGTAACGGTTGGAACCCGTCGCTGAGGAAACTTTCACACCAACTCAGACAGATTCAAAATGCATACCAGAATGATGTAGGGTGCATATGAACCCCATTCGAGATGTTTCACAACCAGTTTCATTATATGCCACGATTTTGTGTGTATGGAGTTTGTTGTTTCAGTTACGCCCATTGTGGAGGAAAGTTTCACACCTACTCGGATGGATCCCAGATGCATGCCAAAATTCATTGGGGCGCATATGAACTCCAATCGGGGTGTTCGGCCTTTAGTTTCATTTCTTGTCTCAATTCGGTATGAATGCAGTTTGTAGTTTCAATTGGAACTCATCGTGGAGGACATTTCACACCGACTCAGACGGATTCGAAATGCATGGTGTACTGAGCTAGGATGCATATGAACTCTATTTGCGGGGTTTGGCACTTAGTTTCTTTTTATGCCTCGATTTCGTGTGAACAGAGTTTGTAGTTTCAACCGAAACCAATCTTAGAGCAAAGTTTCATACTGACTCAGACGGATTCAAGATGCACGCCAAAGTGAGCTAGGGTGCATGTCAACTCCATTCGGGGTATTTGGTACTCAGTTTCATTTCGTGCCTCTATTTCGTACAAATGGAGTTGTAGTTTCAGCTGGAATCCGTTGTGGTGGAAAGTTTCACACCGACTCAAACGGATTTGAAATACATACCAAAAGGAGATAGGACAAATATAAACTCCATTCGCGGTGTTTGGTACACACTTTCAGTACGTGTCTAGATTTTGTGCGCCTGTAGTTTGATTTGCCCAATGGAGCCCGTCGCGGAGAAAGCTTCACACCGACATGGACAGATTCGTAATACTTGTCAAAATGAGCGAGGACACATATGAACATCATTCGAGGTGTTGGCTCTCAGTTTCATTGCGTGCCAAGATTTTTGCGTTCACGTAGTTTGCACATCCTAATAGAACCCCTCGTCGAGGAAAGTTTAACACCAACTCAGATAGATCTGAAACGCATGCTGAAATGCGTTAGGGCGCATATGAAACCCACTCAGAGCGTTTGGCACTCTGTTCATTTCGTGCCTCAATTTTGTACGAATGGAGTTTGTAGTTTCGGATGGAACAGGTCATGGAGGAAAGTGTCACACCGAGTCGGACGTATTCAAAATGCATGCTAAAATGACCAAAGGTGTACATAAAGTCCGTTCAAGGGGTTTGGCACTTAGTTTCATTACGTTCATCGGTTTGTGCTGGTGGAGTTTGTACTACGCAACGAAACCCGTCATCGGGGAAACTTTCACATCAACTCAGACAGATTCGATGTACATGCCAAAATAAGATAGAGCACAGATGAACACCATCCGTAGTGTTTGGAACTCAATTTCATTTTGTGCCGAGATTTCATACGAATTGAAGTTCAGGTGGAACCCATCATGGAAAGAAGTTTTACACCGACTCGGTCGCATTCAAGATGCAAGCTAAAACGAGCTAGGGCACATATGAATTCCATTCGGGATGTTGGCACGCTGTTTCATTACGTTGGTCGATTTTTTGTGCATGGAGATTGTATTGCCCAATGGGCCCTGTCGTGGACAAAGTATCACACCGACTCAAATGGATTCGAAATGCACGCCAAAATGAGCTAGGGTGCATATGAACTCCATTGGGGTGTTTGGCACTCAGTTTCATTTCATGCCTTGATTTCGTACATATGGAGTTTGCAGTTTCAGGTGGAACCCATCGTCATGGAAAGTGTCACACTGACTCGGACGGATTTGAAAAGCATGCCAAAATGAGCTAGGGCGTATATGAGCTCCATCCGAGGTATTGGCAGTCAGTTTCATTTCGTTCATTGATTTTGTGCTCGCAGTGTCCGTACTATCCAACGGTTCCCGGAGTTAAGTTTCACTCGAAGTTGGACGGATTCGAAATGCATGCCAAAATGAGCTACATCGCATCTAGACTGTATTCTGGGTGTTTGACACTTCGTTTTATTTCGTGCCTTGATTTTGTATGAATGGAGTTTCTGCTTCCAATTAGAACCTGTCGTGGAGGAAACCTTCACACCGACCCAGACGGATTCAAAATAAATGATGAAGTGTGCTAGGGTGCATATGAATTCCATTCAGGGTGTTGGCACTCGATTTCATTTCGTGACTTGATTTTGTATTAATAGAGTTTGAAGTTTCGGACGGAACTCGTCATAGAGGAAAGTGTCATACCGACTCGGATGAAATCGAAATGCATGCCAAAATGAGCTAGGGTGTATATGAGTTGCACTCGAGTTGTTTTTCACTTAGTTTCTTTTCACACGTTGATTTCGTATGAATGGCACTGTAGTAACGGTTGGAACCCGTCGTTGAGGAAACTTTCACACCAACTCAGACGGATTCAAAATGCATGCCAAAATGATGTAGGGTGCACATGAACCCCATTCGAGAGTTTCACAACCAGTTTCATTATATGCCACGATTTTGTATGCATGGAGTTTGTTGTTTCAGTTATATCCCATTGTGGAGGAAAGTTTCACACCTACTCGGGTGGATTCCAGATGCACGCCAAAATTCTTTGGGGCGCATATGAACTCCAATCGGGGTGTTCGGTCTTCAGTTTCATTTCTTGCCTCAATTCGGTATGAATGCAGGTTGTACTTTCGATTGGAACTCGTCGTGGAGGACATTTCACACCGACTCAGACGGATTCGAAATGCATGGTGAACTGAGCTAGGATGCATATGAACTCTATTCGCGGGGTTTGGCACTTAGTTTCTTTTCATGCCTCGATTTCGTGTGAACAGAGTTTGTAGTGTCAACTGAAACCAATCTTAGAGAAAAGCTTCATCCTGACTCAGACGGATTCAAGATGCACGCCAAAGTGAGCTAGGGTGCATGTCAACTCCATTCGGGGTATTTGGTACTCAGTTTCATTTCGCGCCTCTATTTCGTACAAATGGAGTTGTAGTTTCAGCTGGAATCCGTCGTGGTGGAAAGTTTCACACCGACTCAAACGGATTTGAAATACATACCGAAATGAGATAGGGCACATATAAACTCCATTCGCGGTGTGTGGTACACACTTTCAGTACGTGTCTAGATTTTGTGCGCCTGTAGTTTGATTTGCCCAATGGAGCCCGTCGCGGAGAAAGCTTCACACCAACATGGACGGATTCGTAATACATGTCAAAATGAGCGAGGACACATATGAACATCATTCGAGGTGTTGGCTCTCAGTTTCATTGCGTGCCAAGATTTTTGCGTTCACGTAGTTTGCACTTCCTAATAGAACCCCTCGTCGAGGAAAGTTTAACACCAACTCAGATAGATCTGAAACGCATGCTGAAATGCGTTAGGGCGCATATGAACCCCACTCAGGGCGTTTGGCACTCTGTTCATTTCGTGCCTCAATTTTGTACGAATGGAGTTTGTAGTTTCGGATGGAACAGGTCATGGAGGAAAGTGTCACACCGAGTCGGACATATTCAAAATGCATGCCAAAAAGACGAAAGGTGTACATAAACTCCGTTCAAGGGGTTTGGCACTTAGTTTCATTCTGTTCATCGGTTTGTGCTCATGGAGTTTGTACTACCCAACGAAACCCGTCATCGGGGAAAGTTTCACATCAACTCTGACAGATTCGATGTACATGCCAAAATAAGATAGAGCATAGATGAACACCATCCGTAGTGTTTGGAACTCGATTTCATTTTGTCCCGAGATTTCATACGAATTCAAGTTCAGGTGGAACCCATCGTGGAAAGAAGTTTTACACCGACTCGGACGCATTCAAGATGCAAGCTAAAACAAGCTAGGGCACATATGAATTCCATTCGGGATGTTGGCACGCTGTTTCATTACGTTGGTCGATTTTCTGTGCATGGAGTTTGTATTGCCCAATGGACCCTGTCGTGGACAAAGTTTCACACCGACTCAAACGGATTCGAAATGCACGCCAAAATGAGCTAGGGTGCATATGAACTCCATTGGGGTGTTTGGCACTTAGTTTCATTTCATGCCTTGATTTCGTACGTATAGAGTTTGCGGTTTCTGATGGAACCCATCGTCGTGGAAAGTGTCACACTGACTCGGACGGATTTGAAATGCATGCCAAAATGAGCTAGGGCGTATATGAGCTCCATCCGAGGTATTGGCAATCAGTTTCATTTCGTTCATTGATTTTGTGCTCGCCGTGTCCGTACTATCCAACGGTTCCCGGAGTTAAGTTTCACTCGAAGTTGGACGGATTCGAAATGCATGCCAAAATGAGCTACATCGCATCTAAACTGCATTCTGGGTGTTTGACACTTAGTTTTGTTTCGTGCCTAGATTTTGTATGAATGGAGTTTCTGCTTCCAGTTAGAACCTGTCGTGGAGGAAACCTTCACACCGACCTAGACGGATTCAAAATAAATGTTGAAGTGTGCTGGGGTGCATATGAATTTCATTCAGGTTGTTGGCACTCGATTTCATTTCGTGACTTGATTTCGTATGAATAGAGTTTGAAGTTTCGGACGGAACTCGTCATAGAGGAAAGTGTCATACCGACCCGGATGAAATCGAAATGCATGCCAAAATGAGCTAGGGTGTACATGAGTAGTTCCACTCGAGTTGTTTTTCACTTAGTTTCTTTTCACGCGTTGATTTCCTATGAATGGCACAGCAGTAACGGTTGGAACCCGTCGTTGAGAAAAGTTTCACACCAACTCAGACAGATTCAAAATCCATGCCAAAATGATGTGGGGTGCATATGAACCCCATTTGAGATGTTTCACAACCAGTTTCATTATATGCCACGATTTTGTGTGCATGGAGTTTGTTGTTTCAGTTACAGCCCATTGTGGAGGAAAGTATCACACCTACTCGGGTGGATCCCAGATGCGTGCCAAAATTCGTTGGGGCGCATATGAACTCCAATCAGGGTGTTCGGCCTTCAGTTTCATTTCTCGCCTCAATTCGGTATGAATGCAGTTTGTAGTTTCGATTGGAACTCGTCGTGGAGGACATTTCACACCGACTCAGACGGATTCGAAATGCATGGTGAACTGAGCTAGGATGCATATGAACTCTATTCGCGGTGTTTGGCACTTAGTTTCTTTACATGCCTCGATTTCGTGTGAACAGAGTTTGTAGTGTCAACTGAAACCAATCTTAGAGCAAAGCTTCATCCTGACTCAGACGGATTCAAGATGCACGCCAAAGTGAGCTAGGGTGCATGTCAACTCCATTCGGGGTATTTGGTACTCAGTTTCATTTCGTGCCTCTATTTCGTACAAATGGAGTTGTACTTTCAGCTGGAATCCGTCGTGGTGGAAAGCTTCACACCGACTCAAACGGATTTGAAATACATACCAAAATGAGATAGGACACATATAAACTCCATTCGCGGTGTTTGGTACACACTTTCAGTACGTGTCTAGATTTTGTGCGCCTGTAGTTTGATTTGCCCAATGGAGCCCGTCACGGGGAAAGCTTCACACCGACATGGACGGATTCGTAATACATGTCAAAATGAGCGAGGACACATATGAACATCATTCGAGGTGTTGGCTCTCAGTTTCATTGCGTGCCAAGATTTTTGCGTTCACGTAGTTTGCACATCCTAATAGAACCCCTCGTCGAGGAAAGTTTAACACCAACTCAGATAGATCTGAAACGCATGCTGAAATGCGTTAGGGCGCATATGAACCCCACTCAGGGCGTTTGGCACTCTGTTCATTTCGTGCCTCAATTTTGTACGAATGGAGTTTGTAGTTTCGGATGGAACAGGTCATGGAGGAAGGTGTCACACCGAGTCGGACGTATTCAAAATGCATGCCAAAATGACCAAAGGTGTCCATAAACTCCGTTCAAGGGGTTTGGCACTTAGTTTCATTCCGTTCATCGGTTTGTGCTCATGGAGTTTGTACTACCCAACGAAACCCGTCATCGAGGAATGTTTCACATCAACTCTGACAGATTCGATGTACATGCCAAAATAAGATAGAGCATAGATGAACACCATCCGTAGTGTTTGGAACTCGATTTCATTTTGTCCCGAGATTTCATACGAATTGAAGTTCAGGTGGAACCCATCGTGCAAAGAAGTTTTACACCGACTGGGACGCATTCAAGATGCAAGCTAAAACGAGCTAGGGCACATATGAATTCCATTCGGGATGTTGGCACGCCGTTTCATTACGTTGGTCGATTTTCTGTGCATGGAGTTTGTATTGCCCAATGGACCCTGTCGTGGACAAAGTTTCACACCGACTCAAACGGATTCAAAATGCACGCCAAAATGAGCTAGGGTGCATATGAACTCCATTGGGGTGTTTGGCACTCAGTATCATTTCATGCCTTGATTTCGTACGTATGGAGTTTGCAGTTTCTGGTGGAACCCATCGTCGTGGAAAGTGTCACACTGACTCGGATGGATTTGAAATGCATGCCAAAATGAGCTAGGGTGTATATGAGCTCCATCCGAGGTATTGGCAGTCAGTTTCATTTCGTTCATTGATTTTGTGTTCGCGGTGTCCATACTATCCAACAGTTCCCGGAGTTAAGTTTCACTCGAAGTTGGACGGATTTGAAATGCATGCCAAAATGAGCTACATCGCATCTAAACTGCATTCTAGGTGTTTGACACTTAGTTTTGTTTCGTGCCTTGATTTTGTATGAATGGAGTTTCTGCTTCCAATTAGAACCTGTCGTGGAGGAAACCTTCACACCGACCCAGACGGATTCAAAATAAATGTTGAAGTGTGCTAGGGTGCATATGAATTCCATTCAGGGTGTTGGCACTCGATTTCATTTCGTGACTTGATTTCGTATGAATAGAGTTTGAAGTTTCGGACGGAGCTCGTCATAGAGGAAAGTGTCATACCGACCCGGATGAAATCGAAATGCATGCCAAAATGAGCTAGGGTGTATATGAGTTCCCCTCGAGTTGTTTTTCACTTAGTTTCTTTTCACGCGTTGATTTCCTATGAATGGCACTGTAGTAACGGTTGGAACCCGTCGTTCAGGAAACTTTCACACCAACTCAGACAGATTCAGAATGCATTCCAAAATGATGTAGGGTGCATATGAACCCCATTCTAGATGTTTCACAACCAGTTTCATTATATGCCACGATTTTGTGTGGATGGAGTTTGTTGTTTCAGTTACAGCCCATTGTGGAGGAAAGTATCACACCTACTCGGGTGGATCCCATATGCGTGCCAAAATTCATTGGGGCGCATATGAACTCCAATCGGGGTGTTCGGCCTTCAGTTTCATTTCTAGCCTCAATTCGGTATGAATGCAGTTTGTAGTTTCGATTGGAACTCGTCGTGGAGGACATTTCACACCAACTCAGACGGATTCGAAATGCTTGGTGAACTGAGCTAGGATGCATATGAACTCTATTCGCGGCGTTTGGCACATAGTTTCATTTCATGCCTCGATTTCGTGTGAATAGAGTTTGTAGTGTCAACTGAAACCAATCTTAGAGCAAAGCATCATCCTGACTCAGACGGATTCAAGATGCACGCCAAAGTGAGCTAGGGTGCATGTCAACTCCATTCGGGGTATTTGGTACTCAGTTTCATTTCGTGCCTCTATTTCGTACAAATGGAGTTGTAGTTTCAGCTGGAATCCGTCGTGGTGGAAAGTTTCACACCGACTCAAACAGATTTGAAATACATACCAAAATGAGATAGGACACATATAAACTCCATTCGCGATGTTTGGTACACACTTTCAGTACGTGTCTAGATTTTGTGCGCCTGTAGTTTGAATTGCCGAATGGAGCCCGTCGCGGGGAAAGCTTCACACCGACATGGACGGATTCGTAATACATGTCAAAATGAGCGAGGACACATATGCACATCATTCGAGGTGTTGGCTCTCAGTTTCATTGCGTGCCAAGATTTTTGCGTTCACGTAGTTTGCACATCCTAATAGAACCCCTCGTCGAGGAAAGTTTCACACCAACTCAGAAAGTTCTGAAACGCATGCTAAAATGCGTTGGGGCGCATATGAACCCCACTCAGGGCGTTTGGCACTCTGTTCATTTCGTGCCTCAATTTTGTACGAATGGAGTTTGTAGTTTCGGATGGAACAAATCATGGAGGAAAGTGTCACACCGAGTCGGACGTATTCAAAATGCATGCCAAAATGACCAAAGGTGTACATAAACTCCGTTCAAGGGGTTTGGCACTTAGTTTCATTCCGTTAATCGGTTCGTGCTCATGGAGTTTGTACTACCCAATGAAACCCGTCATTGGGGAAAGATTCACATCAACTCTGACAGATTCGATGTACATGCCAAAATAAGATAGAGCATAGATGAACACCATCCGTAGTGTTTGGAACTCAATTTCATTTTGTCCCGAGATTTCATACGAATTGAAGTTCAGGTGGAACCCATCGTGGAAAGAAGTTTTACACCGACTCGGACGCATTCAAGATGCAAGCTAAAATGAGCTAGGGCACATATGAATTCCATTCGGGATGTTGGCACGCTGTTTCATTACGTTGGTCGATTTTCTGTGCATGGAGTTTGTATTGCCCAATGGACCCTGTCGTGGACAAAGTTTCACACCGACTCAAACGGATTCGAAATGCACGCCAAAATGAGCTAGGGTGCATATGGACTCCATTGGGGCGTTTGGCACTCAGTTTCATTTCATGCCTTGATTTCGTACGTATGGAGTTTGCAGTTTCGGGTGGAACCCATCGTCGTGGAAAGTGTCACACTGACTCGGACGGATTTGAAATGCATGCCAAAATGAGCTAGGGCGTATATGAGCTCCATCCGAGGTATTGGCAGTCAGTTTCATTTCGTTCATTGATTTTGTGCTCGCGGTGTCCGTACAATCCAACGGTTCCCGGAGTTAAGTTTCACTCGAAGTTGGACGGATTCGAAATGCATGAATGGAGTTTCTACTTCCAATTAGAACCTGTCGTGGAGGAAACTTTCACACCGACCCAGACGGATTCAAAATAAATATTGAAGTGTGCTAGGGTGCATATGAATTCCATTCAGGGTGTTGGCACTCGATTTCATTTCGTGACTTGATTTCGTATGAATAGAGTTTGAAGTTTCGGACGGAACTCGTCATAGAGGAAAGTGTCATACCGACCCAGATGAAATCAAAATGCATGCCAAAATGAGCTAGGGTGTATATGAGTTCCACTCGAGTTGTTTTTCGCTTAGTTTCTTTTCACGCGTTAATTTCCTATGAATGGCACTGTAGTAACGGTTGGAACCCGTCGTTGAGGAAAGTTTCACACCAACTCAGACAGATTCAAAATGCATGCCAAAATGATGTAGGGTGCATATGAACTCCATTCGAGATGTTTCACAACCAGTTTGATTATATGCCACGATTTTGTGTGCATGGAGTTTCTTGTTTCAGTTACAGCCCATTGTGGAGGAAAGTTTCACACCTACTCGGCTGGATCCCAGATGCATGCCAAAATTCGTTGGGGCGCATATGAACTCTAATCGGGGTGTTCGGCCTTCAGTTTCATTTCTTGCCTCAATTCGGTATGAATGCAGTTTGTAGTTTCGATTGTAACTCGTCGTGGAGGACATTTCTTGATGAATTTAGGTTTAGCCATTGTGCAAACTTTTGTTCTTCAGTTGTGTGGGACGACCACCTGTCAAGACATCTTCGAAATCCCACCTTTGTGATTCGCAATACAATTTGTGCTTCATTCATATTCTCAATATCAGATTGCCTACATCTTATTCTTGCTAGTTCTTCGATTGCTCGCAGGGATTGAACTTCGTGTTCAGGTTGATCGCGCTTCCAGTGAGATCAATAACATCTCGGAGTTGGTTCAGCGATTGCTAAGGCACAAGCAACGTCGTGCGTTTGTAATCGGATCGCTAGGGTCACCTCCACCCAAAATCGATAGTTATCAATCTCATCGAAACATCGGGCATCTCGTCTTCATCAAGAAATGTCCTCCACGACGAGTTCCAATCGAAACTACAAACTGCATTCATACCGAATTGAGGAAAGAAATGAAACTGAAGGCCGAACACCCCGATTGGAGTTCATATGCGCCCCAACGAATTTTGGCATGCATCTGGGATCCAGCCGAGTAGGTGTGAAACTTTCCTCCACAATGGGCTGTAACTGAAACAAGAAACTCCATGCACACAAAATCGTGGCATATAATCAAACTGGTTGTGAAACATCTCGAATGGAGTTCATATGCACCCTACATCATTTTGGCATGCATTTTGAATCTGTCTGAGTTGGTGTGAAACTTTCCTCAACGACGGGTTCCAACCGTTACTACAGTGCCACTCATAGGAAATTAACGCGTGAAAAGAAACTAAGCGAAAAACAACTCGAGTGGAACTCATATACACCCTAGCTCATTTTGGCATGCATTTTGATTTCATCTGGGTCGGTATGACACTTTCCTCTATGACGAGTTCCGTCCGAAACTTCAAACTCTATTCATACGAAATCAAGTCACGAAATGAAATCGAGTGCCAACACCCTGAATGGAATTCATATGCACCCTAGCACACTTCAATATTTATTTTGAATCCGTCTGGGTCGGTGTGAAAGTTTCCTCCACGACAGGTTCTAATTGGAAGTAGAAACTCCATTCATGCATTTCGAATCCGTCCAACTTCGAGTGAAACTTAACTCCGGGAACCGTTGGATTGTACGGACACCGCGAGCACAAAATCAATGAACGAAATGAAACTGACTGCCAATACCTCGGATGGAGCTCATATACGCCCTAGCTCATTTTGGCATGCATTTCAAATCCGTCCGAGTCAGTGTGACACTTTCCACGACGATGGGTTCCACCCGAAACTGCAAACTCCATACGTACGAAATCAAGGCATGAAATGAAACTGAGTGCCAAACGCCCCAATGGAGTTCATATGCACCCTAGCTCATTTTGGCGTGCATTTCGAATCCGTTTGAGTCGGTGTGAAACTTTGTCCACGACAGGGTCCATTGGGCAATACAAACTCCATGCACAGAAAATCGACCAACGTAATGAAACAGCGTGCCAACATCCCGAATGGAATTCATATGTGCCCTAGCTCATTTTAGCTTGCATCTTGAATGCGTCCGAGTCGGTGTAAAACTTCTTTCCACGATGGGTTCCACCTGAACTTCAATTCGTATGAAATCTCGGGACAAAATGAAATTGAGTTCCAAACACTACGGATGGTGTTCATCTATGCTCTATCTTATTTTGGCATGTACATCGAATCTGTCAGAGTTGATGTGAATCTTTCCCCAATGACGGGTTTCATTGGGTAGTACAAACTCCATGAGCACGAACCGATGAACGGAATGAAACTAAGTGCCAAACCCCTTGAACGGAGTTTATGTACACCTTTGGTCATTTTGGCATGCATTTTGAATACGTCCGACTCGGTGTGACACTTTCCTCCATGATTTGTTCCATCCGAAACTACAAACTCCATTCGTACAAAATTGAGGCACGAAATGAACAGAGTGCCAAACGCCCTGAGTGGGGTTCATATGCGCCCCAACGCATTTTAGCATGCGTTTCAGAACTTTCTGAGTTGGTGTGAAACTTTCCTCGACGAGGGGTTCTATTAGGATGTGCAAACTACGTGAACGCAAAAATCTTGGCACGCAATGAAACTGAGAGCCAACACCTCGAATGATGTTCATATGTGTCCTCGCTCATTTTGACATGTATTACGAATCCGTCCATGTCGGTGCGAAGCTTTCTCCGCGACGGGCTCCATTGGGCGAATCAAACTACAGGCGCACAAAATCTGGACACGTACTGAAAGTGTGTACCAAACACCGCGAATGGAGTTTATATGTGTCCTATCTCATTTTGGTATGTATTTCAGATCCGTTTGAGTCGGTGTGAAACTTTCCACCACGTTGGATTCCAGCTGAAACTACAACTCCATTTGTATGAAATAGAGGCACGAAATGAAACTGAGTACCAAATACCCCGAATGGAGTTGACATGCACCCTAGCTCACTTTGGCGTGCATCTTGAATCCGTCTGAGTCAGTATGAAGCTTTGCTCTAAGATTGGTTTCAGTTGACACTACAAACTCTGTTCACACGAAATCGAGGCATGAAAAGAAACTAAGTGCCAAACTCCGCGAATAGAGTTCATATGCATCATAGCTCAGTTCACCATGCATTTCGAATCCATCTGAGTCGGTGTGAAATGTCCTCCACGACGAGTTCCAATCGAAACTACAAACTGCATTCATACCGAATTGAGGCAAGAAATGAAACTGAAGGCCGAACACCCCGATTGGAGTTCATATGCGCCCCAACGAATTTTGGCATGCATCTGGGATCCACCCGTGTAGGTGTGAAACTTTCCTCCACAATGCGCTGTAACTGAAACAACAAACTCCATCCTCACAAAATCGTGGCATATAATGAAACTGGTTGTGAAACATCTCGAATGGAGTTCATATGCACCCTACATCATTTTGGCATGCATTTTGAATCTGTCTGAGCTGGTGTGAAACTTTCCTCAACGACGGGTTCGAACCGTTACTATAGTGCCATTCATAGGAAATCAACGCGTGAAAAGAAACTAAGTGAAAAACAACTCGAGTGGAACTAGTCATGTACACCCTAGCTCATTTGGGCATGCATTTCGATTTCATCCGCGTCGGTATGACACTTTCCTCTATGACAAGTTCCGTCCGAAACTTCAAACTCTATTCATACGAAATCAAGTGACGAAATGAAATCGAGTGCCAACACCCTGAATGGAATTCATATGCACCCCAGCACACTTCAACATTAATTTTGAATCTGTCTGGGTCGGTGTGAAGGTTTCCTCCACGACAGTTTCTAATTGGAAGCAGAAACTCCATTCATACAAAATCAAGGCACGAAACAAAACTAAGTGTCAAACACCCAGAATGCAGTTTAGATGCGATGTAGCTCATGTTGGCATACATTTCGAATCCGTCCAACTTCGAGTGAAACTTAACTCTGGGAACCGTTGGATAGTACGGACACTGCGAGCACAAAATCAATGAACGAAATGAAACTGACTGCCAATACCTCGGATGGAGCTCATATACGCCCTAGCTCATTTTGGCATGCATTTCAAATCCGTCCGAGTCAGTGTGACACTATCCACAATGATGGGTTCCACCGGAATATGCAAACTCCATACGTACGAAATCAAGGCATGAAATGAAACTGAGTGCCAAACACCCCAATGGAGTTCATATGCACCCTAGCTCATTTTGGCGTGCATTTCGAATCCGTTTGAGTCGGTGTGTAACTTTGTCCACGACCGGGTCCATTGGGCAATACAAACTCCATGCACAGAAAATCGACTAACGTAATGAAACAGCGTGCCAACATCCCGAATGGAATTCATATGTGCCCTAGCTCATATTAGCTTGCATCTTGAATGCGTCCGAGTCGGTGTAAAACTTCTTTCCACGATGGGTTCCACCTGAACTTCAATTCGTATGAAATCTCGGCACAAAATGAAATTGAGTTCCAAACACTACTGTTGTGGCTACAGACCAAACAGAGAGAGAGATGGTAGTGGAGAGTGATGAAGATGAATGTAATGGCCTCGTCCTCCCCATGGCTTACTCATACATATATATACACATGAGGAGTGCTTTTACAGCTATACCCTTACATCTGGTTATCCCTTCTGGGGCAGTTATGTCATTACACATGGCCTATTCTGGGCCTTATAATCTCCTACCAGGCCTGCTAGGTTTAGGTGGGGGCCACCCCTACGACAGAAGCCTCTCATGGTGAAGGGCTTCACAGGGCCGAAGCCATGTCGCCGAGTCCGTTGGCCCCCTCCGTCCCCTGCGGCCTGTGAATTCTTTCAAGCTTGTGGTTGGGGAGCCTGAAGTCTGGGATGGTGGTAGCGGAGGTTGGCACCTGAGTCGAAGTAGGCGCGCGCGCTCCGTTCCCTGCCCTTCGAACTGGTGGCAGCGAAGCTGGCGCCTAAATCGAACTAGACGCGCGCGCTCCGTCCCCTACCCTGCGAACGGGTGGCAGCGAAGGCTGGCGCCCAAGTCGAAGTAGACGCGCGCGCTCCATCCCCTACGCTTCGAACGGGTGGCAGCGAAGCTGGCGCCTAGTCGAAGTAGGCGCACGCGCTCCGTCCCCAACCCTTCGAACTGGTGGCAGCGAAGCTGACGCCTAGTCGAAGTAGACGCGCGCGCTCCGTCCCCTACCCTTCGAACGGGTGGCAGCAAAGGCTGGTGCCCAAGTCGAAGTAGACGCACGCGCTCCGTCCCCTACGCTTCGAACGGGTGGCAGCGAAGCTGGCGCCTAGTCGAAGTAGACGCGCGCGCTCTGTCCCTTACCCTTCGAACGGGTGGCCTTCAAACGGGTGGCAGGGAAGCTGGCGCCTAGTGGAAGTAGACGCGCGCGCTCTGTGCCCTACCCTTCGAACGGGTGGCAGCGAAGCTGGCGCCTAAGTCGAAGTAGACGCGCGCGCTCCGTTCCCTACCCTTCGAACGGGTGGCAGCGAAGCTGGCGCCTAGTCGAAGTAGACGCGCGCGCTCCGTGCCCTACCCTTCGAATGGGTGGCAGCGAAGCTGGCGCCTAGTCGAAGTAGACGCGCGCGCTCCGTGCCCTACCCTTCGAACGGGTGGGGGCGAAGCTGGCGCCTAGTCGAAGTAGACGCGCGCGCTCCGTCCCCTACCCTTCGAACGGGTGGCCGCGATGCTGGCGCCTAGTCGAAGTAGACGCGCGTGCTGTGTGCCCTGCCCTTCGAACGGGTGGCAGCGAAGCTGGCGCCTAAGTCGAAGTAGACGTGCGCGCTCCGTTCCCTGCCCTTCGAATGGGTGGCAGCGAAGCTGGCGCCTAGTCGAAGTAGACGCGCGCGCTCCGTGCCCTACCCTTCGAACGGGTGGCAGCGAAGCTGGCGCCTAAGTCGAAGTAGACGCGCGCGCTCCGTTCCCTCCCTTCGAACGGGTGGCAGCGAAGCTGGCGCCTAGTCGAAGTAGACGCGCGCACTCCGTGCCCTACCCTTCGAACGGGTGGCAGCGAAGCTGGCGCATAAGTCGAAGTAGACGCGCGCGCTCCGTTCCCTACCCTTCGAACGGGTGGCAGCGAAGCTGGCGCCTAGTCGAAATAGACGCGCGCGCTCCGTGCCCTACCCTTCGAACGGGTGGCGACGAAGCTGGCGCCTAGTCGAAGTAGACACGCGCGCTCCGTCCCCTACCCTTCGAACGGGTGGCCGCGAAGCGCCAGGTGGCCGCGAAGCTGGCGCCTAGTCGAAGTAGACGTGCGCGCTCCGTCCCCTACCCTTCGAACGGGTGGCAGCGAAGCTGGCGCCTAGTCGAAGTAGACGCGCGCGCTCCGTGCCCTGCCCTTCGAACGGGTGGCAGCGAAGCTGGCGCCTAAGTCGAAGTAGACGCGCGCGCTCCGTTCCCTACCCTTCGAACGGGTGGCAGCGAAGCTGGCGCCTAGTCGAAGTAGACGCGCGCGCTCCGTGCCCTACCCTTCGAATGGGTGGCAGCAAAGCTGGCGCCTAAGTCGAAGTAGACGCGCGCGCTCCGTTCCCTACCCTTCGAACGGGTGGCAGCGAAGCTGGCGGCTAGTCGAAGTAGACGCGCGCGCTCCGTGCCCTACCCTTCGAACGGGTGGTAGCGAAGCTGGCGCTTAAGTCGAAGTAGACACGCGCGCTCCGTTCCCTACCCTTCGAACGGGTGGCAGCGAAGCTGGCGCCTAGTCGAAGTAGACGCGCGCGCTCCGTCCCTGTGCGGAGATCAGAGCCTGGCGCCGGTATGGTTGCGCTCCGGGGCTATTGTGACCTTGCAGTCTGGTAGTGCGCTTTTAATGGCGGCTGGAATCACGCCAACGTCTGGCCTGGCAGAAGTCAGACTGTCGCGTCGTGCAGTCTGTCATGCTGCAGGTGGGGCACGTGGCGACTCACGACTGGTGCGTCGTGGGTTGTGAGCGGTTGCGTTACCGCGGCCGTTCGCCTCGTCCCCCGAGAAGTTGGACGCGTGTGGAAGATGTGGGGGCGTTGTGCGCTGCTTGGCCACCTACCCGGCACGGCCCTCTAGGTCCCGTCGGTTCTTCCTTCCAAATCTTGGACAGCCGAATCGCTGGGAATTTGATCCGTCTGTGCGTTGAGCCACAAGGCAGGCGAGCGACCTTTATAAGGTGCTAGTGTTGAAGTGGAGGCACCCTTTCTTGCTTTGCTTTTTGATCTGCCGCTTCGCTTCCGCCCGTGCTAATTGTCATGCCAGTTGCTCCTTTGCCTGCATCTTCTTCCTTTGTCGCGAAGAGCGATGGCTAGCCAGGACGACGCCACCTACCACCCCCGCAGCAGTTCCTTGCCTAGCCAGGGCGAGGCGACCCATCCTTCCCAGGAGTACAAACTGGTGCCGCGGGGGAGCTCGCGCGCCAACAAGTGGTAGAACGCCATGGAGCACTCGGGAGGCTGCTGCTCCCGTGTGCTGGGGAAGAGCCGCATGACTGAAGGGACGCTGCAGCGACTCGTGGATGAGGGGAAGATCGTGGATCGCAATGGGGCTCGCCTACCCCGCCGGGACGAGACGGAGCCGAAGCCCGGGGCCATGGAGGCGATTGTTTTCGTCGCGTTCTTCGATGCCGGCCTTCGAATGCCCTCCACGTTGTTCGTGGGCGAAGTCTTGTGGGCCTACAAGTTGGAGCTAGCCCAGTTGACACCCCACGCGATACTCCGCCTAGCCGTCTTCAGGTGGGCGATGCGGACAGAGGGGTGGCGTCCCAGCGCGAGCTTATTCGCCACCCTGCACGACGCACACTGTCGACCCAGAAAGGTTGACGGGGCGCTGTCCAACTTCAGCAATGTGGACTTCGTACTCCGGGCGTCATGCGCGACGTTGTTCCCTGTGCCAGCCTCGTCAGGGCAATGGGCGGCCGGCTGGACGCGGTGGTGGTTCTATTACACCGTGACCGACAAGAGCAGAATGCATTGCCGAGGTGGGCCGATCTCGTTTAACAGCACGCCGAGTCTGAAGGCGGAGATCGACGACACGCAAAAGCTACAGAGCCTTGTCGGTGTCGCCCGTCGAATGAGCGTGCGCGACCTAGCCGAGGAGTTCACGATGTATGGGGCGGCGCCACTCTCCTCCCGGGGGAAGTATGTTGGACAGAATGGCCCCCGCGAGGACGGGTTCGACCCATCCGTGTCTCACCTGCTGCCGCCCTCCGCCCCTTGTAAGTCGCCCAGCACGCTTTACGCGCGCCATTGTATCTGTTTGGCTTCCGCCTGACTGACGTGATCTCCTGCGCAGTGGCTCGGCTAGAAGATGCGGAGCGCGCGGTTGCGGCGCTCCTCGGCCCGTACATGCTTAAGGAGCACCGGGCTCGCGAGGCCGCAGTCAAGAAGGCGGCTAAGCAGGGGCGGGTAAACCGCACCTGCGAGGCTGTGGGCATTACCGTGCCCGAGCGTGCAGTGCCGGAAGAGCTTCCCGCCGGGACTCCGGGCGCTCAGGACGGTGATAGCCCTACGGGGGTGCTATCTTCACGACGCCGGGCCCGTTCCCCGGCTGTCGTATGCGACCCGGCAGCCCCCCGGTGGCTAGCCCAGCTGAG
Organism: Dendrocalamus latiflorus; assembly: GCA_017311315.1. Taxonomy (NCBI): domain Eukaryota; kingdom Viridiplantae; phylum Streptophyta; class Magnoliopsida; order Poales; family Poaceae; genus Dendrocalamus; species Dendrocalamus latiflorus. Next base: position 8,598,100 of record CM029669.1, on the reverse strand, counting down.
ACGGGGCGTGCGACCGGCGGTGGGCCTGGCCATACTACTTCGGAGGGGCGCACCGCCGCGGATCCCTCGGCACCTTCTGCCGACGCCCACGAGCCCGTGCTCGGGCTCGCGGCCATCGTTGAGTTGGAACTCGCCAACCCGGGGGGTGGCGTCGTTCCTGGCGAGCAAACCACGATGGAAGGTGCGTTATCAACCGCAGCGGCCGACGAGGGCCTGCCCCCTATAGAGGAAACCGTGGGGGCGACAGTGACCGGAGCTGGTCCTGCCGTGGAAGAATCGCCTATGCCACCGCAGGCGAAACGCCCTCGGACGTAGTCCCCGCCACCAACGAGGGGTTGGTACGCTGTTGCGGGGCCTTGCCCCGGGATTACGGCGTCTGGCGCGGCCGAGAAGACCTTCTCCCCGAGCGTCGAGGCGCCCGCCTCCCCCTGGGCGGTCGAACCAGCGCCACTTCCTACCACGACGAGGGGCGCAGGAGGTAGGTGTGAGTCCCTTTCTTCACCTGACTTCGCGAGACTCTCTCCGATCTGCTCGCTCATTCTGCCGACATCAGGCGAGACGACGTCTCCCGTACGTGGCGAAGGATCGAGCAGCGGAGGTATGCGCGAAGTTGGGAGCCTTGTGCAGAATGCCCCGCAGGTCCGCTGCTGCTGACGTGGCCGTGGCCGCGATAACTCTGGGCGCGTTGGGGCCGGGGCTTGCTCGCTCGGACTTCCTCCCTCGCCCGGAGATATTCTGCGACCTCACCGCAGCCGCAGAGCGTGCCGACCACGGCCTCAACCGAGAGGTGCTGTCGTCATGCGCGGGGGACCTCCTATCACTCGTGCTGCAGGCCTCCGAGATGAGGGTAAATATGTGCGCTTCAGCTTGTAAGGTATTGCTGGACGCCTGCTGATTTGTTGTTTCTGCCAGACGCTCGCCCTCGGCCGGTCCTTTGACGAAGCCCGCGTTCGGGAGCGGAGGGCTCTGGAAGCCAACCTCCGCGAAGCAAACACTGCTCTCGCCGCGAAGGATGAAGAACTTCGCGCGCTAGAGGGCGCCCTGGTGGCCGCACAACTCGATGCCACGGAAGCTCGGAGCGCCGCGGCTGGGGAGCGCGCCGCCTTCGTGCAGTAGATCGCCGTCCTAGAAGGGGAGAAGGCCCAGCTGGCGGAGTCTGCTGCCGAGAACCGCCTCGTCTTGGAAAATGCGTCCCTATCGGCATGGCGGGCCATGGAGTCTCTGAACCAGGCCCTCCGAGACCTGTGCGTCCGAGTGCCGGACACTACGCACAAGCCGGAGGCCCTGTCGGAGACGCTCGAGCTGATCGAGGAGGGGGCCGGCGTTGCTCTTCGTGGCGCCAGGACCTTTGGCGAGCACTGCAGCTATGTTGGCGCGTGCTTCGCCCTCGCCCTGCTTCATACTCGTGGGTGTAGGCATACCCATGATCTAGCGAATCCTCAACTGGATCCTCCCGACCGCCCAGAGGTTATGTCGGACGCCATCCGCTCCATCGGGCCTAGCCTGCAGAACTTCCATCAACGGATCTGGGGCCGCTTCGGGGAAGGTGCAGCGAGGGTCACCGTGCAGCAGACGTTGCATGGGGAGGGGGACCTCCTCCAGTGGCTTGCAGGGGTCCTTCAGCGCCGCGACGACGACGGCACAGGTTCGTCCACACCGCGCCAAGGCTGACCGGTAGGTCGGGTAGGGCAGGGGGATGATGTACTGGTTCTTACGCTTGTAACCATGTAACCCCTTTGCTTTTATAATGGAACCAAGTAGTACCTTATGCTTGGTGTTACCTGCCGTCGAACGCGGAGGGCAGGTCTACGCATCTCGTTTATACTCCGTGGAGTGGCGCGTGCGGAGGCGAACCTCGACGCTACGACTTCCTTTATAGTCCGGAGACTTGCGCGTGCGAGGCGGACCTCGACGCTCCATCTTATTTAAAGTCCGTGGACTGGTGCGTGCGGAGGCGGACCTCGACGCTACGACTTCTTTATAGTCCGGAGACTCGCGCGTGCGGAGGCGAACCTCGACGCTACGTCTTATTTAAAGTCCGTGGACTAGTGCGCGCGGAGCTAGGCTCGACGCTACGACTTCTTTATAGTCCGGAGACTCGCGCGTGCGGAGGCGAACCTCGACGCTACGTCTTTTTTAAAGTCCGTTGACTAGTGCGCGCGGAGCTAGGCTCGACGCTACGACTTCTTTATAGTCCGGAGACTCGCGCGTGCGGAGGCGAACCTCCACGCTACGTCTTATTTAAAGTCCGTGGACTAGTGCGTGCGAAGCTAGGCTCGACGCTACGACTTCTTTATACTCCTTAGAGTGCGCGCGGAGGCGTCCCCCCGCTGCGTCTATTTATACTCCGTAGAGTGCGTGCGGAGGCGGACCTCGACGCCACGTCTTATTTAAAGTCCGTGGACTGGTGCGTGCGGAGCTAGGCTCGACGCTACGTCTTATTTAAAGTCCGTAGACTAGTGCGTGCGGAGCTGGGCTCGACGCTACGTCTTATTTAAAGTCCGTGGACTGGTGCGTGCGGAGCTAGGCTCGACGCTACGTCTTATTTATAGTCCGCAGACTCTCGCGTGCGGAGGCGGACCTCGACGGTACATCTTATTTAAAGTCCGTAGACTGGTGCGTGCGGAGCTAGGCTCGACGCTACGTCTTATTTATAGTCCGCAGACTCTCGCGTGCGGAGGCGGACCTCGACGCTACGTCTTATTTAAAGTCCGTGGACTGGTGCGTGCGGAGCTAGGCTCGACGCTACGTCTTATTTATAGTCCGCAGACTCTCGCGTGCGGAGGCGGACCTTGACGCTACGTCTTATTTAAAGTCCGTGGAGTGGTGCGTGCGGAGCTAGGCTCGACGCTACGTCTTATTTATAGTCCACAGACTCTCGCGTGCGGAGGCGGACCTCGACGCTACGTCTTATTTAAAGTCCGTGGACTGGTGCCTGCGGAGCTAGGCTCGACGCTACGTCTTATTTATAGTCCGCAGACTCTCGCGTGCGGAGGCGGACCTCGACGCTACGTCTTATTTAAAGTCCGTGGACTGGTGCGTGCGGAGCTAGGCTCGACGCTACGTCTTATTTATAGTCCGCAGACTCTCGCGTGCGGAGGCAGACCTCGACGCTACGTCTTATTTAAAGTCCGTGGACTTTATTCTGCTCAGCGCGGACAGGGGATGCTCTGGGAACAGGAACCTTTATTGAGCTCCCGTTTGCGCGGGCGGGCATCATATAACAAAGGGCTGGTGGTTCTACGCTTGCTGTCCTGCTTCTAGGCGTAGTATCGCCGCAACCTGTCCGCGTTCCATGTGTGCCGGAGGGCTTGTCCTTCAAGCGTGGCGAGGCGGTATGCCCCCTTCGGCAATGCCTCCATCACGATGTACAGGCCTTCCCACTTGGACTCCAGCTTGCCGACGGTTTCCGCCTGGAGCGCCACTCTGAGAACTAGATCCCCAGGCTTGAACCCCCGCGGGCATATAGAGCGGTCCCGAGCACGTGTTGTCTGTCGCGCGTACTTCTCAACATGGTGGGCTGCGTCTGCCCGTATCCCGTCGAGGAGGTCCAAGGACACACGGCGCTCCTTTTCGGGTGCTTGGACGAGGATCCTCCGCGAGCCGGCCTTGATTTCCTCAGGCGTCACCGCCTCATCGCCGAAGAGGAGCCTGAACGGCGTAAATCCCGTCGGGCGCGTCACCGTTGTGCGAAGCAACCACAGAACGCTGTGAAGCTCGCTTGGCCACTTGCCCTTCGGCAATCCGACCAGGCGCTTTTTGATGGCGGCGGGATGGCGCCATTCGCCCGTTCGACCGCCCCGTTGGACTGGGGATGCCCCACCGAGGCGAATCGGAGGGTGATGCCCATGCTGTCACAATAGTCTTTGAAAAGGGTGGCGTCGAACTGCAGGCCATTGTCAACCGTGAGCTCCCGGGGCACGCCGAAGCGACATATGATGTTTTGCCATAGGAAGCGTTGTATGGCCGCAGAAGTTACTTTGGCGAGTGCAACCGCTTCTGGCCATCTGGAGAAATACTCCAGTGCGACTACCACAAACCGGAGGTCCCCTGGAGCTCGGGTAAGTGGTCCTACTATGTCGAGGCCCCAGCGTGCCAGTGGCCACACCGGGAGAATGGGGTTGAGGCTCGTCGGGGGCCTGCGGACGATGCGCGCCATCCACTGGCATCCTTGACACCGACGGACGAGGTCCTGGGCGTCGGTGGTGGCGGTTGGCCAGTAAAAGCCTTGCCTGAATGCCTTGCCGACCAGCGACCTCGGCGCCAGGTGGGATCCGCACACGCCCGCGTGGATCTCCGCCAGGAGCTCCTTTCCCCCTTCCGTCGAGAGGCAGCGCAGTAGCGGCGCGCAAACCCCCCTCTTGTAGAGTATCCCTTCGAACACCTGGAAGGACCTTGCGCGGTGCTGCAAGCGCCGAAGCTCGGCGGGGTCATCGGGCTCGGCGATGCCTTGCAAGAAATTGAAAATGGGCTCTCGCCAATCACCTGGCCGGTCGATGCGGTGGACGAGTGCCGCGTCCCGGTTGTCTTGCGCGATGGCCGCCTGCGCTAATATCTCGTAAAACGCCCCCTCAGGGGGGGCAGTTGCTGGCTGGCCGCCTTAGCGAGGGCGTCGGCCTGCTCGTTCTCCGCGTGGGGGATGGCCTTGACGGTTACGCCCAAAAAGTGCCTTTCCCTCACCCTCACGGCCGCGAGGTACTTGGCCAACTCAGGGTCCTTGGCTTGATATGACTTGTCCACATGACCAGCCACCAAGCGCGAGTCGGTGCGGACTAGCACCCGTCTCGCGCCAACTACCTTGAGCTTCGCCAGGCCGAAGAGCAGCGCCTCGTATTCCGCCGTGTTGTTGGTGGCGGGGAAGGCAAGGCGCGCCGAGTATAGCAAATGCTGCCCCTCGGGCGTGACGACCACCGCCCCTACGCCTGCGCCGACGACGCCGTAAGCGCCGTCGATCGTGAGCGTCCAGACGGGGTCATCGTGCGTCTGGACGGGTTGGGCCGGCGGGGTCCATTCGGCGAGAAAATCTGCCAGGACTTGAGATTTGATTGCCGTTCGCGAAGCATACGTCAAGGAGAAGGTAGCGAGCTCGGCCGCCCATTTGCCGATGCGCCCCGTGGACTCCTTATTGTGCAGCATCTCTGCCAAGGGGAACGAGGAAGGCACTGTGATCGGGTGGGCCAGGAAATAATGCCGAAGCTTTCTGGAGGCCATGACCAGCGCGTAGGCGAGCTTCTCAAGTTCCGTGTATCTTGTCTTGGCGCCTTGGAGGGCTTCGGAGACAAAGTAGACGGGCCGCTGCATGGCGCCTTCCTCTAAGACGAGGACGGCGCTGACCGCCGTGGATGACGCGGCCAGATAGAGCAGGAGGGGAGCCTCTGGTGCTGGGGCGACCAGCGTGGGGAGGCTGGCCTGGTGCTCCTTGAGCTCGTTGAAGGCCTTCGCGCAATCTCCGTCCCAACGAAATCCGTCGCACCCGCGGAGCATTTTGAAAAATGGCAAGCCCCGTTCCGCCGCCCTGGATAGGAAGCGGCTTAATGCTGCCATGCGGGCCAGCCTCTAGACCTCCCGCGTAGTCTTGGGCGGCTCCATACCCAGGATGGCCTCTACTTTGTCAGGGTTTGCCTGGATGCCCCGTCCGGAGACGAGGAAACCCAGGAGCTTGCCCGCCTGCACCCCGAAGACGCATTTGTGGGGGTTGAGCTTGATGCCCGCCTTCCGGAGGTTGTCGAAGGTCTCCTGGAGGTCCCGGCCATGCAGAGCAAGCTGCCGAGTTTTGACCACTACGTCATCGACATAAGCTTCGACGTTCCTCCCGAGCTGGGCGGCCAGGGCAATAGCGACGAGGCGGGTGAAGGTAGCGTCGACATTCTTCAAGCCAAAGGGCATTCTGACGAAGCAGAATGTCCCAAGTGGTGTGATGAAACTGGTCTTCTCTTCGTCGTCTTCGGCCATGTATACCTGGTGATAGCCAGAATAGGCGTCCAGGAAACTCATGAGTTCGCGCCCAGCAGTGGCGTCGACCAGCTGATCGATGCGCGGCAAGGGGTAATTGTCCTTCGGGCACGCCTTGTTGAGTGCTGTGAAGTCGATGCACATGCGCCAGGCCCCGCTGGCCTTTTTGACTAGCACCGGGTTAGCAAGCCAGTCTGGGTGGTGGACCTCGCGGATGACCCCGGCACGAAGAAGCTTCGCGACCTCTGTTTTGGCCGCCTGCTGCCGATCCATTGACATGCGCCGAAGCCGTTGCTTGACCGGCTTGGCGTCGAGGCGGACCGCCAAGCGATGCTCGATTACTGCTCGATCTACGCCCTTGATATCCTCCGGGGACCATGCCAAAATGTCAACGTTGTTCTGAAGCACTAGGAGCAGATCCCGTTCGACCCCCGGTGGGAGCCCCTCGCCGATGGACACAAACTGTCCCTCCGCTTGGAGTGGCACCTTCTTGACTCTGCCCTCAGGCCGAGGCTTGGGCGTCCATCCAGGGGCGGAGGGCCCGTCGCCGCGCGCACCGGGGAGAGCATGCACCGAGCGATGCGGAACGCGGTTGCCGACCTCAGCCCGTCTGGCCAGGTCCTGATCGCCGAAGACGGTGATAACGCCCTCCGGGCCCGGGAGCTTCACACACAAAAACGCATAGTGTGGGATCGCCTCGAAAGAGTTGATGGCGGGCCGACCCAGTATGGCGTTGTAGGGATGCGATATATCGACGACGTCGAAGATGACATGCTCGGTCCGGATGTTACCCTTGTTGCCCTCTTGACGAAAAGTGACCGGAAGGGACACGTGCCCCAAGGCCTGCAGCGGTTGACCCCCGAAACCTTGAAGTGGGGCTCCTGGCTGCTCTAGCCTGCTTCGTGGGATCCCCATACGGTCGAGGGCCTCTGCGAACAAGATATTCGCGGAGCTTCCCCCGTCAACAAGGACGCACCTGACGTCACAACGTGCTATATGGGCCTGGATGACTAGGGGTCTTGGTGAGGGTACTCCACACCCCTGGCATCGTTCAAGTCGAAGGTGATGTTGCGGGGCGACATCCATAGTTGCGGCTGCTCCCTGGGAGCTTTTAAGGAGGAGCCTCCGGTGATGACGTTGACGGTGCGATGCTGCGCGCCCTCCATTGGGGGCGGGGCCCGAGACCCGGCCGTCACCCCCCGCAGCTCCATGACGGCAACGCATGCCCTTGTGTAATGATCGCCGTAGCCGTGCACCTCGCACCACTTGCCATAGTGCAGGAGCTCTTGTTCTGCCTGGGGTTGGCCGTCGTAATCGAGTCCGCCTTCCGACCCCCGGCCTCCCCTCCGTGAGGCGGGGTCGGGTCCTCGGCGGGTGCCCTCGGTGTCGCGGACATGACGGGCCGCCTGTGTCCTGCGCTGGCGGCGCCGAGGCTTACGCCCGCTCCTTGAAGGGCCTTCCTGTACCTCGGTGTCGCCGCCTCGGGGAGGGCCTCCGCGAGGTTCTCGGCCGTGACCCTGCTTCGAGGGGGGCCCACCCGCCCCCGCCTCGCGCGGGGGGCGCTCCCCCTGGACGAGGTCGAGGGCGGTGATGCTGCGCCTTCGCACATCCTCCTCCGCCCGCGCGTACTCGTCCATTTTGTCGAAGAGTTTGACGACTGTCTTGATTGGCCTCCGCGCGTTGTACTCGGCCATCGGGCCCGGACGAAGGCCCTGTATGGCTGCATTAACGACGGTGGTTTCATTAATGTCTTTCACCTGGCATCGAATGTTGGTGAAGCGCTGGAAGTAGTCCCGGAGCTTCTCCGAGGGTCCTTGCTTCACAGCGAAGAGCTGGTCCGCATCGACTCGCTCGACGCAGTTTCCTTGGAAGCTGCTTTGAAGGCGGCCGCGAAGCTGCTCCCACGCGTAGATGGAGCCCGGCTCTATGGTAAAAAACCAAGAGAGTGCCACTCCTTGCAGCGCGAGGGGGAGTCCCTTCGCCTTCGTGGTGCCATCTCCGCCCGCTGCCTCGATCGCGGTTTCGTACACGCGCACGAACTCGCGTGGATCCGTGTCACCTTTGAACGGGTTGGTGACGCTAGGGAACTTGAAGTCTTCGGGCCACGCCGCCTGCTGCAGCCCCGCCGAAAACGGGGACTCCGGATCTACGCACCTCAACGGCATGCGGCTGGACGGGGGGGCTTCGCGGCTGTCCGCCTTCTCCGGCGCGGGCTCGAGCGCAATTACTGGCGCGACCTGCTGGCTCCAAGCCTCTTGTATATCGCGAACAGCTCCGCGAAGGTTTCCTAGTTCCCGCTGGAACGCGTTGAGGCCTGCTAGTAGGGCACTTTCCACCACAGGTGCTGGCGGGTCCGCCGGAACGCCCAGCGGACGGGTCGGTGCGGGGACCATCGCCTCGCGAACTCTAGATCCGCCGGATGGTTCGTTGCGGTTCCCCCCGGCCGTCTGATCCGCGCTACCGGCGAGGGTGGCGGGGGCTGTCGCCGCAGTACCCGCGACGGGGTTGGATGTCGTTGTAGCGGCGCCGGCGGGGTCGGTTGTTGCAGCGCGAGCGTCGATGCCCGCGACCACTGCGCCTACGCCGCCGCCGACTCCTTCGGCGGCCGGTGCCGAAGCCCTGGTATTCGCGCGCCGCTCCGGCCCAGCCGTCTTCTTTCCCTTCGCCGCTGCTGGTGAAGCTTTTTTCGGTGCCATCCTTCTTCTTCGGTCTTCAGGCTTGTCCTCGTCCTCCCCACGGACGGCGCCAACTGTTGTGGCTACAGACCAAACAGAGAGAGAGATGGTAGTGGAGAGTGCTGAAGATGAATGTAATGGCCTGGTCCTCCCCATGGCTTACTCATACATATATATACACATGAGGAGTGCTTTTACAGCTATACCCTTACATATGGTTATCCCCTCTGGGGGCAGTTATGTCATTACACATGGCCTATTCTAGGCCTTATAATCTCCTACCAGGCCTGCTGGGTTTAGGTGGGGCCACCCCTACGACAACTACGGATGGTGTTCATCTATGCTCTATCTTATTTTGGCATGTACATCGAATCTGTCAGAGTTGATGTGAAACTTTCGCCGATGACGGGTTTCATTGGTAGTACAAACTCCATGTGCACAAACCGATGAACGGAATCAAACTAAGTGCCAAACCCCTTGAACGGAGTTTATGTACACCTTTGGTCATTTTGGCATGCATTTTGAATACGTCCGACACGGTGTGACACTTTCCTCCATGACCTGTTCCATCCGAAACTACAAACTCCATTCGTACAAAATTGAGGCTTGAAATGAACAGAGTGCCAAACGCCCTGAGTGGGGTTCATATGCGCCCTAACGCATTTCAGCATGCGTTTCAGATCTTTCTGAGTTGGTGTTAAACTTTCCTCGACGAGGGTTCTATTAGGATGTGCAAACTACGTGAACGCAAAAATCTTGGCACGCAATGAAACTGAGAGCCAACACCTCGAATGATGTTCATATGTGTCCTCGCTCATTTTGACATGTATTACGAATCCGTCCATGTCGGAGTGAATCTTTCTCCGCGACGGGCTCCATTGGGCAAATCAAACTACAGGCGCACAAAATCTAGACACGTACTGAAAGTGTGTACCAAACACCGCGAATGGAGTTTATATGTGTCCTATCTCATTTTGGTATGTATTTTAAATCCGTTTGAGTCGGTGTGAAACTTTCCACCACGACGGATTCCAGCTGAAACAACAACTCCATTTGTACGAAATAGAGGCACGAAATGAAACTGAGTACCAAATACCCCGAATCGAGTTGACATGCACCCTAGCTCACTTTCGCGTGCATCTTTAATCCGTCTGAGTCAGCATGAGGCTTTGCTCTAAGATTGGTTTTGGTTGAAACTACAAACTCTGTTCACACGAAATCGAGGCATGAAAAGAAACTAAGTGCCAAACCCCGCGAATAGAGTTCATATGCATCCTAGCTCAGTTCACCATGCATGTCGAATCCGTCTGAGTCTGTGTGAAATGTCCTCCACGACGAGTTCCAATCGAAACTACAAACTGCATTCATACCGAATTGAGGCAAGAAATGAAACTGAAGGCCGAACACCCCGATTGGAGTTCATATGCACCCCAACGAATTTTGGCATGCATCTGGGATCCAGCCGAGTAGGTGTGAAACTTTCCTCCACAAGGGGCTGTAACTGAAACAACAAACTCCATGCACACAAAATCGTGGCATATAATGAAACTGGTTGTGAAACATCTCGAATGGAGTTCGTATGCACCGTACATCATTTTGGCATGCATTTTGAATCTGTCTGAGTTGGTGTGAAACTTTCCTCAACGACGGGTTCCAACCGTTACTACAGTGCCATTCATACGAAATCAACGCGTGAAAAGAAACTAAGTGAAAAACAACTCAAGTGGAAGTCATATACACCCTAGCTCATTTTGGCATGCATTTCGATTTCATCCGGGTCGGTATGACACTTTCCTCTATGACGAGTCCGTCCGAAACTTCAAACTCTATTCATACGAAATCAAGTCACGAAATGAAATCGAGTGCCAACACCCTGAATGGAATTCATATGCACCCCAGCACACTTCAACATTTATTTTGAATCCGTCTGGGTCGGTGTGAAGGTTTCCTCCACGACAGGTTCTAATTGGAAGCAGAAACTCCATTCATAGAAAATCAAGGCACGAAACAAAACTAAGTGTCAAACACCCAGAATGCAGTTTAAATGCGATGTAGCTCATTTTGGCATGCATTTCGAATCCGTCCAACTTCGAGTGAAACTTAACTCCGGGAAACGTTGGATAGTACGGACACGGCGAGCTCAAAATCAATGAACGAAATGAAACTGACTGCCAATACCTCGGATGGAGATCATATACGCCCTAGCTCATTTTGGGATGCATTTCAAATCCGTCCGAGTCAATGTGACACTTTCCACGACGATGAGTTCCACCTGAAACTGCAAACTCCATACGTACGAAATCAAGGCATGAAATTAAACTGAGTGCCAAACACCCCAATGGAGTTCATATGCACCCTAGCTCATTTTGGCATGCATTTCGAATCCGTTTGAGTCGGTGTGAAACTTTGTCCACGACATGGTCCATTGGGCAATACAAACTCCATGCACAGAAAATCGACCAACGTAATGAAACAGCGTGCCAACATCCCGAGTGGAATTCATATGTGCCCTAGCTCGTTTTAGCTTGCATCTTGAATGCGTCCGAGTCGGTGTAAAACTTCTTTCCACGATGGGTTCCACCTGAACTTCAATTCGTAAGAAATCTCGGCACAAAATGAAATTGAGTTCCAAACACTACGGATGGTGTTCATCTATGCTCTATCTTATTTTGGCATGTACATCGAATCTGTCAGAGTTGATGTGAAGCTTTCCCTGATGACGAGTTTCATTGGGTAGTACAAAGTCCATGTGCACAAACCGATGAACGGAATCAAACTAAGTGCCAAACCCCATGAACGCATGCCAAACGTACACCTTTGGTCATTTTGGCATGCATTTTGAATACGTCCGACTCGGTGTGACACTTTCCTCCATGACCTGTTCCATCCGAAACTAAAAACTCCATTCGTACAAAATTGAGGCACGAAATGAACAGAGTGCCAAACGCCCTGAGTGGGGTTCTCATATGCGCCCTAACGCATTTCAGCATGCGTTTCAGATCTTTCTGAGTTGGTGTTAAACTTTCCTCGACGAGGGTTCTATTAGGATGTGCAAACTACACGAACGCAAAAATCTTGGCACGCAATGAAACTGAGAGCCAACACCTCGAATGATGTTCATATGTGTCCTCGCTCATTTTGACATTTATTACGAATCCGTCCATGTCGGTGTGAAGCTTTCTCCGCGACGGGCTCCTTTGGGCAAATCAAACTACAGGCGCACAAAATCTAGACACGTACTGAAAGTGTGTACCAAACACCACGAATGGAGTTTATATGTGTCCTATCTCATTTTGGTATGTATTTCAAATCCGTTTGAGTCAGTGTGAAACTTTCCACCACGACGGATTCCAGCTGAAACTACAACTCCATTTGTACGAAATAGAGGCACGAAATGAAACTGAGTACCAAATACCCCGAATGGAGTTGACATGCACCCTAGCTCACTTTGGTGTGCATCTTGAATCCATCTAAGTCAGCATGAAGCTTTGCTCTAAGATTGGTTTCGGTTGAAACTACAAACTCTGTTCACACGAAATCGAGGCATGAAAAGAAACTAAGTGCCAAACCCCGCGAATAGAGTTCATATGCATCCTAGCTCAGTTCACCATGCATTTCGAATCCGCCTGAGTCGGTTTGAATTGTCCTCCACGACGAGTTCCAATCGAAACTACAAACTGCATTCGTACCGAATTGAGGCAAGAAATGAAACTGAAGGCCGAACACCCCGATTGGAGTTCATATGAGCCCCAACGAATTTTGGCATGCATCCGGGATCCAGCAGAGTAGGTGTGAAACTTTCCTCCACAATGGGCTGTAACTGAAACAACAAACTCCATGCACACAAAATCGTGGCATATAATGAAACTGGTTGTGAAACATCTCGAATGGAGTTCGTATGCACCCTACATAATTTTGCATGCATTTTGAATCTGTCTGAGTTGGTGTGAAACTTTCCTCAACGACGGGTTCCAACCGTTACTACAGTGCCATTCATAGGAAATCAACGCGTGAAAAGAAACTAAGTGAAAAACAACTCGAGTGGAACTACTCATGTACACCCTAGCTCATTTTGGCATGCATTTCGATTTCATCCGGGTCGGTATGACACTTTCCACTATGATGAGTTCCGTCCGAAACTTCAAACTCTATTCATACGAAATCAAGTCACGAAATGAAATCGAGTGCCAACACCCTGAATGGAATTCATATGCACCCCAGCACACTTCAACATTTATTTTGAATCCGTCTGGGTCGGTGTGAAGGTTTCCTCCACGACAGGTTCTAATTGGAAGCAGAAACTCCATTCATACAAAATCTAGGCACGAAACAAAACTAAGAGTCAAACACCCAGAATGCAGTTTAGATGCGATGTAGCTCATTTTGGCATGCATTTCGAATCCGTCCAACTTTGAGTGAAACTTAACTCCAGGAACCCTTGGATAGTACGGACACGGCGGGCACAAAATCAATGAACGAAATGAAACTGACTGCCAATACCTCGGATGGAGCTCATATACGCCCTAGCTCATTTTGGCATGCATTTCAAATCCGTCCGAGTCAGTGTGACACTTTCCACGACGATGGGTTCCACCTAAAACTGCAAACTCCATACGTACGAAATCAAGGCATGAAATGAAACTGAGTGCCAAACACCCCAAGGGAGTTCATATGCACCCTAGCTCATTTTGGCGTGCATTTCGAATCCGTTTGAGTCGGTGTGAAACTTTGTCCACGACATGGTCCATTGGGCAATACAAACTCCATGCACAGAAAATCGACCAACGTAATGAAACAGCGTGCCAACATCCCGAATGGAATTCATATGTGCCCTAGCTCATTTTAGCTTGCATCTTGAATGCGTCCGAGTCGGTGTAAAACTTCTTTCCACGATGGCTTCCACCTGAATTTCAATTCGTATGAAATCTCGGCACAAAATGAAATTGAGTTCCAAACACTACAGATGGTGTTCATCTATGCTCTATCTTATTTTGGCATGTACATCGAATCTGTCAGAGTTCATGTGAAACTTTCCCCGATGACGGGTTTCATTGGGTAGTACAAACTCCATGAGCACAAACCGATGAACGGAATGAAACTAAGTGCCAAACCCCTTGAACGGAGTTTATGTACACCTTTGGTCATTTTGGCATGCATTTTAAACACGTCCGACTCGGTGTGACACTTTCCTCCATGACCTGTTCCATCCGAAACTACAAACTCCATTCGTACAAAATTGAGGCACGAAATGAACAGAGTGCCAAACGCCCTGAGTGGGGTTCATATGCGCCCTAACGCATTTTAGCATGCGTTTCAGATCTTTCTGAGTTGGTGTTAAACTTTCCTCGACGAGGGGTTCTATTAGGATGTGCAAACTACGTGAACGCAAAAATCTTGGCACGCAATGAAACTGAGAGCCAACACCTCGAATGATGTTCATATGTGTCCTCGCTCATTTTGACATGTATTACGGATCCGTCCATGTCGGTGTGAAGCTTTCTCCGCGACGGGCTCCATTGGGCGAATCAAACTACAGGCGCACAAAATCTAGACACGTACTGAAAGTGTGTACCAAACACCGCGAATGGAGTTTATATGTGTCCTATCTCATTTTGGTATGTATTTCAAATCCGTTTGAGTCGGTGTGAAACTTTCCACCACGATGGATTCCAGCTGAAACTACAACTCCATTTGTATGAAGTAGAAGCACGAAATGAAACTGAGTACCAAATACCCCGAATGGAGTTGACATGCACCCTAGCTCACTTTGGCGTGCATCTTGAATCCGTCTGAGTCAGTATGAAGCTTTGCTCTAAGATTGGTTTCAGTTGACACTACAAACTCTGTTCACACGAAATCGAGGCATGAAAAGAAACTAAGTGCCAAACTCCGCGAATAGAGTTCATATGCATCCTAGCTCAGTTCACCATGCATTTCGAATCCGTCTGAGTCGGTGTGAAATGTCCACCACGACGAGTTCCAATCGAAACTACAAACTGCATTCATACCGAATTGAGGCAAGAAATGAAACTGAAGGCCGAACACCCCGATTGGAGTTCATATGCGCCCCAACGAATTTTGGCATGCATCTGGGATACACCCGTGTAGGTGTGAAACTTTCCTCCACAATGGGCTGTAACTGGAACAACAAACTCCATGCACACAAAATCGTGGCATATAATGAAACTGGTTGTGAAACATCTCGAATGGAGTTCATATGCACCCTACATCATTTTGGCATGCATTTTGAATCTGTCTGAGTTGGTGTGAAACTTTCCTCAACGACGGGTTCCAACCATTACTATAGTGCCATTCATAGGAAATCAACGCGTGAAAAGAAACTAAGTGAAAAACAACTCGAGTGGAACAACTCATGTACACCCTAGCTCATTTTGGCGTGCATTTCGATTTCATCCGGGTCGGTATGACACTTTCCTCTATGACGAGTTCCGTCCGAAACTTCAAACTCTATTCAGACGAAATCAAGTCACGAAATGAAATCGAGTGCCAACACCCTGAATGGAATTCGTATGCACCCCAGCACACTTCAACATATATTTTGAATCCGTCTGGGTCGGTGTGAAGGTTTCCTCCACGACAGGTTCTAATTGGAAGCAGAAACTCCATTCATACAAAATCAAGGCACGAAAAAAAACTAAGAGTCAAACACCCAGAATGCAGTTTAGATGCGATGTAGCTCATTTTGGCATACATTTCGAATCCGTCCAACTTCGAGTGAAACTTAACTCCGGGAACCGTTGGATAGTACGGACACTGCGAGCACAAAATCAATGAACGAAATGAAACTGACTGCCAATACCTCGGATGGAGCTCATATACGCCCTAGCTCATTTTGGCATGCATTTCAAATCCGTCCGAGTCAGTGTGACACTATCCACAACGATGGGTTCCACCGGAAACTGCAAACTCCATACGTACGAAATCAAGGCATGAAATGAAATTTAGTGCCAAACACCCCAACGGAGTTCATATGCACCCTAGCTCATTTTGGCGTGCATTTTGAATCCGTTTGAGTCGGTGTGAAACTTTGTCCACGACAGGGTCCATTGGGCAATACAAACTCCATGCACAGAAAATCGACCAACGTAATGAAACAGCGTGCCAACATCCCGAATGGAATTCATATGTGCCCTAGCTCGTTTTAGCTTGCATCTTGAATGCGTCCGAGTCGGTGTAAAACTTCTTTCCACGATGGGTTCCACCTGAACTTCAATTCGTATGAAATCTTGGCACAAAATGAAATTGAGTTCCAAACACTACGGATGGTGTTCATCTATGCTCTATCATATTTTGGCATGTGCATCGAACCTGTCAGAGTTGATGTGAAACTTTCCCCGATGACGGGTTTCATTGTGTAGTACAAACTCCATGAGCACAAACCGATGAACGGAATGAAACTAAGCGCCAAACCCCTTGAACGGAGTTTATGTACACCTTTGGTCATTTTGGCATGCGTTTTGAATACGTCCGACTCGGTGTGACACTTTCCTCCATGACCTGTTCCATCCGAAACTACAAACTCCATTCGTACAAAATTGAGGCACGAAATGAACAGAGTGCCAAACGCCATGAGTGGGGTTCATATGCGCCCTAACGCATTTCAGCATCCGTTTCAGATCTTTCTGAGTTGGTGTTAAACTTTCCTCGACGAGGGGTTCTATTAGGATGTGCAAACTACGTGAACACAAAAATCTTGGCACGCAATGAAACTGAGTGCCAACACCTCGAATGATGTTCATATGTGTCCTCGCTCATTTTGACATTTATTACGAATCCGTCCATGTCGGTGTGAAGCTTTCTCCGCGACGGGCTCCATCGGGCGAATCAAACTACAGGCGCACAAAATCTAGACACGTACTGAAAGTGTGTACCAAACACTGCGAATGGAGTTTATATGTGTCCTCTCTTATTTTGGTCTGTATTTCAAATCCGTTTGAGTCGGTGTGAAACTTTCCGCCACGACGGATTCCAGCTGAAACTACAACTCCATTTGTACGAAATAGAGGCACGAAATGAAACTGAGTACCAAATACCCCGAATGGAGTTGACATGCACCCTAGCTCACTTTGGCGTGCATATTAAATCCGTCTGAGTTAGCATGAAGCTTTGCTCTAAGATTGGTTTCGGTTGAAACTACAAACTCTGTTCACACGAAATCGAGGCACATGAAATGAAACTAAGTGCCAAACCCCGCGAATAGAGTTCATATGCATCCTAGCTTAGTTCACCATGCATGTCGAATCCGTCTGAGATGGTGCGAATTGTCCTCCACGACGAGTTCCAATCGAAACTGCAAACTGCATTCATACCGAATTGAGGCAAGAAATGAAACTGAAGGCCGAACACCCCGATTGGAGTTCATATGCGCCCCAACGAATTTTGGCATGCATCTGGGATCCACCCGAGTAGGTGTGAAACTTTCCTCCACAATGGGCTGTAACAGAAACAACAAACTCCATGCACACAAAATCGTGGCATATAATTAAACTGGTTGTGAAACATCTCGAATGGAGTTCATATGCACCCTACATCATTTTGGCATGCATTTTGAATCTGTCTGAGTTGGTGTGAAACTTTCCTCAACGACGGGTTCCAACCGTTACTACAGTGCCATTCATACGAAATCAACGCGTGAAAAGAAACTAAGTGAAAAACAACTCGAGTGGAACTCATATACAACCTAGCTCATTTTGCCATGCATTTCGATTTCATCTGGGTCGGTATGACACTTTCCTCTATGACGAGTTCCGTCCGAAACTTCAAACTCTATTCATACGAAACCAAGTCACGAAATGAAATCGAGTGCCAACACCCTGAATGGAATTCATATGCATGCACCCTAGCACACTTCAATATTTATTTTGAATCCGTCTGGGTCGGTGTGAAGGTTTCCTCCACGACAGGTTCTAATTGGAAGCAGAAGCTCCATTCATACAAAATCAAGGCACGAAACAAAACTAAGTGTCAAACACCCAGAATGCAGTTTAGATGCGATGTAGCTCATTTTGGCATGCATTTCGAATCCGTCCAACTTCGAGTGAAACTTAACTCCGGGAACCGTTGGATAGTACTGACACTGCGAGCACAAAATCAACGAACGAAATGAAACTGACTGCCAATACCTCGGATGGAGCTCATATACGCCCTAGCTCATTTTGGCATGCATTTCAAATCCGTCCGAGTCAGTGTGACACTTTCCACGACGATGGGTTCCACCTGAAACTTCAAACTCCATACGTACGAAATCAAGGCGTGAAATGAAACTGAGTGCCAAACACCCCAATGGAGTTCATGTGCACCCTAGCTCATTTTGGCGTGCATTTCGAATCCGTTTGAGTCGGTGTGAAACTTTGTCCACGACAGGGTCCATTGGGCAATACAAACTCCATGCACAGAAAATCGACCAACGTAATGAAACAGCGTGCCAACATCCCGAATGGAATTCATATGTGCCCTAGCTCGTTTTAGCTTGCATCTTGAATGCGTCCGAGTCGGTGTAAAACTTCTTTCCACGATGGGTTCCACCTGAACTTCAATTCGTATGAAATCTTGGCACAAAATGAAATTGAGTTCCAAACACTACGGATGGTGTTCATCTATGCTCTATCATATTTTGGCATGTGCATCGAACCTGTCAGAGTTGATGTGAAACTTTCCCCGATGACGGGTTTCATTGTGTAGTACAAACTCCATGAGCACAAACCGATGAACGGAATGAAACTAAGCGCCAAACCCCTTGAACGGAGTTTATGTACACCTTTGGTCATTTTGGCATGCGTTTTGAATACGTCCGACTCGGTGTGACACTTTCCTCCATGACCTGTTCCATCCGAAACTACAAACTCCATTCGTACAAAATTGAGGCACGAAATGAACAGAGTGCCAAATGCCCTGAGTGGGGTTCATATGCGCCCCAATGCATTTCAGCACGCGTTTCAGATCTATCTGAGTTGGTGTTAAACTTTCCTCGACGAGGGGTTCTATTAGGATGTGCAAACTACGTGAACGCAAAAATCTTGGCGCGCAATGAAACTGAAAGCCAACACCTCGAATGATGTTCATATGTGTCCTCGCTCATTTTGACATGTATTACGAGGTAGTCCATGTCGGTGTGAAGCTTTCTCCGCGACGGGCTCCATTGGGCAAATCAAACTACAGGCGCACAAAATCTAGACACGTACTGAGAGTGTGTACCAAACACCGCGAATGGAGTTTATATGTGTCCTATCCCATTTTGGTATGTATTTCGAATCCGTTTGAGTCGGTGTGAAACTTTCCACCACGACGGATTCCAGCTGAAACTACAACTCCATTTTTACGAAATAGTGGCACGAAATGAAACTGAGTACCAAATACCCCGAATGGCGTTGACTTGCACCCTAGCTCGCTTTGGCGTGCATCTTGAATCCATCTGAGTCAGTATGGTTCCAACCGCTGCTACAGTGCCATTCATAGGAAATCAACGCGTGAAAAGAAACTAAGTGAAAAACAACTCGAGTGGAACTCATATACACCCTAGCTCATTTTGGCATGCATTTCGATTTCATCCGGGTCGGTATGACACTTTCCTCTATGACGAGTTCCGTCCGAAACTTCAGACTCTATTCATACGAAATCAAGTCACGAAATGAAATCGAGTGCCAACGCCCTGAATGGAATTCATATGCACCCTAGCACACTTCAACATTTATTTTGAATCCGTCTGGGTCGGTGTGAAGGTTTCCTCCACGACAGGTTCTAATTGGAAGCAGAAACTCCATTCATACAAAATCAAGGCACGAAACAAAACTAAGTGTCAAACACCCAGAATGCAGTTTAGATGCGATGTAGCTCATTTTGGCATGCATTTCGAATCCGTCCAACTTCGAGTGAAACTTAACTCCGGGAACCGTTGGATAGTACGGACACTGCGAGCACAAAATCAATGAACGAAATGAAACTGACTGCCAATACCTCGGATGGAGCTCATATACGCCCTAGCTCATTTTGGCATTGCATTTCAAATCCGTCCGAGTCAGTGTGACACTTTCCAGCGACGATGGGTTCCACCTGAAACTGCAAACTCCATACGTACGAAATCAAGGCATGAAATGAAACTGAGTGCCAAACACCCCAATGGAGTTCATATGCACCCTAGCTCATTTTGGCGTGCATTTCGAATCCGTTTGAGTCGGTGTGAAACTTTGTCCACGACAGGGTCCATTGGGCAATACAAACTCCATGCACAGAAAATCGACCAACGTAATGAAACAGCGTGCCAACATCCCGAATGGAATTCATATGTGCCCTAGCTCGTTTTAGCTTGCATCTTGAATGCGTCCGAGTCGGTGTAAAACTTCTTTCCACGATGGGTTCCACCTGAACTTCAATTCGTATGAAATCTCGGCACAAAATGAAATTGAGTTCCAAACACTACGGATGGTGTTCATCTATGCTCTATCTTATTTTGGCATGTACATCGAATCCTGTCAGAGTTGATGTGAAACTTTCCCCGATGACGGGTTTCATTGGGTAGTACAAACTCCATGAGCACAAACCGATGAACGGAATGAAACTAAGCGCCAAACCCCTTGAACGGAGTTTATGTACACCTTTGGTCATTTTGGCATGCGTTTTGAATACGTCCGACTCGGTGTGACACTTTCCTCCATGACCTGTTCCATCCGAAACTAGAAACTCCATTCGTACAAAAATGAGGCACGAAACGAACAGAGTGCCAAACGCCCTGAGTGGGGTTCATATGCGCCCTAACGCATTTCAGCACGCGTTTCAGATCTATCTGAGTTGGTGTTAAACTTTCCTCGACGAGGGGTTCTATTAGGATGTGCAAACTACGTGAACGCAAAAATCTTGGCACGCAATGAAACTGAGAGCCAACACCTCGAATGAATGTTCATATGTGTCCTCGCTCATTTTGACATGTATTACGGATCAGTCCATGTCGGTGTGAAGCTTTCACCGCGACGGGCTCCATTGGGCAAATCAAACTACATGCACACAAAATCTAAACACGTACTAAGAGTGTGTACCAAACACCGCGAATGGAGTTTATATGTGTCCTATCCCATTTTGGTATGTATTTCAAATCCGTTTGAGTCGGTGTGAAACTTTCCACCACGACGGATTCCAGCTGAAACTACAACTCCATTTGTACGAAATAGAGGCACGAAATGAAACTGAGTACCAAATACCCCGAATGGAGTTGACTTGCACCCTAGCTCGCTTTGGCGTGCATCTTGAATCCATCTGAGTCAGTATGGTTCCAACCGTTCCTACAGTGCCATTCAATGGAAAATCAACGCGTGAAAAGAAACAAAGTGAAAAACAACTCGAGTGGAACTCATATACACCCTAGCTCATTTTGGCATGCATTTCGATTTCATCCGGGTCGGTATGACACTTTCCTCTATGACGAGTTCCGTCCGAAACTTCAAACTCTATTCATACGAAATCAAGTCACGAAATGAAATCGAGTGCCAACACCCTGAATGCAATTCATATGCACCCTAGCACACTTCAACATTTATTTTTAATCCGTTTGGGTCGGTGTGAAGGTTTCCTCCACGACAGGTTCTAATTGGAAGCAGAAACTCCATTCATACAAAATCAAGGCACGAAACAAAACTAAGTGTCAAACACCCAGAATGCAGTTTAGATGCGATGTAGCTCATTTTGGCATGCATTTCGAATCCGTCCAACTTCGAGTGAAACTTAACTCCGGGAACCGTTGTATAGTACGGACACTGCGAGCACAAAATCAATGAACGAAATGAAACTGACTGCCAATACCTCGGATGGAGCTCATATACGCCCTAGCTCATTTTGGCATGCATTTCAAATCCGTCCGAGTCAGTGTGACACTTTCCGCGACGATGGGTTCCACCTGAAACTGCAAACTCCATACGTACGAAATCAAGGCATGAAATGAAACTGAGTGCCAAACACCCCAATGGAGTTCATATGCACCCTAGCTCATTTTGGCGTGCATTTCGAATCCGTTTGAGTCGGTGTGAAACTTTGTCCACGACAGGGTCCATTGGGCAATACAAACTCCATGCACAGAAAATCGACCAACGTAATGAAACAGCGTGCCAACATCCCGAATGGAATTCATATGTGCCCTAGCTCGTTTTAGCTTGCATCTTGAATGCGTCCGAGTCGGTGTAAAACTTCTTTCCACGATGGGTTCCACCTGAACTTCAATTCGTATGAAATCTCGGCACAAAATGAAATTGAGTTCCAAACACTACGGATGGTGTTCATCTATGCTCTATCTTATTTTGGCATGTACATCGAATCCTGTCAGAGTTGATGTGAAACTTTCCCCGATGACGGGTTTCATTGGGTAGTACAAACTCCATGAGCACAAACCGATGAACGGAATGAAACTAAGCGCCAAACCCCTTGAACGGAGTTTATGTACACCTTTGGTCATTTTGGCATGCGTTTTGAATACGTCCGACTCGGTGTGACACTTTCCTCCATGACCTGTTCCATCCGAAACTACAAACTCCATTCGTACAAAATTGAGGCACGAAATGAACAGAGTGCCAAACGCCCTGAGTGGGGTTCATATGCGCCCTAACGCATTTCAGCACGCGTTTCAGATCTATCTGAGTTGGTGTTAAACTTTCCTCGACGAGGGGTTCTATTAGGATGTGCAAACTACGTGAACGCAAAAATCTTGGCACGCAATGAAACTGAGAGCCAACACCTCGAATGATGTTCATATGTGTCCTCGCTCATTTTGACATGTATTACGAATCCGTCCATGTCGGTGTGAAGCTTTCTCCGCGACGGGCTCCATTGGGCAAATCAAACTACAGGCGCACAAAATCTAGACACGTACTGAAAGTGTGTACCAAACACCGCGAATGGAGTTTATATGTGTCCTATCCCATTTTGGTATGTATTTCAAATCCGTTTGAGTCGGTGTGAAACTTTCCACCACGACGGATTCCAGCTGAAACTACAACTCCATTTGTACGAAATAGAGGCACGAAATGAAACTGAGTACCAAATACCCCGAATGGAGTTGACTTGCACCCTAGCTCGCTTTGGCGTGCATCTTGAATCCGTCTGAGTCAGTATGGTTCCAACCGTTGCTACAGTGCCATTCATAGGAAATCAACGCGTGAAAAGAAACTAAGTGAAAAACAACTCGAGTGGAACTCATATACACCCTAGCTCATTTTGGCATGCATTTCGATTTCATCCGGGTCGGTATGACACTTTCCTCTATGACGAGTTCCGTCCGAAACTTCAAACTCTATTCATACGAAATCAAGTCACGAAATGAAATCGAGTGCCAACACCCTGAATGGAATTCATATGCACCCTAGCACACTTCAACATTTATTTTGAATCCGTCTGGGTCGGTGTGAAGGTTTCCTCCACGACAGGTTCTAATTGGAAGCAGAAACTCCATTCATACAAAATCAAGGCACGAAACAAAACTAAGTGTCAAACACCCAGAATGCAGTTTAGATGCGATGTAGCTCATTTTGGCATGCATTTCGAATCCGTCCAACTTCGAGTGAAACTTAACTCCGGGAACCGTTGGATAGTACGGACACTGCGAGCACAAAATCAATGAACGAAATGAAACTGACTGCCAATACCTCGGATGGAGCTCATATACGCCCTAGCTCATTTTGGCATGCATTTCAAATCCGTCCGAGTCAGTGTGACACTTTCCACGACGATGGGTTCCACCTGAAACTGCAAACTCCATACGTACGAAATCAAGGCATGAAATGAAACTGAGTGCCAAACACCCCAATGGAGTTCATATGCACCCTAGCTCATTTTGGCGTGCATTTCGAATCCGTTTGAGTCGGTGTGAAACTTTGTCCACGACAGGGTCCATTGGGCAATACAAACTCCATGCACAGAAAATCGACCAACGTAATGAAACAGCGTGCCAACATCCCGAATGGAATTCATATGTGCCCTAGCTCGTTTTAGCTTGCATCTTGAATGCGTCCGAGTCGGTGTAAAACTTCTTTCCACGATGGGTTCCACCTGAACTTCAATTCGTATGAAATCTCGGCACAAAATGAAATTGAGTTCCAAACACTACGGATGGTGTTCATCTATGCTCTATCTTATTTTGGCATGTACATCGAATCTGTCAGAGTTGATGTGAAACTTTCCCCGATGACGGGTTTCATTGGGTAGTACAAACTCCATGAGCACAAACCGATGAACGGAATGAAACTAAGCGCCAAACCCCTTGAACGGAGTTTATGTACACCTTTGGTCATTTTGGCATGCGTTTTGAATACGTCCGACTCGGTGTGACACTTTCCTCCATGACCTGTTCCATCCGAAACTACAAACTCCATTCGTACAAAATTGAGGCACGAAATGAACAGAGTGCCAAACGCCCTGAGTGGGGTTCATATGCGCCCTAACGCATTTCAGCACGCGTTTCAGATCTATCTGAGTTGGTGTTAAACTTTCCTCGACGAGGGGTTCTATTAGGATGTGCAAACTACGTGAACGCAAAAATCTTGGCACGCAATGAAACTGAGAGCCAACACCTCGAATGATGTTCATATGTGTCCTCGCTCATTTTGACATGTATTACGAATCCGTCCATGTCGGTGTGAAGCTTTCTCCGCGACGGGCTCCATTGGGCAAATCAAACTACAGGCGCACAAAATCTAGACACGTACTGAAAGTGTGTACCAAACACCGCGAATGGAGTTTATATGTGTCCTATCCCATTTTGGTATGTATTTCAAATCCGTTTGAGTCGGTGTGAAACTTTCCACCACGACGGATTCCAGCTGAAACTACAACTCCATTTGTACGAAATAGAGGCACGAAATGAAACTGAGTACCAAATACCCCGAATGGAGTTGACTTGCACCCTAGCTCGCTTTGGCGTGCATCTTGAATCCGTCTGAGTCAGTATGGTTCCAACCGTTGCTACAGTGCCATTCATAGGAAATCAACGCGTGAAAAGAAACTAAGTGAAAAACAACTCGAGTGGAACTCATATACACCCTAGCTCATTTTGGCATGCATTTCGATTTCATCCGGGTCGGTATGACACTTTCCTCTATGACGAGTTCCGTCCGAAACTTCAAACTCTATTCATACGAAATCAAGTCACGAAATGAAATCGAGTGCCAACACCCTGAATGGAATTCATATGCACCCTAGCACACTTCAACATTTATTTTGAATCCGTCTGGGTCGGTGTGAAGGTTTCCTCCACGACAGGTTCTAATTGGAAGCAGAAACTCCATTCATACAAAATCAAGGCACGAAACAAAACTAAGTGTCAAACACCCAGAATGCAGTTTAGATGCGATGTAGCTCATTTTGGCATGCATTTCGAATCCGTCCAACTTCGAGTGAAACTTAACTCCGGGAACCGTTGGATAGTACGGACACTGCGAGCACAAAATCAATGAACGAAATGAAACTGACTGCCAATACCTCGGATGGAGCTCATATACGCCCTAGCTCATTTTGGCATGCATTTCAAATCCGTCCGAGTCAGTGTGACACTTTCCACGACGATGGGTTCCACCTGAAACTGCAAACTCCATACGTACGAAATCAAGGCATGAAATGAAACTGAGTGCCAAACACCCCAATGGAGTTCACTATGCACCCTAGCTCATTTTGGCGTGCATTTCGAATCCGTTTGAGTCGGTGTGAAACTTTGTCCACGACAGGGTCCATTGGGCAATACAAACTCCATGCACAGAAAATCGACCAACGTAATGAAACAGCGTGCCAACATCCCGAATGGAATTCATATGTGCCCTAGCTCGTTTTAGCTTGCATCTTGAATGCGTCCGAGTCGGTGTAAAACTTCTTTCCACGATGGGTTCCACCTGAACTTCAATTCGTATGAAATCTCGGCACAAAATGAAATTGAGTTCCAAACACTACGGATGGTGTTCATCTATGCTCTATCTTATTTTGGCATGTACATCGAATCTGTCAGAGTTGATGTGAAACTTTCCCCGATGACGGGTTTCATTGGGTAGTACAAACTCCATGAGCACAAACCGATGAACGGAATGAAACTAAGCGCCAAACCCCTTGAACGGAGTTTATGTACACCTTTGGTCATTTTGGCATGCGTTTTGAATACGTCCGACTCGGTGTGACACTTTCCTCCATGACCTGTTCCATCCGAAACTACAAACTCCATTCGTACAAAATTGAGGCACGAAATGAACAGAGTGCCAAACGCCCTGAGTGGGGTTCATATGCGCCCTAACGCATTTCAGCACGCGTTTCAGATCTATCTGAGTTGGTGTTAAACTTTCCTCGACGAGGGGTTCTATTAGGATGTGCAAACTACGTGAACGCAAAAATCTTGGCACGCAATGAAACTGAGAGCCAACACCTCGAATGATGTTCATATGTGTCCTCGCTCATTTTGACATGTATTACGAATCCGTCCATGTCGGTGTGAAGCTTTCTCCGCGACGGGCTCCATTGGGCAAATCAAACTACAGGCGCACAAAATCTAGACACGTACTGAAAGTGTGTACCAAACACCGCGAATGGAGTTTATATGTGTCCTATCCCATTTTGGTATGTATTTCAAATCCGTTTGAGTCGGTGTGAAACTTTCCACCACGACGGATTCCAGCTGAAACTACAACTCCATTTGTACGAAATAGAGGCACGAAATGAAACTGAGTACCAAATACCCCGAATGGAGTTGACATTGCACCCTAGCTCGCTTTGGCGTGCATCTTGAATCCGTCTGAGTCAGTATGGTTCCAACCGTTGCTACAGTGCCATTCATAGGAAATCAACGCGTGAAAAGAAACTAAGTGAAAAACAACTCGAGTGGAACTCATATACACCCTAGCTCATTTTGGCATGCATTTCGATTTCATCCGGGTCGGTATGACACTTTCCTCTATGACGAGTTCCGTCCGAAACTTCAAACTCTATTCATACGAAATCAAGTCACGAAATGAAATCGAGTGCCAACACCCTGAATGGAATTCATATGCACCCTAGCACACTTCAACATTTATTTTGAATCCGTCTGGGTCGGTGTGAAGGTTTCCTCCACGACAGGTTCTAATTGGAAGCAGAAACTCCATTCATACAAAATCAAGGCACGAAACAAAACTAAGTGTCAAACACCCAGAATGCAGTTTAGATGCGATGTAGCTCATTTTGGCATGCATTTCGAATCCGTCCAACTTCGAGTGAAACTTAACTCCGGGAACCGTTGGATAGTACGGACACTGCGAGCACAAAATCAATGAACGAAATGAAACTGACTGCCAATACCTCGGATGGAGCTCATATACGCCCTAGCTCATTTTGGCATGCATTTCAAATCCGTCCGAGTCAGTGTGACACTTTCCACGACGATGGGTTCCACCTGAAACTGCAAACTCCATACGTACGAAATCAAGGCATGAAATGAAACTGAGTGCCAAACACCCCAATGGAGTTCACATGCACCCTAGCTCATTTTGGCGTGCATTTCGAATCCGTTTGAGTCGGTGTGAAACTTTGTCCACGACAGGGTCCATTGGGCAATACAAACTCCATGCACAGAAAATCGACCAACGTAATGAAACAGCGTGCCAACATCCCGAATGGAATTCATATGTGCCCTAGCTCGTTTTAGCTTGCATCTTGAATGCGTCCGAGTCGGTGTAAAACTTCTTTCCACGATGGGTTCCACCTGAACTTCAATTCGTATGAAATCTCGGCACAAAATGAAATTGAGTTCCAAACACTACGGATGGTGTTCATCTATGCTCTATCTTATTTTGGCATGTACATCGAATCTGTCAGAGTTGATGTGAAACTTTCCCCGATGACGGGTTTCATTGGGTAGTACAAACTCCATGAGCACAAACCGATGAACGGAATGAAACCAAGCGCCAAACCCCTTGAACGGAGTTTATGTACACCTTTGGTCATTTTGGCATGCGTTTTGAATACGTCCGACTCGGTGTGACACTTTCCTCCATGACCTGTTCCATCCGAAACTACAAACTCCATTCGTACAAAATTGAGGCACGAAATGAACAGAGTGCCAAACGCCCTGAGTGGGGTTCATATGCGCCCTAACGCATTTCAGCACGCGTTTCAGATCTATCTGAGTTGGTGTTAAACTTTCCTCGACAAGGGGTTCTATTAGGATGTGCAAACTACGTGAACGCAAAAATCTTGGCACGCAATGAAACTGAGAGCCAACACCTCGAATGATGTTCATATGTGTCCTCGCTCATTTTGACATGTATTACGAATCCGTCCATGTCGGTGTGAAGCTTTCTCCGCGACGGGCTCCATTGGGCAAATCAAACTACAGGCGCACAAAATCTAGACACGTACTGAAAGTGTGTACCAAACACCGCGAATGGAGTTTATATGTGTCCTATCCCATTTTGGTATGTATTTCAAATCCGTTTAAGTCAGTGTAAACTTTCCACCACGACGGATTTCAGCTGAAACTATAACTCCATTTGTACGAAACAGAGGCGCGAAATGAAACTGAGTACCAAATACCCCGAATGGAGTTGACATACACACTAGCTCACTTTGGCGTGCATCTTGAATCCGTCTGAGTCATTATGGTTCCAACCGTTGCTACAGTGCCATTCATAGGAAATCAACGCGTGAAAAGAAACTAAGTGAAAAACAACTCGAGTGGAACTCATATGCACCCTAGCTCATTTTGGCATGCATTTCGATTTCATCCGGGTCGGTATGACACTTTCCTCTATGACGAGTTCCGTCCGAAACTTCAAACTCTATTCATACGAAATCAAGTCACGAAATGAAATCGAGTGCCAACACCCTGAATGGAATTCATATGCACCCTAGCACACTTCAACATTTATTTTGAATCCGTCTGGGTCGGTGTGAAGGTTTCCTCCACGACAGGTTCTAATTGGAAGCAGAAACTCCATTCATACAAAATCAAGGCACGAAACAAAACTAAGTGTCAAACACCCAGAATGCAGTTTAGATGCGATGTAGCTCATTTTGGCATGCATTTCGAATCCGTCCAACTTCGAGTGAAACTTAACTCCGGGAACCGTTGGATAGTACGGACACTGCGAGCACAAAATCAATGAACGAAATGAAACTGACTGCCAATACCTCGGATGGAGCTCATATACGCCCTAGCTCATTTTGGCATGCATTTCAAATCCGTCCGAGTCAGTGTGACACTTTCCACGACGATGGGTTCCACCTGAAACTGCAAACTCCATACGTACGAAATCAAGGCATGAAATGAAACTGAGTGCCAAACACCCCAATGGAGTTCATATGCACCCTAGCTCATTTTGCGTGCATTTCGAATCCGTTTGAGTCGGTGTGAAACTTTGTCCACGACAGGGTCCATTGGGCAATACAAACTCCATGCACAGAAAAATCGACCAACGAATGAAACAGCGTGCCAACATCCCGAATGGAATTCATATGTGCCCTAGCTCGTTTTTAGCTTGCATCTTGAATGCGTCCGAGTCGGTGTAAACTTCTTTTCACGATGGGTTCCACCTGAACTTCAATTCGTATGAAATTCTCGGCACAAAATGAAATTGAGTTCGAAACACTACGGATGGTGTTCAATCTATGCTCTATCTTATTTTGGCATGTACATCGAATCTGTCAGAGTTGATGTGAAACTTTCCCCGATGACGGGTTTCATTGGGTAGTACAAACTCCATGAGCACAAAACCGCATGAACGA